>JBBGZY010001144.1:1665000-2265000 GCA_037952925.1 Lithobates clamitans
GGGAAAATTGAAATATCCCATAGACAGGAAAAAGTTTTGTTAAAGAAAAAGCATGGGTCACATCTCCTTGAGCATTTAAGCTAACAGGCCAATACCTGTGTCACCAGGAACTTTGATTTCTGGATTGAACAGATACAGGCGCACCTATCCCAAATCTCTACAGAAGCAGATGTAATGTAGTCTATTCCACTCATCTCCAAAGTGGTGGCAGCAGAGGCTGAAAGCATACAATACCAAAAAAACAGATCTTTTGGTTGGAGCTTTTGAAAATATTAGAAAGAACAGCAGACAGGTTATTTTTCGGAAGAATAGCTAATTGCGAGAAATTGGTGTAAGATTGAGGGGGCTTCATCCAACTGATGGGGAGCAGCAATGCACCTACCTATTTTCTTCTTGTATCTAATCCGGACAAGTTTACAAGCCTAAATTGCTGCTACCTTTCCTCACCAAATTCCCCTAAACAAACCCAACATTATCCACAAATATTAACCAGTCTTTAGTAGAACTCCTTCAACAAGATCAGAAAACTCCTTCAGCAAATCAGAAACCACTGGGGAGGTTTTGCCTAATTAACAACTTTAAAAAAAAATTAAACAAGTAGTGAGATACATAGATTTAGGATGGAAGCATGCATACAGTAAGAAATCTCCTTCCCCAAAAGTAATCATGGCCACCTTTTAGCATTATTTTTATTTCCAGGCACACTTTTTGGCCTGCCCCCCCCCCCACCAGCAAGAAGAATTTTCACAAAGATAATGTTAGAAGTGATGGCAATCTTATCCTCTTTATGATGAAAGGTAAAACAAATCTTATTTCCTGAACAGTTTTTTAATTGTTGCATGTGTTCGTAAAACTTTTCATATCACTGCAATGCAACAACTTAGTTAAACTTACGAATGCAGTGTTCCGACTGGAAGTTACACTTACAAATGCAGTGTTGCGACTTACGAACAACTTCGACTTACGAACAAACCTGCAGTCCCTATTGTGTTCGTAACTTAGGAACTTCCTGTAGTTGGGCCAAGAAACAGTGCACATTTTATCCTACTTGACACACTGCTTTTTTTTTTTATCATACTAAAAGACCCTGACCATGAAATCTGACCCTGACCTTAATGTAGGTCAAGCTCTGATCAAGCTAGATTTCATCCCTGGCAAGGTGCAGAACCTTTATCCACTACCAACATGAAAAGCTATGTCTATTTCAGGCAGCATGATGTCGGCCATTCTGGGGGGTGGGTTAGGCTCAGGCTGATTGACCACTTAAGGACCTAGACCTAGGAAAATGGAATGACCTTAAAGGAAAGCATGGACAGACCTCTAAATATGACCAAGAGAGTGAAAAATGTCCTGAAATGGTGGACCGAGAAGAGCCATCTCAGTCAAGGGAGGTTATGGTGCTACCCAACGCAAATGAAAGTTACTATGGATGCCAGCACCAGAAGTCCACCACTTCATCAACAACCCTGCCCAAGGCAGATGGCCACCTCTCTTTGCCTTATCATCAAATGACAAGTGAACACCAGGCAGTGGGGAAGCATTTAGACCCAGAATTTTGACAAAGCATGTACTGATACTGACAGACAAAATTATGACAGTGTCCTACTTAAATCACCAGGGGTACCAGGTCCAAGACACTTCTGAATATGGTCAATCCCGTAATGACCTGGACGGAGGAAAGCTTGGCCACAATATCCATATCCTGAGGAAAAAAAACATCATGGCAATCTTACTAAGCCCAAACCTAAATCAGACAAGGAAAATGGGCCCTACACCAGCAGGTATTACATTTACCAGTGATAAGATGGGGACATCTTCAATCAGACCTATTTGCTACTTTACGTAATGCCAAAATACGAACGTTTTTCTCTTTGAATCCACAAGGAAACCTATTGGGCTGTCCCTTCTCCCTGTACCCTTATCTGTTGTAGCGAAAATTGTTTGCATGGATTCTGAATAGAGGACAATTAAAGACAAAGGTTTTGCCAGGTCTGCAAGTCATTCTGGGCCCACATTAACAACCCAAACTACAAGAGTTCAATTAGCATTGGGTTTTCCTACAAAGGGGTGGTTAAGGGTCTAGTTTCCATTACTATCAAAGCCCATGCTGAGGCCCCATGAGTATTTTCTCAATGAAACCATTTCCAATTATCCCCCCCTACAGTCAGGCATTTCTTTAAAGGTCCTTATAATACTTACTTGGGACCTGCAGATAGTATTAAGTAGACTTTTTAACACCCCTCTCAATTACAGATGCTCCTATCAAACAAGTGGGCTAGTGAACTGGCCTGACAAATTCAGGAAAAAAATATGTATCAGGTAATAACCTAAGTTTTTGTCTAAAGTTGGGCTTGAAAGTGTAACTGTAGGCAGACAAAAACATTGTAATCCTGTGCAGACAGGTTTCCATTACAGGCATCTCTCTTAGCACAGTGCAGCCAGGCTCTGACTCTACTTTTCTCTACTGCAATAAAAAGCATTACAGTTTGGTCAAGGACCATCCCACCTGTGATTGGGTAAGGAAGGAGCACCAACACAATGTTGTCATCCCTGTGTACTGTCTATTATAGAAAGGTCTGGATGTCTTTTGGTGTTGCCCATGTCTCTCCGTCAGATTTCTGCTGTGTATGGAATTACATGATGCTAATACTATTACAGACTGAGGTCCTGTTTAAAACACGTGTGTGTGTGTAAGCATTTTCCATAAATAGGATATGTGGCAAGGAACTTAAATAACAGGTATAAATGAAGTGCAGCTCTATAGAACAAAATTTGGCTTTTTTACTATACATTTTTATCTGTCTCAAAACCTAAAAAAACAAAATGCATAAAAATACTTGTGTTTTAGCCTTATATAGTTAGTATATTGCTTTTCTAATTCTCTGAAGGCTAGTAGGTATTGCTGGATCACGTAACATTATCTTTGATTGAAATTGTTTACATCTCTGAGTGGTGTTTGGAATTAGGAGCAGCTTACCAACAAAGTACCCAGGAACAATGGAACTTTGGACTTGTGATTATTGGTATGAGGGTAACTAGTGCCATTAAAGGTACTGGAAATCATCTATTATGGATTATCCATTGGAGTTTTTTTGCTGACCCCCTAAAATGGATTTGCTTTATTTATGAATTTTATAATAATGTGGATTTTGCATAAAAGACATTTCTCCAGCACTTCAATTGGCACTCTTTTAACTGCATTTCTGGTACAATAATTTTTATTGAGAAAAACAATGCCAGAATACAGGCTTGAAGAAAAGGAAGGCAAAGTGGTCCCGCACAGGGAAACAAAACATCACTCATGTAAATACAAACAAAATCTATTTCAAAATGTAACGGAAAACAGTAAAAGCATCCGGCGACTGAGCCGGAAGTGGGAATGAATAACTGGACTCGGAGGTCCAAGACATGGTAAGACTAACGGACAAATCAAAATGGACAATCAAAATAAAAAAGGGGGATGGGGGGGAAGTGGGGAGAGCGAAGGTAAGAGGGGAAAAAAAGCAAAAAAGGAGATGTTCTTTAACTGCATTTCATTCATGTGTTGCTTAAAGCACCTTTTTTACACTTGTGAAAAATAAGTGATGCAAGTATAGCCAGTTTAGGTCAGAAACCTGAAATCAATAATAACAAATTGTTTCTTGATGTGTATTTTATACATTTACAGCTTAAATTAGCTAATGACTTTTACATTACATGGTAGTTATGTTACAATTGTAATAAATGAAGATCGTATGAGCTAAGCCAGAATTTTTGCTTTAAGACCTTTCTCCTTTTCCAGGTAAGAAGGATGCTGGATTTCCGACCCCTTGTCCCTTATTTCTTTTCTTCTCAGTTTCATGGCAACCTGCCAACCTGGTGATATGAACCTACTACGCCCTCCCCTGCGACTCTGCATACGCCAAGGTGCCCGATGCCTGTAATCCCCATTCCCCGCCGTGTTCGTTCTTTCCACGGCCCCCACACTACCTGCCTGCATTCCGCCTGCGGACCTGTCCGGACCACGCACCTGGTGCGCACCAAGTACAACAACTTTGACATCTACTTGAAGTCCAGATGGATGTATGGATTCATCCGCTTCCTGCTGTATTTCAGCTGCAGCCTTTTCACTTCCATCCTCTGGGTGGCACTCTCGATCTTATTTTGCCTTCAGTATCTTGGCATCCGAATTTTCCTACGCTTACAGTACAAACTGTCCATCATCCTGCTGCTGCTAGGGCGGAGGCGGGTCGACTTTAGCCTCTTGAACAAACTGCTTATTTATGGGATTCATGTAACCATGCTGCTTGTCGGTGGACTCGGCTGGTGTTTTATGGTGTTTATAGATATGTAAATAAATGCATGCCGATGAAGAACACTGCTCCTTGGCAGATGAAGTATGAGCTGTTCTTGTGTTTTTCTTTTATTTATTGATGCAAAAGTGCACTTTTTTATAATAAATGCATGTAACTACACATCAGGAAGGCAGGCAGTAGTCTAGCTGGATAAGTCAATAATTTCAAGTAATCCTAGCCGTTGCTTACAGCCCCTAAACTACCAGCATAAATTAAAGGAAGGCGTGCTCCGATGCTTCTTCATACCTTGTTATAGCCTCTCAAACGCTACAGGAGCTTCCCCCACTGTGGTGCTCTATATTTGGGAAATCTGAGATTTCCTGAGAATTTCAAGGGCTGGCCCATCTCTTAGAATATCAGCTGTTCAAAATGATGGGCAGCCACAGTGTCCAACAAGGTGTTGTGTGAGTGGGCAGGCCAGCACTTGACTTTTTGGTAAAGTTTGCATGTTAGAATGTCCCAGGGCTCCCAGTAGGCACAGTACATGCTAGCACCTTTAGTGTGTCTGCATTAAATTCATGATGACAATTTGGGTGTTCTAAGGAGTAGAAAGGTTTCTGCCCTGTCTTCTTTGTCGTTCTTTTTTTTTCTTTTCTATATTTATGTCTATTACTAGTAAATTGTATGTGTATTAGTTGTTAAAAAATTGCAATCTTGATTCAACTCCCCCTCACGATCTTAATACCAGCATTTCCATGATTCATGTAAACCGTGCAAAGCAGTTCTGCTCACAGCTGTCAAAAAAAGCAGCTGCTGAAAGCGAGTGAAAAAGAAACCTTGTATCTATCTGTTTTTTTAGAGATCAAAGGGATGAACTTCGGTCTGTAAATGAGGTCAGTTTGACACTTGTTGCTTACAAGTTAAAGAGGAACTGCAGTCTGCTCCCATAAGTAAAAAAAACAAAAAAAAACATCTTTACCATTCTGAAGCTTCCCTCCAACCACTTTGCAGATTATTTTATATATACTGTGATTCTGTACTTGCCAAATATGCTTCCCAAAATCTCCCTCCACTGAGTCTGGCTGCAACAGTTTTAACTTTGGGCAGCTGAAGCTGCTGCCTGTTCACTTCCTGGATTTACACAGACACACAGAGGCACACCTCCAGCTCTCATTGGCCCTCTAATGACTCATCCCCCTCCCTTCCTGGCAAACTCTCCAAAAACTCTGATGTCATAAGCATAGGCTTTTTACCAGACAAGAAACAGGAAGTGGGCTGTATAAGGTATTTACTGGTAGAAAAAAATGTTTTACTATCCAAAGTTAAAACAACAAGGGCAGAGGATTTAGTAGATGGAAAGATGAAAAAATTAAAATTACTGAAGTTCAGCTTTAAAATCAGTATTTGTTGCTCAAAAATTACTTAGAACCCCCAAACATTGTTTTTTTTTTTTTGTTTTTTTTTAAGCAGAGACCCTAGAGAATAAAATGGCAGTTGTTGCAATATTTTATGTCGCACTGTATTTGTGCAGCGGACTTTTAAACAGTTTTTTTGGGGGGGAAAATACACCTCAATGAATATAAAAAACCCCAAAAAACTAAGCAGTAAAGTTTGCCCAATTTTTTTGTATAGCGTGAAAGATGACATTGCAGTGAGAACCGTGATCTTTATTCTAAGAAAAAAAGTTGTTATTCTCATTTTATCCAGAATCGTGCAGCTCTAGTGTATAGGTTAGAAAAGCCATGAAAAAATTGAAGAACTCCAGTAGTGTTCCTTTTGCAAACCCAAACCAATTTCCTGCAGGCCCCAGGTCTGTCAAGTTGATCCCTGCTTCCTTACCTAATCAACCCAGTAGTTGGTGATGTCAGGGTTGGAATGACAGATCCAGAGCCTGCACCTTTTACATGCAGCAATAGCAGCTATTTCTCTTCCATACGCTCTGTTTTAGTACCATACTGCCTATAGTATTATGTCAGAAGTCATCCTAATCAAGCCCAAGTTACATTGTGAAAGCAAATACCTCATCACTATTTTGCCTTTGCTGCAGTTTTTTATGAGCTCAAATATATGAGAAAATTTTTTGCTAGCGTGTACAGTTGAGGTGATCTTTACAGACTTTGTATAGCCTTTTGCATATGTTTACACTCATGTAAATTGAACTGTGTAGAATATGTATTTCCTTGATTTTGATGAATGCCCCATCAAAGCTCTGTCTTCAACCATGTTGGGTTTTTTGGCCATTTATGCAGTTTGCTTATCTAAGGACCCTTGCTTACAACTGATTTTGTTTTTTCCATAAT
Source organism: Lithobates clamitans (assembly GCA_037952925.1). Lineage (NCBI taxonomy): Eukaryota > Metazoa > Chordata > Amphibia > Anura > Ranidae > Lithobates > Lithobates clamitans. The sequence goes on from JBBGZY010001144.1 coordinate 1,671,575, forward strand.
TCCCCAAAATGCCGTAAATTTGGGAGGGAGCTGCTGCAAAATGACTCTAAAGGCGCCAATGTTTTTACCTAAAATTAAAAAAGCGGTTTATACACCTGCTCTGTCAACTGGTATTGCACAGAGCAGCCCCTTGCCTCCTCATCTGGGGTCCCCTGCCAGCACTGTAGGCTCCTCATCTCCTCCGAATGCTTCGATAGCAAGCTGTGTGCTATGGGGTCACTCATGCAGGCTTGCTCCTGAGCTGGGCTGTGTGCGCCATAATCATACACAGGGGCTTGGCCCTGCTCACTCTTCACTGGATTTGATTGACAGCAGCTGGAGCCAATGCTATCAATCTGTCCCGTGAGACCAGAAAGCGCAAAAGAGCAGCTCTTCTGCAGACAGGCACAGTGCTGGTTCCAAAAAGGTAAGTATTTAGGGAGGAGGAGGGAGCAACAGTGAAAGGGTTTTTTTAACCTTAAATGCACGTTTCAACTTTAGAAATCCTTTAAGCACTGTTTGCATCTAAGCTGACCCTATTATACAGGGCCCATATAATTTCAGAAAATCAACTCCTCTGACACCTTTCTATTGAACCCAGCATTAAAGTGTAACTATAAAATAAAAGCAAAACTTTTTTTTTTTTTAGTTTTGGATAGAGTGGAGAGGGATTAGAACATCTGTTTTAAGTTTTTGTTTTTTGGGGGTTTTTTTTCTGTCTGTGTCCCTATTGGGGAGAACACCCTCTTTCTTAGTCTTGTTTACTATTATCACTGAAAGTAAAATAAAGAAAAAAATCCAAAATTTTGGGTTGTCCCCAGAACAGAATTGTTGGGGATATCTTCCAATGGGCACATTAGCTCTGGTGAGGAGGGATTTCCTCACTTTAGAGGGATTTTCTCTCACTTCCTGTTTTGGTTATAGCACAGGGAGATCTCCCCAATGGGACATAAAAGACAAAAAATGCACTTTACAGGGGTTATAACCCTCCCTTACTCCATACAAAATAATACCGCCTTTAGTTCTATTTTACCCCCTTAACGCCAGTGCCTCCCAGCCCTTTAAGAGGTTTCTGATGACGGGAGGCAGGGCAGGGTTTCTGATCATGTGACCACTGTGATTGGCTGTCAAAGCGGTTACATGATCAGAAAGCTCCTAATCGCAAGTAGAGATCGAGAGCTTTCCATTAGCTGCATATAACCGCTCCGTGAGTGTGCAGGGCACGCACTCTCAGCACAGCTCTGTTTACACTCTAGTACGCATATATGCAGCCGCTCAACATTAAGGCCCACCTACTGAGATGCCACATATATGCGTACTGCCGGCATGAAAGGGTTAAAGTGGTACTTTTCTCAGTTGGCCCTTTTCAAAGTCTCTCAAATCCTTATGCTTGCCCATTGTTTCAACCTTAAAAACGTCAACTTTAGGAACAACATGTTCGCACTTGCTGCCTAATATATCCCACCCACCTTTGGGTGCCATTGTAATGCGACTGTGTCCTGTTGGAAACCTTGCTTAATGACAGCTGTAATATTTTGCATTTCACATTATTTTCTGTCCCTGTGGCAGCTTTCACCAGGACATATCACAAAGTAAATCTCCCAACTGGGACACAAACAACAGTGACATGAACCTGACAAAGGTTCTGAGACTTCCCGACTTCCAAAATAAAACAAAGGTTTTTACTTTGAAGTGCAGAAGTCTTGGACTCGCTGTCAAATTTTACTGCTGTCTCTAGCCCCTTTGCAGTAATTCCCCCCCCCCGCTTCCTGTATGAGACATAGATCCAAGAGGTCCATAAAGACATGGATGAGCAAGTTTGGGGTGGAGAAACTGGATTGGCCTGCACAGAGTCCTGACCTCAACCTGATGGAGCGCCCTTGAGATTAATTAGTGTGAAGACTGCGAGCCAGGCCTTCTCGTCCACATGAGTGCCTGACCTTACATATGCGCTTCTGGAAAAATGGTCAAACATTTCCATAGACTGGGAGTCCGTAACCCGTCGATCGCGGCCCACTTGTTGACCGTCTACAGGTGACAGGTGGACGGTGAACAGGTTCCTGCGCCACCGACCCCCACCTTCTAATTGCCGATCCTTGCCTTTCCTCCCAGCCGGCTCCGCCGCACCGTCCCATCTCGGGTTACTGCTATAGGGGAACAGGGGCAGAAGACACCACTATGTGTGTGTGGGGGGGAGGTGATGTGAAGGTGGCAGAGCACACTGTTATGGGCAGGGTCACCCCCATAGCAGTGTCCTCTACCACCCTTCACATCACCCACTGAACCCTGTATTCTGAGCGCAACGCAGTCCTTATCCCTGCATTCTGACGTAAAATGCACTCCTGATCCCTGCATTCTGAGCGTAAAATGCACTCCTGAACCCTGCATTCTGAGCACAACCCACTACTTAACCCTGCATTCTGAACATGTTACACTCCTTAACCTTTTATTCTGAGCACAACGCACTCCTTAACCCTGCATTCTGAGTGTAATACACTCATGATCACTGTATTCTGAGCGTAATGCACTGGTGAACCCTGCATTCTCTGCATAACGCACTCCTAAACTCTGCACTCTTGTAATACTTAAAATATTTTCACTCAGAACTAAAATAAAATATTTAAAAAAAACTCAGGTTTACTGTCTTACTGCGCGGTGACTTTTGACTTCATTAGTGGTGTTCAAATAGATCTCCATCTCTCAAAGGTTGTCTACCCCTGCCATAGACACACTCCTTAACCTTGTGGACAGGCTTCCCAGACGACTTGAAGCTGTTATAGCGGCAAAGGGTGGACCAACTCAATATTGAACCCTACAGACGAAGACTGGGATGCCATTAAAGTTCATGTGAGTGTAAAGACAGCCGTCACAATACTTTTAGTAATATAGTTACATAGTTGGTGAGGCTGAAAAAAGACACAAGTCCATCCAGTTCAGACCTGTGTGTGCGTTTATGTTAATTAGGGATGGGCTTTATGTTCGGGTCGAACATGAGTTCGACTCGAACATTGGCTGTTCGCCGAACAGCGAACAATTTGGGGTGTTCGTGGCAAATTCAAAAGCCGCAGAACACCCTTTAAAAGTCTATGGGAGAAGTCAAAAGTGCTAATTTTAAAGGTTAATATGCAAGTTATTGTCATAAAGAGTGTTTGGGGACCTGGGTCCTGCCCCAGGGGACATGTATCAATGCCAAAAAATGTTTTAAAACCGGCTGTTTTTTCGGGAGCAGTGATTTTAATAATGCTTAAAGTGAAACAATAAAAGTGTAATATTCCATTAAATTTCATACCATGCCTGTAAAGTGGCACAGGGGAACCCCGAACCAAAATAACAAAAAATGCGTGTGGGTCCCCCCAAATTCCAAGCCAGGCCCTTCAGGACTTTTATGGATTTTAAGGGGAACCCAGCGATAAATTTGAAAAAAAAAATGGCGTGGGGTCCCCCCAAAAATCCATACTAGACCCTTATCCGAGCACGCAACCTGGCAGGCCGCAGGAAAAGAGGGGGGACGAGAGAGCGCTCCCCCCCCCCCCTCCTGAACCATACCAGGCCACGTGCCCTCAACATTTGGAGGGTGGTAGCCCCCACAAAGCACCTTGTCCCCACGTTAATTGGGAGAAGGGCCTCATCCCCACAACCCTTGCCCCCAGTAGTTGTGGGGGTCTGCGAGCGGGGGGGCTTATCAGAATCTGGAAGCCCCCCAGATCCTGCCCCCCCCGTGTGAATTGGTAACGGGGTACAAATGTAACCTTACCATTTCACAAAAAAAGTGTCAAAAATGTTAAAAAAAAAAGACAATAGACGGTTTTTGACAATTTCTTTATTAATGTCTTCTTTTTTTCCCTGCTTCTTATTCTGGTCTTCCTTTGGTCTTCTCGTCCGGCATCTTTCTCCGGTGGTCTTCTTCTCCGCTTCGTCCTCCGGACGATCCGCTTCAATGGGAGTCTCCCGATGTGTGACACTTCTGTTCAGGTGACAGCTCTTGTATAACGGCCCCCCTCTGACGCACAGGGACTTCCCTATGTCTTTCCCCGTGTTGTCAGAGGGGGGCGGGGTCACCCGTTTATGTAAACTAACTTATGTTTTCTACTAAGGGGACAGGGCAACTTCACCGCATCAAAGGGACGATGGACAGGGCCATGTACCGTCAAATCTTGTGAGAGAATCTCCTTCCCTCAGCCAGGGCATTGAAAATGGGTCATGGATGGGTATTCCAGCATGACAATGACCCAAAATACACGGCCAAGGCAACAAAGGCGTGGCTCAGAAGAAGCACATTAAGATCCTGGAGTGGCCTAGCCATTCTCCAGACCTTAATCCCATAGAAAATATGTGGAGGGAGCTGAAGGTTTGAGTTACTAAACGTCAGCCTTGAAACCTTAATGACTTGGAGAGGATCTGTAAAGAAGAGTGGGACAAAATCCCTCCTGAGATGTGTGCAGACCTGGTGGCAAAACCCTTGTTGGCAATCAGAGGTCAGACATTTCTTGTAGTTGGCAACCAAGTACTAATCATGTTTTGCGAAGGGGTCAACTACTTATTTCCCTCATTAAAATGCAAAATTTATAACTTTTTTGAAATGCGTTTTTCTGGATATTTTTGTTATTCTGTCTCACTGTTAAAATAAACCTACCATTAAAATTTATAGACTGATCCTTTCTTTGTCAGTGGGCAAATGTACGAAATCAGCAGGGGATGAAATACTTTTTCCTCTCACAGTAGTACAATGTATCCCCTGTATGATGTGTAAGTTAAGGTACCTATCTAATGTTTTTTTTTAATTATCGATGCTTGCTGCTGATACCACTGCTTGTGGAAGATAATTCCACATCCTTACCGCTCTGACAGTACATATAGTGTATGACATTTGAACATAAGGATGGGGGCATGACTCCAACAGCAGTAAAAACAGAGGTTCTAACCCTTCCTGATTCTTTTCTGAAGAAACATGGCAAGTTAAACTTGGCATTTAGTGAAACCGTTAACAAGCTGAAGTTGCCATCAGTGAAAATAACCTGCCAAACAATAGGTATTTTTAGGGAAAACTTTTTTTTTTTTCTTCCACCCCTCTATTGTCCAATGGACCTACCCATTACTAGGATGCTTGAGAAGCAGGGAAGGGTGGAGTTCTGTTTGACTTTTAAAGGAAATATATTTTCTGCAGGCTGTACCTTTTGACTCTACTGATGGTTTTACCACACCGTTTTCATCCCATAATGAGTTTGAATTGCTCAGGTGTATGACAGGTGTACTTTTAGGGCTAGGCCACATGCAAAATTATTCTAGGATCCTAGTTTTTGGAGCCCATTTACAGTCATGGCCAAAAATATTGTCACCCCCTGCATTTCTGTCAGATAATGCACCACTTCGCCCAGAAAATTGTTGCAATTACAAATGTTTAGGCATTCTCATGTTTCTTTTTTGTTTGTATTGGTATGAATTGTGGGGAAACAAAAAGCAAAATCTGACACGTTCCACGCACAGGGGTGCCAATATTTTTTTTTTTTTTTTTCCAAACAAAAGTTTTTTATTTTGAATCAGATTACATACAAGTTGTGTTAATTGCATATACGCATACATGTATACATTACACAGTGGTTGCACAATGATTAAAGATGTTTACATATGCCAATGTTCAGTTGTGAGTTTCTTCTGATGTTCTCCATTGTTTTATCATTTAATGTAAAATGTGGATACAATACTCTCAGTAAGGTAAGGTGTACTTCTGGTGTAAAAGGGATATATATCAATCATGTGCAAGTTTCCGCATCCTGTAGCCATCGGTCCCATATTTTATTGAATTTATCCGGGCATCCTCTATTTATGTATATAACCCGTTTATAGGGGAGTGTCCCGTTTATATCCGCTCTCCATTCTTTAATCTCGGGTGGTAGGGGACGCATCCATTTCCTAGATATCGTCTTCCTGCATGAGAAAAGAGCCTCCTGTAAGAATATCTTGGTGTATTTGTCCACTGGTTCTGGGAATACACCCAGCAGACATTGCTTGGGGTCCAGTGTCACAGGTGAGCCCATGTTATCGTGCAGGAAGTTTACTATCTGTTTCCAGAGGCCCTGTATTTGTGGACATGACCAAAGGAGATGTAAGAATGAACAGCTTGAGGACTTACACATAGGGCATAAGGCTGAGTAATCTTGTTTGTATCTGGCCACCCTAAGCGGGGTTAGGTATGCACGGTGTATTATGTACAACTGTGTCAACCTGTCTGACAGCTTAGGTGATACTTCTTTACATGTGTCTAATGCTTCTTCCCATTCCTCATTTTCTAGGATGCCCAGATCTCTTTCCCAGCGAGATTTGAGACTGTATGCTATTTTTGTGGCTACTGGAGTAGTGAGCATGGTGTAGAAACATGAGATCAGTTTTTTTGGGTCTGTGTCTTTTATGATTGCTATTAAAGGATTAGGAGATGAATGCGGTGGGGGTTGTGAGAATTGTGCCTGTGTTGCGTGTCTCAATTGGAGGAATCTAAATAACATATTGTCAGGTAGATTGAATTCTGCTTTAAGGGTATTAAAGCTTTTGAGGGTTCCATTTGACCATATATGGTGTAGATAAAATATACCCCTCTCTATCCAAAGCTCAGGATTTTGGATGCGGTGAAGTTCAGATAGGTCTTTATTGTACCAAAGGGGAGTAAAGTCATTATGTCTAGGTATGCTAAGTTTATTGTTGGCAAGCTCCCAGATACGTCTATACTGGTACATCAGGGACGTCTTATTTATGTTTCCCGTCATTGGTCTTTGTGCCCATGGTGATGGCATATATTGAATCTAAGGTTTTTTGTGCCCATTGTGGGCGGTGTGCCAATATTTTTGGCTATGACTATACACTTGTGCATTGTGGCATTGCCACAAAGCATGGGAACATGCCATTTGCAATGTGTGTTTTCAGTGCCATTCATTGTGAATGGCACCCCCAATGAACTGTACTAGAAAGTGACGCACAAAAGTGTACCAAACGCTTGTGTCCCGCATGCTTTTTTAATCTGTTGTGGTGTGTTGGCAGCCCATGCTTAATGAATGGACTTCCTTACCGTATGCACATTAATGCTACCAATTGCTTTATTGTGAATGGGCCCTTGGGGATCAATTTTCACCTTTAGTAGCCCTACCCTTTCAGGAACAGAGGTCAAATTATTACTAGTATATTAAGATCTAAACAAGCCGGCCATTAAGAACTGTAATGATAGAGCTTTATGTATTTTGAACGGGTTTCTTTAATTTTGCAATAACTGCCCTTCTCCACTGAGCTCATCCACTTCTTCCCTGCTCCTCCGTGCCATGAAGCTGAAACATATTACTTGTTGTAAAAAGACATTACTTGATATACAGAGATTGCATTTTAATTGCCCTGAACTTCAAACAGGCGGCTGTTTTTTATGGAGTGTCCTCACACTGGTTTAAAACTGTGGAAAATGTGAACTTGGTAATTAGATTTGTGCATAAGGCTGTTTCGCTAAAGATCCCACTGGACTTAAATGTAAACCTGTCACTAGAAATCTGTTTTCTGCCATCGCTGACCTCCTAAAAATGTTATTTGCTTGGCTGTTTTGCTCGCCACTAAATTGCAGACTCATCAGAAGTATGTCAGGACTCCTTATCTTCATACTTTGTTCAATGTCAGTGACTCCAGGTGTAAATCAAGTGGGTTAATATGACAGGAAGGCGACTAGCATTTTCAAAAGCATTGCCGCCCCTAGATTTAACTTGTGACGTGTCTCATTTTAACCCTTCTACCGCCACCACTGTAACCACTACAACAGCAGCAGTGTCGGCATGTAAACAACTCATGGCCATAATAGCAGCTGAGAGTTTGAATACATTTCTTCAGTGGTGCGGCCAGCTTTGCTTATAGAAGTGATTCTTTTTAGTCACCCGATTACTTCTAGAGGGCTGTAAAGATGTCCCTACACCCTCCAACCTGTGTAAGGTGAGCATGCATAGACAACAATTGCAAAAAACATTTTATGTATCGCAGCACACACTGAAGATTTCTAAAATGTCACCTATGGACGCCTTTTGCATTTGCTGCTATTCTGCAGGTGGATGCAGTTTGGAGGCAAACTATTTTTGGTATTTACAAAAAATTGGGATTATATTGTGTTGGTGTGCACTTAAACTGGCATTTGGTTTGGTAAACAATAGTGAAAAAAGGCAACTACCATGATTTTATTCTACAGGGCCTCTGCCATAATAAAATAAAAATGTTTAATTGCTCTGGAAATGTAAGAAATGGAAACATGGAGGCTGCCATTACTGACTTCCTTGTCTTGCTTGATCCTTTCCCTTTAGTGCATGCAGCCAGTGAAATCACAGCAGTCAGTCAGAAGGCCTTATTTGCATACTTAATCCAGGTCAGTGAATCTAAAAGTATTAAAGACAATTAATCGGCATAGGTTTCCATTAAGATGGGGACCTAAATGATCACTCAATATAGACAATCGTTTTGTACTGGATGAGCCTCTGTATTTATATGTTGCATCTTTTGGTATTGGCTGGCCAAGAAATCTGTACTTTGCAAATTCTGTCCTAGGCCAAGCACAATTAAGATTACCTTCATACTCCTCTGATCTCTGGCACTGTACCCTGCAGTCTAGTGATCCATTGTTGCGATGCCCCTCCTGTTTCAGATTGAATAATGGCCAGTGTTATTCAACCCACTTTCACTGAGCTCAGGATGTCAAGGCTCCATATTCCACCCTGGACTCACAGGAGAATTATGTAGAGAAGGGCATCACATCATTACATGGTGCGGCGCTGCAGTTTTTAGGTATATATATATATATATATATATATATATATATATATATATATATATATATATATATATATATGAGGGGTTGGTGGAGTGAGTGAGTAATATTACAAAATGCCATGGATGAAGCAAGCAATCATGTTTCCTTGTACTGACTGCTTTACACTGGTAAACCCAGAAATTTGATTGGTTGATATTAGTTGCTGTACATCCGTGCTGGCATGTTAAATAAATAAGAAATAGCTCTGGCAAACTTATTTTGACAGATTTACACCCTTTCCCCTAGTGGTTGCAAAGCATCTGCTGAAACGTTCCCTCTTCTCACACTTCTTTTTTTTACTTTTATTTCTGACATATCCATAGAGAAGATCTTAAATGCTTGTTATGTCTAAGGGTGCCAGGATAAGGAAAAATACTTGGGCTGGGTTCACATCTAAGACAGCCGCGGCTCGCAGCAGGGGTTCGGTGCGTCCCTCTTCTCTGTTTCAGGGACGAATCGGGGACAAATTTTTGCCTTAATTCGGCCCTGAAACAAAGCAAAAGACGCAGAGGACTCCTGTGCAAGCTGCTCCGCACCGGAGATGTGTAAACCGGATCCATAGAAAGCCGGTCACAATCTTCTGTCATGTTAATTGGATGTGGGGAAACACGCATCCAATTCGCACTAGTGTGAACCCAGCCTTACCTTTATCATGCTCCAACAGGCTCCCTCTATCTAGGCGACCAGTAGCAGCCTTCTCTCTAAGCCATTCACAGCCGACACTTACGTACATTGCAGGGTTTCCGAATGATGCCGAGGGGCGCAGAGGACAGAGCTGGAGCCTGCTAGAACAGGGTAAGTAATACTGCTTGTTTCTCTACCCCTGGCAATAATGAGCATTCAACCCTTGCAATGTGGGGGACCCCGCTGCAAGGATAATTATGTGTTCCAGCCTGGAGTTCTATATTGTTTTCTTTTTAATGGACAGAGGGTAGAAGTTTTGAACCCCAGTCAGCTTTTTACTCCTCTTTGTCTCAACTGAGAAGGTTCACGCTCTCTACTTGACCTGGTGATAAGACACCGGGACAAAATGTGTATTTTATGCCTGTCACAGGAAGAAAAATAGAGTGGAATCTTCCAGCAGGGGCATCAGTTCTGTTGACAGCTGTCTAAGATGTGATTTCATCTTACTTTGGGAAGACTTCTTCTGACTTCCTGTTGTGTCTCCATGTAGGGTTGTTGCCTCATCCCTTTAAACCCGTTAATTACACAGGTTCTGAGGCTAATTTTGATGCAGATAAGTAAGGCACCAAGTGAGTTTAATTACCACCTTAATCAGCCACAGAACCCGTGTAATTAATATGTGTTTAGGTTTAACCCCTTCCCGCAGAGCGTACACAGATGTGTGTACTCTGTTTTCCGGGGTTATACAGGCATTATCCCGGTACTGCTTTTTAGAGCCTGGCGATCGGCTATCCAGTTATAACAACCGATGCGGCTAAAAGCCGCTCGGCTGTTATACCGGAGGAGCGGGAGTGGACCAATGATGACCAATCGGGCTGGGGACGGACTGGAACGAAGCCGTGAATGGCTTAGTTCCAGGCTCCTAATAGTAAACACGGAAGTGACGTCATGACGTCACTTCCCATTTACTCTGCTACAGATGGCGCCAGTTTTAAAAAATACACAGTATTCAGAATCGCCGTTTTCGGTGATCTGAATACTTGGAAGTGCAAAGGAGACTCCGATCCCTCCATAAAGAGTACCTGTCACCACCTATTACTGTCACAAGGGATGTTTACATTCCTTGTGACCGCAATAAAAGTGATCAACATTTTTTTTTTTTTTTAAAACACAATAAATATAAAAATAAATAAGAGAAATTTTTTTTTTTTTAAAGCGTCCCCGCGAGCTCGCGCAGCAAAGAAAACGCATACGGAAGTCGCGCCCGCATAAGTAAATGGTGTTCAAACCACACGTGAGGTATCGCCGCGATCGTCAGAGCGAGAGCAATAATTCTAGGACTAGACCTACTCTGTAACTCTAACCTGGTAACCTTAAAAAAAATTTAAAGCGTCGCCTATGGAGATTTTTAGGTACCGTAGTGCGTGCAATTATAAAACGTGACATGTTTGTATCTATTTACTCGGCGTAACATCATCTTTCACATTATACAAAAAAATTGGGGTAACTTTACTGTTTGGTTTTTTTAAATTCATGAAAGTGTCCCTTTTCCCAAAAAGTTGCGTTTAAAACACTGCTGCAAAAATACCGTGTGACATAAAATATTGCAACAATCGCCATTTTATTCTCTAGGGTCTCTGCTAAAAGAAAAATATATATATATATATATATATATATATATATATATATATATATATATATATATATATATATATATATATATATATATATATATATATATAATGTTTGGGGGCTCTAAGTAATTTTCTAGCAAAAAATATGAATTTTAACTTGTAAACACCAAATTTCAAAAATAGGCTTAGTCATAAAAGGGTTAAAGTAGGGTTGCACCGATACCATTTTTTTAAGACCGAGTACAAGTACCGATACTTTTTTTAAAGTACTCGCCGATACCGATTACTGATACCTTTTTTTTAATGTCATGTGACAGTAGCACTGATGGGTAAAGTAAAGTTTCATATTCCCATCGCACACGTTCCTGGTATAAGCTCTAAAAGTTGGGTGCTGCAGCAACAACCAGCTGGATACTGGTTCAAGTCACAGTGTAGATACTTGCCAGCACACCAAGGATCAGCACAAGGTGGCGTCCAAACGGTTTAGTTTATTGCATGATCACAACACAAAGAGGTGCAACGTTTTCTGAGTCACGCAGGACCCCTTCGTCAGGCATGTGAGGGGTCATTACATGACTAACGAAGGGGTCCTGCGTGACTCCGAAACGTTGCACCTCTTTGTGTTGTGATCATGCAATAAACTAAACCGTTTGGACGCCACCTTGTGCTGATCCTTGGTGTGCTGGCAAGTATCTACACGGTAGCACTGATGGGCACTTATAGGTGGCACTGATAGGTGGCATTGACTGGGCACTGATTTGCAGCACTGATGGCTGGCACTGACTGATGGGCACTGATTTACAGCACTGATAGATGGCACTGATGGGCACTGATATTCTGGCCCTGATAGGTGGCATTTATGGGCACTGATAGGTGCAAGTGATGGGCAGGCAGTGACAATGAAATGATGAGAGAGACAAACATTAACAGTCAAAGTTCAAACTTTCTCGAGTATACAAGTGCTGCAATGCCCATCTTGATACACCCAAAGCAATAGTGGACATGTTGTTACACCCAGCCCATATAGTTAGTGAACTATATGGGCTGGGTGTAACAAGATGTCCGCTGCCGCCTTGTGACTGTTGGCCTACTGAGGCTGAGTGCAGGGTGTACCAAGATGGGCGTCTCGCTGTTCAATCTCCGGGGCTGTCACTTCCGTAAACTAATGTGACGGCCTGGGTCACCGATTGTGACGGCTGCGAGTGCGACCCCCCTGCCCCCCAGCCAGCTTACCTTCAGCTGCTGCCAGCCCAGGACTCGCTCTCCGCTCCGCCTACTGACTTCCAGGAGCCGCCTCTTCATACAAAAAATATCGGGTCAGGTATTGGAAGCATTTGCCCAAGTACTCGGGCAAATAATCGGTATTGGCACTGATACTGGTATCGGTGCAACCCTAGTTTAAAGGGATGAGGTGGCAACCCTATCCCCAGGATAGGAATTGAAGGGAAAATTCCCCAAAGGGACACAGGCAGTAAATAAATATACCAGAGGTTTTACTATATCCAAAACTAAAAAAAAAAGTTTTGAGTTGCTTACCTATGCTCTAACCATGCAGAAGGTTCAGCATGCTGTCAGATCCTCTATGACCATGACACGGACTCTGCATGTGGTTGAATTTTTGTTACCTGATTTGAACGAGTCTCAACATTAGTGAAAGCTGTAAATCAAAACACTTTACTAAGGAAAAAGGATTCAGTAGCTTTGTACCAAGTGTGTGGATAGAAATGTTTTTTTTTAAATCTAGTCAAGATGTGTCAACAAAGCGCTGCTAGGTATTGGGCACAAACAATAGACGCATGCTGAAAAATAAACACACTTAACTTGAATAAAGTTGGCCAGGTGATGGAATGCTGTATGTGCAAACTTCTGTACAGGAAGCCAAGCCGAAAAGACTGCTAGGGCATGCTGAGTCTTGTAGTGCCTTCACTGCTGGTGAGCCTCACAATATTACCACGACTCTTTGGAAATGCATGATCTTCAATACAGAGCTATCTGCTAAAGTACACGGAAACCCAATTACAGTAACACGTTATTGTAATTTCTGTAAGTTTAAATCTGCAGTCGTTGTCACCATGTCACATGGTTTTTTATAAAGACCGCAAGTTTTTTTTTTTTATGTACACTATTAAGGAACACGCTGGGAGAAATGCTGTGGAACCATCACTGGAGAGCATGTAGAAAGAAAGAGGGGGAAGGAGATCAGCAGCCCTAAGATGTAACAAAGGAAGAACTATTTTATTAAAAAAGAGGTTGTTTTTGATATACCATGCATTAGCAACACAATGGGGTTGATTTACTAAAGGCAAATAGTCTGTGGACTGCAAGTGCACCCTCAGGTGCTCTAGAATCTAGATCTGAGAGGTACATGCAAGAAAAAACAAAAACAAAAAAAAAAAAAAACAGCATTTTTGCTTGTACATGATTGGATGATAGAAATCCGCAGAGCTTCCCCTCAGATCCAGGGCAACTGCACTTGCAGGTGTACTAGTAGTACACAGTATATTTGGATTTAGTAAATTAACCTCCCTGCCATTCAGTTAAAGCAGAACTAACCCCATTGATTTAACTTCCCAAAAGAGTTATAGGGTACACACCTACTGAAAATTGGCTGGGTCAGCAGGAACTGGGCGACTTGTAGTACGTGTGTAACACTGTCTGTTCGACAGAAACCGGTCTAACGACCAACTTCTTTTGAAGGTTATGCTGGAAAACAACCATTTACTCTGCTTGTGCTCTCAACTGAACTGTGAAGCCATCCAATGGCTGGTGTCAAAACTGATCACATGTACAGCATGGCAACTGCAGATCAAATAGAAGCTTAGATGGTAGCTTCCTTGGCTGTAAAGGATAGGAGGATTTAGTTGCACTTTAAGGTTTACATTTACTTAAAGAAACATTACAAATTTAAAGTACAGTGGGTATAGAAAAGAATTGCCCCCTTTAAAATAATCATATTTTGTTGCTTTGCAGCCTAAAATCAAGACAGACACAGTTTTTTTGTTTTATGCAGCTGTATATACAGTGCATCCGGAAAGTATTTACAGCTCTTCACTTTTTCCACATTTTGTTATGTTACAGCCTTATTTCAAAAGTTTGTTTTGAAATCTTTGCAAATTTATTAAAAATTAAAAAAATCACATGTACATAAGTATTCGCAGCCTTTGCCATGACGCTCAAAATTGAACTAGGCAACGGTCATCACCTGGCCAGTACATCCCTACAGTGAAGCATGGTGGTGGCAGCAGCATGCTGTGGCTATGTTTTTTAGCAGCAGGAACTGAGAGACTAGTCAGGATTGAGGTAAAGATGAATGCAGCAATGTACAGAGACATCCTTGATGAAAACCTGCTCTAGAGCGCTCTGGACCTCAGACTGGGGCGAAGGTTCATCTTCCAACAAGACAACGACCCTAAGCACACAGCCAAGATAACAAAGGAGTGGCTACGGGACAACTCTATGAATGTTCTTGAGTGGCCTAGCCAGAGCCCAGCCTTACACACAATTGAACATCTCTGGAGAGATCCAGTGCACAGACGCTCCCCATCCAACCTGATGGGGCTTGAGAGGTCCTGCAAAGAATGGGAGAAACTGCCCAAGAATAGGTGTGCCATGCTTGTAGCATCATAGTCAAAAACACTTGAGGCTGTAATTGGTGCCAAAGGTGCTTCAACAAAGTATTGAGCAAAGGATGTGAATACTTGCGTACGTGTGATTTTTTTTTTTTATTTTTAATAAATTTGCAAAGATATCAAACTTCTTTTCACGTCCTCATTATGGAGTATTTTTTGTAGAATTTTGAGGAAAATAATGAATTTAATCAATTTTGGAATAAGGCGCTGTGATTACTTTCCGGATGCACTGTATATATAACATATACATACGTGAAAGATATAACCCCAACATGTCAGAAGAATATTAGAAACAGAATCACTGAATTGTTGGAAAAAGGATCACTCCCTCCTAAAGATCACTTGTAAACTCAATCAGGTGTAGCTTCCCCTTCTCAACGACACAAAGCCATATGACTTTCAACTGTTATTAGCTGTGGTCATTTTGATTAGCTCAGCATGAAAAAGAGCTTTGCTGGAGCATTTCAGTCCCTGGTAGTTCAACTGAAGCAAACAATCAACTATGGGTGGCAGTGGCGGCCCGTCTATTAGGGGCACCCAAGCGCCATCCCTCTATCCACGGCTGCCACCCCCATTCTCTATCCATGGCCGCTTTTTTTGAAGAATCTGATTAGAGCCAGATCTAATAGGCTTCAAAATAGGGTGGGCTCGTGGCACAGAGCATTGCGCCAGGAGCCCACCCAGGTGTTACAACAGTGAATGAATATTCGCTATTGGAACACTGATGCTCAATCGCGCCAATGAAAAGCAGGTCTGAGACCCGTTTTCTGATTGGCCGAAAAGAGAAGAGTCCCAATTGGCCGCCGAGGAGGAGGGAGGAAACGAAAGCCACTATTATGCCCGTGTAGAGCAGGGATAGGGAAAGCCGTCGCTGAGCAAGGGAAGCCGCCACACTGATGGGAGGCAAGGCACTGTCAAAAGATCTCCGGAATAAAGTTGTGGACAGGCACAAGTCAGGAGATGGATACAAAAAATTTTTCAAAGGCTTTATCAATGCCTAGAAACACCGTGAAGTCTATTATGGCTTGTATGATAGGGCATTGTGTACGTGCCCTGATCGTGACGTCACCCGCGCTCCGCTTGTCCATCCTGTATGGGACATCCACTCCATCCATGCTTTTATCCTTCGCACTGGGGCACAGTGCATCTTATTGTGAGTTATTCCGCTTATTTTAATAAATCATTTTGAGTACTATTCAGAGAGCACTAGATTCTTTCCATTTTTTACATGTGAATACTGCCTGTGTGTTGGCTACTGAAGCTGCTGCTGCTGCTGATGCCTTACCGTGCATACATCTCCTCCTGGTATCATCCCTGTGAGGGAACCGCTGTTTTGACCTGACTCACTCAGGGGTCCATCTATTGAGGTGAGCGGCTAGTATCACCAAAGGTGGAGGTCCACGTTTGTCACCACAGTCACCCTGCATTTTACTCATGTCACTAGTGTCACTGGAGGAATCACTGGATTTTGCCTGCATCTTGTTTATATTGGACTTTTAGCTTTGTTCATTCTATATATATTTTATGCGCTGTACTGCTTTTTCTATATGCAATTTTATGGGATTTGATAAATTTACCCTCAGTATCACAGCTGCTGTTCGGTTAGGGTTTGTGGTTTGCGCTGGTTGACTTTGTTTACATTTTGTATGATAGGGTTGCAAGAAAAAAGCCACTTCTAAAGAAAGGCCACATGCATTCATGACTCAGTTTTGCCAAAACGCGCCTTGAAGATTCTGAGGCCACATGGAAAAAGGTGTTATTGTCAGATGAGACTAAAATGTTATTATTTGGCCCCAACACCAAACAATATGTCTGGCGGAAATCCAATCGGGGCCGGTGCTTCCACTAGGCAAACTAGGCAGCCGCCTAGGGCGCACTGCTGCCTAGGGCGCCCGGCCACTGGTGCTCCTACTCTCTCTTCTCTCTGCAGCAAGCAACTAAGTCTCAGCAGGCAGCCGCCGCTCCGTTCGCACATAGTGTCAGAGGCGCAGCGGCGGAGGACTGTGTCTGTGTCCCCACTTCCGAGTGAATGGAAGCAAGCAAACATTCATTGATGGGCACTGGTGAGGATGCATTTGATGGGCGCTGGTGAGGCTGCATTTGATGGGCGCTGTCTGTATACCTTTCCTAAAAGAAATATGGGTGATGACATTGCTGGTCTCCTGAAAATAAAGCTGTTTTGATTCTCTGGCTTTAGCAATAACCTGGAATAAGCATGCATATCAGGAAAATAAAAAGTTCTTACCTGCATACTTGTTCTGGGTTAGTGATTCAGCACTGAATAAAGGGGGTCAGCCAGGTGACAAGCATTCACACAAAAAGAGGTCAGCAATAGCATGTGTGTTGAAAGAAAATCTGTCCCAACAGAAGCATCTGGGTTGTTTTTTCTGACCTGAGAAGGCTCTATGCCTTTATCTGATATTATTCATTCTTATTAAACATGCATGTACCCAGGGTAGACAAAACTCCTGATCTAAAAAGACAGCCATTCAGCTAGCATTTTCCAAAGAAAGTTAGCAAACAAACCCTCCACTATTGGTTTCCCTTACTGGGGACAATTTGAGGCAATCTTTGGTCAACCATTGCAGTGAAAGGGCTGATAGTTGTAGCATGTTCTATACGTTTCTTGTTTTGGTTCCTGACATTGTGAGATTTCGGAAGGTAAAGGTGGTTTAAATATCTAGCATTGATGCAACTTGAAGTCCTAGTGCAGAAATGTATCTTTCCTGCTACTGCAGGAGATAGTTGCTTGAGTGTTAATTTGGTTTTATAAGACTCATCTAATGGTGTATACTTCAATGAGAACAATTTCTCAAGAATATTTTAAATGAGCGATTGTTGAGCAAACAATCTCCTGCTCCTTTTTAAGTCTTTGGAGGAGAAGAGAGCAGAATTATTACTAATAGTTTCTGACTACAGCCTTAGTTAACTGCTTGTCGACCAACCGCGGCAGGTTGGCTCTACTGCGCAAATCGGCGTAGGTGTACGTCAGTTCGCGCAGTTGCGGGCAGGAGCGTGCCCGCGGGTCATGAGGACTCTATGTCCACTGGTGACCAGCGATTGACTAGTACAGAGGCAGAACTGGGGTCTGCCTTTGTAAACAAAGCAAATCCCTATTCTGACAAGGGACATGACCAACATCTACTGTTCACAGTGATCTCTGTCATGTCCCTGGCAGCCCATCACCCCTACAGTTGGAACACGCTGAGGGAACACACTTAACCCTTTGATCGCCCCCCTAGTGTTAACCCCTTCCCTGCCAGTGTCATTTTTTCATTGATGAATAAATTTGATATATATATATATATATATATATATATATATATATATATATATATATATATATATATATATATATATATATATATATATATCTCAATGTATATGTATGTATATATTATATTATTTTTATTTTTTTACATTTTTTTTTTGGATATGTATTGTAGCAGAAAGTAACTGAAATTTATTTTATACTTTGTACAAAATCCTTTGTTGGTAATGACAGCTTCAAGACTCCTCCTGTACAGCATGCATTGCTCAGGTGTGATTTTGACCCATTCTTCCACACAGTCTTCAAATCTTGAAGGTTCCAAGGGCCTCTTCAATGAACTCTGATCTTTAGTTCTTTCCATAGATTTTCTATTGGATTCAAGTCAGATGATTGGCTGGGCCATTCTAGCAGCTTTATTTTCTTTCTCTGAAACCAATTGAGAGTTTCCTTTGCTTTGTGTTTGGGATCATTGTCTTGCTGAAATGTCCACCCTCATTTCATCTTCATCATCCTGGTAGATGGCAACAGATTTTTCTATCAAGAATGTCTTGGTACATTTTTCCATTCATCCTTCTTTCAATAACATGAAGTTTACCAGTACCGTATGCTGAACAGCCCCACACCATTATGTTACTACCTCCAAACTTCACTGTTGGTATGGTGTTTCTGGGGTGATATGCAGTGGTCATTTGACCTCCAAACATGGTGTGTATTATGGCATCCAAAGAGTTCAGTTTTGGTCTCATCTGATAAAGAAGAGGGATTCTGGCGGTCCGAATGGTGTAGTGTCCTTAGTAAAAAAAAACATGGGTGATGGCTGTAATAGCAGTTCTAAACAGTTCAATGCTGGTAACTAGCATTCGCAATAAAGTAGGCAGCCACCCTCAGAGGGTGTCCATAACTTCTGTAGAAAAGTCAATAGCAGAGGGGGGAGGTGCCAACTGGTTGTATAAAGTTCAGAAAAAGTGTGCAAAATGAACACTTACACAGTCCAAACAGGTGAAGATGCCCATCAAGATCAGTCCTTGAGTGATCCGATGCTGCTCTGTGGGCTCCGCTGCCGGTTCCCCGGCTGTTGGATGTAGATCTTGTTACTGGCTGTATTGTGTGTCCCAGGAAGCAGGAAGCTTCACGCTGACCAGTCTAGAACGCGGAAGCGGTTATGACGTCACCGGAACAGGAGTGGCATCAGAGTTGGGGGCTGTCCATCTGAAAATAACATAGGCTACGCGATCGGGGCTCACAGCTCCTATAGGCCAGTAGAAGGAGCTGTGAGCTCCGAGTGAGTAGCCTATGTTCTTTTCAGATGCACAGCCCCCAGCTCTGATGCCTGCCCTGTTCCGGTGACGTCACATCCACTTCTGCATTCCAGACTGGTCAGCGTGGAGCTTCCTGGGACACACAATACAGCCAGTAACAAGATCTACATCCCCAACAGCTGGGGGACCAGCAGCGAAGCCCACAGTGCTGCTTTGGATCACTCCAGGACTGATCATCTTGATGGGCATCTTCACCTGTTTTGACTGCGTAAGTATTCATTTTGCACACTTTTTTTCTGAACTTTATACATCCAGTTGGCGCCTTCCCTCTCTGCTATTGATTGGTCTCATCTGACCAGACTATATTCTGACAGTATTTCACGGGCTTGTCTAAATGTTGTGGAGCAAACTTTAAATGCGCTTCAACATGCTTTTTCCTTAGCAATGGAGTCTTGCGTGGTAAGCATGCATACAGGCCACGGCGGTTGAGTACATTACTTATTGTTTTCTTTGAAACAATTGTACCTGCTGATTCCCAGGTCTTTCTGAAGCTCTCAACAAGTGGTCCTTGGTTCTTGGACAACTCTTCTGATAATTCTTTTTACTCTTCTGTCAGAAATCTTATGAGCAGCACCTGGTTGTGGCCAGTTTATGGTGAAATTATGCTCTTTCCACTTCCAGGTTATGGCCCCAACAGTGCTCACTAGAACATTCAGAAGTTTAAAAAATTCTTCTGTAACCAATGCCATTAGTATGTTTTACAACAATAAGGTTGTGAAGATCTTGAGAGAGCTCTTTGCTTTAACCCATCATGAGATGTTTCTTGTGTGACACCTTAATGTAATGAGACACCTTTTAAAGGCCATCAGTTGATACTGAACTAGCTGATATTAATTTGCTTTCTAGTTACTGATACATTTCTACTAGTGTCTTGGCTTCCCATGCCTTTTTGCACCTCCCTTTCTTCATGTGTTTTATACTTTTTCCCTGTGTCATTCCATTTTGAATGAATGAATGAATGAATGAATGAATGATTTGTAAAGTGCTGCAATTGCGAACTGAATCGCCTCAAGGCGCTAGATGTATTCTCTGTAGCCAGCTTCTAGAAAAGGAAGGTCTTTAGTTTTTTCCTGAAGGCCTGGTGGTTTTCTTCCATGCGGAGGTTGGTTGGGAGAGCATTCCATAGGCGAGGTCCTTGGACTGCAAATCTACGTTCTCCCTTTGCTTTGTAGCGGTATTTAGGAATGAGGAGGAGGTTTTGGTTAGCTGATCGAAGACTGCGAATCGGTGTGTAGTGTTTTATTTTTTCCCGGAGATATTGCGGAGCGTTTCCTTGTATGCATTTATGGGTGAGGCAGAGGGTCTTGAATATGATCCGGTTCTTCACAGTTAGCCAATGTAGGCTTTTTAGGGATGGGGAGATGGATTCCCAGGGCTTTTTTCCTGTTAACAGTCTTGCCGCCGTGTTCTGCATGAGTTGCAAGCGCGCAAGCTGATATTGGGGTAGACCTAGGTAGAGGGAATTTGCGTAGTCGAGTCGGGAATTGATGATCGTTCCCACAACTGCCGCTTTGTCTTCTTCTGGGATGAAGGGGATGAGTCTGCGAAGCAGGCGGAGGAGGTGGTGGGATCCGCTCACCACCGATCCTATTTGTGCATCCATTGTCATTCCTGAGTCAAAGATGACTCCGAGACTCTTGACTTTGGTGCTGGGGGAGATGGTCTGTCCGAGGATGGGGGGTGGTGTCCACGGAGTCTTAATTTTGGAATTTTTGTTGGCTTGCAGGAGAAGAAGTTCTGTTTTTGATTCGTTAAGTTTGAGGGAGCTAGCGGTCATCCAGTCATTGATTAAAGTGAGGCATTTCTGTAGTTGCTGATGATGATCTTTTTGTCCATTAATGCGAAGGTAGAGTTGGGTGTCGTCTGCGTATGAGTGGAAGCAGAGGTCCGTTTTCCTGATGATATTGAGAAGCGGGCGGATGTAGATGTTAAATAGCACTGGTGACAAGGGTGAGCCCTGAGGGACTCCACAGGAGACTGCCCGAGATTCCGAGGTGAATGTTCCCAGTTTCACTGTCTGAGAGCGATTCTCTAAGAAGGATGTAAACCATTTTAGGGCAGAATCTGTGGCTCCTGCAACTTCTGAGAGGCGGACAAGTAGAGTATTGTGGTCCACTGTATCGAATGCTGCACTGAGGTCTAACAGTACCAGAAGACTCGGTTCCCCGTCATCTGCTGCTTCGAGGGCGTCGTCCCATATTTTGAGAAGTGCTGTTTCTGTGCCATGGCCTGGGCGGAAGCCTGATTGCAGAGGGTCCAGGAGGTGGTGTGTCTCCAGGTGGTGTTGTAGCTGCTGTACTACTGTTTTCTCTATAATCTTGGAGATGGTGTTGAGGCTTGTTATTGGTCTGCGGCAGTTAGGGTCTTTAGGGTCGAGATTAGGTTTCTTTAGCAGGGGTTTGACGATGCCTTGCTTGAGGGAGGTTGGCACAGTCCCTTCTTTGAATGATTGATTTATGAGATGTGTTAGGGTGGGGGCCAGGATGTCGGAACATTCTTTGAACAATTTGGTGGGGATGATGTCGTTCGGTGATGTGCTGTCGCGAAGGCTTCCGATGATGTTTTTAGTCGTGTCCGTGGTGATTGGGGCCAAAAAGAACTTCGGTGGTTGAGTGATGTTCGTGTCGATATCCTCTTTTTGCATTGGTTGGGTGAGGTTGGTTGTTATTTTCTGATGAATTGCTTTCCGAATGTTGTCGATTTTGTCGATGAAGAAATCTGATAACTCATTGCAGAATTCTTGGGTATCGTTTGCAGGGGGCTCTAGGCAGGTCGGGTTCATTGATTGAGCAACTATTTTGAAAAGTTCACGTGGGCGGTTTAAGGCGGATGAGATGGTGTCTGCAAAATGTTCTTTTTTGGCTTTGAAGATTGCCTTGTGGTATTTCACCGTGAGTGCTTTGTAGTTAGCATGGTTTTCCTTGGTGGGATTTCTTCTCCAAGAAGAAATTTATTACACATAACTTAATTTCTGAACTTATTTGTTTTGGTTTCTTTTTATGTATGGATTGCATGGGTTATTACCGACATGTGGTGAACATTTAATGTCACTAGCACCTTTAGAAATTATATTTACCAAGAAAAATGGCTATGTGTTCAATACTTATTTTACCCGCTGTATTAAAAGCTTCACATACTTCCAAAGCAAAACTGCTCTTTATTTGGAGAAAAAAGAGCACTTTCTTAAGGTTGTCATTTTAAAAACACAGAATAAGTGCACAGCTGCAGATATGCAGTGAGAATTTGGGAGCCCTCTCTCCAAAGCCACAACCTAAACTGTCACTGCGGTGTAACCTTGGTTGTGGCTGCATCGGACAGTGGAAGGGCTGTGGCAGTGTATAGTTTAAAGCGCTGTCTAAACAATAGGACTGATCCCTCTAAGCTATGCGTGTTATATGATGGAACAAAGAACAGGAGTTTGCTGTCTGTCTAGACACACGCATTAACTGCAATGCAAATGTATCCGCGGCAAATCAAAAATTCAAACCGTGTGTGCTGGGAGAGGAGGACTGCGGAGTTCTCAGAGCTGGGGGGAATAATGATGTTAACCATTCACTTGCTGGACCACTTTAGAACTTAAAAAGAATTGATGGCAAAGATTGCCCTTTGTCAAAAAAATTGTGTTTGCATTTCATGTGATTAATTTAGCAATACATGTCCTAACAATAGCAAGCAGAGTGACAAACTGAATACAATATCAGAGGGGCATTATATCATTAACAGTCTTACAGGCGCACTGAAAGATCTAGTTGTTAGTGAACGCCGATCCTTAAGGTACAGTGCCTTATTCATACCCCTTTTAAATTTTCCACATTTTGTCATGTTACAACCAAAGACGTAAATGTATTTTATTGGGATTTTATGTGATAGACCAACACAAAGTGGCACATAATTGTAAAGTGTGGAAGGAAAATGATAAATGGTTTTCAACATTTTTTACAAATATCTGAAAAGTGTAGCGTGCATATTTAGCGCCCCTGAGTCAATACTTTGTAGAATCACTTTTCGCTACAATCAAGCTCTGTCAGGTTGGATGGAGAGTGTCTGTAAACAGCATTTTCAAGTCTTGCCACAGGATTCTCAATTGGATTTAGGTCTGGACTTTGACTGGGCCATTCTAACACATGAATATGCTTTGATCTAAACCATTCCATTGTAGCTCTGGTTGTATGTTTAGGCTCCTTGTCCTGCTGGAAGGTGAACCCCTGCCCCAGTCTCAAGTCTTTTGCAGACTCTTAACAGGTTTTCTTCTAAGATTGCCCTGTATTTGGCTCCCTCCATCATCCCATCAACTCTAACCAATTTTCCTGTCCCGCTGAAGAAAAGCATCCCCACAGCATAATACTGCCACCACCATGTTTCATGGTAGGGATGGTGTGTTCAGGGAGATATCCAGTGTTAGTTTTTCGCAAAACATAGCATTTTGCTTTTAGGCCAAAAAGTTCCATTTTGGTCTTATCTGACCAGAGCACCTTCTTTCTCATGTTTGTTTGCTGTATCCCCCACATGGCTTCTCGCAAACTCTAAATGGGACTTCTTATGGCTTTCTTTCAACAATGGGTTTCTTCTTGCCACTCTTCCATGAAGGCCAGACTTCCAGACTTCCAGGAGTGCACGACTAATATTTGTTCTGTGGATAGATTCTCCCACCTGAGCTGTGGATCTCTGCAACTCCTCTAGAGTTACCATGGGTCTCTTGTCTGCTTCTTTGATTAATGCTCTCCTTGCCCGGCCTGTTGGTTTAGGTGGACAGCTATGTCTTGGTAGGTTTGCAGTTGTGCCTTATGCCGCGTACACACGGTCGGACTTTCCGGCACACTTGGTCCGACGTTCTTCCCGCCGGACTGTCCGGTGGACTACCGCCGGACTTTCTGAACCGACGGACTTGCCTACACACGACCGGACTTTCCGGCAGGCTAGGTCCGCCCGTCTTTCCAACGGACTTTCGCCGGAGTTACGGTGGACTTTCAGAATGAACGGACTTGCCTACACACGGACAAGTCCGTTCATTTTGAACGTGACTTGGGTATGACGGGACTAGAAAAGGAAGTCAATCTCGCCGCTTTTATGGATTGACACCATCACCCGGTGACCACGCCCCTAAAACGTCACAGTCCCAGCATGCCCAGGGACTGTTCCGGCATAAGAGGGCGGGGTCTCCGCCTATATAAGTCACATCGGAGCTCTCAGAGAGCATTCCAGCCGGAGAGACCATCGTGTCAACATGGGAAGAAGACAAGAAGCCCAGAAGCCACAGGCCAGAAGTCCGGACCTCCGCTGGCAAAAGAGCGGCATGAAGACAGCGGAGGAGTGGGCAGAAGAACTCGAACACCGGGAGAAGACGCCAGAGGGAGCGGAGAAGAACCAACTGGACGCCGGGAGAAGAGGAACCGGAGGGACCCCCGAAGCCGGAAGAAGACCCCCCGGAGCTGTCTAATAAATTACTTCAAAAACCTATGTAGTGTGTTTTATTGACACTTTTTCCCTAGGTAAATGGGTAGGGGTACCATGTACCCCATACTCATTCACCTAGAGTGGGGGGCCGGGATCTGGGGGCCCTCTTATTATAGGGGGCTCCCGGATTCCAATAAGCCCCCCGCCCGCAGACCCCGACAACCAACGGCCAGGGTTGTCGGGAAGAGGCCCTTGTCCTCATCAACATGGGGACAAGGTGCTTTGTGGTGGGGGGCCCGCAGGGTGCCCCCCTCCCCCAAAGCACCCACCCCTCCATGTTGAGGGCATGTGGTTTGGTACGGTTCAGGAGGGGGGGGCGCTCGCTCGTCCCCACCCCCTTTCCTGACCGTCTGGGCTGCATGCTCGGATCGGGGGCTGGTATGGATTTTAGGGTGGGCCCCACGCCGTTTTTTCGGCGTAGGGGGTTCCCCTTAAAATCCATACCAGACCTAAGGGCCTGGGATGCCCCGCACTCGCCGCAATAGGAAAATTTGTTTTTCCTATTGCAGCGAGCGCGAGATGCAGTACTCTGCCCTTGCGTCATATCTGGTCTGTCGGACCAGCATACAGACGCATGCCGACGAACAAACTTTCCATCAGGAACTGAGTCCTGCGGACTAAGATTTAAAGCGTGCTTTAAATCTAGGTACGGCGGACTTTTTGGGACAAAAACGTCTGCCGGAGCCTACTCAGGGCCGGATTGTGCGTCGGACTCTGGTCCGCCGGACCAAGTATGCCGGAAAGTCCAACCGTGTGTAGGCGGCATTACTCTTTCTATTTTCGGATGATGGATTGAACAGTGCTCTGTGAGATGTTCAAAGCTTGGGATATTTTTTTTAACCTAACCCTGCTTTAAACTTCTCCACAACTTTATTCCTGACCTGTCTGGTGTGTTCCTTGGCCTTCATGCTGTTTGTCCACCAAGGTTCTTTAACAGATCTGACGGCTTCACAGAACAGCTGTATTTATTTATACTGAGATTAAATTACACACAGCTGTAATTTACTAATTAGGTGACTTCTGAAGGCAATTGGTTCCACTAGATTTTAAAAACAACAAAGTCCCAGCGCTATATATATGGAAAGGTGGATAACACAGCCGCGTACAGCAGGGAGGATGGAACGGAGCTCGGTCTCACATGGGTCAGTGACGTCAGACCGGCTAAGACACTGATTCAGGAAGGGGAAAGCCAGGCGCCGCTATGGTGGAGCCTCTGCTGTGTCAGTTGATTGATTGCTCTGCCACTCGTGATGCAGTCCAATGCTTCCCCAACAGTGAGGGTTCCTCTTCCATCTGCGGTGTCACCCGATGTATAACCGCTACTGTAGGAGTCACACTGCTGGAAAGTCTGAACAGACAAGCTGGGAAGGTTGTCTGTACTGCCAATGTTTTTCAATGATGGAGGTCCCAAAAATTGATAATAGATGGGACGTGGTGGCTAGTCCAAACGCCAAATTTAAGTTGCCTGGACGACGCGTTTCGTGCTCCAGCCCTTTATCACAGTCCACTGTTATACATCGGGTGACACCGCAGGTGGAAGAGGAACCCTCACTATTGGGGAAGCATTGGACTGCATCGAGAGTGGCAGGGCGATCCATCAGCTGACACAGCAGCAGATCCACCTTAGCGACGCCGGGCTTTCCCCTTCCTGAATCAGAGTCTTAGCTGTACTGACGTCACTGACCCATGTGAGACGGAGCTCCGTTCCATCCTCCCCGCTGTACACGGCTGTGTTATCCACCACTCCACACGCTGGATCGCTTTCTGTTGCTGGTGAGTTGTTTCCCCTGGGATCATACTCCATATCCAGCATGGACTTAGTTGGCTGTCCGCTGTTGATCTATCCAATTCTTCCTCCCCCCTGTAATTTGTTTTGAGAGAACGATTTCTGTTGAGACTCTGCTTTAGCTCTTTGTTGCTCAATGGATGGCTAGTGACCACACAAACCTGTTTTATCTTTTTATCGTCATTGTGAGTGTACAGGACTGTTTTATATTTACTGATATTTTGAATTCAATTATTCAACATAATCTTTTCAAATGCTGCGGACTGATTTCTTTAACCCTTGGAGTGCTGGACTTTTTGTGTTTTGATTGTCCACTAGATTTTAGTTGGGGGTATCAGAGTAAAGGGGGCTGAATACAAATGCACGCCACACTTTTCAGATATTTATTTGGAAAAAAAATTGGAAAACCTTTTATCATTTTCTTTCCACTTCACAATTATGGGCCGCTTTCTGTTGGTCTATCACAAAAAAAACAAACAAAAAAAAAAAACCCAATAAAATACATTTACGTTTTTAGTTGTAACATGACAAAATGTGGACTATTTCAAGGGGTATGAATACTTTTTCAAGGCACTGTATATGTAAATGCAATTTTCAAAATCTCATACAACCTTTAAGGTGATCCTGTACCTTTTACTATGCACACTTAAATATTTGCATATCCTAAACAGGCAGTAAAAGTGCTTTTAAACCAGCCCTTAACAACCTCTGTAGCTAATGGCATTGTGGAGATATTCATCTTCAAGGTTCACAACAGAGGCACAAAATTACAGCTGTTTTCCATTTTAGCAGGATCTTGGCAGCCTGCCAGCCCTCTGAAGACCAAAAGGAGATGTTTCTAGGTTGTAAGAAACCAACTGTATTCTCAGGGTCTTTGTTGTGATCTTTGAAACTTCAGAGCACAAGCATCTGGAGAGGATAGCTTGTTTTAAAGCTCTTTAACTGCTTGTTAAAAATATGTAAATATTTTCATAGTTCTGGGCAGAGATGCACTTTAACATATAATTGCACCTTTCATCTACCTTAATGTTTTAGTGTAGAAAAGGAGTAACCATTTACTGTGGACATGCCACACTGGGAATGTCAGTCACTTGAGGAAGACTGATGTGGTCCAAGTGATATCACAGTGAGCATTGTTTGATACAAAGCATTCTGAGCTTTCTATCGTTACCATAAAAAAATATATTTTCTTTGTTCAAACTAGGACTCAAATGAAATCAGTGAGAACGCTCAAAGGAGGTCCTTCTGAGCTGATTTAGCCTCTTACAGAACATTTGGCTAATCTGAATACATATAGCTTTCCTCCAATTATCCCCTGTCTGAGCTTTTCTCTGATAACCACTGACAAGCCAAAAAGGGTTTCTAGGCCATCCAGTATCATTTTTATCCAAGAAAACCAACATGAGAACAATTGTTTGGTAGCTGAGTTATGTTTATAAGGCCAGCTTCCACCTAAATTTGGTAAGCAATGGTAAAACTGCCAGGGAGGGTGGTTGGAGGTCTATACACAATCCCTCGGGCAGCAGGTCTTATGAGTAATGCATGCCATGCCTGCCAAGCTATGGAATTTTAATGGACAGAGATGTCTGGTGCCACCTATCTCATTAACCAGATTGACGCTCCTTGCACGCTAGCTTAAATAAATGCTCTAAGCAGCAGATTTCCATTTTGAGAAAAAAAATCTGCTTCTAGAAGCAAATAGTGTTTTTCTATGTGTCCATGCACACTATTTTAGTCTTGAAGCGTTTTTGAAGCAGAAGAAAAAATGTATTTTTTACATTTTTGGGAATGATTTCCCCAGCAGAAAAAACACTGACTGCTCCTAACCGCTGCTAGTTTCCAGCTTTTTTGTGAACTACACAGAAAAAAAAGGAAATCAGTCACATTACAGGAAACACTAATAAATGCTATCGTTCCTAAACGCTGCAAAAATCCAGCACAAAAACACTGATGGTGAGCGTTTTTCATCCACCGTTTTTCTGGCATTTTTTATTTTTAGCAAGGCATGGAGCCTGAAGCATATTTTCCTTATTGCTCAAACAGCTGTTCCACCCAGCAGCAGCCATACATATCATCTGGACCAATAATTGGCAGAGAATGTTTAAAATCTGATCTTTTTTAGGTTTGTATGGAAAGTTTGTAGTTTTGAAAGACATATCATCAATTCCTCACCAATTTAGTATTTTAGGCACATTCCTTTTCTATACTGACACCCCGGTGCAGGCAAGAGCTGTGAATGTCATTTCCATTTTAAAGATGTAAAAACTGATAATCTGAATTATCACCATCAGGCCTGAATACAACTTCTGGGTGCTGAATACCTTTTCCTATTCAGCTACTTTGCCCGTCCTTCTTTTATTCTTTATCTGGCCTAATCTGAATATATTTGCACAAGGCGACAGTAATATTAGTTACGAGATACATTTCTGAAAATGTTCATTATGTTAAGGTGTGCATTGTTCTCTATCGGAATATTAATAGCTACATTAAGCTGACAGGCTGGAGGATGGTTCATTAAGAGGGACTCTAGTTAAATAAATAACTTTTCATGCAGTTATGATGGCTGTGGGCTAGTTATAAAGTCTTGTCTTTTTTTGTACAGCCGATCCTCACCTCTATTATAATCTGCGATGGTATAAGGTGACTTTTCATGGAAGAGCATGATGCAACTTCCAGCCTGCTTCTGTTTTTCTGTGATATCACAGCCCCACCTTCTGCAAAGTACCACCTGCTTCATCTTCTTCAGAGCCCGGGGGTGGGGTGGGGGGTGGGGGGCCGGGGAATGGGGAACAGCAGGGAGATCTGACCACTGGAGTCCAAGTTAACACAGGAACCCAGCTGGATCAAAAACATTTCGCCTGTACCTGGAATGATGGTTTTAATAGGACTGACCTTTTAAAGCCTACCTGTCAAGACTGAGCTTCTACAATGTGTTGAGCACTGTTGCTTAATTATAATTGCGCAGTTTTCTGACAGTCACCACATGCTGTGTCAGGTCTCCTGAATGTGCATAACAGGCTTGTGAACAGATCTCAGGGTGCCTTTCACCTCTAGCTCCTGAGTTTTTTGAAAAGTAGAGAAAGATTCCTCCAGGATTGCCTAGATGAACGCACTTCCCGATCTTTCAGACACTGTGGCCAAGAAGGCACAATGGCACACATCTGGTGGCGGTGGCCCAAGGTCACTCGGGTCTGGATCAGAGTGGTTAACTTTATTTAGTCAGTTACTGGAGTGAACCCCACTAGAACCCTAGGGATCTCTCTTTTTTATAAACTGGATAAGAGTCTTTCCAAATACAACTCACGTTTGATTACTTGTACATTTCTGGCCGCTAGGATAGTTATTCCGCGTTGTTGGAGCCAGTCAACAGTGACGTTTGACTATATCAAACCTAAATTGAATTGGATCATGATTAATGACAAGATGACCTGTACCCTCCATAAATAAGAAAACTAAATTTGATAAGACATGGCAACCTTGGATACAGTATTTGTTGGTGGCTGACTGAGGCCTGGGATGGAATTGTCCCGCATGCTCTCGACTTTCCTTCCTCCGACCTTTTTACTTTCCTACTTTTTTCCCACCTTCTCTTTTTATTGTATTGACCAATTTTTAGAATCCTGGATATATCATCTATGATCAAAAGGTGACATCTAAACAAACTATATTTTTCTTGTCTTGCTATAATACCTCTTGTACGGCTGTAAATTGACGAGACAACCGTTTTGTTTATGGAATTTGATGTAACCTGTCTGTCCCTATATGTCCTTTGACTGCTATTGATGCTCTTGCATTATAGAGGGATATCCCCTACCAAAGGTTATATTGACACAAACCTGGGCTTTGTTTGTTTTTCTTTCAGACATGTTTCTCTTATTATGGTTTTTTGTATGATTCACTGGAGGTATGAAGTCTGACCGCATACTGGTTATCAATTTTGTACCATTCCTTTTGTACTTTACACAAAAACCGATAAAGAGATTGAAAGCACAAAGTTGAGAAAGATCAGTAATGGGTACAGGTTATTTTCTCATAAGGAAATATGTGCAGTTATAATAATGCAAGGTTATGTTAGAAAAGGAATAAACTAATGATCCAGGATTATGACCAGACCTGTTTATTGAGCGCGCTTTGGGTAAAAGTAACGCTTGTTTTTTGTGCTTTTTTTTTTTTTTTTTTGTCTGAGCTACTTTGTGAGTGAGCCAAAACCAATTGTATAGCGCTGCACATTCCTGCCTGCTTATAACAACGTTACAGCGCCGCCACCATATGTTAAACTCACAGCTTACATCGGGTTCAGGCACAAATTGCTCCTCGCTAACACTTAACGGCCTGATTTACTGAAAATAGGCCCTTCTGTGCTGTGCTGCTAAAAGTATTTACACTGCTGGGGGAAATAGAATACAAGGTAGATTGATTTCAATGCTTAACCCATCCGCTGTGCTGATTCCTGTTTGCAGAACCAAGTAAAGAATAGCGGGGCTGCTGTCGCTGCGCAGGGAGTGGGTGGCGTTGGAGTAGAATAGCAGAATAAGAGCAGCGCGCTGGCGCAGGGTACAGATAGGAGGGTGAATTAAGTGATGTTAATAGGACAATAAAGATAACAATACACAGTATATAAATAAGTTATACTGTATTGTATGTGTAAAATCTTAAAGAGCCCTAAAGTAACACAGCAATCAGAATATAAAGTTACCCGAAATCAGTTTCTTGTGAGATGCAACAAATCCGCTGAGATTTAAAATTGGGGTTTTAGTGGGTGTGGGGGAAGGGGGTACATAGGGGAGTGGACAGGGTGAATCTTCTACTGGACAGACCCTGTCTGGCAGACGTGCAGTGGGAATAAATCAACTGCTCGTAATGCTGACAAGCAGGAAGCAGAACCTGTATGTGTGAAGAGCAAATATAGCAACCCCCCCCCCCCCCCCGAACCTATATACAGTATCTCACAAAGGTGAGTACACCCCTCACATTTTTGTAAATATTTTATTATACCTTTTCATGTGACAACTCTGAAGAAATGACACTTTGCTGCAATGGAAAGTAGTGAGTGTACAGCTTGTATAACAGTGTAAATTTGCTGTCCCCTCAAAATAACTCAACACACAGCCATTCATGTCTAAACCTCTGGCAACACAAGTGTGTACACCCCTAATGCCCCGTACACACGGTCGGATTTTCCGATGGATAATGTCCGATCGGAGCGTGTTGTTGGAAATTCCGACCGTGTGTGGGCTCCATCGGACATTTTCCATTGGATTTTCCGACACACAAAGTTGGAGAGCAGGAGATAAAATTTTCCAACAACAAAATCCGTTGTCGGAAATTCCGATCGTGTGTACACAAATCCGACGGACAAAGTGCCACGCATGCTCAGAATAAATAAAGAGATGAAAGCTATTGGCCACTGACCCATTTATAGTCCCGCCGTACGTTTTTTACGTCACCGCGTTCAGAATGATCGGATTTTCCGACAACTTTGTGTGACCGTGTGTATGCAAGACAAGTTTGAGCCAACATCCGTCGGAAAAAATCCATGGATTTTGTTGTCGGAATGTCCGAACAAAGTCCGACCGTGTGTACGCCCTATTAGGGAAATTGTCCAAATTGGGCCCAATTACCCATTTTCCCTCCCCGGTGTCATGTGACTCGTTAGTGTTACAAGGTCTCGGGTGTGAATGGGGAGCAGGTGTGTTTAAATATGGTGTTATCAATTTTCTACATAAAGATAGCCTAGGCTATAAGAAGATTTTCAAGACCCTGAAACTGAACTGCAGCACAGTGGCCAAGACAATACACCAGTTTACCAGGACAGGTTCCACTCAGAACAGGCCTCGCCATGGTCGACCAAAGAAGTTGAGTGTACGTGCTCAGCGTCATATCTAGAGGTTGTCTTTGTGAAATAGATGTGTGAGAGCTGCCAGCATTGCTGCAGAGGTTGAATGGGTGGGGGAGTCAGCCTGTCAGTGCTCAGACTATACGCCAAACACTGCATCAAATTGGTCTGCCTGAACAAATTATAAAACAAATTATAAAACGGAGGGGTGAGGGAAGGAGGGGAAAGGGGGTGAGGGATTAGGTTATCTCCAAACTGTATTAAAATATTAAACAGTCATAATGAATCCTAAAGGGTGTCCTGCCATAGCGGCTTTGGCCGGACCCATCTTTCTTCAGCCCTCCATTCAAATACTGGAGGGGGGGTCTCGACTCTGCCTTAGGGCCCCAGGATGCCCACTGGGCAGGTCCCTTGGGAGGGGGGCCACAGGCCTCCAACTAACCTCCACCAAAAGGGAGACGCCCCACGGGCAACCCGTTGGGCCAATGCAGTCACAAAGGTGCCTATGCCACCAGGCGGAGCCCCTATCCAATACGTCTAAACAAGTAACGACTTAGTAACATTTAAAGAGGGAGACACAAAAACATGCCTTTATTCACTAGTGGCGCATAGCGCCTCATATGAACCTTCAACTATAGACCTTGTAAACCACGCATAAGGAAAGAAAAAGCTTACACTTTGTGCTACCAATAGGGCAGTGAGACATGCCATTCAGGCACGCACGTCACCATACACAGGCCTCCTTAGCTTCAGGGAGGGCTCCGCTAACTCCAACAGTGCGACATCCAGGCTAGAGGACACAGAATTGGTGTCTACGGTGAATCTCCGCCACTGGGCCCAAATGCTATTAAAACGCTCACTCCTATCTTTGCACCTCGCCACCCACTCCTCCGCCTCTCTGATATCATCTACCTTCTGTAGTCATTCTTTTAAGGTAGGGATCTGCGGACGTTTCCAATAGAGAGGTATAAGCCTTTTAGCGGCATTTAATAGATGAGGAAGGGCGCTTTTTTTGTAATGAAGGAGGGTGCCTTTCTGATCGCAACCTCGCCAGCAGCGGTCAGAAACCGAGGGGTAGATACATGCTATGACAGCTGGTACACGATACCAGCGAGTTAGTAGCTTGTAGTTAGTTTCATGCGTTCTAGACTCTATGGAGCTAGAGTGTGCTAGTTTATACATGTGTAGACGTTGTTCTGGCGTGAACTCTACCCCCAGGTCTCGTTCCCATTTTCGTATGAAAGCCGGCTTGCCAACGGTGGAAACTGAACCCAAGAGCCTATATAATTCAGAAATCAGATGGGGAATTGGCTCTTCTTCTATGAAGAATCTTTCTAGTGTGGTGATGGTGTCTAGCCCTCTCATCGAGGCCCCTTCTGTCGCAATGAAGTGTTGGAGTTGCTGGTGCCTCCACCAATCCATGGGGAATCTGCCATGACTATTCCGCAAGGCGGCTAGGGGTATCAACTTACCCTTATCTACAAATTTGCCGCAACTATAATTGCTGTAACCCAAGTACCAAAAAAGGTCCTCTGCTCCCCAGGAGGGAACCACCTAAATCCCCCCAGCGGTGCCAGTGGGGAGCCCGGGGGCACCAAAGCATACAGAGCATTTGTGCGGTCCCAGACCCGCAGGGTGTGAATGGTTAACGGGGAGGACGTCTGTGAGAGTCCTCTGTGTTCACGAGGTAGCCAAGGTGCGTATGATAAGTCGCGGCCTGCTAAGCTCTTCTTCAAGGAGACCCACATTTTTGAACCCCCATAATGACGCCAGTTAAGGATATGTTGGATCACAATGGCTCTGTAGTATCGCCGTATATCCGGGAGGCCCAAGCCTCTCATCTCCTTGGCCTTCTGCAATAAAGACGCAGCCAGCCTTGGTTTTTTACCATGCCAAATGAAATTAATCATTAAGCTTTGGAGCTGTGTAAAGAAGCTCCTGGGGAGGGGGACGGGCAACATCTGCAAATAAAAGAGCACCCTAGGAAGGATGTTCATCTTGAGTATGCTAAGTTTGCCTAGCCATGTGAAGGAGGTCTTGGCCCAGTTCTGTAAGTCTCTACGCACCATGCTCAAAAGGGTAGGGAAATTTAGCTGAATAAATAGTATCAAATAGATTTGTAAGTTGGATACCCAAATACTTAATAGATGTTTAAGAAAAAGGCAACAAAAGTGGGACTTTAAATGAAAAGCGTGAAATGTCCAAAAAACAAAACCGATGGACTACTGGAGAAATTTTTATTAAACGCGTAGAGCTGTCATTGTCGCGTTTCTCACCAGTGTCATATCATTCCTAATTTTTTGAGCTTTTTGGAGGCTTATTTTGCAGGCAATATTTTTCATTATATGGTTGTGTATCAATATCCTACTGATGTACCATGGAGAATTGTTTTATTCACTGAATCATGTATATTTGCTGCTATTATTGCTGATATTTCTCTCTATTTGTGATTGATATATAATTGTATATGCATGTTTTTATTTTTATGAATTTAATAAAAATTTCTCCAGTAGTCCATCGGTTTTGTTTTTTGGACATTTCACGCTTTTCATTTAAAGTCCCACTTTTGTTGCCTTTTTCTTAGACTAGTAAAGGGATGGAAACGCATGACCTCATCCGGTCATGGTTTCATTTAAAGTCCCATGGGATTGACAATCCCAAACCCTTCTCTAACTTAATAGATGTTTTAGCCCAGCTAAATGGGAAAGCTTGTTGTAGGTCAGTGGCCATCTTTACAGGAATGGTAATGGGCAGGATTTCAGATTTCGAAAAGTTTATTTTAAAATTTGACACATGACCAAAAATTTTAAGTTCCCTCATAAGGTTTGGCAGTGACACCAAAGGCTGGGTCAAATGAAAGAGCATGTCATCGGCATAAGTCGACAGTTTGTGTTCCGTTGACCCCACCGTCACCCCTCTAATATCAGCGTTTGCCTGTATTGTTCGAAGCAGAGGCTCCATAGCCAGAGCGAACACAAGGGGAGAGAGGGGGCACCCCTGCCTCGTGCCATTCCGTATAGGGAATCCCAGGGACAGTTGGCCATTTACCTTGACCCTCGCACTGGGGGTCGTGTAGAGTGCTATGATCCATCTAAGCATGTGAGGGCCCAGTCCCCAAGCCTCCAGAACCGCCTTAAGGTATGACCAATCTATTCTGTCAATAGCCTTTTCGGCATCCGTGGACAGAATGAGGTAGGGGGTAGAATCCCTGTGGGAACATGCCCACTGTATGAGCTGCATGGCCCAGATGGAATTATCCCTAGCTTCTCTACCCGAAATGAATCCCGTTTGATCGGGGTGGATAAAGGAGGGCAAGACATATTTAAGTCGATTTGCCATAATCTTGGCAAAGATTTTTATATCGACATTAAGTAGTGATATTGGTCGATAGCTTTGTGGGAGAGTGGGGTCCTTCCCTCCTTCGGAAGTACAGTGATGTGGGCAAGTAATGCCTCAGGGGGAATCTGGTGATTTGTGGCTAAAGAATTAAAATACCTACACATATGATTTTGTAGCAAGGGAAGAAATTTTGCATAATACGCTTTGGAATATCCATCCGGGCCAGGGCTCTTCCCATTAGGTAGGGCCTTCACTGTCGAGATGATCTCCTGAGGGGAGACGGGGGAGTGAAGGTCTAGCTGCTGCTCGGGTGTCAAAGAGGGGAGTCCGGCCGAGGCGAGGTAGTCGCCAATAGCTTTCAGTTTTGCTGTCCGCCCTGTGTGGGAGGTATCTTTATATAGGTGATATAACTCTGCATAACAATCTCTAAAGATGGAGGCAATCCCAGAGGAGTGTAATGTTGCCGTACCGTCGGGGCACTGAAGCGAGTGCACCTGAGCTGTCAGTCGTCTCTTCTGAAGCGCTCTAGCTAACATTCTGCCGCACTTATTTCCCTGTTCGTAATATTTATGTGAAAGGTAGCGTAATTGTCTGCGCGCACGACGATCAAGGAGGCGTGAAAACAGCTCCCTCAGTTCAGTCAACCGTTCGCGGGCTTTAGCATCTCCCTGATGTTTGTGTTTAAGTTCTTCTTCTTGCACAGCTGTCAGTACCCTCTTGAAGTCCATCTGTCTTTCCCTTTTGAGTTTAGAACCCAAGGAGATCAATTCACCCCTGAGTACCGCCTTATGGCTTTCCCACACAACTCCGTCTGCCATGTCCTCATATACATTTTCTGCAAAATAATGTGTGATGGTCTCAGAGACCTTAGCTACTACCGAGGCGTCGTCCAGGAGGTTTTCATTAAGCCTCCAAGACCAGGTCCTCGGTGTTCCATCTGGAACCCGTAACACGGCCCACACTGGGGCATGATCTGAAATGGTTATATTGCCTATTTCAGCTGACTGCAATAGCTCAAGGGTGTCATGATCCACACACATAAGATCTATGCACGTATTCACGTCATGCACCCCCGAGTAGTAGCTGTAGTCCCTATCCGACGCATGAAGAGCTCTCCACGTGTCTATAAGGAAGTTATTCTGCAGTGACTTACGAAAATTGAGGAAGGCTTGGGAGTGAGTGGGGCGGCCACGGGATGTGTCAACGAGCGGGTCTGGGCTCACATTAAAGTCCCTTTCAAGGATTAAGTGACCCTCCCTGAATTCGTTCAACTTATCTAGCACAGAATCAAGACCCCCTTCACAAAGACGTATCTACCCTGCGAGTCAACCTGGCACTCCGAGAGTTGAAATGGGCATGACTTATGGAATGCAATGGCGGTACCTCGTGATTTGGCCATCGGGGAGTTGCTAAAGAACCATTGGGTGTATAGGTGTGTGGGTATCTTTGGGAGGGACTGTTGCCTGAAGTGGGTCTCCTGCAGGAAAACCACCTGGGCCCCCAGCCTCTTTAGCTCCAGCCATAGCCTGTTGCGCTTGTGTGGAGAGCAGAGCCCCCTGACATTGTAAGACAGTACCTTTAGTGACGGCGTACCTGAATTAGATGATAGCTGATCGGTCCCACGCCCTCTGGGTCCTCTGCGCATGGTTCAGTCAGTCAAGAGGTAACCTGAAGGTCAAAGCAATAAACGTTTAGCTTTAAAAAGCAATATAAGGCACAAAGTGATATAAAGGGGGAGATGTGGGGGGGGGAGAGAGAGGGAAGTTAGGGAGGGGTAAGGAGGGAGGAGGGGGGGGATTTAGAGGGGGGTAGGGGGAAAAGTAGGAATAGTAGGGAGGGAAGAAGCAGGAAAGGGATAAGGATGAGG
Source organism: Lithobates clamitans (assembly GCA_037952925.1). Taxonomy (NCBI): domain Eukaryota; kingdom Metazoa; phylum Chordata; class Amphibia; order Anura; family Ranidae; genus Lithobates; species Lithobates clamitans. The sequence continues at coordinate 1,709,131 of JBBGZY010001144.1, forward strand.
AAAAGAGAACAACAATACCACAGGGGCCGGACCGTATCCAACCGGTCCGGTGTATTACACCGCGGTAAACGACAGAGCTCACCCAGGAGGGGGGTATCTACCCAAAAACCACCCGGGTGAGAACTCTGAGTCCCTCAAGGGACTGTCACCTAGTAAGGTGAGGCCTAAGTGGGGTACGTGGGCGACCACCAAGGGGACGATTAGCCCATCCTTCCGTCCAGTCCATTACAACACATAAACAGGGTGGGAAAAAGATGTGCAAAAAATGGAAAAACAAAACACAGCAACAAAAAGAAAAAGGAGATTATGCAACTCGAACTCCCAAAAAGTGCAAAAAAAAGGGGGAAGACAAGACAGCCAGGCGAGGAGCTGGACCGCAGACCCCCCAGTCCATCATGGTGCATAATGGTTCTCAAAGTTGAGAAGTAGTGCAAAGGGCCCAGTGTGCAGCGCCTAGCAGGAGGAGGTAGAATGTGACAGCAATGCGTCCATGGGGCCCAGTGTCCCGTTTGAAATACCAATGATGAAGAGGGGATTATGTCCAAAAATTAGAAAAAGCAATAAGGGTGGCAGTAGCTTGTTCAGTCACTGGTTGTGGAAGTGCCCGGACGTGGGCCCTCTCTCTGCCTGTTGCGACCATGGGAACGCCTGTTTCCGGCCGCCTGGATCCATGGCTGAGGTAGCTGGGGTATCAGGATGTCCGGAGTGGTGCGCCAGTCCGGGAAGTCTACAGGGTTAAGCTCCAAGGTGTGTAAGAAGCGGGGGAGGTCATCCTTCGTGCGTAGTATAGCCCAACGGCCATTTTTGGACTCCTGGAGGCTGAATGGGAAGCCCCAGCGGTACGTGAGGCCTGCCGCTTGAATTTCCGTTAATAGTCGCCCGTCGCTGCATTAGGGTGCGCCGTGAGAGGTCCTGGTAAAAGGACAGCTGAGCTCCATCAAAGTCAAAGACTGGTCTGTTACGCATCTTTTGCATTATGCGATCCTTTAGTGTAAATTTGTGCAGCTTGCAGATCACATCTCTAGGGTTGTCGGGGTCCTCTGATGGGGGCCTAAGTGCCCTGTGAGCTCTGTCTATCTCAATCGGCACCGACAGAGGCAAATTCAGGATTTCACGGAACACTCCCTGCAAGGTGGGAACAATGTCCTTAGGTGCGGTGGCTTCTGGAAGGCCTCGTATGCGAATATTCGCTCACCTGCTGCGGTTCTCCATGTCATCTAATTGGCACAAAAGGGCCTCAAATTGGTGACTATGGGTGACGGTCTGTTCTCTGAGCTGGGAGATGGCGGGTATAGTATCATCAAATTTTTGCTCCAAAGTCTCTACCCTGTGACCCAGCTCAGTGGTATCTGTTTGCAGTTGTTCAATATCTTGCCTGAAGGCCCTCTCAATCCTGCTGGTAAAGCGCTCTAGGTCCTCTTTAGTGGGGAGAGACCATAAGTGCTGTCTAATGTCTCTGTCCTCTGTCAAATCTGCCAAGTTTGTGCCCCTGTCCTGTGGTGATGTGGAGCGGGGGGATGGAGTCGCTTACCAGCCTGGGAGAAGAGATAGGAGACAGTGCTGGAGGTGCAGGCTGAATCTCCTGTTGCTGCAGCGTGGCCGTTCGTTCCGGCGCCATCTTGGATTTCCCCCTCTGCTGACGGGGGGTGTCTGAAAGGAAGGAATCCAGCGATCCTTGACCGTGGGGGTGAGCTTTTTTCGGCTGGGATGAAGCCCGCCGCCGCTGTGACATGCCCTGTGCGGAAATCGGGGGGTAATCACCCCTGTAGCTGCTGATTTAGCTGCGGACCGGATGGAGCTCGGGCTCAGCACGTCCTCACTCCTCCATAGCCAGGCCACGCCCCCCCATAGCCAGGCCACGCCCCTGAGCCTCTTTTTGAGATTTGTTGTTTACAAGTTAAAAACTTTTTTTTTGCTAGAAAATTACTTAGAACCCCCAAACATTATACATTTTTTTTCTAATACCCTAGAGAATAAAATGGCGGTTGTTGCAATACTTTCTGTCACACCGTATTTGCGCAGCGGTCTTACAAGCGCACTTTTTTGAATTAAAAAATAAGACAACAGTAAAGTTAGCCCATTTTTTTTTTTTTTTTTTATATTGTGAAAGATAATGTTACGCCAAGTAAATTGATACCCAACATGTCAAGCTTCAAAATTGCTAAAAAATTGTTCTAGACAGGGGAAGTGGCGCTGTCCTACTGTATATGTATGAGTGATAATTCTTCTCAAGGATACAAAACGAAGTGTTGGCTTATAAACAAAAGTGTCATAAATATCAGGAGAAAATTAATGTGCAAAAGGAATAGTAAGTGAATCACCTGTGAGGAGAAATAGAAAGAAAGTGCAAAGTGTTCTAAAGTGCATATAAAATCGCATGTACAAAAAATCGCATGTACAAAAAATATATATGTATATATCATAAATGTCTATAACTTAAAAGTGATCCCTATACATCAAAAAGTGCTTGGGGAACCAAATCCAGTAAAATTAGTGTAAAAGGCATATATTTGATGATCCGCATAGACAGTAATTAAAACACATACAGAGTGGAAACCTAAAAAGGTTAAAAAACTTTGTGTGGGAGAACCTTAGTGTGTGTGCAAACACAGTTCCAATAAAGGCAATCAAGGCAGACCACTTCAAAGGTGTATAAACACAAACAGTGGATAAAAACAATCAGTAATAAGTTCTTTGGAAAAATTTGCAGCAACAGTTCTAGAAGTATGTCCCACTGGTGAAGGAGAAAAGTAGTCACAGTTTTCAACCGTTGGTGTTCCGACCTCCACTGCACCCCCACTCGTGTGTACACTTACCGGACTGCCTAACCCCTGCAGGGGTAAAAGGCATATGCAGACAGTCCTGCGATGGCAGCAACGGAAAGTGGTCCTCCGTTCAAGGGTGCTATATCCTGCTCCGGCGTGAGGTCAGTCCCAATGACAGGTATCCGTGCAACGTGAAAACAAAAAACACTTCATAGTGTGAATCCATAAAAGGTAGGAATTTTATTGAAAATCCATAAAATTACAATCCATAAACTGGAGCTAAAAAACGAAGCTAAAAACACTGTGCAGATAACCGACTAACAGCCGAGGGGCAGCGTGGTGTGGCGTGCGTTCCACCGCCCGACAACTGAAAGCGGAACTGACACGAGCTGGAAGAGAGCGGTGCTGACGTGTGCGTATCACGAGGCCACGCCTTACGCGTTTCGTCATCAAGACGTCATCTGAGGCCTCAGATTGCCTTCCAATGCAGCTGCCAAAGCGGGCCTTTTCCACTGGCTCCTTGTCCACAGTCACTCCTTCCGTAGCCCCACCATCATGCACGGAGGAGTCCCCCGAACTATTCGACCACAGTGTCGGGTACATGCTGATGGAGGATGCGCAGCGATTAGAAGGCTCCGATCTTGGTTCCCAGTTTGAGGAAGGGAGTAACGTGAGCCTAGAGAGAGGGGGTGCCCAAGAAGGACCAGAAACTGGCAGTCATGTTCCCCCAGCCACAGCATAATGCCAGGTTTGCTCCAGTGACGGGGAGGAAGGGGATGATGAGGTCACTGACTCTACTTGGGTGCCTGATAGAAGAGAGGAAGAGGAGGCACAGCTCCGAGGCAGGATGTCCTCTAGGGGGCAGCTTAAGGGCAGCCACCCTACTGCATCACACCGCAGAGCTCCGCAGGTGCAGGGAGCTGCTGACTCCCCGCTGATTTTGAAAAGTTCCTTGGTGTGGGCCTTTTCTGACACGTGTGCAGCAGATCGCACCGTTTCCGTTTGCAACCTACAGTGGGGACGTAAAGTATTCAGACCCCCTTACATTTTTCACTCTTTGTTATATTGCAGCTATTTGCTAAAATCATTTAAGTTCATTTTTTTCCTCAATAATGTACACACAGCACCCCATATTGACAAAAAAAACACAGAATTGTTGATATTTTTGCAGATTTATTAAAAAAGAAAAACTGAAATATCACATGGTCCTAAGTATTCAGACCCTTTGCTGTGACACTCATATATTTAACTCAGGTGCTGTACATTTCTTCTGATCATCCTTGAGATGGTTCTACACTTTCATTTGAGTCCGGCTGTGTTTGATTATACTGATTGGACTTTATTAGGAAAGCCACACACCTGTCTATATAAGACCTTACAGCTCACAGTGCACGTCAGAGCAAATGAGAATCATGAGGTAAAAGGAACTGCTTGAAGAGCTCAGAGACAGAATTGTGGCAAGGCACAGATCTGGCCAAGCTTACAAATTCTGCTGCACTTAAGGTTCCTAAGAGCACAGTGGCCTCCATAATCCTTACATGGAAGACGTTTGGGACGACCAGAACCCTTCCTAGAGCTGGCCATCCGGCCAAACTAAGCTATCGGGGGAGAAGAGCCTTGGTGAGAGAGGTAAAGAAGAACCCAAAGATCACTGTGGCTGAGCTCCAGAGATGCAGTCGGGAGATGGGAGAAAGTTGTAGAAAGTCAACCATCACTGCAGCCCTCCACCAGTCGGGGCTTTATGGCAGAGTGGCTGTCCACCAACGTTTACCATCCAACCTGACAGAACTGAAGAGAATCTGCAAGAAGGAATGGCAGAGGATCAAAATGTGAAAAAAAGAAAACTAAAGAGCTGATGTGGATTCTCTATAAAATAACAAAACAACAAAAAGAAATGTGTAAGCTGCAACCAACCAAGTAGTGCTGTGACACCCGTTGCTATGTGTGAGTGGATTACATTGTTTGCCCAGTTTTGTAGCATTTAAAAACACTGCACAATGATGTTTATTCTTTTATCTTTATGTGAATCATCATCTTGCAAATGTAATTCATCATGCAACTGTGATCTGTGAGAATTGAAATACAAGCAAGTTCATCAAAGGCAATTGGACATTTAGACCTCAGCTGAATTAACACAAACCGACACTATTTATTGTGGTTTTTTTTTTTTTTTCATCTACATATATCTAGGTATGTGTGTTCCCTTATATGTTTTTTGATGCATTTATTTGATGCATCTATTTGCATTTATTCAATTTATTGATTGATATATTTATTTGCACTTATTCACTTTACTGATTGTGATATCAGGGTATATGTTTTTTGATGCATTTATTTGCATTTATTTGCACTTATTCACTTACTGAATATGATATCAGGGTATTTTTATGGGTTAGGATTTTATATATAAGCACCACTCCAACAGATGGGGATAGTTTGATAAGCGCACCAACATATTTTATATTGATTAATGAAAGAAGATTCCCAAATCCAGGTGTGAAAAACTTGTTGCATCTTTCCCAAAAAGACTCATGGCTGTATTAGATCAAAAGGGTGCTTCTACTAAATACTGAGCAAAGGGTCTGAATACTTAGGACCATGTGATATTTCAGTTTTTCTTTTTTAATAAATCTGCAAAAATGTCAACAATTCTGTGTTTTTCTGTCAATATGGGGTGCTGTGTGTACATTAATGAGGAAAAAAATTAACTTAAATGATTTTAGCAAATGGCTGCAATATAACAAAGTGAAAAATTTAAGGGGGTCTGAATACTTTCCGTCCCCACTGTATGTCTGAAGCGGATCGAGCATGGCCAGAACAGCAGCCGCTTGGGCACCACATGTTTGACCAGACATATGACAACCTCCCATGCAGTCCGTTGGCAACAGCACTTGAAAGACCCACATCAAAGAAAAAGGCGGACTTCTCCTTGCTCCTCGTCTGGGATCTCCAACCCCACTATACCTCCAGTCCTCTCAAAAACCTGCACTGAGAGGAATGAAGGTATAGCAATAGGTATCCCAAGTACTTGCAGCCAGTCTGCTATCAGTACACCTCCATCTGATTTTAGCAGGAAAATTTCCCTACCCCAGTTGCTAAACCGTAGAAAGAAATTCGGTCCCAGCCATCCACATGCTCAGCGTCTGAACGCTAGCTTGGCCAAATTGCTAGCACTGCAACTGCTGCCTTTTGAGCTGGTAGACTCTACCCTCTTTCGTGAATTTGTGGAATGTGCTGTACCTCAGTGGCAGGATCCAAAATGCCATTTCTTTTCATGGAAGGCTATTCCGGCTCTACCGGCATGTGGAAGGCAATGTTTTGGCCTTGTTGGACAGGGCGGTCAGCAGTAGGGTGCATATTGCCGATGACTCATCGTCTAGCAGGCATGGGCAGGGACGTTACCTTTCCTTCAAGGCGCACTGGGTAACTCTGCTGGCAGCTGGGAAGGATGCAGGACAGAGTTCAGTATTGTTGGAGCTTGTTCCGCTACCACGCCTCCAAAATGCTAGTGGTGATTCTGCCACAGCTCTCTCCTCCACCCCCTCCTTCTTCTTCCTCTATGGCCTCTTCTGCAGATTTCTTCTCTGAACCAGCGGTGCTCTGTAAGCGTTCAAAGGCCTACGCAAGCACTCAAGAGAAAAGATGCCATGCGGTGCTTGAGTTGGTCTGCTTAGGGGACAGGAGTCACACCAACACACCAACCGCCTCATTTGTGACATGCCCACCAGGTGGAACTCAACGTTGCCAATGTTGCAGAGGCTGCCTTTGCAGCAGAGGGCCATCAATGAGTACCTGTGTGAGTATGGCACCAGGACAGGGGCAGGGGAGCTTGGCTTTTTTTCGCCACACCAGTGGCTCCTGATTAAGGATGCATGCACTGTCTTGTCACCATTTGAGGAGGCCACGAAGATGGTGAGCAGCAACAATGCATGCATCAGTGATACTATCCCTTATGTCTTCCTGTTGGAGCACACGCTATGTGGAATAATTGACAGGGCACTTGAGGCAGAACAGCGGGAGAAAGAGGAGGACTTCCTTACCTCTCAAGGTCCCCTTTTATCCAGATAGCATTCCTGTGAGCCCCCCAAACACACAGGAAGAGGAGAAGGAGGAGGATTGTGTCAGCATGGATGTAGAGGATAACTCTCAGCTGCAGTCTTCAAGGGATGGTTTTCAGTCCCCAGCAACCCAAGGAGTTGTACGTGGTTGGGAGGAGGTAGTTCCTGACAACGTCATCCTCTGGCCCAGAGGACTCACAATTGAATGCGTCTGCAAACTTACACTGCATGGCCTCCCTGATTCTGCAAAGCCTGCAAAAGGACCCTAAGATTTGTGGTATCAAGGAGAGGGATCATTACTGGCTGGCAACCCTTCTTGATCCACGTTACAAGCGTAAGGTTGCAGAACTCATTCTGCCTTCGCAGAGGGAGCAGAGGATGAAACATCTTCAGGAGGCCATGAAGAAAGGTTTGTGCAATGCATTTCCGGACTCTGGGAAGTTACAATTTCCTGGTCCTGGACAACGTGTTGCTGAGGCTTCATTCAGTCAGAGGAAGAGCAGTGGAGAAGGTGGCTGGCTGACCGATGCCTTTAGACAATTTTTCAGTCCTCAGCACCAAGGTCTGATCGGTTCAAGCAACCATGAATATCTTGTGGCAAAAGCAGACTTGGAGACCTTTCCAACAGACCATTCACTGGGTTACTGGGTCTTGAGGATGGGCCACTGGCCAGAACTTGCTCAATATGCAATTGAGCTACTGGCCTGTCCTGCATCAAGCCTTCTTTCTGAACACACATTCATTGCTGCTGGAGGGTTTGTAATGGATCATAGAGTGCGTCTGTCCACAGACTCCGTTGATAGGCTCACATTCATAAAAATAAATCAGTCTTCGATCAGCAGAAACTATCAAGCACCTGATGCTGATGTAACTGATTTTTTATGGATGTGGGATCCCTTGAAGACTGCCTATGCTGAGTGACTATCCTATGCCTCGCAATCTTGATGATGCTAGCTTCCAACAATATTTTTGGTTTAGGGCACCACCACCACTGCCTAAGGCCCAATTTTTCTGCCCCTGTTTAACAGGGGCATTTAATTACAGTTTTTGATCAAATATTTCACAGCAGGGCCCGTTCCTGCGCCCAACAAGAGTATCTGTGAGGTGTTGCAGTGTTGTGGCACCACCACTGCCTAAGGCCCAATTTTTCTGCCCCTGTTTAACAGGGGCATGCAATTACAATTTTTGATATATTGAATAGCAGGGCCCGTTCCTGCACCCAACAAGAGTATCTGTGAGGGGTTACAGTGCTGTGGCACCACCACCACTGCTTAAGGCCCAATTTTTCTGCCCCTGTTTAACAGGGGCATGTAATTACAATTTTTGAAATAATATTTAACAGCAGGGCCTGTTCCTGCACACGAAAGTAACTGTAAGGGGTTACAGTGTTCTGGCACCACCAACACCTAAGGCCCAATATATACTTCTGTTTAGAGTATATAGTGCCTGGGGGCCCCCCCCCACGCTATTTTTTTTTTTTTTAAATTTGGGTACAGGGTCCCCTGGTGTGTGTTACAAGCAAGCAGGCGGTCTGTGCTTACTGGAATACTTTACCATGCTGCTAGTTGCTGTGAGCTAACTGATCCCTACAGACCAGGAGAGGAGGCTATTATGGAGCTGTTTATGCCATTTAATGCTGGATGTTTGTGAGTGCAACCCTCGTTTTTTTATACACTTCCCTTCATCTATTAAACGATAACACACTACGGCTGGCGTGTGCTCTCTCTTTTTTTTTATATATTTTCAGAATCATGTCTATCACCCAGTGGACTATTGGTAGAGCTGCAACACCTTAAGCGAGGAATATACATACAGACTGTTTACTGTTGGAATAGGTATAGTGGGGACAGCGCTAAACTTGGTTTGTTGTGTGTGTTTAAGCAGTTTTAGAAATGTCATTTTGCTGTGGTACTTTTCTGGGAAAACGGGAAAACTGCGCCACTTTACAGGCATACCGTAAACACCCCCCAGGCACGATATTTAAAGGAATATTTCATTTTTATTGTTCCACTTTAAGCATTCTTAAAATTACTGCTCCTGAAAAAAATGGCCATTTTTAAAACTTTTTTTTGCATTTATACATTTCCTGGGACAGGACCCGGGTCCCCAAGTCATTATACATGTTTATGTTAAGTGGTGTAAGGGAATTTCGGAAGGATTTATAGAAACAGGTCAGGTAGCCATCCGGGCCTGGGCTTTTTTTAGATTTGAGGGAGGATATTGCCAGCACAAGTTTGTCCTCGATAAATAGTCACTCAAGATCCTGCAACTTTGTCTGTAGGGATAGTCGGAAGTGCTGTGGTAGTAATATATTCGTCAATTTTATATTGAAAGTCCTCAGGCAACATGTTTGGAGGACATGGGAGGAGGTTGAATAGTGTGGCGTAGAATGAACGAAACAATTCGTTAATTTCCTTAGGATGATGGGTGAGTTGACCATCGGGACGTTTGAGTTTAGGAATAGAAGCAATGCTATTTTTTAGCATGGAGAGCTCTGGCCAACATTCTACCTGGTTTGTTAGCTTCGACCTAAAACAGTTTACGTGATTTGTCCCTAATGGACAGGGACTTCTGTTCGAACAGGTTCAGCAGTTTAAGTCTTACATCGGATAAGACAAGTTGGGTGGTCGGGGATTGGATATGTTTATGGGATCGTTCCAAGTCAGTAATCCGAAGAGACAGTTCTTGAATCTGGGCAAGATGGATTCGTTTGAGTCTAGATTCATGTTTAATTAAGACCCTGCATAATACGCATTTCAGTGCCATTGTATTGGGGCAGAGGTATCGTCATTACCATGGTCCAAGATGAAATTGGATATAGTGGTCTGGATATCTGCAGAGCATATGTCGTCCTGTATTAGCGAGTCATTAAGTCTCCAAGTCCTGTCATGACCAGGCAGATTTTAGTAGGGAGAGGGACAGAAACACTGGCACGTGATCGGTCCATAATATGTTCCCGATCCTACTCTGGGGATGGTATGTCAGTGCATAGTGACTGATAAGAAAAAAATCAATGAGGGAGTAGGAGTTATGAGCTGCAGAAAAGGAGGAGTAATCCCTATCCGTTAGGGTGGAGAATGCGCCAGACATCCATCAGGTTGTGCTGAATCAGGAATCTTTCGTTAATTGATTTGGTTGTAGGAGATAGAGCTTTTACCTGAGGAGGTATCCAATGTAGGGTTAAAAACACTATTAAGATCTCCAGCAACGAGGATCGCCCCTTCAGCAAATTCCAATAGCTTGTGAAGATATTGAATAGTACTAGTTATTTGGTCTTGGTTAGCAATATATAGCAATATATATATTAGCCAGGGTGTACGTTTTGCCACTGAGAGATATTTTCAAAAACAAATACCTCCCGTCGGGGTCTGAACAGGAATCTAGAAGAGTATAATTCACTGATTTGTGGAGGGAAATTGCCACTCCTCTAGATTTAGATTTGGAGTATGTGCTATGTAGCCAGGTTGGGTAATATTTATTTTGTAACATTGTAATATGATTTGTGCGGAAGTGGGTCTCTTGGAAGAAAATGATGTAAATTTTGGATTTGTGAAAGTCTCATACAGTATTTGTGTTTTAGTTTGTTCATTCAAGCCGCGGGCATTGAATTAGCACAGTTGGAGGGTAGCCACATCCCAGGGGCCTCCCATGGTAGCGAGATGAAAGAGTGTTTCAGGAGGATCAAGATGGCCACCGTTCCCCGTGACTAGGCCGAAGCCACGGTCTTTCCTAGGAGCTGCTGCCGCGTGGAGGAGCGCTGCTCTGTTTGGACCCCATCCAGTTGGAAGCTTGTGGAGCCAGGTTGGTATATATGGAGGGTCCCTAGAGGGATCTGTCAGGCTGTGAAAGTAGAATGCCAGAGTACAGGATCCCTGAAACACAGGAGTAATGGACGGAGCTCAGGGCGCACACGTCCTACTCTGTTCCGCCAGGCCACACCCCTGAAATGTATTATTTTTTAAATCCATGCAGTGTAACTAGCTAATTTTAACTTTGTGTCACCCTCTTCCAGTCCCACTGCAGCAGAGCTGAGACTGGGGGAAGAAGAAGTAGCAAAAGGAGATAATCAGTTGTGCTGCAGTCCAAGGAACATGCTGATAGAAGGCGATAGCAGAGTGACAGAGAGATTAGATAATCAGTGTAACTCAATACAATACAGACTAACCACATTTTGGAGCTTACCGTATATACTCGAGTATAAGTCGTTCCGAGTATAAGTCGAGGCCCTAATTTACCACAAAAAAATGGGAAAAACTTATTGACCCGAGGGTGAGAAATGCACAGCTACTGTAAGTGGAAAAGAGGGTCAACAATGCCAATTTGCAGCATCACTGTTCCCATTTGCAGCCTCACTGTGCCCATTTGCAGCCATAGGTCCCCTGAACTTCAAACTCGGTAGTTAAGGGTTCCTAGATGCCCCCTAGCTGCAGCCAAAATTTGGGGTCTCTGAACCCAAAGGGTCCCGAATTGACATTGCTGCAGATGGACACAGTTGACCGAATTTGGGTCCTTAGTGCTAAGAACCCCAAATTTGGTGTGCAAACCCAGTGGAACTAGCACCATAAAATTTCCAAAGCTGGGGTTTCTAGCACCAAGTGGCCCCGAGATACAGGGCCCCAAAAATCAGTTCAGAAAATGTCAAGCATTTTTTTGCAGCAGAGAATGACATTTTCCGAACCAGTTTTGGGGCCCCGTATCTCAGGGCCACTTAGTGCTAGGAACTTCAGCTTTGGATATGTTGTGGTACCAGTTCCACTGGGTTTGCACACCAAATTTGGGGTTCCTAGCACTAAGTGGCCCTAAGATACGGGGCCCCAAAGTCGGTTCAGAAAATGAAATTTTTTGCTGCATAAAAGTGCTTGACTCAAGTATAAGTCGAGGGGGGCACTTTCAGCACAAAAAAATGTGCTGAAAAATTTGACTTATACTCGAGAATATATACGGTATATGTTTTCTGAGAAGATATCTTGTGCTAAGTTGATATATGCTTGGTGCGGCCAAGCACCTAAAAAAATGTGAGTGTGATAACTGTAATTGGGGAATGTAGGAATAAATGGTATGAAGCACTGTTCCCTTTCAAATGCTGTGGGCACCCTCTGACTCTATCCTACACTCTCTAACCCACATCTTCAACCTCTCCCTCCCTTTTGGCATGTTCCCCAACTCTCTAAAACATTCACTGGTCACCCCCATACTTAAAAAGCCTTCCTTGAACCCAACCAATCTTAACAGCCTATGCCCCATCTCCTTGCTCCCCTTTTCCTCCAAACTCCTTGAACATCTGGTCTACAACCAACTGGGTGACCACCTCATTAAAGCGGATCTTCACTGCATCTGAGCATGACAAACCAAAAATACTATTTCATTCATTTTTAATATTTAAAGCAAACTCCCCCATCCATCCATGTCTCTATGCTTAATTTTGTTTAGAAATTGCTTTGAAAAACACCCCCTAGCATTTCTGGCTGTGGCCATCTTGAGTAAGGGCAAAGTATTCATGTAACATTTACTTCCTGGAATCCATCTGCCCTCAAGCATGCATGCAGGGGAGTATGCTTAGCTGAGAAAAGCCCTCCAACTTTCCTCCCCTCCTGAAGACTCCTGGGATGTATGGCATCATTTTCCTTAGCAAGAAACCAGGAAGTAACCAAAGAAATGTAAAAAAAAAAAAGTTTAAAACAAGTAAATATGATCTACTACTATCTGTTTGTTTACTAATACTAGCAGCATGAGGATTAAAAATAATGAATGGTAATTGGGAGAGTGAAGTTCCACTTTAAGAATAACCTTCTTGATCCCCTTCAGTCTGGATTTCACCCTCAACACTCTACAGAAACTGCTTTCCTAAAACTCACAATTTACTAACAGCAAAAACCAATGGACACTGTTCTGTACTCCTACTTCTGGACCTTTTTGGGTGCCTTTTATATGATTGATCACCCCCTCCTCCTCAAAAAACTTTACTCCTTTGGTCTCCATGACTGTGCTCTTCGTTGGCTCTCATCCTACTTATCCCACCGCACCTTCGGTGTCACTTACAATTCTACCGCCTCCTCTCCTCTTCCTTTCTCCATCAGGGTCCACCAAGGTTCTGTTCTTGGGCCTCTCCTATTCTCAATCTACACCTACTCTCTGGGTCAACTGATTGCCTCCCATGGCTTTCAATGCCATTTCTATGCTGCTGACACCCAAATCTCTCCCTCCACCCTTCAGCTCACAACATCACTAATTTAATAACAGACATATCAGTCTGAATGTCATACCACTTCTTCAAACTCAACCTGTCCAAAACCGAGCTCATAATATTTCCTCCCCCCACTTGCCCCTTCCCCTGACTTCTCTGTCAAGATCAATGGCACAACCATCAACCCATCCCCGCATGCCAGAGTGCTAGGTGTTATACTGGACTCTGAACTCCCCTTTCAGCCACTCATCCAATCACTTTCCAAAGCTTGCCACCTCAACCTCTGCAACATCTCCAAAATACGCCCCTTACTAACCAATAACACTCAACGCTCCTAATACACTCCCTGGTCATTTCTTGCCTCAACTACTGCAACTCCCTCCTCATTGGCTTACCTTTACATAGGCTGTCCCCCATTCAGTCCATCATGAATGCTGCTGTTATACTCATCCACCTTACAAAGGTCTGCTACCCCTCTCTGCCAATTCCTCCATTGGCTGCCACTTACCCATTGAATTAAATTTAAAATACTAACATTAACTTACAAAGCCATACAGAACTCTTCCCCCAGAAACATCACTAACCTAGTCTCAAAATACCAACCAAACCATTCTCTTTGTTCCTCCCAAGACCTCCCGCTCTCTAATTCCCTTGCCACCTCCTCCTATGTTCCCCTCCAGGACTTCTTTGAATGTCCTACCCCAATCGGTCAGACTATCTCCAACACTATCCACTTTTAGGCGATCCCTGAAAACTTTTCTCTTCAGAGAAGCCTATCCTGCCTCCACCTAACAACTGTACTTTTAACTTCTCCATCAGCTCACCCCCCACAGCTATTACCTTTTGTATCACTTGACCCTTCCTTTTAGATTGTAAGCTCTAACGAGCAGGGCCCTCTGATTCCTCTTGTATTGAATTGTATTTTAACTGTACTGTCTGCCCTCATGTTGTAAAGAGTTCCACAAACTGTTGGTGCTATAATAATGCTGTATAATAATCATAATAATATTGTTTTTTGTTTTGTTTTTTTTTCTTCTTTTGTATTTGTTGCTGAGCAGGCGGAGAAGACTGGGGAGTGCTCTTAAAGGAGAAGTGTTCATAATTTTTGGAGTCGATTTGTTCTGATATATTTATGCAAAAGTGAGAGAGATCCTGGGGACCCATGAAGTGTGAGTAAATCCTTGGAGAAGGACAAAAAGCCTTGTTTGACCCTACAGAAAATGTAAGTTTAATGTGTTCAAGTGGGAGAACAACTGGTGGTGGTCACAAGCAGTTTTTAATGGCCCGATCCGAATATCATACGAAAACTGTCATCTGAGGAAGGATCGTACAATTTTCGGATCGTGTGTACACTACTTTCGAGAGCCGATCACGACTGTTCATCCGATCTTATTCGATCGTGCATGCACGAAAATTTTCCTCGTATGATTCCGGATTGTACGATTTTCGGTTAGTCGGTATAGTTGTTGTCCGAAAATTCAATACAAATACATTACAACACATGACATTTTTTTGTCGTACGAGAATTTTCGTGACTTTTTTTAGCTATTCAATTTCTACTTGCGACTATTAAGCGAAATCTGTCGTACGATCGGTCGTACGATATTCGGATCGTGTGTACGGGCCATAAGGCACGTTGGGTGAATAATAACAAGATGCAGGAATTTCAGAGGCTTTTTTGTATACATGTATTTCAAAGGGACACTGGATTGAAGAGAGACTCAATTATTTTCATTTTATTTTATTTTGTATACACATTTTGGCATATGATATGGTCACTGATTTGTTTTATGTGAACTGAGCAGATACTATATTGGAAAAGCGTTGCACTATATACATACAATGGATATAAAAAGTTTACACACCCCTGTTAAAATGTTAGGTTTCTGTGATGTAAAAAAATGAGACAATATAAATCATTTCAGAACTTTTTCTACCTTTAAAAGTGACCTATAAACTGTACAACTCAATTGAAAAACAAACTGAAATCTTTTGGGGTAAAAATAAAAAACTAAAATAATTGTGATTGCATAAGTGTGCACACCCTCCTATAACTGGGGATGTAGCTGTGTTCAGAATTAAACAATCACATTCAAACTCATGTTAAATAGGAATTAGTACACACCTACCATCGTTTAAAGTGCTTCTGATTAACCCCAAATAAAGTTCAGCTGTTCTAGTAGGTCTTTCCTGATATGTTCTTAGTCGCATCCTACAGCAAAAGCCATTGTCTGCAGAGAGCTTCCAAAGCACCAGAGGGATCTCATTGTTGAAAAGGTATCAGTCAGGAAGGGTACAAAAGAATTTCCAAGGCATAGATATACCATGGAACACAGTGAAGACAGTCTTCATCAAGTGGAGAAAATATGGCACAATAGTGACATTACCATGAAATGGATGTCACCCCAAAAGTTAATGAAAAGACGAGAAGAAAACTGGTCAGGGAGGCTGCCAAGAGGCCTACAGCAACATTAAAGGAATATCTGGCAAGTACGGACTCTGTGGTACTTGTGACAACAATCTCCGTATTCTTCATATGTCTGGGCTATGGGGTAGAGTGGCAAAATGGAAGCCCTTTCTTACAAAGAAAAACATACAAGCCCGGCTAAATTTTGCAGAAACACATCTGAAGTCCCCCAAAAGCATGTGGGAAAATGTGTTATAGTCTGATGAAACCAAGGTTGAACTATTTGGCCATGTTTCCAAAAGATATGTTTGACGCATAAACAACACTCCACATCACCAAAAGAACACCATAGCCACAGTGAAGCATGGTGGTGGCAGCATCATGCTTTGGGCCTGTTTTTCTTCAGCTGGAACAGGGGCCTTAGTCAAGGTAGGGGGAAGTCTGAACAGCTCCAAATACCAGTTAATATTGGCACAAAGCCTTCAGGCTTCTGCTAGAAAGCTGAACATGAAGAGGAACTAACTTCATCTTTTAGCAAAACACAGCCTAAAGCATTCATCCAAATCAACAAAGGAATGGCTTCACCAGAAGATTAAAGTTTTGTTATGGCCCAGCCCTGAATTCGATTGAAAATCTGTGGGGTGATCTGAAGAGGGTTGTGCACAGGAGATACCCTCGCAATCTGACAGATTGCAAAGAAAAGTGGGCAAATATTGCAAGGTCAAGATGTGCCATGCTGATAGACTCCTACCCAAAAAGACTGAGTGGTGTAATAAAATCAAAAGGCACTTCAACAAAGTATTAGTTTAAGGGTGTGCACACTTATGCAACCATATTATTTTATGTTTTTATTTTTACTTCCCTCCACCTAAAAGTTTTCAGTTTGTTTTTCAAGTTGTACAGTTTATAGGTCACATTAAAGGTGGAAAAAGTTCTGAAATGATTTATCTTTGTCTCAGTTTTTTACATCACAGAAACCTGACATTTTAACAGGGGTGTGTAGATTTTTTATAACCACTGTATTATCTAACTGATAAGTGCACATACACTATATTACCAAAAGTTTTGTGACACCTGCCTTTACACGCACATGGACTTTAACCTCCCTGGCCGTATTCCCAAATCTGGCTCGGGGTGAATTTCCAGTACCAAAAGCGGAAACCCCGAGCCAGACTCGGGGTCGCATTGCAGGATCCAGGAAGAGCTTATTTACCTTGTTCCCAGGATCCTGCGATGTCTCCCCGCAGTGTGAGCGAGCCGTCCTCCGCTCGATCTATCACAGTGCCTGGGCTCTGTTCCCTGCGAGCGTTGCGATGCATGGGGATGGATAACGGCGCCAAATTCAAAAAGTAAAGCACACACTACATATATACAGTACACTGTAATCTTACAGATTACATTACTGTATCAATTTATTTCAACTCTTTTTTTTGTCCCTAGTGGTCTGTCCAGTGCCCTGCATGCAGTTTTATATTATAAAAACTGTTCTTTTTGCCTGGAAACTGGAGATTGTCCATAGCAACCAAAACCGTCCCTTTACATCAAAAGCAGGTTTAGACCAGCTAGAAAACAGCGATAATAAATTAGAATCACTTGCAGAATTGAGCGATAGCGATTTGTGGGGAAATCCGTTATCAAACACTGAAAGTAATGACAGCGCCAATTCTGCAACTGAGCAAATGTCAGTGTTTTTGATGTAATTACATTATTGAATCATTTTTATTATTATTATATTATTGTTTCTTATAATTATTTATAGTTATTTATTATATTGTAATTTATAATTTAGTGTTTCAAACTTTATCATACCCGGGATGTCTACTAGACTCTTGTTTGGACAGATTTAAGCGTGTTATTCCTAATGCCGCGTACACACGACCGGACTTTACGGCATACTTTGTCCTGCGGACTTTACGACGGACTTTCCGAATGAACGGACTTGCCTACACACGATCAACCAAAGTCCGACGGATTCGTACATGATGACGTACGACCGGACTAAAACAAGGAAGTTCATAGCCAGTAGCCAATAGCTGCCCTAGCGTCGGTTTTTGTCCGTCGGACTAGCATACAGACGAGTGGACTTTTCGACCGGACTCCAGTCCGTCAAAAAGATTTGAAACATGTTTCATTTCTAGGTCCGCCAAACTTTTGGGGAAAAAAAGTCTGCTGGAGCCCACATACAATCGAATTGTCCGACGGACTCCGGTTCGCTGGACCAAGTATGCCGTAAAGTCCAGGCATGTGTACGCGGCATAAAAATTACAGGCCTACAATATAAAAGGCCAAATTTCTATGCAAAATAATTGTACCGCTTTTAGCACCAAAAATCTGAAATAATCATACCGCCAGAAAGGTTAATGGCATCCCTGTCTTAGTCCGCAGGGTTCAATATTGAGTTGGCCCACCCTTTGCAGCTATAACAGCTTTAACTCTTCTGGGAAGGCTGTGCACTGGCTCGCAGTCTACGCAGTCTTCATCCCAAAGGTGTTCTATCGGGTTAAGGTCAGCACTCACTCATCCATGTCTTTATGGGCCTTCCTGAAACTGTTTCCACAATGTTGGGAGCATGAAATTATCCAAAGTGTATTGGTATGCTGACGCCTTAAGAGTTCCCTTCACTTGAACTAAGGGGCCAAGCCCAACACCTGAAAAACAACCCCACACCATAATCCCCCCTCCACCAAATGATTTGGACCAGTGCACAAAGCAAGGTCCATAAAGTCATGGATGTAAGAGTTTGGGGTGAAGAAACTTGACTGGCCTACACAGAGTCCTTACCTCAACCCGATAGAACACTTTTGTAATGAAGTAGAGCAGAGACTGCGAGCCAGGCCTTCTTGTCCACATCATAACCTGACCTCACAAATGCCCTTCTGGGAGAATGGTCAAACATTTCCATAGATACACTCCTAAACCTTGTGGACAGCCTTCCCAGAAGAGATGAAGCTTTTATAGCTGCAAAGGTTAGGCCAACTCAATATTGAACCCTACAGGCTAAGACTGGGATGCCATTAAAATCCATTTGCGTGTAAAGGCAGGGGTCCCAATACTTTTGGTAATATAGTGTATATGATCGGGTGGTAGCAGCTTTTCATTCACACAACACACTTCTAGTGGCTGAAAAGAACATATATAATACCATAGGAGCGCACAAGGCACAGCTGAATATAAATGTTACTGAACCACAGCAGATAAAAATCAGGTCTCCTCCCACGTCAGACAGGACTGTACTGTGTGGAAAAGCTGTGCAATATCAGAACTGTATGGACAGAAATACAAATCCTTTTGCAGGCATCACAGTTTTCTTACGTGTGTTTTTTTCTGTGCATTTAGTTGCTGCCCCCTCTTCCACATTTTATATCCAATGCAGTCAGTAACTTTGCAAAAGGTAAATCAAAATATAAGGGATCAAGCCTGCTGAAGGCAGAAGGATGTTTATTGAAAAATGCTGAAAAGTTTCCAGCCAGGTAGGGAAGTGTGTAATAGAAGGGGCAATTGTCTACAAAATGCAGAAAAACTCTAGCATCACCTACACAGTTATCTGACGGAGGTGTATCCGGTCCGATGAAGGTTTATCTCCGGTCTTTATAAAAATAAAAGGAAAGCCCACATACAAGTTGAATTCTTCAGGTGCACCTACATCATCCTTCAGAGAGACAGAACTCCCCCTTCTCTGCTCTCCCCACATTTCCATATTCTGTTCTATACATCTCCTAATCCTCCCTCCCTTCTCCTCTTGGCACATCAGAAGATATTTAAATTGCATGAATATTTAGCAGCGCCCTGTAACGTTAATGGCAACCTCTTAAAAAGCGCTTCGAAGCCATCGCCGAGCTGAGATTCACCGCCCGTCCTCGTACATTCCCCCATTTCATCTCCTCGGAGGCCACCCGAGCCGCGCCGTAATATCGCTGCGCTGGTGACAAACAGCCCCTCGTAAAGTTTTATAACGTTTTCTCTGGTAATCAAAGTGGAAAGCCTGATGTTAAACACTGCATTATTTTTCCCTCTATCGCCGTTTAACTGCCGGAGTGTCTTCAGGAAGGTTCATAACGTCCCCCTACCGAATCCTATTCATTTAACTAATTATTACTTTAAAGGGTAGCTCCACCCTGATAACGTTTCTGGCTAGGTTGATGTTCTCAGGTAATGCTGTGACATAATTGAATTTGGAAGTGGCGCTTGTTACCCTTTTTATATCGTTATGCTTGTACAGGATCTTCAAGTTCCCATTATACCCATTTGGGAAGGTTCGTGTTTTGTTTATCTTTTGATGTGTCTATGCGATCATTCCATTGGTAATTGGAGAGTGCTGTAAATGTAGTTATGAGAGGTGGCACTAGACACACGCACAGGATGCCCTTTTCATGAAACAATAAGACCCCCAAAATGTAGGAGACCAGTAAAGAGAACCAGTCGTGAGTGGGCTTATGCAAGAATCTGAATATTTAGACTTCAATTACTAGAGCTGTGCAGGTTTTCAAATGCTTATATTTACCACTTAGATTGCCAATTCAATGAGATGCTGTTCTTAGGCAGCCTATACGCGAGTCAGTTTTTTTTTGTTCAACTAGCAGGTTGAACGAAAAAAAACTGACTGAATTCCCCTATCCACACACTCAATGCGAATGAAGGAATCCTGCCTGCTGAGCTACTGTATTCTGACAATGGGGAGACTTCCCCGCTATCAGAATGCACTGATCAATGCTGCTGGCTATAGTCTGCAGCACTGATTGAGTGGGGCCAGCTATAGTCTGCAGCACTGACCGAAGAGAGCCGGCTATAGCCTGCAGCACTGATGGAGCAGGGAAAATCCAACAGGACAGTTGTACAAAAGTCCATCAGTAGGATCAACTTCTGTACAGCCTACCTGCCTATACATGAATCGAAATTCAGCCGGTCCCTGCTGAACTGGCCAAATTTCGATCAATATATGGTCGGCTTTAAGCTGTCCATAAACTATAAGAAACCTAACAGATTCCTTCCTGCACACTAAACGGCAAATCCCCCTGCTGGACAAGCTGTCAGGGTACCCAAACAGCTGCATCAGATTGGATGCTGTTGCTGTTTGGCCAAAGTTTTTTCAGCAGGCTCCTTTGACAAAAGTCGGTCAAACAATCGACTTTTGACGAACGAAGTGGGGCCAGCAGGGCCACCTACAGGGTGACTTTTGGCCCGTTGGCCTGGTATAGGTCTGACAGTTGTTGCCCAAACTGCCTAAATACTTAAAACACAAGCTGTTTTCCAGCTCCTAAGTAACTTTATTAATATGTGACTATAGCAGGCAGGCCTTCCTGCTCAGTGCTCTGCAACAGCCATCAGACTAGATAGCATATGGTTGATTTACTAAAACTAGAGAGTGCAAAGTCTTGTGCAGCTGTGCATGGTAGCCTATCAGCTTCCAGGTTTTTTTGTTGAAGTGATATTACATTTTTTTGCTTTTTTTTCTTTAAAAATAATAAACATGTTATACTTACCTTCTCTGTGAAATAGTTTTGCATAGAGCAGCCTGGATCTTCTTCTCGGGTCCCTCGCTGGCTCTACTGGTCCCTCCCTTCTCTCGAGTGCCCCCACAGTAAGCTGTCCATTCAGACACAGAGCCGTGGTTTGGCCCTGCCCTCTCTCTCTCCTGATTGGCTAACTGAATATGTTTGACAGCAGTGGGAGCCAATGGCGCCGCTGCTGTGTCTCAGCCAATCAGGAGGGAGAGTCCCAAATGGCAGAGGAACTCGTGCACATCACTGGATTGAGATGGGGCTCAGGTAAGTATTTGGGGGGATGCTGCACACAGAAAGCTTTTTATCTCAATACATAGACTGCATTAAGATAAAAAACCTTCTGCTTTTACAACCACTTTAAAGCTTAATTGAACAAGCTGAAGTTGGAAGCTGATTGTCTACCATGCACAGCTGCACCAGATTTTGCATTCTACAATTTTAGTAAATCAATCCCCATATGTCAGTTTCCACAGAGCAGGGCCACTGAAGGCCTCATTAAGACAGGCCAATGATTTTTGTTTCGCCTCGCCATCCAGGCGCAGTTTGGGACTTTGACTTTAGAGCTCACGGAATCCCCACTGAAAAATGTATTATCCTATCCAGAAATCACTAAATTAGTAACTACTTTTTATTGTCTTCTTCAACTGGCAGGGAACAACCAATTTCAGAATTCCTATCGCAAATGTTTTTTGTTACTGCCTGAGCTTTCTGAAGAAGCCACGGAAGTTTGTTTACAGGATGTGATTAGTACTGCAGATCAATTTATTCAATGTAAGTTTATTCATCATTTACACTATACCCCAGCTAAACTGGCTCTTATGGGATTTGAATCTGCTGCTATATGTTCTCGATGTGGACTCAGGGCCGGATTAACATAGGTGCTATTGGAGCTGCAGCTCCAGGCCGCTTCCTTAAGGGGAAGCCCAGTGGAGTCACTAATACTACGCAGTCCTGCTCTATGTGCAGTGTACACATGGTTGATGTGTAAATTGCAGTGCATTGATATGTAAAGGGTGGTGGCATTGCAATGTCCATTGGCGCCATATTACTACCCTACTAATACTACCCAAAAGCACCCTCTCCCTCACCCCCTCTTTATCTCTCTCTCATCCCCCCTTTCTCTCGCTCTCTCAACCCCTCCCTCTCTTTCTCACCCCTCTCTCCCCTTCTCTCTTTCTTCCCCCTCTCTCCCCTTCTCTCTTTCTTCCCCCTCTTCTCTCCCCCCTCTCTCTCATACCCTTCCTCTCTCTCTCACCCCCCCTCATCTCCCCTCTCTCTCTCACCCCCCATCCCCTTCTCTCTGTCACCTTCCTCACTATTTTATTTAATTTGTTTAAATATTTAATTGTTTTAACAAAAGATTGTTTGCGGTTTTATTTTATTTATTTCCATTAAAAAGGCCCACAAAAATCATCAGCACCAGGCTCATGATACTCCTAACCACTTCAGGCCCGGAAGGATTTACCCCCTTCCTGACCAGAGCACTTTTTGCGATACAGCACTGCGTCGCTTTAACTGACAATTGCGCGGTCGTGCGACATTGCACCCAAACAAAATTGACGTCCTTTTTTTCCCCACAAATAACTTTCTTTTGGTGGTATTTGATCACCTCTGCAGTTTTTATTTTTTGCACTATAAACAAAATAAGAGCGACAATTTTGAAAAAAAAGCAATATTTTTTACTTTTTGCTATAATAAATATCCCCCAAAAATATATAAAAAAGCTAATTTCTTTCTCAGTTCAGGCCAAAATGTATTCTTCTACATTGTTTTGGTAATAAAAACAAATTGCAATAATCGTATATTGATTGGTTTGCGCAAAAGTTATAGTGTCTACAAAATATGGGATATATTTACATAATTTTTATTACTGATTTTTTTTTTTTTTTTATTAGTAATGGCGGTGATCTGCGATTTTTATGGCGGACACACCGGACACTTTTGACACTATTTTGGGACCATTGTCATTTATACAGCGATCAGTGCTATAAAATGCACTGATTACTGTGTAAATGACACTGGCAGGGAAGGGGTTAAACACTAGGGGGCGATCAAGGGGTTAAGTGTGCCCTAGGGAGTGGTTCTGACTGTGGGGGAGATGGGCTACCGTTGACATGACAGCGATCACTGCTCCCGATGACAGGGAGCAGTAGATCTGTCATGTCACTAGGCAGAACAGGGAAATGCCTTGTTTACATCTCCCCGTTCTGCTGCTCCATGACACGATCGTGGGCCCCCAGCAGACATCGAGTCCGCGGGACCCGCGGGCAGGTCACGGAGCACACGGCGCGCGCCCACAATGCCGCCATTTAAAGGGGACATACCTGTATGGCCATTTGCCCAGCCGTGCCAATGTACATTGTTGTGCGCTGGTTGGCATGTGTGGTTTCTCGGCAAGATTTATTTTATTTTTTTGAACATACCTTTCAATACCTCAAACCCCAGAAGTTGGACTTTTAGGTATTTTGAATGACTTTGTTCCAAGGACTCATGCTCGTATTTTGTTACGTATGGTATTATTTTATGCACATAAACTAATCTTGTTACAATGGAAAGATGCTAATCCACCCACAGCTTCAAAGGTTTATCATGTTGTGAATGGGGAGCTCCCCAAGTTTAAATTAATTTATAAGGGCAGGGTGTGCTCTAAGAAATTTACTAAAATATGTAAACCATGGTTAGATGTCTCTGAGTCTTTTTTGGGGCGAAGTTCTATCCTCACAACTTACCTGAGGGGTCTCTATATTATTATGTACTTGGTTGTGAACGCGTTCCCCCCCCCCCCCCCCCCCCCTGCTGCCTTCCGCCGCTCGCCTGGGCTCTCCAGTCCCACCCGGCTTCGATGGGGTCTCGGATCTAGTATCTCGGAAGCGATGTCATGACATCGCTTCCGGTTTACTGAAGACTTAAAGGCGCCAAATTTAAAAGAGCAACAACATTCAAAACAGCATTGAATGCTTTTAAGTGCAAAGGAAAGATTTGGGGTCTTACAGACCCTTCCATGAAGAGTACCTGTCACTGCCTCTTTCATATTATAGAAAAAAATTGGGCTAACTCCATAAAAGTGTTTTCCTCCAAAAAAATGTCATTTTAAAAGACCATTTTATTCTC
The DNA here is from genome assembly GCA_037952925.1 of Lithobates clamitans. Classification (NCBI taxonomy): domain Eukaryota; kingdom Metazoa; phylum Chordata; class Amphibia; order Anura; family Ranidae; genus Lithobates; species Lithobates clamitans. The sequence goes on from JBBGZY010001144.1 coordinate 1,733,157, forward strand.
TAGGGTCTCTAAAATATATATATATATATAAATGTTTGGGGATCTAAGTAATTTTCCTGGATTCTATGGTCTCCGGACCATAGAGGGACCTCACTGGGATCCCTGCTGGCTGATGCATTTCGAAGGATTCTCCTCCTAAGCCCAAATACAAATTGTCCACTGCTGATTTCTCTGAAACTACAGCATGAACACAGCAGGACTATAAATGAAAGTATTACATTGTATTAATGTGATCAAAGAACACTGTATATCTTCACATGTGACATTTTCTTTCAAAATTGACACGGTCCATGATGTTGTTGTAAGATTTACCTGAGTGTTCTGTTTGCTGTTCCATATTTCACAATTGCTTTTTGGCATACAGATCATACAAAATGTAAAAAAAGCTAATGGATACCTTTAAAACAAGCATGGCAGCCATGGCATGCGTTAACCCCTTCAGTGACAGATGGCTAACACAGTAGTGCGCTCTGCACCACAAAGCCCTGGCAGCAAATGATCTCAGCAAGAGCAGATGTCTGATATTTTTTCTCCGCAACAAACACCATCTTGATCCGTCTCCTTGCAGCAGATGGATCCGGGCCTGGGAGCAGAGCGCAGAGCTCCGATTTCAGTGCATGCAGCACTTTGTGTGTCTGTCTCAGTGACCTGACACGCTGCAGTGTCAGAAATTTGGACTTTTTTTTTTTTTTTTTTTTATAAGACCTTCCACTTGTGTTCCAGAGTCTCAAGATGCAGTCAGGATTATTGCAGTCCAAGCAAAACAAAACCCCATCCCTGTGCAGACTGCAGGGCCGGATCCAATTCTGCTGCAGGCTACACAAGGAACTAATGATTTAGGAAACAATGCCTGGCAGCCGGCAACCTTCTCTTCCCAATTTTCTAAATATAACAAGATGATATCTAGCAGGCGGCCAGGGGTAGGACATTAATGTTTAACTCCTGTAATCCTAGTATCTCGCCTTTCAGCGCTTTTTATCTATTTTTTAACAACTTTCTCTCAGGCATTCGTGGTGGCGGGCGCGCTAAAGGCAAAAAAAGCTGTAAAAAACACAGTTAAATCTTGTTAGGATTACCTAATTCCATCCTTTTAGCAAAGCAAACAAATCGAGTTCTCCACTAAGCACTATTTGTATATCGAAGGGTCACACAATATTTATTTATTTTAGGTACTTATATAGCGCCGTCAATATACACAGCGCTTTACATATATACTGTATATTGTAGGGGGGTACCGAAACTGAAATGCAGGATGCATTTAGCCGAAAACCAAAAATAACAGTTTTTAAAAAATATTTATTTTTTTTTTTTTTCCAATTGTACTATATTCGACTTTTTAGTTAATATCCTCAATTTAAATTAGTATGAATTTATTGTTGGCCATTATTGGCACCTTTAATGCAAGAAAAGCTCAAGAAAAATGCAGTCTGCAGTCTCTGACCATCTCTTGTATCATGTCTGCCGCGTAAACTTAAACACACTGCTAATAGTATAAGCAAAATTTTCTTTCGGTGCACCTCTAGCAGACATGATACAGGAGATGGTCAGAGACTGCAGACATGGTACAGGAGATGGTCAGAGACTGCAGACATGGTACAGGAGATGGTCAGAGACTGCAGACATGATACAAGAGATCAATGCAGCCTCACAAGAGCCCATCATATGCAGTCTCACCAGTGCCCATGAGATGCAGTCTCACCAGTGCCCATGAGATGCAGTCTCACCAGTGCCCATGAGATGCAGTCTCACCAGTGCCCATGCAGTCTCACTGGTGCCCATGAAATGCAGTCTTACTAGTGCCCATGAGATGCAGCCTACCAGTGCCTGGAAGTGCGATCTCACGATGTGTCACTGAGCTGGATTGAATCGCCGGACGGCTGCTGTAACTATGTCCCGCCTCCTAGACCAGCATTGGATCAGTGTGCCGCCTATTACAAGAGTCGGTCTAGGAGGCGGGACATTGTTACCTCGCTGCCCAGCAATTCAATCCAGCTTCATGACACGGTGAAGCTCGCCGCGACAGGAGGAGGACACTCACAATGAGAGAAGGAGGGAGGGGAGGATGGAGGGGGGGACTGTGACAGGGGCGCGCCAGGAGGACTAGTGTGGCACCCGGAGCGGACCTCCCCCTTTTTGGCTCCATTATCGGCACTTTTTCTTCTTTCGGCCAATGCTGAAAAGACCGTTTTCGGACAATAATTTTCGGCAGCCGAAATTTCGGTGCATCACTAGTATATTGCACATTCGCATCAGTCCCTGCCCTCAAGGAGCTTAACATCGAAGATCCCTAATGCCTGGTACACATGAAGACATATTCAGACGAATGTTTTTTGCATGGTACTCTCATAACAAATGCGAGAGTGCTATAAGCATAAGAAAATTCTTGCACGATCCAATAGAGCTTCCTGTGTGCGTAGCTACGTACCAGTGTGTATTCAGAAGTGATGTCATGTACATGTGACCCCTCTGTTTGCCACACCGATTCGGAGTGTACCAAAGAGCAGTAATAGGATTATTACTCCATTAGCCTGGGTTCACACTATTGCGAGCACAGACATTGCATGTGATTCGCACCACATTGCTGTGCAGATCACAAACGATGTCTGGCAATGTGAATTCAATCATACAGTTTGTATGGCTAAACTCGCATTGGATTTGCATGAAAATTCTGCAGGAACCTTTTTTTTCCCCGCACTAGAATCAGATCACATGGGTGTTCACACCCATGCGATCCGATTCCTGTCCAAATTCACAGTTCGCATTGCAATCTGCGAACCGATCTGGGGGGTGTCATTAACATTGTATTGATACCCGCAGTGGTTCGCATAGGACAATGTGTACCACCTGCGGGAGAGATGCGATGCGGGAACCGGCACTGGAATCGCGTTTCTTTCCCGCATCGCTATAGTGTGAACCGGGGCTCATTGCTATTAAACACATTTCTATCCTGACAATGATATCTTCTTTCGCGATGAGGTGTAAATTTTGTTGTAAACTATTATTGTTTTCATTGCCCCTTTTCCATCCGGGTTGTTTTCGTGTTTCCAAACATGCGCAGTTTTGGCCACTCAATTTTTTTCAGATGAATACTGTACTGATTAAATGAAAATAGTTCTGTTATCCTATGAGAAATTTTTTAATCCTTGTCTCATCAGATAATTTCAAACTGTCCTAATCGGCTCTCGAAAGCTGTGTACTATTGAATAGATCAGGGATATGCAATTAGTGGGCCTCCAGCTGTTGCAAAACTACAAGTCCCATCATGCCTCTGCCTCTGGGTGTCATGCTTGTGACTGTCAGATTCTTGCTATGCCTCATGGGACTTGAAGTTCTGCAACAGCTGGAGGTCCGCTAATTGGATAACCCTGGAATAGATTATTGGAGGAACGCTCTAAATGTATTTTTTTTTTTTTTTGTTTATTTTCTCATCGCCATAACTCACATTTATACATACACATACTAAATTAGACAGGATCATTTAAGCTACCAGCAGGTCTTTGGAGTGTGAGAGGAAACTGAAACACCCAGAGGAAACCCACGCAGGCACAGGAAGTACTTGCAGACTTGTGCAGGTAGCGCTGTTGTTGAGATTCAAACCAATGACCCCAGTGCTGTTGGGTCAAGTGCTAACCGCTTAGCCTCTGTGCTGCCAATATTGCCCATTATTTTAGAAAACCTGAGTGAAATTAAGCGATTGTGCTCCGTGCCACTGCCGAGTACATCAGGGACGTGCGGAGAGGTCAGTGGGTGGTGAGGCACTGGCTAGTATCAGAGCCAGATACACACAGGTTACATATTCGATTCTCATTTTGTAGGCGATTACAGTTCTACTAGTTATACCATTTTAACAAAAATTGTTATATAAATGGTGAATAAACCTCACATCATCATTTAGTGAATAAACCCCCACAGCATCTTTAGCCAATTGGCTTTCGCTTAAAAACCCACGCGTCAGGACACAGGCAGTCAATCAGATTCCCCCAGACAAATAAGCGTCTGGTAAATGGAATCTATTGGACAGCAGATTTTTTAAGTTTTTATTTCTGCATTCTGTAACAGCCCTGTAAATGCTGAGATTTTATTGGTCAGGTACAGGGCTGTTAAAGAATGCAGAAATAAAAAATAAAAATTACACTGTGCTCTATATAGCTACTAACAGTCCTGATTTTATTAAAACAAGTCCTTTTGTTGGTTAAATTAGTAAACTATGAGAACTAATGAAAATGCCATATACATTTGTGCTCATAAGTTTACATACCCTGGCAGAATTTATGATTTCTTGGCCATTTTTCAGAGAATATAAATGATAACACAAAAACTTTTCTTTCACTCATGATTAGTGTTTGCCTGAAGCCATTTATTATCAATCAACTATGTTTAATCTTTTTAAATCCTAATCAAAAACTACCCAAATGACCCTGATCAAAAGTTTACATACCCTGGTGATTTTGGCCTATAACATGCACACAAGTTGACACAAAGGGGTTTGAATGGCTATTAAAAGGTAGCCATCCTCACCTGTTATCTGTTTGCTTGTAATTAGTGTGTGTCTGCAGCAAAAAGGTAGTTGAACTGTATAAAACAGGAAAGGGATATAAAAAGGAATTGAGAATGCCAATCAGCAGTGTTCAAACGCTAACCAAGAAGTGGAAAATGAGGGGTTCTGTTGAAACCAAACCACAGTCAGGGAGACCAACTAAAATTTTAGCCACCACGAGCCAGGAAAATTGTTTGGGATGCAAAGAAAAACCCACAAATAAGTTCATGTGAAATACAGGACTCTGAAAACATGTGGTGTGGCTGTTTCAAGATGCACAATAAGGAGGCACTTGAAGAAAGATGGGCTGCATGGTCGAGTCACCAGAAGAAAGCCATTACTACGCAAATACCACAAAATATCCCGCTTACAATACGCCAAACAGCACAGAGACAAGCCTCAAACCTTCTGCCACAAAGTCATTTGGAGTGATGAGACCAAAGATGAGGGACATACTTGAACATTCCAACATGACAATGATCCAAAACGCAAGGCCAAGTTGCACTGTCATTGGCTACAGCAGAATAAAGTGAAGGTTCTGGAGTGGCCATCTCAAACTCCTGGCCTCAATATCATTGAGCCACTATGGGGAGATCTCAAACGTGCAGTTCATGCAAGACAACCCAAGAATTTACAGGAACCAGAGGCTTTTTGCCAAGAGGAATGGGTAGCTTTACCATCTAAGATGATAAAGAGCCTCATCCACAAATACCACAAAAGACTTCAAGCTGTCATTGATGTTAAAGAGGGCAATACATATTATTAACAACTGGGGTATGTAAACTTTTGATCAGGGTCATTTGGGTAGTTTCTGTTGCCATTATGATTTAAAAAGAGTAAACACCGTTGATTGATAATAAATGGCTTCAGCCAAACACTAACCATGAGTGAAAGAAAAGTTTTTGTGTTATCATTTATATTCTCTGAAAATGGCCAAGAAATCATAAATTCTTCCAGGGTATGTAAACTTATGACCACAACTGTATAATCTATATAATAAAAGAATAGAACCTGAACCATTCTCTGATTATATATAGCACCTTCATTAATTCTCAAATTTACTAATTTAACCAGCATAAGGACTTGTTTTAGCATATGTAAACTGCATTCAAACCACACATGCGAGGTACACAAACGTTTGAGCGAGAGCAATAATTCTAGCACTAGACCTCCTCTGTAACACTCTAAACATGTAACCTGTAAAAAAATAGTAAATACGGCGTTGTCTATGGAGATCTTTAAGTACTGAAGTTTGGTGCCAATTTACAAGTGTGCGCAATTTTAAAGCGTGAAATGTTAGGTATCTACTCTGCGTAACATCATCTTTCACATTATACAAAAAGAAATCAGGCTAACTGAAAGAGTTTTTTCCAAAAAAACATGAAAAATCGCTGCGCAAATACCGTGTGACAAAAGTTGCCAAGACCACCATTTTAATCCCTAGGGTGTCTGCTAAAAAAAAAAAATATATATATATATATACCGTGTATGTATATGTGTGTGTGTATATGTGTATATATATATATATATATATATATATATATATATATATATATATATATATATATATATATATATATATATATAATGTTTGAGGATTCTGAGTAATTTTCTAGCAAAAAAAAATATTTTTACATGTATGAGAGACGTGTCAGAATTGGCCTGGGTGGCAAGGCTTTAATTATCATAACTAATATACAAGTAATTAAGTGTTCTTGCATAGCAAGACCACTTACTGTTATCTCACATATATATTATTATAGCCAAATTTACCACCCTAACTCCTCCCACAGTTTTTACTCTACATAGACAAGTAATATACCTAAACGTGCGGATTGTTCCCGATTGGTGTGCTATTATTGTGGAACGTTTTGCCAAATGGTTCGCGAAATATCGTTTTTGCGGTGAAATTGGTCCCATAGGAATGAATGGGGAAATGTTCAAAACTAGAGTGGGAGGTGACAAATGCTGAAAAATCAGGACATAATTTCTAAACTGCCACCACTCTCTCATTTTCAAGCCCACCTACACAAATCTTATATCAAAACGTTCAGCTATCCCTGCTGCCACTAAACATGTCCACGGCTAAGCCATAGTCCTGATAGTTTCCACAATATGACCATTTGTTTGTAACTCACGCCGTCCATTGACATTCATTGAAACTCTACTGTAGCCCCCGCCAAATTTGAAGGGCAATATCTAAACTGCGACTGTGCCTTCATTTTTAATATTTCAGAGACATACTATGCATCAAAATCCATTTTTAAAATACGACCGTTTGAAGTACTGCACAGTTATTACAGCTATCATGATCCTGTGTATTGTGTATTGAGCAGTGGTTATGAAGCATAAACAGGACATGAGCGTTGCTAGGAAACAGTGAATGTAAACACTGATTATCATCAAACAGATAGCACACCTTCACCTCCTTTCTACGTCAAGATGCTGAGACCCCCCAAATGCATGTAGTCATACCTTAATCTGCTAGGCTTGATAATGCTTGTAGACTACTGGTGGAGGCAAGAACACTTCACACAATTTCCCCAGAAATTGTAGCTTTTCTAGTTATTATATATTTTGGTAATTTACTATATTTTCAAAAACTCTACTTACGCAGGTGGCCTAACGGACAAATTACTGAAGTTTGAAGTTGTAACTTCACACCAGTAATTTCACAGTAAATAGATAATGAATGATTATGTTGTAACATATAGCATAATAATATATTATTTAGCTTGATTAAGGCCTCATGTACACTGCTGCTGCTAAACGGACGTTAGGAGCAGTTGGGCATTTTTTTCAACTGCTCCTGAACTCTCTTCTATGTTATCTTATCAGTACATGTACACAGGCTCCTTTATAGTTATTTCTAGGCAGTTGAGTTTAGAGGCCTTTCTTGGAAAGCAAGAAAATGAGTTCAGACGCTGAGTTAGAGGCATTTCAAGTGCCAACGCTTCTAAACACGGTAACTTGCATTTAGCTGCATTTCCTTTACAATTTTTGGCCAATTTAAAAAAAAATTTAAAAAATTTTTCAAACACTTCTAAACGCAAATGCAGCAAAATGCTGCTAAACGCAGCGTGTAAACATGGCAAAATGGATGTTTTAGGCATGGGTTACTATCTGTCAAGTTAAATAGTTCAGGAGAAGTTGTAAAAATGTCCTGTGTACATTAAGCCTAAAACAGTACCTTTTCAGCAGCAGCAGATTCTCCCTCTTAACTGTGCGAGAAAAACATGGGATTATGGGTAAACCTTATACCCATAAACACGTGTTTTTTCCTTGTAGTTAAGAGGGCTGGGCTGGAAGGGAGCATGTGTCTTTTAGACACATGCCCACTTCTATGACACTGCAGTGAGAGGCGTGCCTCCACTGCAACATTTTTATTGGCCAGCTTGGACCAATGGTGCTTTCCTATTGGTCCAAATCTCCAAGCTGTCCGTTGAGCTCAGTGCCTCTGACAAGAATTGAGAGGCACTGTGAGCTCATCCTCTGTCTGCTGCAAACAGCGCCAGCTTGTAGTTAAACTGGCTCCTGTGTGCTCCCTGTGCAGGAGCACACAGGTAATCGCTATTATCTCAGTCTTGCTACTAAAATCTCCAGCTAAAGTGGACATAGTTACATATTCTTAACCCACATTAAAGTGTTACTAAACCCAGGACCCTGCATTCTCTATATCTGGTCTCTAAATTGTTAATTAACCCTAAATTGTGGTACATGCGAATACGCACATCTCAGCAAATGCGTGAGGGTGTCATTAACAATTACGAGCACTGCTGTGTATCTGCTAAAGGGCAGCACGTTTCTGTGGTGTCAGGAAAGTGATTTTTTTTTTTTTTTTTAATTTTCTGTGTAAATCTTCTAATTACATTGGGGCTTGGTGTACAATCCTTTAATTCACACTAGTGGCCAGTATGAAGGTCCCCTTTATATTGGTGGTCAGTGTAAATCCCTCTTAACATTGGTGGTTACTGTGAATGATCCTATTACAATAGTGGTCAGTGTAAATTCCCATTACATGGCTGGCCAGTGTAGAAAGTCCTCTTTATATTGGTAATCGGCAAAAAAATCCAAACTTGCATTTGTGGACAGTTTCAAATTCTCCCTTACATTGGTGTTCCATGTAGAAGCCCCCTTTAAATTGTTGGTGAGTGTAAATCCCCCCTTACATTGGTGGCCAGTGAAGAAATCCCCCTTTATTGGTTGTTGATGTTAAATCCCCCATTACATTGGTGGTCAGTGTAAATCCCCCTTTACATTGGTGGTCAGTGTAGCCTTATGCCCCGTACACACGGTCGGACATTGATCGGACATTCCGACAACAAAATCATAGGATTTTTTCCGACAGATGTTGGCTCAAACTTGTCTTGCATACACACGGTCACACAAAGTTGTCGGAAAATCCAATCATTCTGAACGCGGTGACGTAAAACACGTATGTTGGGACTATAAACGGGGCAGTAGCCAATAGCTTTCATCTCTTTATTTATTCTGAGCATGCGTGGCACTTTGTGCGTCGGATTTGTGTACACACGATCGGAAATTCCGACAACGGATTTTGTTGTCGGAAAATTTTATAGCCTGCTCTCAAACTTTGTGTGTCGGAAAATCCAATGCAAAATGTGTGATGGAGCCTACACACGGTCGGAATTTCCGACAACAAGGTCCTATTACACATTTTCCATCGGAAAATCTGACCGTGTGTACGGGGCATTACAGTGTCAGTGTAAGTTCCCCCTTACATAGAGGTGATTGTATATTTCCCCCTACGCTGGTGGTTGGTGTAAATAAATGTTCCTATTACATTGGTGTCAGTGTAGAAATCCCTCTTTATATTGGTGGGTGGCGTAAAATCCCCCATTACATGGTGGTCAGTTCAAATTCCCCCTCATATTGGTGGTCATTGTAAATTCCCCATTACATTGGTGGTCAGTGTAGAATCCCCCACTATATACATATTAAAGTTTTTCAGCTTTGCTCTACATGATTCAGAATTTGCCACAGTGTACTGCCACCTAACTAATCCCATCCACCCCACCACTGGCAGTGATCCCATCAACCCCCCAACATTACCACTGATCCCAGGGGTCCTAGGATCCCTAGAAGTTTTCTGTCTTTTAATGGGTCCCCTCACCTCCCCAGTCCATGGTGTGCAGGCAGTGAGGAGATAATGTGATGTAACCTTTAGCAACCAATCGGTGAGCAGTAATAATGTGCAGTAACCTCTAGCAACCAATCAGTGAGCAGTAATGATGTGCAGTAACCTCTAGCAACCAATGCATGATTGGTAAGTAGCCTCTAGCAACAAATCAGTGAACAGTAATAGTGTACAGTAATCTCTAGCAACCAATCAACAAGCAGAAGTCATGTGCTGTAACCTCTAGCAAATAATCAGTGAGCCATAATGTGTGCTGTAACCTCTAGCAGCCAGTCAGTGAGCGTTAATGATACACTGTAATCTCTGGCAACCAATCACAATCTCTGCCTGATCTGATTCAGTAAACTGTTAATTTTTGTATATCTCAGAGCAGATGGAGAACAAAATTGCAGGGGGGAGGGGTCCAAGAAAAATTGTTTGCTCAGGGTCCAATCAATATTAAAGACGGCCCTGCCCACCAATCACTGCACCCAGGGCATAACAAATCCTCAAGAGAGGAGGGGAGCAGAGCGGAAGGCAGATCCGGAATGGTGGAGAAGCACTGCCTCAGAGTTACCAAACAGAGACACAACTTCTGAAGAAAGCAGGTTTGCTCACTTTTCTATCAAAACTCCATCTCAACTATCTGCGGCTGCAACGACCTCTTCTCCCTCTACAGAGTCTTCACCGTCTCCAGAGCACACACAGACTGCACACCTCGGCACCCCCCTCAAACACTGTGAGTAAGGCTACTCAGCTACCTACAACTACAACTGCTTTCTCTGTTAACTAATGATGTACCAAAACAGTCCTGGCTGCAGTTCACACTTATGGCACCTCTCACAGATGATATTAGGCTTTGGTTCACACTGTGCATGCTGGTTGTGGGTGCAGGAATCACATCTGTTCCCCCATCCGCCTGCAGCTAAATTCCCACAAACACCTGCAGCTAAATTCCATTGCTCTTATGAGATGTGCGGGGCTGTCATTCATTCTCAGCCCATACTGAGTTTGTGGGAACCGTGGGAAAATCACATGGTCAAAAAGACCACACTTTTTTCCCTGCCACTGCATTTTTAAAAGGGTGCAGGCATCTTTTTTGCAGAAAATGAATGGGCTACCCTTCCCGCACCAGTGTGAACCAGGGCTAAATGAGAAGTATGGTCAAAGCTCATTTGGCTGTACTTCTCCTATGGATCACAGGAGTGCAGTTTGTCCTGCACTCCTATGGCCCAGATTCAGCCAACAGTGGGCTGAAGCCTGCTGTGGGCTTATATCACAGAGCTGGTACAAACTCTGGGAAGATCCCAAGATTAAAGTCGGATCCACCCAAATGCTTGACCAGCAGCTGGCTTGGTGTTCCGCCAAGCACCTGAGGGCCCGCCCCCTCCACAGCCCAGCGCTCCAGTGAGCATTGGATGGGTAGAGCAGAGAGCAACTGACAGTCACAGCTCTCTGCTCAGAGCAGAGGGGAGTGATCAGCTGTGTTTGAACATTCAGTTCTCAGTGTGGCGCCAGCGGGGGACAGATAAAGTATCAGAGTGATGCCGCATTCCACCTACGTATGTAAATTTTAAATTTTTTTTTTTTAATTCCTGAATTTCTTTTTTAAAATCCAAATCCTCAGCCACTTGTTGGGTATTTGTATTTGTAAAATAACAGTCTTTCATTCTCTAACGCTGCACCCTCTCTCCTACTGGGCGCAACATGGACATTTTAGTTTGCCTCACCTGCCATTACATAGCAGGCAGGTGGCAGGAGGAGGGTGCAGGGCCAGATCTAGCCTGTATGATGTTTCCTGATGTATTCTGGCTTTCAATCAGTGGTATGGGCTGAAAGCCGGAGGACATGACACAGGAGCCCCCATTGCATACATGATCTACTGATCGCGGGTGCAATGCTTTCCAGGCCCCTGCTGGAAAAATTAAATGCACATTTTCTCTGCAAAAATTTGTGCATGAATGACAGGAGGACCTCAATCCCCAAAGCAGCTCTCCAGGAGGGACTTCCCTTCGTCCGAATATATGAACATATTCCAGTATACCCATGTTTTTGTATATCTTTCTCTTCTATTTTGAGCAGTAAGTACTAAATCTTCCAGGGTATTGATATTCCTAACCTTATTAAGAGACATGGCGATGGAAGGAGGATTGGGGTCTTTCCAACACAGAGTGACACAAGCTTTGGCGGCATTAATTAAGTGACGAAGGACTGATTTTTTATTTTTGTATGTCCGAAGTGGTATTTGTGAGCAGTGGAGCAGGAAGAATTCCTGCAGAATAGGAAAGTCTGTAAATTGTTGGGAGATCTTCTGTACTTCTGACCAATACTATTGGAGCTTCGAACAAGACCAGAAGATATGAAGGAAAGTTCCCTTCTCATCTCCAGCATCAATCCAAGGCAGGGGCAATTTTGATCGCATGCCCTTTGTAATTGATCAAAACCACCATTATATATCTTTGATTGGCTTACAATTTAGACAAAAAATATAATAGAAATGTGATTGCTTAACCAAATTGCCACTTGTATGGCCACCTTTAGTTGCTAAACTAACATTTATATTAGCATAGAGGAGCTAATAAGAATTTCTAACAGAAAAGCTGAGTACAATGGATGACTGTCAGCACAGTCAGACGCACATGCCTCCTTACTCACTATGTTGCAATTGTTTTGGAATACAGAACTGTTTAATCATACAACAAGAATTACAAATGGTCACAGCATCCCCAAAACACCAGCAAGCCCACGAGGAAGAAGTTTGTTTAGCAAAGGGAGAGGGTTTTTGTTTTTTAAGGAGAGCAGGAATCTCCTGCACATTTGTTGCCCAAATAGGTGTTCCCTTCATGTCCTTTTCTGGTGAGAAGAGTAAAATTTTAGATTTCCCATCACTTCTTGTATTGGTAACAATAGTTACCAAGCTGAAAGCTGGCCATAGATGGAGAAATGTTCTTTCCTGCACAGGTTGCAGGAAAGAAAATCGCTTGATCCCCTCCCTCGACAGAGACAATGTTGATGGGGGAATATCTCCTGTTGAGCCATTGTGTTCACAAGGCACAGGAAAGTAGGGGAAGCCATCCCCACCGGGAGATTAGGGAGAATACAGTGATTACTTCTAATGGCTTTAATAACCGCTAGCAATAATCGCATTCAAAATCCGACAGGCTGATTGTACCCAAGTTGATCGGTCGTTCAACTTAGGTACAATTAGCCTGCCCATACATGCTTTGAATCTTGGCCGGTTTGGTTTGAATTTTTTTAGCTTAACAACATCACAACCAATTTTCGATCAGATTTACCCCACTTCATGACCAGTCCATTTTTGGCGATACGGCACTGCGTTACTTTAACTGACAATTGCGCGGTCATGCTAGGCTGTACCCAAATAAAATGTATGTACTTTTTGCGCTATGAACAATTTTGAGAAAAAGCCCAATATTTTTTTACTTTCTGCTATAACACATCCAATAAAAAAAATGGGAAAAATCAAGTTTCTTCATAAATTTAGGCCAATATGCACCCTACTACATATTTTTGGTAAACAAAAAATCCTAATAAGCGTATATTGATTGGTTTGCGCAAAAGTCATAGCATCTACAAACTATGGAATATTTTTATTTTATTTTTATTTTTTTACTAGTAATGGTGGCAATCAGCGACTTATAGTGGGACTTCGATATTGCTTTTGACACTTTTTGGGGACCAGTGACACGAATACAGTGATCAGTGCTAAAAATATGCACTGTCACTGTACTAATAACACTGGCTGGGAAAGGGTTACTATCAGGGGTGATCAAAGGTTAACTGTGTGCCTAGGCAGTGTTTTACTACAGTGTGGGAGGTGCTTTTACTAGGGGAAGACATTGATCCTCATCCCTGCTTTGCAGAGACACAGGATCCATGCTTTTCCTCCTGTCATAACGGCGATCTGCCTTGTTTACATAGACTGCCATTCTGTGTCTCTGCAGGATGCTCATTCACACCCAGAAGAACCAGATCATGTATATAGTACAGCATCCAGCTGCAGCAGCTATCACCTTCTCATAGACTTTTACAAGGTGCTGATGGCAGGGCTGCATGGTGCACTGGTGCCTTCCACATAAGCATAACCGTTGGAATCTCAAGCACAGGAGTTTAACGCTCATGCCCAGTAAGCATGAGGACTAATACAGCAGATGAATCTCTCCAGTGGGACACAGACAGCACTCAAAACCTGACAGGGGTTCTAACCCTTCCTCATCCAAAAACCACATAAAGCGTCATTCACAGGAATAGGCACATTTTTGGTACTCACCAAATGCCTAGTAAAGCAGCCTACAATGTATACTATGGACAGCAGACAGAGCGTCAGAGTGTGTAGTGTTTGCATTACATAGTCCGGTTGAAAAACGACACAAGTCTAATCTAATCTAATTCAACCAATAAAAGGGGGGAATACACAATCCTATACCCACAGTTGATCCAGAGGAAAGCAAAAAAAAACCCTGCAAAGCATGATACAATTTGCTCCAGTAAGGGTCCTTTTCACACAGGCTTGTCCGTGTACGGACTCCGCTTTGCTCAGCAGGGATTGATCCGCTGAGCAGGCAGATGACAGGTCTGTCTCCGCTCACTGTGCTGAGATGGACCTGTCAAAGCCCCGCTCTCCTCTTTGGAGATCGGATGAAAACCAACTGCCTGTCCGTTTTCATCTGATCCTATCCGATTCAATTCTCCAGATGGATGGAAAATAGAGTTTCCATCCGCCTGGATTTCACAGACCGGATCAGATCGGATATCGGCGGATGTCCGTGGACATGTCACCGCTGACATCCGCCGCTCCATAGGGGTGAATGGAGTGTCCGATCAGGTCCGCCTGAAAAACTGATAGGCAGACCTGTTCGGAAAGCCTGTGTGAAAGGGACCTTAGGGAAAACATTCCTTCCCAATCCTCCAAGAGGCAATCGGATATTTCCTGGATCAACTTTATCTATAAATGTTAGCATCCAGTTATATTATGTACATTAGGGAAAGAATCCAGGCCTTTTTTTAAAGCAATACACTGAGCTTGCCAGAACTAGCTCTTGAGGGGGCTATTCCACATTTTCATAGCTCTTCGGCTACTTCCCCACTGCTAATTTTAGCGGCGCTTTACAGCTGTAATAGCGTTGCTAGCGGGGCGTTTTAACCCCCGCTAGCGGCTGCATAAAGGGTTAAAAGTACCCGCAAATGTTTTGCAGGCGCTTCGGCAGCGGTGCCCATTGATTCCAATGTCAGGGGAGGTGGAGGAGCGCTATATAAACCGCTCCCCCACCGCCCCAAAGATGCTGCTTTCAGGACTTTTTCTAATGTCCTGCAAGCGCACCGCGTTTACCGAGTTTTGAAATCGCGGATGTAGCCGCGGTGACTCTGTCCGCGCTTCAAACGCCTATGTGTGAACAGAGCCTGACAAAAGCTGCAAAAACGTGCAATTCCGCTCCAAAAAAAAAAACTAAAAAAAATGCTTGATAAAAAAAAAAAGCTTTTCCTTGTGTGTGTTTATAACACTTCCCATTGTTCACTATAGTCCTCACACAGCCTGTTTACATCAGAGCTGATTGGGGACTAATGGTCCATACAGACGATCTGAAAATCAGACGAAAAATACCGATTTCTACGTGATCGTACGATAATCCGATCGTTGGTACAGAGCTTTCAAGAGCCGATTGCGACAGTTCATCCGATATTATCTGATCGGACAAACACGAAAATTTTTCTCGTACGATACCCGATCGTACGATTTTCGTTTAATCATTACAGTTGGCACCCTAAAATACAATACAAACACACTACAACACGTGACATCACTTCTGATTTTTTTTTCTGTCTGTGTGAGAATTTTCGTAACTTTCGATATACGACTAGCATGCAAAAAAAACAACGGACGATCTGTCTTTCGATTTTCGGATCGGGGCATAACTTTTCAATAACTGCTGGCACCTGGGGATGGGATGGCTCTTTCCAGACAGGTAGAGAACATTTTAATAGCTTTCTGTCTTTACACAGGTGCTCTTGATGACTCCACCGTGACGGTGCCAGTTTCCAACCACTGCCATGTACTGCAGAGTCCTGCTGCTGCTGCCACCACCATGTGTCTGGTAAGAAATGATGGCGAGTAATTGTAGGCGCTTCCTGGTACAATTCTATTATTCCATCTTGATCAAA
Organism: Lithobates clamitans; assembly: GCA_037952925.1. Lineage (NCBI taxonomy): Eukaryota > Metazoa > Chordata > Amphibia > Anura > Ranidae > Lithobates > Lithobates clamitans. The sequence goes on from JBBGZY010001144.1 coordinate 1,749,011, forward strand.
TATTACAGCTGTGTACTTTCCAGGCAATGAAATGTCCTAATGTAATTTATTTTCCTCTACATTGTAAAGGCTCCCTTCACACCTAAGTGTGGTGCAGCGACAACTGCTGCACCACACTTTTTTGTTGCTTTTTTGTGGCGTGTTTGTGGAGCAGCACCATTTATTTGAATGGGCTTCCGTCCGCTCCAACGAAGCTCATGTTCCAAATTTTGGCACAGATCCAGGAGCCTTCGGCGGTGCAATTTTTGCCACGATTTTAGAGCGTTTTGTCACACGACAATCGTAGCAAAATCGCACTATGTTTGAGGTGCCATTAAGAAATAATGGCATTGCAAACACATCTTGTGTTTTGCTGCGATTCCAGTAAGCTCAGGTGTGAATGGAGCCTTACCCAACAGACTTCAGTTAGGGATGGAGTGTTGTGGATCAGATTGCCCATAGCAGATATGTGTCTCTAGGACTCGAGTAATGAGATCTAAACTCCAGCATTGTCCTTATTTGTCCCACCCCAAGAAGTCTCACTTATCTTATTGAAATCCACATGGTTTGATTACAATTAAACCCAAAAGCAAACATTTTATTATATTGCAGCTTACCAGTTCTTAGATGTGATGTCTGCATTCATTTTTTCTTCACTTTATCTTCTTCTGGTGATCTGGCCAGTAGGGCTCAGTTCACACTGCCGCAACATGGGACCTGACCTGTGAGACCCCAAGTTGCATGACATGGGAAATCTCATGTTAGTTAATGAGATCTGTCCTAATTAGCACTACTGAGGTCGCTCTGACTTTAGAAAAGGTTCCTATATTACTTCAAGGCGACTTCTATCCGACCTTTGCCCATAGACTTTAATGGAAGTCACCTCCAAGTCAGATCCTCATCTATATTGATGTGATTAAAGTGATTGTAAAGGGTTTTTTTTTTGTTTTGTTTTTTTTTTTTTTTAAACAAACATGCTTATACTTACCTGCTCTGTGCAAGGGTTTTGGACAGTTCTGGGATCCCCTGGTGGCGCTCCTGGCTCCTCCTCATCAAGTGCCTCCACGGAGAGCCGCATTCCATGTGGGCACTCGTGCGGGGGTCCATTGACACAGACAGCAGGACTCGGCACCGTCCCGCCCCCTGGCTCCCATGTCACTAGAGTGGATTGCCTGCAGCAGGAGCCAATTGCTCCTGCTGCAATCAATTTGTCCAATGAGGACCCGAGACAGAGGCTGGAGCTGCTTTGCCTCGTTATCATCGCTGGAATGATTGGGTTCAGGTAAGAAAAGGGGGGTCTGGGGGGGGGGGAGCTGCAGGGCAGAAGGTTTTTCACCTTAATGCCTAGAATGCATTAAGGTGAAAAATGCTGAGACTTTACAACTCCTTTAAGATCTGACATTACAGGAAGATTACCAAGGCATTCCTTGCATTGTAGCCCCTCACTCGCTTCAAAGTTGCATCAAAGTAGTACTCAAGTCGCCAGGAAGTTGCCTGACTTTTAGGTGGCAGTAGTGTGAACCGAGCCTTAGTCTGTTTTTTTTCAAAAGAGCAAGCTCTGTCTGCCAGATCTTTCTGATTATGGGGTTGAGACAAACCATTTACCACTGATGGGTACTTACAATGATCAGCTTTTATTTATTTGTGTAAAACCTTTATCCCAAAAAAAAAAAACCTGCTGTAACTGATTATAAATCTATCTATATCTGCTAGTACATCTAACACTCCCCTCCCCCTAGAATGACAATGCTCCTGTCCAAAGGTGTCTCTGTTGCTCCTTCATTCAGAGTGGTGGCACTCTAATACAGGAGGTGTGTTTCAGGCCAGATCATCAGGTGAAAACAGAGGGGAAAAAAGCAAAAAGAAAACTAATGCAGCCTCTACATCTAAGCTGCAATATATTACATTTTTGGTTTTGGGTTTAATACTGCTTTAAGTGACCTGAGATGTTTTTCTTCTAGTAAAAGTTGTAGGCAAACTTATGGGTATGCATAATATTAATCCTCTGATGCTTGGTCTGAATTCCAATACTTCAGTGCTCTTATTGTGGACGTTTACCAAACTGACCGAGCAGAATGTCGCTGGATGTAACAGAGAGACCCAGAGTGAAAAATCACATTTTTTGGTGGAGTATACCTTAAAAAAAATAAAAAATTGGAAACTCTGCAGAGTCCTAGTCATCAGGTGTTAGCTCTCACATTCAGAATATTTGCTCCATTAATCTTCAGTGATGTCTGCACAAGGGGAACATCTGCCAGAATACAGTGCCTCCAGCAAAGAATTCAGGGTAGCAGACAAGATGGATGGTTTTAAATATCTATTTAGTCTTCTATTATTACCCTGTGTGAGACTGAGGAGAAGAAGGAAAAAAATAGATAAAATAAGTAGCTTCACAGATGTTCTAAATCTGATTATGTTGGCGAAACCCCTTACAAGCTGAGGAACTACAAGTCCCAGCAAACTGGATGGTAGGACAGTCTCATCCAACAGCGTTTACCTGCCAACCTAAGTTTTGGGTATGATTTGTGCTCCAGCTCCGAATGTTACATTCTCCTTAATATAAAATAAAAAATCCAGCAGGGATGGCGGCGCCTCTTATAATGGGCACAGCAGGTGTGCAGATCCAGAAACCCAGTGCAGAGATCTCTCCCAGAGAGTCCCAGAGAGATAGAAGAAATGTTCTGTGGATTACCACTCCAGCAAAGTGCCGAATTATAAAGCCGTCTGAGAGTTAAAAAAAGGGGGGCAGAGAGCTGAATTTACACACTGCAGAGCTCAGTGAGGAGAGCTCTGAAAGCTGATTGGAGGGAAGAGACACACCTCTCTCCATACAGCACATAGGAACAGATTTGAGGCTGTCAATCAGCTGGAGATCCCTCCCCTGTCGCCATTTTTCTCTTGGTGTCAGGGAAAACTTGTCAGAAGTGATTTATGCTGATAGCAGTGGAATGACGCAGCAGACATAAATGACACTTAGTGCTCTTAATTGAGACAAGTACACACTATAGAGGGATATGCTTTGTTCATATTTCATGTGTGAGATTTACAACCACTTTAAGGTGGCTCATTCTTTTTAAATGGGCTGTCAAGGCGCAGCGACAGGACCTGCAGAATTCTATTTTAATGAAGCAGTTCACAATGCACAGCATGTACATGGGTTAATTACCACCTACTGGAAGTATATGTTGGGGCCGCCTCATTCCAAATAAATGGCATTGCCAAACACAACACAAAGGGCCATGTGTTGCAGTAATGCCTGTTAAAATGAACACTTTATCATGCACTACCGCAGTGCATAGGTCTAACAGGGACATTTAAGAGTAACTGTTTGTTGAGAAAAAACACATTCCCCTGTGTAGTGGCATATCATTCATGTGTGCAGGGTGTTCACTGCACACGGGCCCTGAGGGGGGCACTGTGACCCACCCTGAACACACGGATGGTCCCCTGGTTCACAGCTGGGGATGGTCGGTGCAGCAGGAGAGACAGCTGCAAGCACTGATCTCCCTGTATAGCTTTTCATCCGACAGCTGCTTCTTCTCCTCTCCCTCCTGTGGCTGTCAGCTGAAAAGCCATACAGGGAGATTGGTATTTGCAGCTGTCCCTCCCGCCGCACAGATCATCCCTGGCTGTTCCCCGTGTCCTCCTCCTCCCGTCATCCTTCGTGTCCTTTTCCTCCTCCCTCCGTGTCTTCTTCCTCCTCCCCCCATGTGCTCCTCTGCCCCCCTTGTCCCCCACAGCCGGCCTCCCTCTCCCGCCGGCTGCTGTGGGGGATGTGTCAGGATGGAGAACGGAAGAATGGGCCGGTAAATATGTAATTTACCGGCCCCTTCTTTACTCATTTGGACACAGTGAGCGATCCCTACTGATCTCTCCTGTGTTTTGTTATAACTGAGCATAGTAATCTGTGTTTACTCTGCTTTAGTTTATGAATGAACAGGAGCCTCTGTCTACTGTTCATTCATTTTCAATGCTGAGGCTGCTAAGAAAGGGACTATGGAATCTGTGTACCCACTTTCCCTATCTCAAAGGGCAGATGTCAGGGGTCTGTTTAAACCCCTGATATCTCACCAAAGCCCCCCAACATGGCTAAAAAAATAATAATAAACAACAAAATTGTAAAAATAATAATAGATAAAATAATTAAAAAAAATAAATTGTAAAAAATAATTTAAAAAAATGTAATTGTAAAAAATAAAAAAAAATCTGACACCATCCACTGCCCTAATGACACTATTCACTGGCCCCCAAAAAGCATTTTGAAAAAATGAAAAAAAAAATACTAAAAAATGAATTGTAAAAAAATAATACAAATAAATAAAATAATAAAAATAAAGAACTACTGACACCATTCTGCACATACTACCCACCTCCATACACTCCGCACTCCTCTCCTGTACATACTACCCACCACCTACTTACAAAGCATGTAAAGGTCTGTAATTGTTATCATAGGTACTCTTCAAAGAACTGTGAGAGACGGAATCTAAAACAAAAATCCAGAAAATCGCATTGTATGATTTTTAAGTAATTTATTTGCATTTTATTGCATGACATAAGTATTTGGTACAGAAACTTTTGTTTGCAATTACAGAGATCATACATTTCCTGTAGTTCTTGACCAGGTTTGCGCACTCTGCAGCAGGGCTTTTGGCCCACTTCTCCATACAGACCTTCTGCAGATCCTTCAGGTTTCGGGGCTGTCACCGGGCAATATGGACTTTCAGCTCCCGCCAAAGATTTTCTATTGGGTTTAGGTCTGGAGACTGGCTAGGCCACTCCAGGACCTTGAGATGCTTCTCACGGAGCCACTCCTTAGCTGCCCTGGCTGTGTGTTTAAGGTTGTTGTCATGCTGGAAGACCCCATCCATCCTCCCCTCATTACGGTGCAGTCATCCTGTCCCCTTTGCAGAAAAGCAGCCCCAAAGAATGATGTTTCCACCTCCATGCTTCATGGTTGTGATGGTGTTCTTCGGGTTGTACTCATCCTTCTTCTTCCTCCAAACACGGAGAGTGGAGTTTAGACCTTAAAGATCTATTTTTGTCTCATCAGACCACATGACCTTCTCCCATTCCTCCTCTGGATCATCCAGATGGTCATTGCCAAACTTCAGATGGGCCTGGACATGCGCTGTCTTGAGCAGGGAAACCTTGGGTGCGCTGCAGGATTTTAATCCATGACGGCATAGTGTGTTACTAATGTTTTTTTTTTGAGACTGTGGTCCCAGCTCTCTTCAGGTCATTGACCAGGTCCTGCCATGTAGTTCTGGGCTGATCCCTCACCTTCCTCATGATCATTGATGCCCCACGAGGTAAGATCATGCATGGAGCCCCAGACCAAGGGAGATTGACCATCATCTTGAACTTCTTCCATTTTCTAATAATTGCGCCAACAGTTATTGCCTTCTCACCAAGCTGCTTGCCTGTTGTCCTGTAGCCCATCCCAGCCTTGTGCAGGTCTACAATTTTATCCCTGATGTCCTTACACAGCTCTCTGGTCTTGGCCATTGTGGAGAGGTTGGGGTCTGTTTGAGTGTGTGGACAGGTGTATTTTTATACAGGTAACAAGTTCAAACAGGTGCAGTTAATATAGGTAATGAGTGGCGAACAGGAGGGCTTCTTAAAGAAAAAATACCAGGTCTGTGAGAGCCAGAATTCTTACTGGTTGGTAGGTGATCAAATACTTATGTCATGCAAAAAAATTCAAATTAATTACTTAAAAATCATACAATGTGATTTTCAGGATTTTTGTTTTAGATTCCATCTCTCACAGTTGAAGAGTACCTATGATAAAAATTACAGACCTTTACATGCTTTGTAAGTAGGAAAACCTGCAAAATCGGCAGTGTATCAAATACTTGTTCTCCCCACTGTATGTGTGTATACATGTATCTGATTGTATATATGTGTGTATACATTTATCTGATTGGGTATACCTGAGTGTGTATATACATGTATCTGATTGTATATATGTGTGTATACATGTATCTGATTGTGTATATCTGATTGTATATATGTGTGTATACATGTATCTGATTGTGTATATCTGAGTTTGTGTATGTGTGTGTGTGTATACATGTATCTGATTGTGTATATCTGAGTTTGTGTATGTGTGTGTGTGTATACATGTATCTGATTGTGTATATCTGAGTGTGTGTGTATGTATGTGTGTATACAGTTTTGCTCATACGTTTACATACCCTGTCAGCATTTTTGATTTCTTGGCCATTTTTCAGAGAATATGAATGAAAACGCAAAAACATTTCTTTTACTCATGGTTAGTGTTTGGATGAAGCCATTTATTATCAATCAACTGTGTTCATCTTTTTAAATCATAATGGCAACAGAAACTACCCAAATGACCCTGATCAAAAGTTTATATACCCTGGTGATTTTGGCCTAATAACATGCACACAAATTGACACAAAGGGGATTGAATGGCTATTAAAGGTAACCATCCTCATCTGTTTGCTTGTAATTAGTGTGTGTGTGTGTAAAAAGTCAATGAGTTTCTGGACTCCAGACAGACCCTTGCATCTTTCATCCAGTGCTGCACTGGCGTTTCTGGATTCTGAGTCATGAGGAAAACAAAAGAATTGTCAAAGGATCTGCGGGAAAAGGTAGTTGAACGGTATAAAGCAGGAAAGGGATATAAAAAGATATCCAAGGAATTGAGAAGGCCAATCAGCAGTGTTCAAACTCTAATCAAGAAGTGGAAAATGAGGGGTTCTGTTGAAACCAAACCACGGTCAGGTGGACCAACTAGAATTTCAGCCACAGCTGCCAGGAAAATTGTTGGGGATGTAAAGAAAAACCCACAAACTTCAGGTGAAATACAGGACTCTGAAAACATGTGGTGTGGCTGTTTCAAGATGCACAATAAGGCAAGTGAAGAAAGATGTGCTGCATGGTCGGGTCGCCAGAAGAAAGCCATTACTACGCAAATACCACAAAGTATCCAGCTTACAATACGCCAAACGGCACAGTGACAAGCCTCAAACCTTCTGACACAAAGTCATTTGGAGTGATGAGACCAAAATTTAGCTTTTTGGCCATAACCATAAATGCTACATTTGGAGAGGAGTCAACAAGGCCTATGATGAAAGGTACGGAGGTGGATCACTGATGTTTTAGGGATGTGTGAACTACAAAGGTACAGGAAATTTGGTCAAAATTGTTGGCAAGATGAATGCAGTATGTTATCAAAAAATACTGGAGGAACATTTGCATTCATCAGCCAGGAAGCTGCGCATGGGACGTACTTGGACATTCCAACATGACAATGATTCAAAACACAAGGCCAAGTCGACCTGTCATTGGCTACAGCAGAATAAAGTCAAGGTTCTGGAGTGGCCATCTCAGTCTTCTGACCTCAATATCATTGAGCCACTCTGGAGAGATCTCAAATGTGCAGTTCATGCAAGACAGCTCAAGAATTTACAGGAACTGGAGGCTTTTTGCCATGCAGAATGGGCAGCTTTACCATCTGAGAAGATAAAGAGCCTCATCTACAAATACCACAAAAGACTTCAAGCTGTCATTGATGTTAAAGGGGGGCAATACACTGTATTAAGAACTGGGGTATGTAAACTTTTAACAGGGTCATTTAGGTAGTTTCTGTTGCCATTATGGTTTAAAACAAGTAAACACAGTTGATTGATAATAAATGGCTTCAGCCAAACACTAACCATGAGTGAAAGAAAAGTTTTTGTGTTGTTATTCAAATTCTCTGAAAAATGGCCAAGAAATCATAAAATCTGCCAGGGTATGTAAGCTTATAAGCACAACTGTACATGTATCTGATTGTATATATCTGAGTGTGTATATATATGTGTGTGTGCATGTACTGTATGTAATTGAGCATATGTATATATCTCAATATCTGTATGCGTGTGTGTGTGTGTGTGTGTGTGTGTGTGTATGCATGTGATTAAAAATATTTATATATCTGACTATGTAATTTATTATCCCCATTGATGTGAACATCTGATAATTCATACAATTAATTACTAATAAAATCCTTATATACATATACCTAAAAAGTGAACACCAACTGTGCAATAACTGAAGTCCATTTGCGTGAACAAATATTAAAATTGATAAATTCTACTTCCATGCCTCACACCTAAAGAGAACAGCTCCCCCATAATTTTGACCCCCTAGATCAGAATGTAATACAGCGCTTCAGCATCTATCCATGGGGCAACTACCACACTAAGTATCACAGACAGTGCAAGCAGATCTCACAGATAAAAATCCATATAAGCACTTCAAGGAGAAACGGAACTCACAATAGTGAAATACCATCAAGAATTTTTATTAAAAAAAAAAAAAAAGTAGCTGACTGACATAAAAGCATATAGGCCGTCCCATCTTTCCCATTCCTCAAAGTCTGCTGGTGTACATCTCACTACCTGTCCACTCCCGCTCCAAGGTCTTTTACAATCCTTTTGTCTATAGTGTATGCTAAAAAAATATGCTGTGCGCCAGTAAAGTGTTCAGGTTTGGCTTGAAGAAAAGGTGGCAACCCTACCATCACCATACACTACATACTCCTCTTCTGCACATGCTACCCACCACCCTACATTCTGCACTCCTCTCCTGCACATACTACCCACCTCCATACACTCCGCACTCCTCTCCTGTACGTACTACCCACCACCATACACTACATACACGCATACCCCACTTTAAGTACACTCACTTTACATACACTCGCAAGTAAGGACATACCCGCGAGTGTATGTAAAGTGGCTCTCAAGCTAAAGCTGCAGCTGTGTAATCCGTGCACAGATAGTTCAGATTCCCCGCTTCTTGGAAACACACCCCCTGACCCCCCCCCCCCCCACTACAGTCCCTGCGAAGTGAAAAAAGGTATTTTTTCACTTCGCAATACTCCCCACTACAGCCCCTGAAACCCCAGAAGTGAAAAAAGGTATTGCTTTACTTTACTTTAAGTACATTTTCGTTTTACATACATGCTCTGGTCCCATTGTGTACTTAAAAGTGAGGTATGCCTGTACTCCTCTTCTGCACATACTACCCACCACCATACTCTCCACACCCCTCTCCTGCACATAATACCCAACACCATACATTTCATACTCCTCTTGTGCATATACTACCCACCGCTATACACTCAATACTCCTCTTCTGCACATACTACCCACCACCATACACGCTGTACTCCTCTTCTGCACATACTACCCACCGCCATACACTCCATACTCCTCTCCTGCACATACTACCCACCACCATGCACACCGTACTCCTCTCCTGCACATTCTACCCACCGCCATACACTTCACACTCCTCTCCTGTACATACTACCCACCGCCATACACTCCGCACTGTACAGACCCTATTTAACATTACTGCATTCTGCACTATGGAAGTCATCTCAGACTCTGTTAAAACACATCCCATTTAAGCCACGCTCAATAATTAGCAGAATTTAAGCCACACCCACTCTTTTATTTTATTTTATTTTTTTATCAATACCTAGGGCCTACTTTTTATCTTGCACAAGGGCCCACTCATTTCATGATATGCCCCTGCCTCTGGGTGATCTGTGTACATCGCAGATATGTAAACAAACTTTGTTGCAGAGTTCTTTAATTGTTCTGAAGAAATAGTGGTTTGTCTGTGTCCATATACAAAATTAATGTGCACAGGAGTGATTTAACCACTTAACAACCGGCCCATAGCCAAATGACGGCTACAGGGCGGTTGTTTTACTCTGGGAGGGCGTCCAGGGACGTCCTCCCAGAATTCTGCTCTCGCGCGCCCCCTAGGGCGCGCACTCGAGAGCATCCGTGACCGCCGGGTCCAGAGGACCCGGCGCATCACAGATCCCGGTAAATGGCCGCTGATCGCGGCCGTTTACCATGTGATCGCTCTGTCAAATGACGGAGCGATCACATGTCAACAAACCGGCGTCATCTGATGACGCCGGTTCCTCTCCTCCCCCTCTCCTCCCCTCCTGTGTACCGATCCGTACACAGTGACCGGAGAGGCGGATGGATGGATGGCTGCAGCGTTGTGGGCTGCATCTGTAGTGCCCACAGCGCTGCACAGAGACATCCAGCCATCCATCCATCCATGCTCAGCCATCCCTCACTACTCTGCATGCTGTGCAATACTCTGCAATTCCCTCTGCAATGCCCCACAATACTCTGCAATACCCTGGAATACCCCACAGTACTCTGCAATACCCCTGCAATACTCTGCCATACCCCACAATACTCTGCAATACCCCTGCAATACTCTGGAATACCCCACAATACTCTGCAATACTCTGCCATACCCTGCAATACCCCGCAATACTCTGCCATACCCTGCAATACTCTGCCATACCCTGCAATACCCCGCAATACCCTGGAATACCCCGCAATACTCTGCCATACCCCAAAATACCCCGTTATACTCTGCCATACCCCAAAATACCCCGCAATACTCTGCCATACCCTGCAATACTCTGCCATACCCTGCAATACCCCGCAGTACTCTGCCATACCCTGCAATACCCCGCAATACTCTGCCATACCCCGCAATACTCTGCCATACCCCAAAATACCCCGCAATACTCTGCCATACCCCGCAATACTCTGCCATACCCTGAAATACCCCGCAATACTCTGCCATACCCCGCAATACTCTGCCATACCCTGCAATACTCTGCCATACCCTGCAATACTCTGCCATACCCTGCAATACTCTGCCATACCTTGCAATACTCTGCCATACCCTGCAATACTCTGCCATACCCTGCAATACCCCGCAATACTCTGCCATACCCTGCAATACCCCGCAATACTCTGCCATACCCTGAAATACCCCGCAATACTCTGCCATACCCTGCAATACCCCGCAATACTCTGCCATACCCTGCAATACCCCGCAATACTCTGCCATACCCTGCAATACCCCGCAATACTCTGCCATACCCTGCAATACCCCGAAATACCCTGAAATATCCCGCAATACCCAGCCATACTCTGCAATACCCCACAAAAATCTGCAATACTCTGCCATAACCCGCAATACTCTGCCATACCCAGCCATACTCTGCAATACCCCGCAATACCCAGCCATACTCTGCAATACTCGGTGATACCCAGCCATACTCTGCCATACCCAGCCATACTCGGCGATACTCTGCAATACTTGGTGATACCCAGCCATACTCTGCCATACCCAGTCATACTTGGCGATACTCTGCAATACCCAGCCATGCTCAGCCATACCCAGCCATGCTCAGCCATACCCAGCCTCTGTATGTGGCCAGGCTGTGGAAGTCTCACACATGTGGTATCCCCGTACTCAGGAGGAGCAGGAGAATCTATTTTGGGGGGTCATTTTTGGTATGTACATGCTATGTGTTAGAAATATTGTATAAATGGACAACTTTGTGTTAAAAAAAAAGCATTTTAACCACTTCCCGCCTTCCGTCATACAACGTCCTTGACTTTGTGTGGGGATATCTGAATGATGGGTACAGCTACAGGCATCATTCAGATATCATCTTTTTCAGCCGGCGATTCCCTACACCATAAGAATGATCATAGCGGCTGTTACACTGCTTGATCATTCTTACAGGAGGCGAGAGGGGACCCCCCCCCCCTCACGCCGCCCTCCGGTGCTTCTACCGACTCACCGCTACGATCAAAGCCAGGATCTTTTTTTTTTTTTTTTTTTATTTCAGGAACAGCCTAGAGGTGAGATGTGGGGTCTTATTGACCCCATATCTCACTGTAAAGAGGACCTGTCATGCCATATTCCTATTACAAGGGATGTTTACATTCCTTGTAATAGGAATAAAAGTGATCAAAAAATTTTTTTTTTTGGAAAAAAGTGTCAAACTAAAATAAATAAAGTAAAATGAACAATAAAAAAAAATAAAAAATTTTTAAAGCGCCCCTGTCTATGTGCTCGCATGCAGAAGCGAACGCATACGTAAGTCCCGCCCACATATGAAAAAGGTGTTCAAACCACACATGTGAGGTATCGCTGCGATCGGTAGAGCGAGAGCAATAATTTTGGCCCTAGACCTCCTCTGTAACTCAAAATTTGTAACCTGTAAAAAATTTTAAAGCGTCGCCTATGGGGATTTTTAAGTGGCGAAGTTTGGCGCCATTCCACAAGCGTGTGCAATTTTGAAAGGTGACATGTTAGGTATCTATTAACTCGGCGTAACTTCATCTTTCATATTATGCAAAAACATTGGGCTAACCTTACTGTTTTGTTTTTTTTTTAAGCAAAAAACAGTTTTTTTTCCAAAAAAAACGCGTTCGAAAAATTGCTGCGCAAATATCGTGCGAGATAAAAAGCTGCAATGACCGCTATTGTATTCTCTAGGGTCTTTGCTAAAAAAACATATATAATGTTTTGGGGTTCTATGTAATTTTCTAGCAAATAGATGATGATTTTTACATGTAGGAGAGAAATGTCAGAATTGGCCTGGGTGTTCCAGAACACCTGAAGGTGCTCCCCTGCATGTTGGGCCTCTGTATGTGGCCACGTTGTGTAAAAGTCTCACACATGTGGTATCGCCATACTCGGGACTAATAGTAGAATGTGTTTTGGGGTGTAATTTGTGGTATGCATATGCTGTGTGTGAGAAATAACCTGCTAATATGACAATTTTGTGAAAAAAAAAAAAGAAAAAAAAAAAAACTTGATTTTGCAAAGAATTGTGGGAAAAAATGACAACTTCAAAAAACTCATCATGCATCTTTCTAAATACCTTGGAATGTCTTCTTTCCCAAAAGGGGTCATTTGGGGGGTATTTGTACTTTTCTGGCATGTTAGGGTCTCAAGAAATGAGGTAGGCCGTCAGTACTTCAGGTGTGATCAATTTTCAGATATTGGTACCATAGCTTGTGGACGCTATAACTTTCACAAAGACCAAATAATATACACTAATTTGGGTTATTTTTACCAAAGATATGTAGCGGTATAAATTTTGGCCAAAATATATGAAGAAAAATTACTAATTTTCAAAATTTTATAACAGAAACGAAGAAAAATGTATTTTTTTACAGATTTTTCGGTCTTTTTTCTTTTATAGCGCAAAAAATAAAGAACCCAGCGGTGATTAAATACCACCAAAAGAAAGCTCTATTTGTGTGAAAAAAAGGACAAAAAATTCATATAGATACAGTGTTGCATGACTGAGTAATTGTCATTCAAAATGTGAGAGCACCAAAAGCTGAAAATTGGTCTGGTTATTAAGGGGGTTTAAGTGCCCAGTGGTCAAGTGGTTAATAATTATCAGTCAGCTGCTGCACTTGCAGGGCTCTAATGAGGAAAGTGGCAGGGTCTTCATCCCTTTAGACGTGATTTCCCTTTGGGAGTATCTCACCAAAAATGACATTTTTGTTGTGCGGAATGCCAACAATCTGACTTGTGCAGACTTTTGGGAAAATCAGTGAGCCAATCACACAAGCAGGACATTACATTTCTGGGGGGTGTTCTGTACACCATCTGTGTACAGCACACCTTTAGGTAGCAATTTTGCGTTGCATTTTACAGAAAATTACAGCGCTGCAAAATGAAAAGGAAAGGTGATTTTTTAAGAACATTCAATTACAAGCTGACTTGTGTCACATTTATATATGCTATAATATTTTTTTTTATTTGCTCTTTTTTCACACAAAAGTGGAGTTACCTTTACATCACCCAGCCCTAAGTATTGAAATGCATGCAATCTCTTTTGGTGTGAATAAACCTAATGCCGTGTACACACGGTCGTACTTTCCGACGGAAAATTTTCGATGTGAGCTTGTTGTCGGAAGGTGCGACCGTGTGTATGCTCCATGGAACATTTGCTGTCGGAATTTCTGCACACCAATGTTTGAGAGCAGGTTCTCAAATTTTCCGCCAACTTCATTTGTCGAAAATTCTGATCGTGTGTACACAAGTCCGTCGCACAAAAGCTCACGCATGCTCGGAATCAAGCAGAAGGAGCCGCACTGGCTATTGAACTTCCTTTTTCTCGGCTCGTCGTACGTCTTGTACGTCACGCGTTCTCACGTTCGGCATTTTTGACAACATTTGTGTGATCGTGTGTATGCAAGACAAGTTTGAGCCAACATCCTTCGGGAAAAAATCCACGGTTTTGTTGACGGAAATTCTGATCGTGTGTACGGGGCGTTACAGTGGAGCCGTGCTTTTTTCATGCAGAATAAGGCAACGTGTTCATTTTAATGGCGACTTTACCAACTGTGGATGTATTTGCCTTCCCTTTTGCTCCTCCTCTGTTCTGTTCAACTGCCAGTACTCAGTACATTTAGATATGAAGAAGCATGTGACTAACTTTCCTTCCCTCTATGTGATAACACTGGTACTTCTTTCCATAGGCCTCCAGCACTGTCACATGGGGGTAAGCAAAGAGTCCTCCACCCTGTGTAAGCTCCAGCTCCTTTTCCCCTCAATATTGTTCAGACTTCAGGAGTGAGCAAAAGACAAATGAGTACAGTGCCTTGACAAAGTATTCATACCCCTTGAAATATTACACATTTTGTCATGTTACCAAAAAACGTAAATGTATTTTATTGGGATTTTATGTGATGGACCAACACAAAGTGGCACATAATTGTGAAGTGGAAGGAAAATGCAAAAATGCTAAAGTTTTCACCCCACTTGGTTTTTTGGCTACTTTGTTACATTACAGCCTTTAGTTAAATGTTTTTTTTTAATCTGAATTATATGTGATGGATCAGAACACAATAGTCTAAGTTGGTGAAGTAAAATTAGAAAAATATATACATAAAACTAAAAATGATGTCCACCTGTGTGCAATCTAAGTGTCACATGATCTGTCATTACATATACACACCTTTTTGAAAGGCCCCAGAGGCTTTCACTTAACACTTTCACACTTAAGCAAGAGGCACCACTAACCAAACACTGCCATGAAGACCAAGGAACTCTCCAAACAAGTATAGGACAATGTTGTTGAAAAGTACAAGTCAGGATTAGGTTATAAAAAAATATCCAAACCTTTGATGATCCCTATTAGCACCATCAAATCTATCATAACCAAATGAAAAGAACATGGCACAACAGCAAACTTGCCAAGAGACGGCCGCACACCGAAACTCGCGGACCAGGCAAGCAGGGCATTAATCAGAGAGGCAGCACAAAGACCTAAGGTAACCCTGGAGGAGCTGCAGAGTTCCACAGCAGAGACTGGAGTATCTGTACATAGGACGACAATAAGCCGTACACTCCATAGATTTGGGCTTTATGGCAGAGTGACCAGAAGAAAACCATTACCTTCAGCAAAAAACAAAATGGGACGTTTTGAGTTTGCGAAAAGGCATGTGGGAGACTCCCAAAATGTATGGAGGAAGGTGCTCTGGTCTGATGAGACTAAAATTGAACTTTTTGTCCATCAAAGAAAACGCTATGTCAGGCACAAACCAAACCCAACACATCACATCACATCACCCAAAGAATACCATCCCCACAGTGAAACATGGTGGTGGCAGCATCATGCTGTGGGGATGTTTTTCAGCAGTTGGGACTGGGAAACTGGTTCGAGTTGAGGGAAAGGTGGATGGTGCTAAATACAGGGATATTCTTGAGCAAAATCTGTACCACTCTGTGTGTGATTTGAGGCTAGGACAGAGGTTCACCTTCCAGCAGGACCCCAAACACACTGCTAAAGCAACACTTGAGTGGTTTAAGGGGAAACATGTAAATGTGTTGGAATGGCCTAGTCAAAGCTCAGACCTCAATCCAATAGAAAATCTGTGGTCAGACTGGAAGATTGCTGTTCACAAGCGCAAACCATCCAACTTGAAGGAGCTGGAGAAGTTTTGCAAGGAGGAATGGGCAAAAATCCCAGTGGTAAGATGTAGCAAGCTCATACAGACTTATCCAAAGTGACTTGGAGCTGTGATAGCCGCAAAAGGTGGCTCTACAAAGTATTGACTTTTTAGACGGGTGAATAGTTATGCACATTGACTTTTTCTGTTATTTTGTCCTATTTGTTGTTTGCTTCGCAATAAAAAAAAAAAATAATCTTCAAAGTTGTGGGCATGTTCTGTAAATTAAATGAGGCAAATCCTCAAACAATCCATGTTAATTCCAGGTTGTGAGGCAACAAAACACGAAAAATGCCAAGTGGGGTGAATACTTTTGCAAGGCACTGTAAATGGTTTTCAACATTTTTTACAAATAAATATCTGAAATGTGTGGTGTGTATTTGTATTCAGCCCCCTTTACTCTGATCCCACTAACTAAAATCTAGTGGAACCAATTGCCTTCAGAAGTCACCTAATTAGTAAATAGATTCCACCTGTGTGTAATATAATCTCAGTATTAATACAGATGTTCTGTAAGGCTCCGTTCACATTTCTGCGTTCCGAATTGCGGGCGGAATCGCTGCGATTTGCAAAAATGGCATGAGCAATGGGCGCCCCAAATGCGACGCCATTTTCCCGCAATTCATGGGGTGACAATCAAGGTAAAAACGCGGGAACAGAATCAAGGGACGCCTGTCGCCCAAAAGAAATCCAGGAGCTTCTTTTTGGCGACGGGCGTCCGTCGATTCTATTTACGTGTTTTTACTGAGATTGTTGCCCCTATATGCGGAGATGTGATCGGAACCTTAAGCCCTCAGAGGTTTGTTAGAGAACCTTAGTGAACAAACAGCATCATGAAGGCCAAGGAACAAACCAGACAGGTCAGAGATAAAGTTCTGGAGAAGTTTAAAGCAGAGTTAGGTTATAAAAAAATATCCCAAGCTTTGAACATCTCACGGAGCACTGTTCAATCCATCATCTGAAAATGGAGAGTATGGCACAACTGCAAACCTACCAAGACATGGTCGTCCACCTAAACTGACAGGCCAGACAAGGAGAGCATTAATCAGAGAAGCAGCCAAGAGGCCCATGGTAACTCTGGAGGAGCTCCAGAGATGCACAGCTCAGGTGGGAGAATCTGTCCACAGGACAACTATTAGTTGTGCTCTCCACAAATCTGGCCTTTATAGAAAAGTGGAAAGAAGAAAGCCTTTGTTGAAAGAAAGCCATAAGAAGTCCTGTTTGCAGGTTTGCGAGAAGCCATGTGAGGGACACTGCAAACATGTGGAAGAAAGTGCTCTGGTCAGACGAGACCAAAATTGAACTTTTTGGCTTAAAGCAAATCTCTATGTGTGACGAAAAACTAACCCTGAACACACCATCCCCACCGTGAAACATGGTGGTGGCAGCATCATGTTGTGGAGATGATTTTCTTCAGCAGGGACAGGGAAGCTTGTCAGGGTTGATGGGAAGATGGAAGGAGCCAAATACAAATCTTAGAAGAAAACCTGTTAGAGACTGCAAAAGACTTGAGACTGGGGCGGAGGTTCGCCTTCCAGCAGGACAACGACCCTAAACATACAGCCAGAGCTGCAATGGAATTTTTTAGATCAAAGCATATTCATGTAAGCCTCATACACACTATCAGATTTTCTGCTGATTTGTTCCTTCAGATTTACCAAAACCATATAATATGAGGTCAAACCTTAGGAGTTTCAATTTGTATGCAATCAGGCAGGCCCTTGCACTACATGGTTTTGGTAAATCTGAAGACAAAAATCAGCAGAAAATCTGATAGTGTGTATGGGGCTTTAATAGCCAGACCTAAAGTCCAGACCTAAATCCAATTGAGAATCTGTGACAAGACTTGAAAATTGCTGTTCACAGACGTTCTCCATCCAATCTGAAAGAGCTTGAGGTATTTTGCAAAGAAGAATGAGCAAAAATTTCACTCTCTAGATGTGCAAAGCCGGTAGAGACATCCCCAAAAAGACTTGCAGCTGTAATTCCAGTGAAAGGTGGTTCAGGGGGGCTGAATACAATTGCATGCCACACTTTTCAGATATTTATTTGTAAAAAAATGTTGAAAACCATTTATCATTTTCCTTCCACTTCACAATTATGTGTCACTTTGTGTTGGCCTATCACATAAAATCCCAATAAAATACATTTACATTTTTGGTTGTAACATGACAAAATGTGGAAAAATTTCAAGGGGTATGAATACTTTTTCAAAGCACTGTATATGGTGCTGATGGGGCTGCCAATATGAGCCTATTGCTTATGCCAAGCATACACCTAACATTCTTGTTGGTGGTTTTGCATCTGCCCATTAGTCTTTTGCTGCCATACTTAGACACACTTTGTTTTTAATCCAATTCCAGTTTCTGAAAAAAAATGTGGAAATGAACCTTTCATTGACGCTGCATGTGTTTTAATCAATATCAAAGTTTCTAGATGACAAATTATATTGCGGATGACAGATTGCTGTTGCAAAAAAATTGCTCAGTGTATTGCTGGCATTAGGCCACCCAAGTCGTGCCAGACTGGTGAATGAGCTTCTTCCCGGATCAAATGTTACACAAAAATAAATTGTATGTTTGTATGTATTGGACATTGATGATATCAGACTGATCCTTCCTTCCTGTGTTGGCCAGACTAATTTTTTCAATCTGATCATTTGATAATCCCAGATTTAGATCAAATCTAGCAGATACCAATGTTCTAGTATTCTAACTCCTTGTGCCTGGTATTGAATTGAGCTGAAAACCGCATTGAAAAAGTCCGGTCATTTAAAGTGTTAATAAACCCACAACAGTAAAATCAGTCTGTATATGCAGTAAATCATGCTTGTTATACTCACTGTGGAACCTAAGAGGTTAATCCTCACATTGTGCAAAAAAGGCTGTTTGAATCCTGTCTTCTCTAATCCTCCCTTCTTCCACTGTCCCCAATCCATCGCCTCTGCACATGCTCAGTTTGGTGTGTATTGCTAGAGGCTTTTTTGGGGGTTTTTTTTCTTGGGAGGGTGCATGTGATCAGCACAGGGCCAATCAGCACTGTCCAGACAGAGAGTCGGATCATGCAGAATCATAGGACTGTCAGAGTAGAATGAAAACTCCTCCTACAAACTTTAACCAGACACTTAAAGAAGTCACAAGAGTGCTATATACTGCTGATGAGTAGTATATAGCGGTTTATATTTACTAAAATAATTGCATTTCCATGTTTTGTGTACTGTGGGAGACCAGATATAGTGAATGCAGGGTGCAGGGTTTAGTAACATTTTAAGCAAAGTGCTATTTGTGTCATTTCCAGCAATATGATCATACAAAAATATTGTTTTATTGATTGTTTTTTGCCAATAAAAACAATCGAATCCATGCCGGAAAGTTTTGTCCGTTTTTGTTTTTTTTTTACACCCAATTAATAAAAATGATCATATGGAAAATCGGTGCCAGCGTTAAATGTGCTAGATATCTCACGTCTCTAGACCTAGGTCTTATACCTTCGATTAGCTGTAGTTTCTGAGCCCATTTTCTTTCCACTCTTGATCGATGTTTTAATTAACCACCAATCAGACAAATAAATTTGATTGCGTTTTGTTTTGTCCCAAAACAGGATGGGGAAAGCTGTCCCTTTAAATTCCCTGTTGCCATGGAGGGTGAGGTCAGAGAAAGTCCATGTGCTGGAATTACTTCCTGCTGCCGCTCTTTGTAGCTGTGAGTCTGAAGCTCCAGAGAGAGAGAGAGCTTGTCTGGGTGCCTGGCAGCGAGGCCTGGTCATCCCTGACAGTGGCGTCCCAGCTGTTTCCTTCTGCCGCCTCTTGGATGGGCACTCCTGGCAGGTAGGTGCCTCTCTTTTCATTAAAGCTGCACTTTTGCCATTCAGATGGGGGGGAACAGACGACAGGAGTTTACAGGAATGTGTAAAGTTGCCTAGACAGTGTAATGCTGACCCGCTAAGCTTGCACTCCAAACGCAGCTGTAAGGAGCTATAACTGGCTCATTTGACTTCACAAGACAAAACACTGTACCTCTAACTGCACAAAGCTAATGGGAGGCAGAAGTGTCACTTGTCACATACGTCTAGACTCTAGTAACGGTTACTTCGTGAGCTGGACTAACCCTTTAAGTGCTGCAGCAGCCAAGCACAGCATTGGTTCTTTGGATGGATCAGATTTGTGTTTAAGACAGAATGCTGACCTAAATGAAAATCAGGAGATTGTTGTTAAAATTCAGAGAAAAAAGCTCCCATTGTTGAAACAAAAACGCAGTCCAATACTTAATAAGCGCGTTTGTTTCTTGCTGCTGAAACTTGGCTTGGCTGTTCATCACGTAAACCCTTACATGTGTTACCCTAAATATGTAATTTTTGTTTCTATTTGTGTTTTCACATATGTATATTTTGTAAATCATAGTCTCTATCATTTTCATGTACTTAATTCATCTGAAGTACTTGGTTGATCCTGTCACCTTTCTTCCTTGTTCTGAACTGACTACACAAAGAATAGAAGCTGATCTATGTTAGTGTGGTCAGTTTGCTCACCATTCAGAGGTACAGGACACTGTGCAGACACACAACATGCCTTTATTGGGTAATTTGTTCAGCAACCACACCCCCTGACCAATCACAGCTTGCCTCTAGCACACACCCCCTCCCTATCACAGTATGTCTATTGAACATGCCCCCTACTCAAGCACAACCTGCATCTTGCCTCAGGCTGAACAGAGTATGGAATATTGGCACACTGAGGGGTTCCCTACTGTGCATGCACTAAGTGCGCTGCACTTTGGGAATGGCCTGGCGGCGGGAGAAGGAGAAAGGGGGCTGAACTTCTGGCTGTGGTCGCCGCGGTGAAGTCAGCCGGAAGTGGGAGCGGGTACCTGTCAAAGCCAGGTACCCACTCCCCCAGCAAAAGGTGCCAAATGTGGCAGCGGAGGGAGGGAGGAGGCAGACTAGCAGAGCTTCCCCTCTAGGGTAGAGCTCCGCTTTAAGCTCTGACAAAAAAACTGGAAGCTGATGGGGTCCTATGCAGAAATGCACACGATTTTGCACTCTCCAGTTTTAGTACATCAACCCCTATGTGTCTACAGAGTCCAGTAACCCCAACCCCCCACCATCAGAGGGCGGCACGGTGGTGTAGTGGGTAGCACTCTCGCCTAGCAGTAAAAAGGGGTCGCTGGTTCGAATCCCAACCACGACACCATCTGCCTGGAGTTTGCATGCTCTCCCTGTGCCTGTGTGGGTTTCCTCCGGGTACTCCAGTTTCCTCCCACACTACAAAGACATGCTGGTAGGTTAAGTGGATCCTGTCTAAATTGTCCCTAGTATGAATGTGAGTTAGGGACCTTAGATTGTAAGCTCCTTGAGGGTAGGAACTGATGTGAATGTACAATGTATATGTAAAGCGCTGTGTAAATTGACTGAGCTATATAAGTACCTTAAATAATAATAATCAGGATAAAGAGATGTTTGGTCACATGATAGAACTTGTTAACATTGTAATAAAGTTTAGAAAAATTATTTTTGAAACTAAGCAAATGCAGTTATTGTGACTGCCTAGGTATAGCTGTTTTAAAAAGTGTCTCTATCTGTATCTTATGTTCACAGATACTTTACAAACTGTAATTTATCACACCTAAAAAAAGTAATGGAACAGATCGTTGCCCTCAACTTAGCCCCTTATACTAAAGCAAGATTTATACCATAACTTTACTGCGATACTAGCGGAGCAAATAATGCTTTTGTGACAATTTACAATAGACCAAATTATTGGGCCTGAAAAAAGAGGGGTGCTTGACATCTTTACAAAAAAAAGTTTGTGTGTGTTTCCGTCCCCTCTATTTCCTATTTTTATCACAGGTGTTTTTTTCCCTGATTCAGACCTCTTCAGCTATGCAAAGGAGGAGGAAGAGGAGGAGCCGCACACCACTTCTAATATTTGTAATCCATCCACATGACTGCCATATACTGTTAAAGCCGAGTTCTGCCGAAAAGAATAAAATAAAAGTCAGCAGCTACAAAAAGTGTAGCTGCTGACTTTTAATAATCAGACACTCACTTGTTCCACGGTCCAGAGATGCGGGCGTATGAAGCCTCGCTCCTCTCTCCCTCCTCTCCACGGCGCCGGCATTCTTACTGTGGGCGCCCGGCTGTGGCTTCACAGCCAGGCACGCACTACGCATGCGCGAGCCGTGCTGCGAATGGCCGGGCAATCTTCTGGGAACTGTGACGTGTCCCAGGGAGGGAGGGGTGAGAGGTGAACTTCCTTCTGGTGCCACGGAGCCCCAGGAGGAAGTGGGAGCTGGATGCCTCTAAAAAGAGGGTATCTGCTCCCCCCACAAAAAATGACATGCCAAATGTGGCATGTCAGGGGGTCACCATCACCTAAAGCGGAAGTTCCATTTTTGGGTGGAACTCCGCTTTAAGGTGTCTGAAGTTTTTCTAAGGTCACATGATAGTTATGTTATACCACCAGTTTAGTTGCAAGCCAGAGTTCTTCTTAAGGCTGGGTTTACACCTATGCGAATTGGAATGCGGGTTTCCCCAATCTGACCTGGCAAAAACAAATGTAAAGGGATTCGTTCCCCTCTGTCTGATCAGAGGGCAGTTGGGTGTAAATAGCTGGTCCGTTTACATCCGACTGCCCATAGAGCAGAGCGGGCTGTGTCCAGGCTACATAAACTGAGCGGAGCGGACATGTACCTGCTGAGCAAACCTGGAGTTCAGCGGAGTCTGGCTCATGTGAAAGGGGCCTAACACTGGCAGATGTGAATAAAATGGTCAGCTTTTATTAATGCAAAACTTTTATCCCAAAAGTAAACTGATAACTGATTATAAAGTGTTAGCTGGGGTTTGGCTTCAATTTGTTAGTACACATGGTCCTCCTCCGAAGACAAGGACCCTGGCCCTGATCCCCTGAGGCACAAGGTTCCTGACAGGAACTGGGGTATTTGTGGTCCACCCAGCTGAAACCAGGCGGACCCCTCTTTTCATGACCTGCCGAAGCAAGGCCTACCCAAGTACTAGGTGGGGCTCCCGCAAAGGGAAACCTGATGGGAAGAGCAAATCCGAGGACCTACACCTAGTAAGCAAGGTGTTGAAAGTGAAAACATGCTGTGCAAAAAAAAAAAAGACTTGCACATAAATAAAAAAAAGGGAAAGAGGTAAGGGATAAGTGCTTCATGCCAGTATATAATACAATGGCTGGCCCTTCAGCTGGTATAAAAATTCCTCCAGTCTCGGCCAAAAGGCCCAGCCCAGGAGGCAGGTGTGAAAAAAGTGTGCAATGGTGCCATAATAAACTCATCGTGAGCTCCCCTACAGTAAGAATTTCTGGCACCCCTGGACTGCCGCTCCAGAAGCACATACACTGGGCTTCTCTCAGCCTGGCTCCTGGCCAGACCAGAGCGGCACTATCGCTACCACGAAAGCATTAGAACTTAGGGAGAGCTTTGCCTTCAACCGGGGACAAGCCTGGTATGATCATTCAATACCAATGTGGTGAAAGCCTGCAGAATGATGACATTCACTCACAGTGAATGTAGTGAAAGCTGGCAGATTGGTGAAATATGGTGAAAGCCAGCAGTACATGGTTATGTGATTATTCAGTGCCAATTATCTCATGATTTAGTGCCAGTGTTTTGAAAGCAACCCACTATGCAGCTACAGAGAGGCAATAAAGTCAAAGCTGTCTTTTTAAAGATGTCAGTGAAAGTTACCCAGGAACACAGTAAACATGCTTTATTCCAGGGGTGCTCAACCTTTTGAAGAGCGAGGGGCACTTAAATAATTTGGTAACACTGGTCACAGGCCACAATTAACTATGTGGTTTTTACCCCCCCCCCCCCAAAACAGCAAATGTAAACAAGTACTTACTGTCCTAAGCTCCTAGTAAAGCTGCTTTCACTCTGATGCGCTGTGGTTTATTGACACAGCAGGTGCAGTGCAGCTGTGGCTTTCCCGCGGGTTAGCTGCACTGAGCCATAGACTTCTATTACATCCTGTGGGTGTGGTTCACTTTCTGAAAGTGCTAGAAAACTCCTGCATGTAGGAGTTTTGGTGCACTTTCAGAAAGCGCATCAAAGCCGCAGGTGGATCGGGGTAAAAGCAGCCTAACCCTTTTTTAGAAGTGCTAATATGCCCATTGCAAAAGTACAGTGTATGTGTAGTTTAATACACTGATCCTTCTCTCTTCTAGCTTCTGCTGGCATTGCTCTCCAGGCTGCTAAAAAGGTCCCAGATGAAGTGCACTTGGTATTACTCCTCCTAGGACAGCTGTTTCTCACTAGCCATATATACCCCAGGATAGTAAGAAGAGTGGGCAGTCTCAATGCCAATTCCCTGGGATGGCGGGTTGACAGAAACTGATCGCGATCAACTGGTTGTCGACTCACCATTCCAGAGCATCAGCGTGCATGGAGCCGGTTCCGGCAGCAGAGGAAGCAGGCAGCCGCGGAGGGAGCAGGAGCCGCGTAAGCCAATCCTTCCTCTGTAGCAGCGGCTCCTGCTCCGTCTGTGTCTGCCTGCTTCCTCTGCTACCGGCTCCATGCACGCTGATGCTCTGGAATGGTGATTCGGCAATCTGTTGATCGTGATCTGTGCTGGTCAAGCGGCCATCCCACTCTTCTTACTATCCTAGGCTATATGGTTAGTGAGCAATTATACAGCTGTAGTTGGTGAGACAAAGATTTAGCAGAGTCACTAGAGACAAGCAGCTATAAGTTTTAGATAAGTTTTTGTCTATTCATATATTTGTTCACTAATGACCTGCAGTAACCCCTCCACCTTCAGTAGACTAGTAGAGATGCAGCAGGGCAGCCATAAGAGTACTACTTTGTACATGATGTTGCGACACCAAATGACTCCGTGGTGGTTTGTGGTTTTTCTTTTGGAGAAATTTACAAGATTTTACTTTCTGCTGAAAAAAGGAAGGAGGGGCAGAGGGGAGGACCATTGAAAGGAAAAAAAAAACAGTTGTTTTAAAGGCATATACATGCGCGCCAATTCATAGGGCATCCGCATGAAAAGTAGCGCATTAAACCTTGCATACACTCAGACAAAACATATAGACAGTATGCACATGCTCCTATTAAGTAGTGCTGAGCACAAACCACAAAACTCAGCTAAATATTTATGTTTATAGATGGTCCTGGGCTCAGTTCAATATATTATAACAAATATATTATTTGCCAAAACTTTTTTTTTTTCCAGCAATCACTTTCTTTCACTGTCAAATAATCAGTCATTATAGCCTATAACGACTGTTTATAGCTTTGTGAATTCAGCCTTTATTGCCAATATTTATATGATCTCCTCCTAACCAAACGAGCCATCCCTACATATCTGCTGGAGAATTCCATAAGAAATGAATAGATGGTACAAATGAAATCTGCCTTGGAACTGTTATCGTATGATTAGCTCAAACGAAAGAACTGGGACAGGCTGCATTTTCTAATGATTGAACACAGATCAAAGATACAAAGTTGCGTCACACCAGCATTGGAGCATCTCAATTCGCTTATAGCTTATATCATATTAGGATAAGCGCAGCCACAAGTATAGAAATAGGTCATGAAGCAACATGGCTGGAGCGATGCATGATCAGCCCTTCCGCATCTTCTAAAATAGACGTTCCTCTGCGTCCGGAGATAGCTGCCACTGTGTCAGGAGTGACATACCGAGCCATATGTTAAGGAATTAACCCTTGCATGGCTAGCTGTCTGTGTGGAAGAGACACAAAACATACTCGTGTATGAAACCCTCAGTGGAGGAACCCGCTGAAATAAAGACCTCACTGCTTATTATTAAAGGATTGCTCTAGCCTAAATGAACAACACGCTCTTACTTTAAAGAGGAAGCCTCTGGAATCACTCAAAAGGTTAATAATCGCTTAGGAGCGAAATGTGGAAGCTGCTGGTGCAGATTTGTTTTGATGGCTCAGACTTGGAGGCCGTCATCCTCATCCTTGCTTAATTACACAGAGAATCGCTAAACACGGCGCACATATTTTCAGTGCGGAATCTTTGAGAGGGAGTTGGTATGAAATACGTCAGTACTTTGACCTCAAATACAGATAGCTGATAGCAGATAACTGCCATAACCTCGGTATTTTTTTAAACAGCCGGCAGTCCGCGTTAAGATAAAAGTGGTCTCCACGGCGGATTTGCCGCAAGATCACTTTTATCGGCGGCAGGAGAAGTGCACCCCCCTCCTGGTCGTCTCCGCCGCTTCCTGGAGCGGCTGGAAGTCGAGTGAGGGAATGATGGCCCCCACTCGACTCAATGCCGTTGGATGACGGAAGCGACGTCAAACGTCACTTCCGCCCAATGGCCTTAAAGGGACCATTTTTTTTTTTTTTTTTAATTGGGAAAAAAAAAGACTTTATTTTTTATTGCGTTTAAGTGTAAATGTGAGATCTGAGATCCTCTCATGCTTTCTTTCTATTACAAGGGATGTTTACATATCTTGTAATAGGAATAAAAGTGATCCAATTTTTTTTTTTTTTTTTTAAGGCACAGAGTAAAAAAAAAAAAGTAAAATAAATAAGAATTTTTATTTTTTATTTTTTTTAAAGAGAACACATACGCTAGTCGCACCCGCATATGTAAACGGTGTTCAAACCACACATGTGAGGTATTGCCGCGATCGTTCGAGCGAGAGCAATAATTCTAGCAAAAGATCTCCTTTGTAACTCAAAACTGGTAACCTGTAGAAATTTTTAAACGTCGCCTATGGAGATTTTTAAGTGTCAAAATTTGTCACCATTCCACGAGCGGGCGCAATTTGAAGCATGACATGTTGGGTATCAATTTACTTGGCGTAACATTATCTTTCACAAAATAAAATAAAATTGGGCTAATTTTACTGTTTTCTTATTTAATTCAAAAAGGTGTATTTTTAAAAACAAAATTGCATTTGTAAGACCGCTGCGTAAATTTGGTGTGATATAGTATTGCAACGACCGCCATTTTATTCTCTAAGGTGTCTAAAAAAAGATATATATCTATCTATATCTAAATAGATAGATATAGATATATATCTGTATATATAGATATATATCAGGGCTCAAAATTTCAAGTCCTGAGCTGCTAGCCAGGCATCAAGGATTACTCGCCACCAGTTGCCCCACCCAGCCCGCCCTGCCCTTAATTCTGCCCCTAAACAGTATTATACAGAATTAAGTTATAAAAATAAATATTAACAACAACTGTATGCGTGTCCACCTTGCAGCCTTGTGCCCACCAATGCAGCCTTGTGCCTAGTGCCCACCATGCAGCCTTGTGCCAACCAATGCAGCTTTGTGTCCACCATGCAGCCTTGTGCCCACCAATGCATCCTTGTGCCAACCAATGCAGCTAGTTGTCCACCATGCCGCCTTGTGCCCTGTGCCTACCAATGTAGCCTTGTGCCCACCAATGCAGCCTTGTGCCTAGTGTGCACCAATGCAGCCTTGTGCCCAGTGCCCACCAATGCAGCCTTGTGCCCAGTGCCCACCAATGCAGCCTTGTGCCCACCAATGTAGCCTTGTGCCCAGTGCCCATCATGCAGCCTTGTGCCCATCATGCAGCCTTGTGCCCATCATGCAGCCTTGTGCCCACCAATGCAGCCTCCACCATGCAGCCTTGTGCCCACCAATGCAGCCTTGTGCCCAGTGCCCACCAATGCAGCCTTGTGCCCACCAATGCAGCCTTGTGCCCACCATTCAGCCTTGTGCCCACCAATGCAGCCTTGTGCCCACCAATGCAGCCGTGTGCCCACCAATGCAGCTGTGTGCCCACCATTCAGCCTGTGTTCACTATGCATCCTTGTGCCCACCAATGCATCCTTGTGCCCACCAATGCATCCTCGTGCCCACTAATGCAGCTTTGTGTCCACCATGCAGCCTTGTGCCCATCAATGCAGCTTTGTGTCCACCAATGCAATCTAGTGTCCACCATGCAGCCTTGTGCCCATCAATGCAGCTTTGTGTCCACCAATGCAATCTTGTGTCCACCATGCAGCCTTGTGCCCACCAAAGCAGCCTTGTGCCCACCATTCAGCCTTGTTCCCACCAATGCAGCCTTGTGTCCACCATGCAGCCTTGTGCCCACTATGCAGCCTACCTGTGTAGGGGAGGAGAGGAACAGAGAGAGAGACGCCCAGGAGTTCAGAGCGCAGCACGAGGAACACAGCGATAACAGCTTTCATTTCAACAGCCGTGTTCCCTGCTGTCAGATACAGCCCCTCCTCCTGGTCCCTGGACTTTGATAGACAGATCACCCGTCCAATCCCAGTGATGAGTGATCTGTCAATCAAAGTTCCCCGGCCAGGGGGCGGGACTGTATATGATGTTGCGCGGCAGGAATACGGCAATTGAAATGAAAGCTGTTATCGCTGTGTTCCTCGTGCTGCGCTCTGAACACCTGGGCGTCTCTCTCTCTCTTCCCCTCTCTGATCGCTGGGAGAAAGAATTCCCATTCCACACAGGCTGCCGGCTCGCCCCCCGCTCCCAGGCAGCCCTTCCTCACCAGCCCTCAAAATCTGGATAGGCCTGGTCCTTAAAGCAGAGTTCCACCGAAAAAAAAAAAATCAGCAGCTACAAAAAGTGTAGCTGCTGACTTTTAATAATCGGACACTCACCTGTTCCACAGTCCAGCGATGTGGACATACAAAGCCCCCCGCTCCTCTCCCCCTCCTCTCCGAGATGCCAGCATTCTTACTGTGGGCGCCCGGCTGTGGCTTCACGGCCGGGCACACACTGCGCATGCACGAGCCACGCTGCATGCTGTGAATGGTTGGGCAATCTTCTGTGACGTGTCCCAGAAGATTGCAGGGAGGGGGGAGAGGTGATCTTCCTTCTGGTGCCGCGGAGCCCCAGGAGGAAGTGGGAGCTGGGTGCCTCTAAAAAGAGGGTTTCTGCTCACCCCCACAAAAAAATGACATGCCAAATATGGCATGTCAGGGGGTCACCTGCACTTAAAGCAGAAGTTCCATTTTTTGGTGGAACTCCGTTTTAAGTGGTTAAAAGTCAAAAGCTACAGTGTTTGTAGCTGCTGATTTTTAATTTTTGCTGAAGGAGCCTGGACCTCCGCTTTAAGGTGGTTGCAATCTGTATAGAGGACCAATGGAGACACCTTTTGGACAGCATAATTGTAAGCTGGAGAGAGGGTAGTGATCAGTGCACTAGCAGATTTAGAGAGACTTAACTCCAGTTTACACTTTTTAAAGAGGATCTTCAGGTTATATAAAAAAAAGTCAGCACTTAAAAATACTACGGCTGCTGACTTTTAATAGAAAGACACTTGCCTGTCCAAGGATCCAGCGCCGTCTTCACCTATCTTTGGTTCCCTGACATGTTCACTAAGGGAAGCTGACTGTGACCCCTTGCGGTTTCACAGCTGGCTTCCCACTTCACATGCGTTTTGCAAATCTTATCACAGCCTTCTGGGATTTGTGATGTGTCCCAGAAGGCTGTGAGCAAAGGAAAAGAGGGAGGCAAACATCCACTTGGATCACCTAAGTGGGAGAAGTTACCTGTCAAAACCAAAACCACACACACCCAAATATAAAAGTATCCAAAAGTGATAGGATGGGGAGGAGGCTGAAATGCGGAATTGGGTGAAGTGGTAGTAAACTTCTTTTTTTTTTTTTTTTTTTTACCTACAGGTAAGCTTATAATAAAACTTATAATAAAAACTGTAGGTGAAATGCATAGTTTAGAAGATATTCTAGCGATACGCTTTAAAGAAACGGCATATCTGCGCCGTTCCTTCAGAGCTGTGTGCCACGGCCGAGACTGTCGTGCATGCGCAGGAGTGATGTCATTGCGGCTTGTCTAGTCAGACAGCTAGAGTCTCTGAAAGCGGAAGGAAGACCAGGTGAAGATCAAAGCCACTGCAGTGGTGACAGCGCACCGCTGGAGGGCTTTATTCTGATAAGTCTTGTATAATGTGCTAGTATGCAATTGCAAGGTTTTTTTTGTTTTGTTTTTTTTAAATGCCTTTACTACCGCTTTAAGCAGTTACAGCAACTGTTTTTTCCTTTGAGAAAAGGGTTTTATACAAATGATTAAAGGCTGACCATTGTAAGCACCCCTGTTAGGCTCCATGCACACTGGCTTAACCACTTCAGCCCCAAAAGATTTGGCTGCTCAATGACCGGGCCATTTTTTGTGATTCGGCACTGCGTCACTTTAACTGACAATTGCTCAGTTGTCTGCACCCAAACAAAATTTACGTCCTTTTTTTTCCCACAAATAGAGCTTTCTTTTGGTGGTATTTGATCGCCTCTGCGGTTTTTATTTTTTGCGCTATAAACAAAAAAAGAGCAACAATTAAAAAAAAAAAACACACAATATTTTGTACTTTTTGCTATAATAAATATCCCCATTTTTTTTAAAAAAAAGCTAATGTTTTCTCAGTTTAGGCCGATATGTATTCTTCTACATATCTTTGGTAAAAAAAAAAAAATCGCAATAAGCGTTTATTGATTGGTGTGCGCAAAAGTTATAGCATCTACAAAATAGGGGATCGATTTTATAGCATTTGTATAATTTTTTTTTTTTTTTACTAGTAATGGCAGCGATCTGCGATTTTTATCGGGACTGCGACATTATGGCGGACACATCGGACACTTTTGACACATTTTTGGGACCATCGGCATTTATACAGCGATCAGTGCTATAAAAATGCACTGATTACTGTAAAAATGTCACTGGCAGGAGATGAGTTAACACTAGGGGGCGATCAAGGGGTTAATTGTGTTCCCTATGTGTATTTCTAACTGTAGGGGGAGGGGACTGACCTAGAGGAAGTGTCAGATCGTGGTTCCTAGCTAATAGGAACTCACGATCTGTCACGCCTCAGAACTTACACACACACGTCCCTGTTCTGCCTCTCGCGCCCGCGAGCGCTCGTTGCCGGGGGTCGTCGCCCACGAGCATCGGCACCCCACTGTGCAGGGGGGGACTGCTATCCCGATCCTGCGAGCCGACGTATAGCTACTATGGTTTGTGCCGACCTGCCGCAGTAAAATGACGGCGGCTGGTCGGCAAGCAGTTAAAAAAAAGTTGCTTCTACAGGAATTTTGTGTTCTGCCTATAGAAGCAGCTCAATGTTATCCTATGTGTCTATGTACATTAGGATGTTTACAGGCATATTTTGAAAAAAAACCCCTTCTGGTTCGCGTTTCTGATTGGAGCTTACTGGCAGAAAAAACTTAAAGCTCTCCTAAACTCGTCTAGACTTTGTACAAAAAGTGCTCTACATCAGCGTTTTTTACTCCCAAGAGAACAGACGATTTTTTAAGCCCAGTGTGCATGAAGCCTAATGCCCCGTACACACGGTCGGACTTTGTTCGGACATTCCGACAACAAAATCCTAGGATTTTTTCCGACGGATTTTGGCTCAAACTTGTCTTGCATACACACGGTCACACAAAGTTGTGGGAAAATCCGATCGTTCTAAATGCGGTGACGTAAAACACGTACCTCGGGACTATAAACGGGGCAGTAGCCAATAGCTTCCATCTCTTCATTCATTCTGAGCACTTTGTGCGTCGGATTTGTGTACACACGATCGGAAATTTCGACAACGGATTTTGTTGTCGGAAAATTTTATATCCTGCTCTCAAACTTTGTGTGTCGGAAAATCCGATGGAAAATGTGTGATGGAGCCTACACACGGTCGGAATTTCTGACAACAAGGTCCTGTCACACATTTTCTGTCGGAAAATCTGACCGTGTGTATGGGGCATTAGAGTCGGTTCACACTGAGGCAGCGCGACTTGCAGCGCGACTGCCTCAGACGACTTGAACACGACTGCAGCGGCGACTTGCAAAACGACTTCTATATAGAAATCAATGCAAGTCGCCTCAAGTCGCCCCCAAAGTAGTACAGGAACCTTTTTCTAAGTCGGAGCGACTTGCATCGCTCCGATTAGAACGGTTCCATTGTACAGAATGGGACGCTACCTGTCAGGCGGCTAAGTCGCCTGACAAGTCGTCCTAGTGTGGACCGGCTTTAGTGTTTTATGGTTTTTCTTAACCATCTAACTGCCACTTTTGCTGGACACCTCAGTCTGTTAAAGGAAGTTGAAAAATCAGTCTTAGGCCCCTTTCACACTTATACGACTTCAAAGGCGCGCGATTTTACCGCAATTTCGCGGCCGCGATTTTACCATGATTTCGCGGCCGCGATTTTACCGCGATTTGGGAGCAGTACTACTTTGCACGACTTTGCCACGTTTTTGGCATTAACAAATGAAAATATACAGTAGTTGGTATGAATCATAAGGGGGAACTCCACGCCAAGTTTTAAATAAAAAAAACTGGCGTGGGTTCCCCCCCAGGGGCATACCAGGCCCTTAGGTCTGGTATGGATTGTAAGGGGAACCCCCTACGCCGAAAAATCGGCGTGGGGGTCCCCCAAAATCCATACCAGACCCTTATCCGAGCACGCAGCCCAAGCTAGCGCCCCCCCCTCCTGGACCGTACCGGGCCGCATGCCCTCAACATGGGGGATGGGTGCTTTGGGGCATGGGGGGGCGCCCTGCGGCCCCCCCACCCCAAAGCACCTTGTCCCCATGTTGATGAGGACAAGGGCCTCTTCCCGACAACCCTGGCCGTTGGTTGTCGGGATCTGCGGGCGGGGGGCTTATCGGAATCCGGGAGCCCCCTTTAATAAGGGGGCCCCCAGATCCCGGCCCCCCACTCTATGTGAATGAGTATGGGGTACATGGTACCCCTACCCATTCACCTAGGGAAAAAAGCGTAAATAAAAAACACAGTACGCAGGTTTTAAAGTAATTTATTAGGCAGCTCCGGGGTCTTCTTCCAACTTCGGGGGTCCTCTTCCGACTTCAGGGGTCTCTCCGGCGTCTTCTCCCGGTGTCCGCATCTTCTGCCGGCTCCACCACTATCTTCTGCCGCTCTTTTGCCAGCAGTGGTCCGGACTTGTGGATCGTCTTCTTCCCTCTTCTCTTCCAGAGATGTTGACGCGACGCTCTCTCCAGCTGCAATGGTCTCTGAACGCTCCGCAACAGACTTATATAGGCGGTGACCCCGCCCCCTTATGCCGTCACAGTCCCTGGGCATTCTGGGACTGTGACGTTTTAGGAGGCGTGGTCACTGAGTGATGACCACGCCCCCTTATGACGGCACAGTCGCAGCATGCCTCGGGACAGTGACCTCATAAGGGGGCGGGGTCACCGCCTATATAAGTCCATTGCGGAGCGTTCAGAGACCATTCCAGCTGGAGAGAGCGTTGTGTCAACATCTCTGGAAGAAAAGAAGAAGGCAGAAGTCCAGGCCACTGCTAGCAATTGAGCTGAAGAAGATAGCGGAGGAGCCGGCAGAAGATCAGGACACGCCGGAGAGACCCCCGAAGTCAGAAGAGGACCCCCAAAGTCGGAAGAAGGTCCTGGAGCTGCCTAATAAATTATTTTAAAAACCTGTGTACTGTGCGCATGCGCGCGGGCACGGGAGCGGACATGTTCTGACCTGCTCCGCACGCCGCCGGCCTTTC
The DNA here is from genome assembly GCA_037952925.1 of Lithobates clamitans. Lineage (NCBI taxonomy): Eukaryota > Metazoa > Chordata > Amphibia > Anura > Ranidae > Lithobates > Lithobates clamitans. The sequence continues at coordinate 1,782,309 of JBBGZY010001144.1, forward strand.
CAAGCCACAAAAAGCCAGAAGGGAGCCGCATTTTTCGCCATCCATAGAGCGATCCACATTATGAACCGGAGAGGAGGGGGGACAGCCAAAAAGAAACCCCCGATTGCCAACTACTCGTTCCGTTCAGGGAACGCTGCAGTAAAGACTCCCCCATCCAAGATGGCGTCGGGACGGAGGACAGGGGCTGATACAGCAAAGCAGGTGAGCGGGACCCAGAGACACCAAAGCCTCCCTGCACAGAGACTCTCTCCCCACAACACTGGGACAGCAGGCACAGACAGAGAGCGAGACCCCTTCTCCTCCCAGTCACAGGAGGACATTACAGGCATTACAGGACTACAGAAAGAGGGATCCCCAAGGTTCTCTCTCTCCCCCTCCCAAACTTATCAGGAGGGGGCACTAGATGGCGCAGATTCCCCTGCCTCTTCCATGGAGAGGAACATGGCTGAGATAGCAGAGCTAGCACTAAGCCAAAACAGCATGGGCAGTGAACAACAACCTCCACCTCCAGCAGCATATTCTGGGGACTCTGTCCTCCTTGCTCGCTTTTCAGCATTACTACAACAGGAGCTCACAAAAGCCTGCCAACTGATTACAGCAGAAATGAAACATGACTTTAATGATATAGGAGACAGACTGGATACCATTGAATCCAAAATGGACGGCACAGTGCGGAAGGTAAATCAAAACTCAAGTATGATAACCTCACTGCAAGATCAATTAGACCAAGCCAACGCCAAAATTGAAGATCAGGAAAATAGATCCAGACGATATAATTTTCGAATCCGCGGTCTGCCAGAAGCAGTTACTGATCTGGAAGATGCAGTACATACTCTCATGCAAGATCTGATTCCAGATATTTCCCAACAGCACATGGAAATTGACAGAGTACACCGGGCTCTGACGGCACCAAGACAAGACGGCCCACCGAGAGATGTCATAGTCAATCCGCACTTCTATAGAATCAAGGAACAAATAATGTCTGCAGCCCGGGCTAAGGGCGAAATAAACCTTTTGGGACACCAAATACAAATCTTTGCGGACATATCACAGATGACTATCCAAAAAAGACGGGCCCTGAAACCATTATTGGCACAGCTCACTAATCACCAAATAAAATATCGGTGGTCATTTCCGTTCCGACTATCCTTTTCCTTCAAGGGGAAAACATACTCCTTTGCAAATTTTCCGGACGGAGAAGATATCCTTTTGGAACTTGGTCTGATATCCAGGGACTCATTGGCCCCCAAAGCACAACAACAGGAAATGGATCGTCCAATCTCGCCCCTCTGGGAACAGCAACGCCAGCGACGTTCCTCTAGAAGGCGACACCTAGCAACCGGACCGGACGGATGAAGTTGAAGAGGAAACCCGCTTGTCTACCCTTCTAATTCTTACTTTTTTTTTAGGGGAAGTATCCACTACACCCTAATGTAGAGTACCACAGTACACCCGTACAGGTCCCCCCTGTACACAGTTTAATAGTTTAGATTTTGCCCTGTTGGCTGACATTAAGCTTTCTTTATTTGTCTTATTTATCTTCAGGACACTAAAGAGACTGCCTACACCCTGAAGGGGTGCGAGATTAGCTTAGAGCTGTTTCACTCATGTTTATTTGCTCTTTTCTAGAATGTTTCCCTAGATATAACACACCCTGAACCCTCCAATCTAAAGCTAAAAAAAAAGAGAGAAGAAAGGGGTTTTTTCTTTTTTTTTTTTTTTTTTGGATTAATATTGCTTAGCTTGGTTAGAATAGAGGAAATCCTATAGTTTAAACCTTACGGTTCCATTTGACTCCCCTCTATACCACTACAATGCCTTATATGGAAAGTGTCGAGGCGAAACCGCATGCCACTCCCGGACGAGCTTGTCTTCATCGCTTAGATGGAAGCAACCTCGCCATACTTAGTAGAGACTATAGTCTCAAGGACCATTAAGAATATGTTTACGATGTTGGTTCAGTTTTTCATGTACTTCATCTCTGAGGTGAAAGGTGGACATTGGTCCAGTCCATCTTATCCTAACACTAATTCCTTTTTTCTCTCTTCTTCTGTTTCCCCCTTATACTTGAGTGCACCCCTGGGCCAGATAACTGGAGAAGCCGGCCGAAACTCTTCCTTCTTGAAAATCAGGATGACCATCTACAACAGGCAAGTACGGTCTGCCAAAACACGATGATAAAGTCACAGGGGTCTTTTTCATGCACTAAAGTTTTAACACATAATGTGCAAGGTCTGAATTCCCCTACAAAACGCGCTAAAGCCTTCCTTGATTACCATAAATTAGATGTAGATTTTCTGCTCCTCCAGGAAACGCACTTTTCCCGCACTTCAGCACCCAAATATCTAAATGCTAGGTTCCCCCTGATTTACTTATCTAATGGGGTGGATAAAAAAAGAGGAGTAGCGATATGCATCGCAAAAAGGGTACCATTTACCCCGTCAACAGTCATTAGAGATAAAGAGGGGAGGTATATCATGGTAGCAGGGAAAGTAAATGATAGTGCTGTCACTCTCATTTCATATTACGCCCCCAACACGGGTCAGGTGACTTTTTTCGACACTATGTTGCGAACATTGATGCCACATGTACAAGGCCAAGTGATAATGGGAGGGGATAGTAATGTCTCCTTAGATCAAGCAGCAGACAGGACCAACATACATAAACCTATCCTGAAACATATTCCCAAACAGGGTGTCAAACTGGCCCGAATCCTACACTCCTATGATCTCATAGATACGTGGCGGGACTCCCACCCCACCACCAGAGACTATACTCATTATTCTCAGGTCCATAAAACGTATTCACGCATAGACCATTTGTTAACACAATCCTCACTTTTACCCTCAATTGAATCAGTCAAAATAGTACCTAGCTCATGGTCAGATCACTCATCAGTACTGATGGCATTGACTGACCTATGGCAAAAACCAAAACCCTCCATATGGCGACTTAACGCATCGCTACTCAATGACCCTATCATATACACTGAAATCGAGAAGGCCATACAACAATTCTTTACTATTAATCGAGCTAATGACACGTCCCCAAGTATTAATTGGGCGGCACATAAAGCCACCATTCGTGGCACACTGATCCAAGCGGCCTCCAGGAAAAAAAGGGATGATGCACAAAAAATCCAACAACAAGAAGATGAATTAAATAAAATAGTACAGGAACAAAAATGTAACCCCCATCTTGACCTGCGACATAAAATAGACACAGCTAGAACGGCACTAAATCTTAGTTTAACAACCAAAGCTGAGAAATTTCTACGCTGGTCTAGACATCGCTACTACACCAAAGGAGACAAACCTACTACACTTCTAGCTAGAAAACTTACACCGCGACCATTTAACTCAGCTATGCCTAGACTACGTACTCGAGCTGGGAAAATCACCCAAAACCCCCAAGAAATACTTCTAGAATTTTCAAAATTCTTCACCGATCTATATAATAAGCCCACCCCATTTCCCAAGGACCGAGCAGAGGAATTTTTCAAAGACGTCCCGTTGCCAACATTAGAACAGGAACACACTGAGTTAATGGAGGCAGAGTTCACGGAAGGAGAAGTTCTGGCTGCCATTAAGAGCTTGAACCCCTCAAAGGCACCTGGCCCAGATGGCTTTACGGGCCACTATTACAGAAAATTTGCAGCCATACTGACTCCCCATTTGTGTTCCCTTTTTAATGCAATACGGAAAGGCAACTCCTTATCTTTACATGAAAATGAGGCCCTCATTCAAGTAATCCCTAAACCAGGAAAGGATCACGGGGATCCCGCAAATTATCGCCCGATATCACTTATTAATGTGGATCTTAAACTGATGACCAAAGTCTTGGCAACCAGAATGAACTCTTTTCTGGCCAAATATATCCACCCTGATCAAGTGGGATTCGTTCCAAACAGACAGGCCCCGGATCAGACCCGAAGAGCGATAGACATCATTGCAGCACTTAATTCAAACTGGGACAATTTGGGGCCGCGGAGGGGTATGATTTTGTCGTTAGACCTTTGTAAGGCTTTCGACTCGGTAACGTGGGAGTACATTTACTACGCATTGAGAAGATATGGATTTGGGCCAAATTTCCTGAATATACTACAAGTATTATACAAAACACCCACGGCCAAAATCCAGATCAAAGGCTACAAATCCCACACAATTAACATACACAGGGGAACGAGACAAGGGTGCCCCCTCTCTCCTATTCTATTTATTTTAGCATTAGAACCCCTAGCGATAAAGCTTAGGAATCATCAAGACATAAGGGGTATATGCTGCGGAGACGGGGAGCAGAAATGCTCTCTGTTCGCAGATGATATCCTTATGTTCCTTTCCTCCCCGATCACGTCCCTTCCCAATTTATACCGAGTTTTGAGGCGATTCACCGCATTCTCGGGTCTCACGATAAACCACTCCAAATCTGAAGCCCTAAATCTGACCCTAGAACCACAGACTGTACAACTTCTCCAAAAATCATTTCAGTTCAGGTGGCAACAAAATAAACTCCCATATTTGGGAATCTTTCTAACTAACAATTTGCAGACTCTGTATCAGGCCAATTACCCCCCTCTCTATAAGAAACTATCAGCAGACTTATTGTCATGGGCTAAAAATCCTCCGTCGTGGTTTGGCAGACTGTATTCCATCAAGATGAATATCTTACCAAGACTGTTGTATTTGTTCAGAACCCTTCCAATAGCAATTAACAGACACGATCTTAAAGTTTTTCAGAAAAAGATTATGCAGTTCATTTGGGGAAACACAAGACCCAGGGTGAATCAACGAACCCTATACGCCCCTAGAATTAAAGGAGGGTTGGGAGTACCAAATTTGGTCAGGTATTTTGAAGCAGCCCAACTGGCCCAATTAATTCGCACTCACTCTGGACAGCCTCAACCATCTTGGATGAAGCTGGAATCATCTCCATACCCCACAAAACCGATAAGTCACTTGATGTGGCTCCATATGAAAGACAGACCGATCATTTTATGCCCCACATTATCATTCTCATTAAGTTTATGGGATAGATTACAAAAACCTTTTACCTTCCGCTCACCTCATGCTCCCTTAGCACCATTAACGGGCAACCCAGAATTCACCCCGGGTCTTAACCCTCAAAGATTATTATGGTGGACCAATAAGGGCTTGATTCGCATAGCCGACTTATGTGACCATAGAGGTATACTATCGAAGCAATCCCTTATAGAAAAATACCAATTACCTAACACAGAACTCTATCATTACGTCCAAATAGTACATTTCCTGAAAACTCTACAGCGCAAAGCTGACATTATGACGTTCACTCCAATGGAATATTTATGCAGGTTCTTCGATAAACATAAAGGTCACATATCTAACATTTATGGTATTTTTTCCTCCAAGTCAGAAAAATTGTTTTACATGCAAAAGTGGGAACAAGATATAGAGGAAACGATGGAAATGGACACGTGGTATAATACGGCCCATTTGGCCTCAAAAGGTTATATAAATACCTCCCTAATAGAGGCGAATTATAAAGTCTTATTACGGTGGTATATGGTCCCGGCGAGAATCGCTACATACATTCCCGGTGCATCTCCATTGTGCTTTAGGGGGTGTGGAGGAGAGGGCACGATATATCACACTTGGTGGTCCTGTCCAAAGGTTAGAAGGTATTGGATACGCATCTACAATTTTATTTACTCATTGACCCAAGTTAACTTAACCAAATCCCCACAACAAGCTCTACTGGGTTGTCCAGTGGAAGGTGTGCCTCGATACACGAAAAAACTTATATCCTTTGTCTTCACAGCAGCTAGAATTGCGATTGCTAGATCCTGGAGAAAACCCCTGATCCCATTTGAACTGGTAAAAGCTAAACTGACATGGATCATGATTAATGAACGCCTGTCTGCGATTCTATTGGACAAACAACGGGTTTTCGACAGGATTTGGGAACCATGGTTAACATACCTATCTGTGGGCTTCGATAATTAATGGATTTAAGAAAAGATTCCTAGGGGTGCACTCAACCCCAACCCTTTCCCCCTATCTCTTCTCTCTTTTCTTTTCTTTTTTTCTGCTCCCTTGATCCTTAACTCTCCTTCCCCCCACATTTATTAGCTCACGTAGGTTCTCCTGTCTGGTGTTGCTGCCCTCGCAGCTTTGGCAAAGCTTTAAGAAGCGATAGTAGCGTTGCTGCTTGTAAGTAGGGGGGACTGGCTGGTCGGGAGCCTCTCGTCCACAGAATTGATCCCATACGGGGTGGACGGGGGGGTTCCCGGCGCCGCGGCCTCTCTGCAAAGAATTCAAAGAATTCATGAGTGATAAGGTAATGATTCTAGGGCACTAAAATATAAGGACAGACAGATGCTGAACTGATATACTTACCAATAAAAATGTTGCATTTTGCTATATGTATTGTGTGTAGGCCATGTTGGCCGAGCTATGTCCCTCTAATCTTTTCTACATTGTTGTTTATATTTGAGAAATATGTATTGTATATTTTTCATACACTATATTCAATAAAAATATTGGAAAGAAAAACCTGTGTACTGTGTTTTTTATTGATGCTTTTTTCCCTAGGTGAATGGGTAGGGGTACCATGTACCCCATACTCATTCACATAGGGTGGGGGGCCGGGATCTGGGGGCTCCCTTATTAAAGGGGGCTCCCGGATTCCGATAAGCCCCCCACCCGCAGACCCCGACAACCAACGGCCAGGGTTGTCGGGAAGAGGCCCTTGTCTTCATTAACATGGGGACAAGGTGCTTTGGGGTGGGGGGGCCGGCAGGGTGCCCCCCATGCCCCAAAGCACCCATCCCCCATGTTGAGGGCATGCGGCCTGGTACGGTCCAGGAGGGGGGGGGGCGCTTGTTCGTCCCCACCCCCATTCCTGACCGGCCAGGCTGCGCGCTCGGATAAGGGTCTGGTATGGATTTTGGGGGGGAACCCACGCCGATTTTTCAGCGTAGGGGGTTCCCCTTAGATGCATACCAGACTTAAGGGCCTGGTATGCCCCTGGGGGGGAATCCATGCCGGTTTTTTCATTTAAAACTTGGCGCGGCGTTCCCCCTCTGGATTCATACCAGACAGCTGTCAGCACTGCCTGTCGCTCATCGGGAAAGGAAAAATAAGTTTTCATTTCCCGATCAGTGAGCCAGGCTTGTGCTTACAAAGTCATACTGAAGTCGTGTCTATATTATTCAGGCACGATTTGCATGCTACTTCAGGGTTTAACATTGAGGTCTATGGAGTACAACTCGCATAGAAGTTGGACCAAAGTAGTGCAGGGACTACTTTCAAGTCGGCACGACTTAAAGTCGTGCCAATATGAATGGTAGTCATTGCAAATCATGGAGAATGACTTGTCATACGATTTTGCAGTACAAAATCGTGGGACAAGTCGTATAAGTGTGAAAGGGGCCTTACTGGTTGGATCACCTGGTGAAAATAAAGGGGGGAAAAAGAAAACTAATGCAACCACCACATCTAACCATTGGTAAGCTGTAATAAACTAAAGGTTCTGGTAAACAAAATTGCAACTGACATCTGCTGACAATGCTATTTGGCTGTCAACAATGGCTTCAGGATTTCCTGACCTGGAAAAAGTATGCAGATCCAAAATCCTGGATTCATGCTAACTTTCTCATCTCTGTGCTTGCTCTACATTCTGTGTTGTGTGTCTTAAAGCCGCAATGGGGACTACCATTGCCAAACTTCTTCTGAAAATGCTGGTTGCCTTGCTGTCATATTAATCGCCTGGCTTCAATGTAAAGTCACTGGCTCAGAACAGATCAGAAAAGTTGGAGAAATATCACAAGTCCTTTTCTGTATGTTTGTTCTGGATGAGTGACTAATGTTAGCCAGAAAACTATCATGTTCAAGAAAAGGGCTCAACAATCACCTGAAGTGATTCCAAGCATCAGCCATGGACTCTTCACTGCCTCCTGGTGGCCAGTCCTCTCGCAGCAGGTAGGATTGGAAAGTTTTTTCTTTACTTGCCTGCTGGGGAGAAGAGAGTGGAGTGTAGGGTATTATTCTGACTTTGTGCCTTTCTCTCTCTCTATTCCTGTCTTTCTTCTTTCCTCAGCCCTTCTAGGTCTGACCAAAGACAAAGTAGTTCCTGCAGAAGGAGCGGGTCTTCTAAATCACACCACCAGCATTCTTCCTCTGGCTCTAGACACCATGGTTCATCCTCTAAGTCTAGACCACAGTAGAGGCTCTCCTCACTCCCCCCTCATCTCATAGTAGGGGACCAGAGAAATTATGTTGGGGATGCAGGGCCCCAGTTCCTGCCAGCAAGTCTCTCTGTGACCGCTGTTTCTCTAGAGCAGCTAATGAGAGGGAAGGTGCAGACCAACACCTGGAAACACAAATCAAGCGAGTCGTAAAAGAATCGCTGCATGAGAAAGTTGCTGCAAAGCCTTGTGATTCTCCTCCAGATCCACTGATTCCCCTGTCAGAAGAGGGTCCAGTCCATGAGACGTGGGAGTCTTCTCAACCTAGTCACCAGTCAGCTTCCCCTTCAGATAGCGGGTCAGAAGCAGATGATCCTGGGATGGGCTTTGAATACGCCCTGGTTCCTTCTCTGGTAAAAGCTGTTAAAGACGCTTTGATTTTTGAAGATCCAGTTATTTCTCCTCCTAAAGCCCAAAGCCCAAGTTTTTCAAACAGCTCAGCAAGGAGCGTCATTATTTTCCTTTCCTCACTGAAGTAGGAGCTATAATATCTAAAAAATGGGGCAAGATGGATAGAAAAAGTTCTATGCAGTCTAAAATCTCAAAACTATACCCTTTCAAGGAAGAAGAGGTTAAACACCTTGAGTCAGCTCCCTTGGTAGATGCTGCATTAATGAGACTTGTGAGGTATGTGACTCTCCCTCTTGAAGATACAGTCTCATTTAAAGATCCTCTGGAGAGACGGATTGATTCCGACCTAAAAATTTTGACAGCAGGCACAGTGTGCAAACCTGCTCTGGCATTAGCAGCAGTCTCTAAAGCTTTAGAGGCATGGTCAGACAATGTGAATGATTCTCTTAGAGGTATCTCTGAAGAAGCGGCCAAGAGCTCCCCTATTCAGGAAATCAGGCTAGCCTTCGCCTTTCTGGGGGAGGTCTCTATTGATGTTCTTCGCCTAGTGGCTCGGATGATGTTGTCAGCGGTCACCGCCCGTCGGGCCTTGTGGCTCCGACCCTGGTTGGCGGATCCAGCTTCTAAGCAGGCTTGGTGCCTTATTCCCTTTTGAGGGTTCGTCTCTCTTCGGCAACAAGCTTGTTAGCGCCATTACCCGGGCTACGGGTGGTAAGTCGGGGTTCCTCCCTCAAGATAGGCATTTACAGAACCAGAAACGCACCTTTTCAAGAACGCAGAACACCGACCGTGCAAGGGAAGCACGTAGTTACAGGCCTGGTTGGGAATTTTCAAGATCCTGGAAATGCAGGCAGTCCTCTTTTCAAAAGCCCACAAAAGGGGCTTCTACTGGTAACCAGGACTTCACTAAGTCCTTTTGAAATTGGGCCCACTCAAACATGTCAGGTGGGGGCTCGCCTTCTCCACTTCCGGCATGTTGGGGCAGCCTCAATTCTGGATTTCTGGACTGTCAGGATGGTCTCCTCAGGCCATACCTGGGTTTTCAACAGCACTCCCATACTAAGATTCATGCCAACAAATCTTCCAAGTTCAGAGGAGAATAAACAAGTTCTTTTAGCTTACGTAAGCTCTTTATTAGCTCAAAGCGCAGCCATTCCTGTTCCAGATGGCGAACGAGACGAAGGCATGTATTCCCCTCTATTCCTGGTGCAGGAGAAGAACGGCACATGGAGGCCTGTTATAGACCTGACTCTTCTCAACCGGTTTATCTGTAAGGAAAAATTCAAGATGGAGTCACTATTAACGATTCAACAGTCGGTTCATCTAGGAGACTGGTTGGTGTCAATAGACTTGAAAGACGCCTACTTTCATGTTCCAGTGGCGGCAGACTTCCAAAAGTTCCTTCGCTTTGCTGTAGGCGATCAACACTTACAGTTTACCTGCCTTCCATCTGGTCTCACGACATCACCTCGGGTGTTTTCCAAGGTTCTGTTGGCTGTTGTTGCTTTGCTCCGAATCAAAGGAGTTCGTCTTCACCACTATCTAGACGATCTCCTCCTTCTAGCCCAGGACAAGGGTCAACTTCTAGAGCACAGGAGTCTAGTAATTGCCACTCTCCAAGAGTTTGGGTGGCTCCTAAATTTGGAGAAAAGTCACCTGAATCCATCTCAGTCCCTCATATTTCTAGGTGCCAATTTCAACACACTAGAAGGCACCATCTCGCTACCCGAGGAGAAGATTGTGGTGATCTGGGACAGGATCCGTTCAACACTCGCTTCATCTCACCTGTCCGCTCTTCAATGTCTGAAGGTGATTGGCACAATGGCAGTCACCATTCCCATGGTGAAGTGGGCAAAATGGCACACTCGCCCATTCCAGAAAGGGTTTTTCCAACAGTGGGATTCTCCCAGCAAGAGTTAGCGCATCCTCCTCACTCCATCCATGAGAGAATCTCTCCTTTGGTGGCTCCAAGGGAAGAATCTTCGCAACTGCCACTCGATTCTCCCCATCACATGGGTCACAGTAACCTCAGATGCCAGCGGGGCTGGGGTGCTCATTGCCTGTCGGAAGTGGCTCAGGGCAGATGGAACTCGCCATCTCAGAAGATTGTATCCAATATACTGGAACTTCGAGCAGCCTTTTAGGCGCTCAGATCCTTCCACCATCTGATAAAAAACTCCTCAGTGATGCTCGGCTGGACAATACAACCGCAGTGGCCTATATAAGGAAGCAAGGTGGGACTCGCAGCTGGTCTCTCCTACGGGAGGTGGAGCCAATTATGAACTGGGCTCAGAAGAATCTGTTCAACATTTCGGCAGTCTACATCCCGGGGGTCCAGAATGTACAGGCGGACTTTCTGTCCCGTGTTCAAATGGACAACAACGAGTGGTCCCTGCACAAAGAGGTGTTCAAGTGGCTCCTGACACTGGGAGTGTCTCCAGAAGTGAATCTGTTTGCATCCCCATGCAATTACAAACTGACCAAGTATTATTCGAGGTTCCAGGATCCCCAAGCCTATGGGATAGATGTCCTCACGGATCGGTGGAGGTTCAACAAGGCGTATGCCTTCCCTCCGGTACCTGTGATATTCCAGTTTCTCCGCAGGCTCCGAACAGAGGAGGTGGAAGTCATGGCAGTAATACCGTTTTGGTCCAATAGGCCATGGTTTCCCCTCTTAACTCTCCTCAGTTATCGGGATTCAATTCCTCTGCCTTTCAGGCCGGGTCTTCTGTTCCAAGGCACAATCCTGCATCCATGCCCTGCTCATCTACATCTCGGGGTCTGGTTTTTGAGAGGGGAAGGCTTGAAGCCTTAGGTTGTCCAGAAGAAGCCATTCCGACTCTTCTTAATGCCAGACGGAAGAGCACTAATAGAGTATATGAATGTATCTGGTCCAAGTTCACAGTACACATGGCCTCTAGACCTAATCCTTGTGGTTCTCCAGAAGTCCAGGATATCCTGAGCTTTCTGCAAGCGGGGTTGGATTTGCCTCTAGCAGTAAGTTCCCTTCGTGTACAAATATCAGCCATCTCGGCGGATACAGGAATTTCATGGGCTAACCACGCCCTGGTTCGCCAATTCTTCAAGGGTGCTATCAAGCTAAGAGCTCAAAGAAAACCAAGGTTTCCTAAATGGGATCTTCCCCTTTGTTCTAGATTTTCTTTCCACACTAGGAACAGATCCTGAAAATCCTCTATCAGTAAAAGACCTCACACTCAAGACCGTCTTCCTGGTGGCAGTAACTTCAGCCAAAAGAGTGTCTGAAATCAGAAACTTAGGTTCTAAAGAGCCTTTCCTGACCTTTTTTCCGGATAGAGCAGTGTTAATTCCCATGTTGGGCTCAAACCCTAAAGTGACATCTATTTTTCACGAAAATCAGGAAATGGTGTTGCCTACCTTTTAGCACAACAGAAGGTCAAGATGTCCATCCCCTTGACGTGGGACATACTTTGAGTCAATACTTGGAAGTTACGGAATCGTTTAGACAGACTTTCTTTTTATTCTTCTACGGGGAAAAAATAAAGGAAAACGGGCCTCAATTAGATCCATTTCTGCTTGGATAGTACAGACCATTCAAAGGGCTTATAAAGCGAAGGGCTTGGCTCCTCCAGAGGCAGTGACTGCACACTCAACTCGGAGTATCTCAACCTCGTGGGCGGCTTCAATTCATGTCGCACCCGAAGTTATATGTAGAGCGGCTTCTTGGTCATCTATTAATACGTTTGTTTCCCACTATTGTGTTGAACCAGCCGCCTTGTCATCCGTTAATTTTGATTTGAAAGTGCTGTCAGTTGACAGTGTTAAATAAATTTATTTTCTTGCTAAGCATTGTGCCCACCCGGGTGTGTTTGGCGAGTTATTTCCCACACGTATGCTGCCATGGAGCCTGTCAGGAAAACGGAAAATTTATATCAAATACTTACCGTAATTTTCCTTTCCTGATAGGCTCCATGGCAGCAGGAGTCCCTCCCAATGCTTGGAGTAGGCTAGTTACGAAACACGGCTGGGAGCTCACAGCTGAAATTTATAGAGGGGGGGTTCTATTGGGTAGTTATGGAGGCGGGGTCAACCCACACGTATGCTGCCATGGAGCCTATGAGGAAAGGAAAATTACGGTAAGTATTTGATATAAATTTTCTGTTTTGTACGCATATGTTGAAAATATATATGTATATGGGGGTAGCCATATTTTGCTCACTACATTTTAAAAACTCCAGGCAAACTGCTAAATACACAAATTAAATGTACAGTATCTCACGAGTACACCCTTCACATTTTTGTAAATATTTTATTATATCTTTACATGTGACAACACTGAAGAAATGACACTTTGCTACAATGTAAAGTAGTGAGTGTACAGCTTGTATAACAGTGTAAATTTGTTGTCCCCTCAAAATAACTCAACACGCAGCCCTTTTTTTCATTTTTATTTCTGTTTAGTCAGGAGTAAGGACCTAGTTCCTTGCTGGGATCTTTTGGTCCCAGCAAATTTAGCTTTTTGTCTCTTTCTTCCATGCATTTTCTCCTGGAAGATCTACAATCAACTGCCAGGCTGGGCAACGGGCTGGATAATCCAGATCCAGTGGTCTCCCCAGTCCAGCCAGCGAGCGCGTGCAGACCACAGCTACTCGCTAGGTCGGCCGCGACATAGCCTCAACGGACGGAGGCTGACCCGCGAGTTAAACGTCTCACAGGGTCGCATACAAATGGGCTCTGGTCTGAGTCACAGCAGTCCCTTGGCCGACAGCCCCCCACTTCGGTGGCGAGGAGTTTTGTCTGGAGAGTCAACTGCACCATGGATCGGTAAGTACAGGCCCACCTCTCCTTCTTTGTGCGGTTTGGGGTGGACACGGGTACCCTCCAGGGATGGTCAGACTTGCCTGCAGGATCTCTCCTCCCATCCTAAAGTCCCTTGGTTAAGCTGGGCTTCCCCCTCCCCCCACGGATTTGTGGAAGTCCCAGGGCAGGCAGCAGGGACCCCTGGGGGTCTCCCCCACCATTCTTCTTCTGGGTGGTGTGTTTCCTGTCCTGGCGGTATGGGGGGGGGGTTCCAGTGCAGAGGGTGCAGCGGAGACCCCTAGGTGCATGCCCTGCTGTGTGTGGTGTGTGAGGTAGTGTGCAGTTTGGGGGTCCCAGTGCTGAGAGCGCAGCGGTGCAGAGTGCACAGCGTTGTCCCTTTAAATGTTCACCCGGCCTGGTGGAGTAAAGTACCTTTTTGGAGGGGGGTCCCCTTACAGAGGGTGCAGCGGTGTTAAAGGCACAGAGAGGATCCTGGCAGCATGCTTCAGCATGTCAAAAGGCCGGCATGTTTGGGAGGTACGATAACATCACGGCGGCCATTTTCCCTTGGTTTGGCTGGTCTCCAGCCGCCAGCCATGTTTGTGTAGCCAATGATGTCATGACGCCCATTTTTCGTTAGTCGGGAGACGCTGGAGCTCCTTCTCTTCCTCCTCCTCCTTTCTCCTCTTCCTGTCCCGGGATATATGAATTAGACGACGCTCATGGTGTTGTTGGGTCCGAATTGCAGCGCTCCTCCACTGGTAGGGTGAGTCTTTGGGGGTCCTTGTGTATCTCCCTCTCTGCTGGTAGGTATCCTGGGGATTGGGGGACCTTAGTGGTGCCAAAGTTCTTTTGTACTATAGGGTCTTTTTCCCTATGGAGCCTCAGGGTCACATCTCACCCACCGATCCCCTCATGGAGGTGGCAGGTCCCTCGGAACCCTAGCTTCCCATGGTTGCGCTGACGGCGGTCCTTGTCATTGGTATCCCGGGTGGAAGTAGCGTGTGGGCGAAGACCCAGGAGGAAACTTCCCCCACCTTCCCCTGCTCAGTCTGCCTCATCTGATTCTGAGCCTGATGACGCCGGGGATGCAGCCCATCCAGGAGGGTTTAATATCTCGCCCCCTGACCCGTCCCATAGTGAGTATGAGTCCTCCGTGGTCTCGGCAGCGAGTGAAAAAGTGCTGGTGGACACACTTGTTACTGCAGTGCGGGGGACTCTAAAGATGGCGGATGCGGCTGACAGGGCCATGGATCTGGCTTATTAGCTTCGGTACGCATAAGTCACCTCGCACACCAAAGGTGTTTCCTTATCTGCCTTATTTTGATAGGTTTACCTATGGAATGGGAACAACAAAAGTCACCCTTTGCGGTCCCCAAATGTTTCTCTGTACGCTACCCCTTTGAAGAATCACTTTTAAAAAAGTGGACTACCCCACCAGTGGTCGACCCTCCTGTTTCCAAGTTGAATAAAGCAACCATGATCCCAGTAGGGGAATCCCCGTCCTTTAAGGACCCGGCTGATAGGAAAGCGGAGGCTCTGGCACACAGCATGTTTACTATGGCTGGTTGGGCATTGCATCCAGTCTTGGCCTCGGCCCTAGTGTCGCAGAACTGAATGGGCCAAGTTTTTGCGCCAGGGTCTGGGTAGCGAGCAGGTTTCCGCTGCTTATGTTGATTTAGCGGACCAGTTGGTCCATGGGCTGCAGTATATTTGTGATGCAGCCTTTGATGCAGCTCCTGTGCTGTCCAAGCTTTCCATTTCATCGGTGATTAGACATTTACTTTGGCTTAAGAATTGGCCGGCACACCAAGCCTCTAAGAAGGTTCTCATTGATCTGGCCTTTCAAGGCGAGCACCTGTTTGGGGCTACCCTGGATGACATCATTAAGGGTGTTACAGGAAAAGGAAGGAGCCTGTTCACAGACGGGGGCCTTTCTTCTCGGCCCAAAATTCTTCCGGGCTCCCGGGACTGCAGTTAAAGGAAACCGATCTCTCAAGTCTTCCCCCCCAGGAAGTTCCAACCAATCTTGGTCTGGTAAGCCTAAAGCATGCTTCTCCGGATCCAATGACAAGACTCCTTCAGCACGAAGGTCTGCCCTCACCCATTGCTGGGGTGGGGGGACATCTTCGCTGGTTTCCAGATTCATGGACTTTCATCGTGAGCGTCAAGGGGGTCCACAAATTGAATTTTGGGGTACCAAAGAAGGGGAACAGAGTTTGTCCACTTCAGGGGGCCCTGTGTCTCCTTGTGCGGGTATAATTCCTGTAAAGGTTCGGGTGACGTCCGAACTACCCATGGCCCCCTCTAGCCCCGTCCAGGAAATTGTGTTATCTCGGTCTGACTCTGGAGTGAATGCTGACCAGGTTAGTAGTTTTTCTTAAACGTCGGCCCCTTCAGCAGGTTCAGTTCAACAGGAAGTAACTGAGATTTGTGGCAATCTCGTGGGTTCCTCTGATGGTTGCCACAGTCGTCCTAGTGCCACTACGGGGCCAACGCTTCCTCTTCTGCGGTGCCTGTGAAGGACCAAGGGCGAAAGTCTTTTGGAAGCTACCTCTCAAAGAGAACCATTTGTACCGAGGGCTGAGCTTCCACCCTGCTTTACAGTAACTGGTGTTAATTGTCTAGCCATTGAAAGCCAGGTACTGAGAGATAGAGGAGAAGGCGAGGAAGTCGGCTTCTAGTAAGATATACAATCGCACGTGGAAAGCATACATTTCTTGGTGTGAGTGGATTGGCGTTCATCCTTGTTCCCTTTCTGTGGCTCGGATCTTTGCTTTTCTTCAATGGGGCATTGAGCAGAAGTTGGCCTTGAGTATCATCAAGGGCCAGGTGTCTGCCTTAGCAGTCTTCTTTCAGCGACCCCTAGCCACCCCCTATTTTGTTCGTACCTTCATTCAAGTTGTCTGGCATGTGGCTCCTCCTGTACGGTCTCTTTTTTGCCGCCATGGAATTTAAACTTAGTACTATTGGTTCTCCAGAAACCTCCACTTGAGAATATTCCCTTACCTACATTGTCCCAGAAGGTGGCATTCTTGGTGGCTATTACCTCGGTCCACAGGGTTTCGGAGTTGGGGGCATTATCCTGTCGTAGTCCCTATTTAGTACTCCATAGGGATAAAGTGGTTCTTCGTCCCTGTCTGTCATTTCTGCCCAAGGTTGTCTCTGACTTCCATTTGAATGAGGACGTTGTGTTGCCATCCTTGTGTTCCATCCAGGCCCATCCCAAGGAATTTGCGTGGCATACCTTGGATGTGGTTTGTGCGATTTGAGTGTATCTGACAGCCACTGAGTCCTTCCAGAGGTCTCAGACTCATTTTTTTTGGTTACACAGGTACCAAAGAAAGGGCTGGCCGCTTCCTCGGCTACCATCTCCAGATGGATCAGACAGACTGTGACTCAGGCCTATTCTATTAAGGGTCGGGTTCCTCCTTTCCCTGCCACAGCAGATTTTACTTGGGCGCTTAGTATTTCTTGGGCCTTCCGTCATCAAGCGTCAATATCACAGGTTTGCAAGGTGGCCACTTGGTCGTCAGTGCATACTTTCACAAAATTCTATAAAGTAGATATTTTGGCATCTGCGGATGCTTCTTTTGGCCGCAAGGTTTTGCAGGCTGCTGTTTAAGAGGGGGTTCCTTCTTAAGGGGTGTTTTTTCTTTAAAATGTTTTATTTCAAATGGGCCTCCTGTGACTTGGTTAAAGCTCCTGTGTCCTGGTTAGGGCCAATGGTCAAGATTAAGGAGGCGCCGTGTCCGTCGATGAATGAAAGAGAAATTGGGATTTTTGTACTCACCGTAAAATACATTTCTCTGAGTTCATTGACGGACACAGCACCCACCCCTCTATGGAGTTTTTGATACTTCTATTACTGCTTGCTACTAAACTGAATACCTAGAGCAGGGAGGGGGTTATATACTGACAGCCCATGGGCATAGCCAGGTGTTTTTTGTTCTACCTAGTCCTACTCCTGCGGAGGCAATATAACCCAATGGTCAAGATAAGGGAGGCGCTGTGTTCGTCGAACTCAGAGAAATGGATTTTACATTGAGTACATAAATCCAATTTTTCCAGCACTGCCTTAACCCTCTTGGGCATGGAGTTCACCAGAGCTTCACAGGTTGCCACTGGAGTCCACTTCCACTCCTCCATGACGACATCACGGAGCTGGTGTATGTGAGGGACCTTGCGCTTCTCCACCTTCCGTTTTGAGGATGCCCCACAGATGCTCAATAGGGTTTAGGTCTGGAGACATGCTTGGCCAGTCCATCATCTTTACCCTCAGCTTCTTTAGCAAGGCAGTGGTCATCTTGGAGGTGTGTTTGGGGCAATTATGTTGGAGGAAGGGGGGGATAATGCTCTGCTTCAGTATGTCACAGTACATGTTGGCATTCATGGTTCCCTCAATAAACTGTCACTCCCCAGTGCCAGCAGCACTCATGCAGCCCCAGACCATGACACTCTCACCACCATGCTTGACTGTAGGCAAGACACATTTGTCTTTGTACTCCTCACCCGGTTGACGCCACACACACTTGACACCATCTGAACCAAATATTTATCTTGGTCTCATCAGACCACAGGACATGGTTCCCATAACCCATGTCCTTAGTCTGCTTGTCTTCAGCAAACTGCTTCCGGACTTTCTTGAGCATCATCTTTAGAAGGGGCTTCCTTCTGGGACAACATCCATGCAGACCAATTTGATGCAGTGTGCGGCATATGGTCTGAGCACTGACAGGCTGACTCCCCCCCCCCCCTCCTTCAACCTCTGCAGTGATGCTGGCAGCACTCATACGTCTATTTCCCAGAGACAACCTCTGGATATGACGCTCAGCACATGCACTCAACTTCTTTGGTCAGCCATGGCGAGGTCTGTTCTGAGTGGATCCTGTCCTGTTAAACCACTGTATGGTAGTGGCCACTGTGCTGCAGCTCAGGTTCAGAGTCTTGCCAATCTTCTTATAGCCTAAGCCAGTGATGGCGAACCTTGGCACGCCGGATGTTTTGGAACTACATTTCCCATGATGCTCAACTGCACTGCAGGGTGCATGAGCATCATGGGAAATGTAGTTCCAAAACATCTGGGGTGCCAAGGTTCACCTTCACTGGCCTAGGCCATCTTTATGTAGAGCAACAATTCTTTTTTTTCAGATCCTCAGAGTTCTTTGTCATGAGGTGCTATGTTGAACTTCCAGTGACCAGTATGAGAGAGTGAGAGTGATAACACCAAATTTAACACCTGCTCCCAATTCACACCGGAGACTTTGAAACACTAATGAGTCACATGACATTGGGGAGGGAAAATGGCTAATTGGGCCCAATTTGGACATTTGCACTTGGGGGTGTACTCACTTTTGTTGCAAGCGGTTTAGACATTAATGGCTGTGTGTTGAGTTATTTACACTGTTATACAAGCTGTACACTCACTACTTTACATTGTAGCAAAGTGTCATTTCTTCAGTGTTGTCACATGATATCTTGTTGTCACAAGATATAATAAAATATTTACAAAAATGTAAGGGGTGTACTTACTTTTGTGAGATACTGTATGTATGAGAGCTGTTTTGTCTGCCAAAGAAGTTGTATTTCAGTCCATCCAGTCCTGATGAAAAACAACAAAGGATAATATCCACACTAGGATGCAAAATAAGTATTGAATAAAAAGCAGCTTGCATAAAATACGATTGCAGTATAGGTAATAAATATAAAGTCCATATGCAGCGCTGGAGGTAAGGAATAGATGAAGAAACGGTGGGTATAAGGTGGACATGGAAATGAAGAACCTCACACCAACTTCAGGGCATAATGAAACACACACCACCGTGCTGACAAAAATATCTTCTTACCAGAAACAAGTATAAAACAAGCATATGGGTATATGGCACATCCAATACTTAAAAGGGGTTGTAAAGGTTCAGGTTTTTAAAAAAAACAAAAAACAAACATGTCATACTTACCTCCGCTGTGCAGTTGGTTATGCCCGATCCTCCTCTTCTGGGGTCCCTCCGTGGCACTCCTGGCTCCTCTTCTTTTCGAGTGTCTCGTCGGAGAAGCACTCTCCGGCGGGACACCCGTGTGAGCGCTCTCCCGTGTCCTGCTGCTACGTCTGTTGACACAGACAGCAGGACTCGGCTCCGGCGCCCCCGTCATTGGATTTGATTGACAGCAGCGGGAGCCAATGGCTGCGCTGCTATCAATCTATCCAATCAGGTCACGAGACACCGGCCGGAGCTGGTTTGCTCATTCCCGTTGCGGGAATTACGGGGCTCAGGTAAGTGTAAGGGGGGCTCGGGGGCGCTGCTGCAGTAAAAAAGTTTTTCACCATAGTCCATAGAATGCATTAAGGTGAAAAACGCAGGGGGTTTCAAGCCCTTTAAACAGGCAACATCATCGGCTGATCATCAGAATCAACTGGGAGCTCAAAGGTATGAGGATCCTCTGCAGTTAAAGAGGAGGCTATTGTGAAACTGCAGAGGATCCTCACACTTTTGAGCTCCCAGTTGATTCTGATGATCAGCCGATTGATGTTGCCTGTTTAAGGATTGGATGTGCCATATACCCATATGCTTGTTTTATACTTGTTTCTGGTAAGAAGATATTTTTGTTGGCATGGTGGTGTTGAGGCACCAAGCAAAAACAAGGTGTAAACAGGACTGTAAGCTAACCATTTTATTTAGTGACATGAGCTTTGACTGGTGTTTTTTTGTAGTGTAGGAAAATTTAAGCAGGCTTGGCAGGTAGCCAAGCCTATGTGTTTGATTCTGAATTGGCAGAAAGCCAGGCAGGGCTGGGTGACTCACAGGCAGCATGACTGAGACCTACTCTTCCAGTGCTAGAAGCTTCTGGAAAGGAAGGAGGAGAGGTGGAGCTACCGTGAGTATTCTGAGGGCCGTGTCCACTCCCCAACTAGGATTGACAGGGGGCAGACCTCTTCAAATACTCAGGGTCAGCCCAGCTTGGGAGGAGTTGTGATCGGGTGGATGATGAAGATGGAGTGTTAGGCTTTTGGGGCGCCTTTGAGGGAGCTCCCCAGTCTGGGGGGGGGGCGACCTTGGGCCTGGGCTCAGGTGCGGACGGGATCCTCTCATAACCCACAGAGGTGTCTTGACCAGGAGGCGCAAGAGGACAGCAGGAGAACACTGCCGGGCAAGTCTCCAGGAGTTCCACAAAGGCAGCCAAGAGGGCTGGTGAGTGTTCACACAGTCAGGAGGACTGGGGAGGCACGACTGAGAGGACTGGGGGATTGCAATCTGGGATAGGTGCAGAGCCAGTGGAGTGGACTTTGGTGACATGGGCAGTGGAAGGGGGCAGCTGCAGCCAGGAGGGCTGGCAGGGCCTGAAGATGTAGTGCTGGGATTACCACGTGAACAGCTAGCACTCGGACTACCACCATTTTTGCCACACCAAAGGGGCCCACGGTCCCTGCCTGCAAAGGGCAATTTGCTAAGGCCTGGCGGAGTCAGTGTCAGGCCTAAACTATAGTGCTAGCTGGTCCTGGAAGTGAGGAAGTGTAACCAAGTGATGTGTTGGAGCTGGAAGTTATAAACAAGGAGTGTATATAGTTGGAGTCCCAATTCTTTATTTCTTCAATCAAGTGGGCATCCCATACTTACCCTATCCAAGTTATAAAGTACCTGGCGCCTAATAGTCAGTATTAGTCAGCTTTTGTTGGGGCCCTTCTGTAAGGTGGTGCACATACAGCTGTCCCTTTAAGACTGTGCAATGGATGGCTGACAGGGCTGCTAAGCAAGGTGCAGTCTATCGGCATTACCTGTGGGTGGTAAATGTTTAAGCTCAGTTGTTCTGCTCAGCGCTTCTGGTATGCAACAGGTCTGGACCCCAGGTGTCTTAGTCCTCTCAATCAAGTCCTCATTGGCTATAAATACACAGGGCAATGGGTCTCCCCAGCTCTGGTCCCAAGACACAATGACTCTGTGTCTCTCAGCTCCCTGGATGCTCAGGCTGCACACTCTAGTTCCTGTGCTGCTCTGTCTCCCCCATAGTGGTCTCTCTGGTGAGCACTGGCAGGTCTGCACGTTCTGCTTTCCTCTAGCCAAAGACCCCGATCTCTCTATATCTAGAATTACCAGGGGGAAAGTCCTATCTCTCCTCCTCTGTTGTGCAGGAAATACTGGGTAGTATAGTCCACAGCGCCATCAGCTTCCACTGAATTTTATTGTGCAGCACCCCTTTTAGGACTACATTTCCCAGAATCTTTAGCATCACTTCACATCCTCCATGGTGCTCTGATTGGCTCTCTGCTGCTGTTTGCCAGGAGAAAGGGGGGAGCAAGAGCGATGGGGGATCCCACAGTCCGCTTGAACAAAGTGCTGTGACAGCAGGGAAGCTAAGGGAGAGGAACACTGCCCTCTCCTCCAGCTGCTCTATAACTGCTCACAGCGGTGGGAGGCGGGGAAATCCACACACAGCCAGCAGCAGCACCTGGCTACACATTTAATGATGTATTATGAATACAGGGCTTGTATTAGTCCAAAGGAGGGCCCCTATAGCAGGGTCATGATTGGCTGTAAGAAAGCCCTGCCTGCTGGACCAGGGAGGAGGGGAAGGAGGAGTAGAGCCGAAGCTACAGTGCCCTTTGTACTGTGAAGGATCAAGGGAGAGGGAGAACAGAGGTAAGCTGTGCAAGGGAGGGCTGTTTGTACTGTGAGACAGAGGGTCACTTACTCTAGTCCTCTGTGTCACTGCTGGCCTTTGAACTCTGTGTCATTTACTGTTGACCCTTGAACTCCACGTCATATAATACTGACCCCAATGGTCAGTAGTGACGCAGAATTCAGGGGTCAGTAGTAAGTGATGCAAAATTCAGGGGTCTGTAGTAAGCGATTTAGAGTTCAGGGTTCAGTAGTGTTACAGAATTCAGAGATCATTAGTGATGCAGAGGTCAGTTGCAAGTGGCGTAGAATTCAGGGGCAAGTGATACAAAGTTTAAAGGTCAGTAGTTACATGGGGGCCAATAGTAAGTAACGCTCAGAGGACAGTAGTAAGTGATGCCAAGTTCAGAGGTCAATAGTAAGTGACTCAGGGGTTAGTAGTAAATGATGCAGAGTTCAGCGGTCAGTAGTAAGTGCTGCAGTTTTCAGAGGTCAGTAGTGACGCAGAAGTTAGCACTAAGTGATGACACAGAGTTCAGTGGTAAATGACAGAATGTTCAGAGGTCCGTATTAAGTGATGCAGAATTCCTGAGGTCAGCATCAGGTGATGCATAATTCTTGAGGTCAGTATGAAATGACGCAGAGTAGTAAGTGATGCAGAGTTCAGGGGTCAGTAGTTGCACAGAATTCAGAGGTCAGTAAATGATGCAGTGTTCAGGGGTCAGTAGAAAATGACACAAAGTTCAGGGGTCAGTAGTAAGTCACCTACTACTGACCCCTGAGCAGGTGCCTCAGTGTTTAATGTTGGACCTTGGCCACTCCAATGTACCTACACAGATACTGTGCTTGCATTCCTTATTCAACACTGTTTCATTCTTCATGATGTAAGTCAACTTAGATTCTATAGTGTAACCACACCTCTTTAAGCCATGCCCAGTATTTACCCACTTTTTGCAACCGTGCAGTACACACACCACATTTTCACATTCACCAAGGAGCCCAACTTATAGTCTTGAAGACAGGCCCACTGCTTTGAGAAAATGCCCCTGACCCAGAAGTATCCTACTGAAGAGTCATTTATGCTGTATACAGCAAGGAAAGTAGTTTGCACTTTTGTGGAGTTCAGCTTTAAGGCTTTGCTTTGAAATGGCCCTTTGAAATTCATTTATCATATTCCACTGCTGAATATCAGTGGTGGCAGCCTGATTGTGACATCTATTTTGTTCAGCTGTGCAAAACTGTGAACTGTGTTTTTTTTTTTTTTTTTGCCTGGCAACAAACAGATTTGCTACAAAGAGCAGAAACAAGAAAGCTCACATTGCTTACGCCCAAGCTGCCATCCACATCCTTTTACTACTTAGTGAGCCGCTGACCTGCAATACGTGTGTGTAAATATACATACATGTTTAGGATTGGTGATTTCCAAGTAGTGAAGCAAGGATGAGAATGACTGCCTGCCACATAACCACCCCCCTTGAAAAACAACTTACCAGCGGGACCTTCCATATTGTAAAGCCTGACAGGTTCCCTTTAAGAATACCAGAGGAGGTGATATCCTGATTTTTTAACTGATGTTCCTTTGTCGCTAATCATGATATACTGCAGAGGATCGGTCTTTCAAAAAGCGTGTGGCCCCCTCCCAGCAAGAAGCCTCTTGAGTACAGCGTGTCACCTTTAAATCATATTGGCTGCTCTGTAGTATGCATTATTCAATCCTGCTTATCCCTGAAAAATAGAACTTATTCAGACAAGTACTTTGTGTTCTCAGCGCACCGTGCGCTCCCTCCGATTACTTTAAATGGAGCCTCCATTACATGCTGACTCATTAATCTGCATACTTGCTGGTGTGTTCCTTCCTTTTAAAAGGCATTTATGTTGCGTTGTGGGCAGCGCTGTGCCCGTCTGCTTGCCAAGCGGGTATCTTGTGTATTGAGTAATTGATGATCTATCACATTTGTTTTATCTCTTTCAAAAAGCCTAAAATATTAAACAGCAGAGAAAGTTCAGCGTCCGTCAAACCAAAACTGAATTATCCAGTCTCCCAAAAGTTATTAAGGATTTGTGCTGCAATTACGAGGCAACTTTCGTACGACCGTGACCGAAGACATCCGACAGCACTCCTACGCTCTGTCTGCACTTTGCTCTTCGCTTTGTTGTCATGCCAGGTATCGGGTCCATTATCCGGAATGCTGAAAGGCGTTTCCGTAAATGTACATTTTCCTGCAAACTATGTTTTTTTTTGTTTTTTTCTTTAAGAGGATTTAAACCCCACGTTCCCTTGCTTTTACATTATCTAACTATACATACTGCGTGTTCTTTTTTTTTTCAGTTTTGACTAATTACCCCTGTTCTTTTTTTACTTTGGCATTCTTCATTTTGATATGTTATCTAGTCCTGTCTGCTTTTTTCAAAATTGTTTGTGGTGGATACAGAACACATGGATTGTAATGGACTATCATGCACAGTGTAGCTCCACAGCCTCAGGAGAGGACCAGTGCATGTAGGAAAGTTAAAATATTTTTTATTTCTTTGATAGTTTGAAAGGGTTAAAACCTAACTCCAAGCTTTATTGTCACTTTAAATGTGGGCCAGGCGGTATCGACAGCAGTACAGGGATTTCCCATGCCAACAACTGTTCAGCCATTCACAGGAAGCTTTGTATTTTTATGAAGGAATACAAGGCGGGCAGATGATCTCTACATCAGCCAATCCGATTAAGCTTTGTATTCATAAAAATTCTAAGGCTTCCTGAAATCAAATAGCTGTGCATCCAGATAGAAATCTTGTGATGGATAAGTGAGTTATCAATGCTATACCTTTTTTCTGCATAAACTATATTTTGCCATGGTCTGCCTAACTTAAAGTAGTACTAAACCCTCAGCTTTTTTCAGTTTAACAACTTGCGTTCCCAGCACTGGTTTAAAGCGGTACTGGGATAGCAGCTATTATGTGCCATATTAAAACAGCAGCATGAATTTCGGCAGGGGTAGGTGCTGGAACCACTGGCTGCCCGTGACAGCCAGCATCCAGTGCTAATCCAAGGAACTGAAACCATCATTTCAATGCTTTCATAGGATGCTCAAAAGGAGCGTTCTGTGAAAGAGAACGTAAATGCAGCACTTCTGTGCTGTGTATACATTGGGAGTGTGATGATGTTACAAGTGATGTCACTGCACGCCCATTCACTACAGAGGGTCAGGCAGAGCTGTCACTGTGTAGCTCACTCCCTAAAGAGCCGCTGGACATTTTGGTCCTTTTTCCCTTCTCTGAGCACACACAGCCAGGCACACAGCATTTGCTGCATTCTTCCACTGGCTCCTAAGAACAGTCTAGGGATTTCATTTTGGGGTTTTATTGGGAATGATGAACTTGGGAGAGGGAGCATGGGATACCCCAAAAACTTTAAAACAGGGTAACTTGAGCACTCCTCAATTTACAGCTGTACTTCAGACTGCTCAACTGCACAACTGCTGAATGTCCCACAGGATCTCTATGCTGACGGTGACCTATACTCCTTTCAGAGTTTAAAAGCTACACACAGTCATAATCTCCTAAGCAATAGGGTTGCTTACTCAGCCACAGGTTTATTGTTTACCTCCTGCCGAGATCCACCAGTCTCTTTCTAGTGAGGGAGTTGTAGTTTACACTACTATAGGAGAGCTGGACTCTTTCTCACCAACATCCTCCTTGCTCTCTTCAGTGAGATTCTCCAGACCCCACTTGATCCTTGGTTTTAACTTGCAAATAGGCCTCCCAGCTAAGCCTAACTGAGACCTCTATGTCTTCCTTACAGATCCTTCCAGAAGGATGCCCAAGGGGCAGAGACCCCACACGGAGGTCTCTGCACGTGGTGCTCAGAACTATTTATCGGCTCTCTCGCCACCTTCTGGGCACACCTCGCCATGGATTGTCCGGAGTCCCATAACCATTCAGGCTGCATGCTCTGCTCTCCCTTCCACTTTGCTTCTAGATATCTCTAGAAAACAGGGGGAAGTAACAGAGCAGCAGCCTGCGAAACACTGAGCAGCCCTAGATAAGCAACCTTTGCTCCACTGATTACAGGGGAGCCAGACTAAATTTACCTAGCAGCCTGCTCTTTACTAGGAGGGTGCTACAAATGTTATGGTGAACTAATGCTGACTAATTGCAGCCAGCAATAGATGATTGATATCAGTAATATACTGTATAAAAATGTATATAGAAACTATAACCAGAATAATTCCGATGGTTTGTTCAAATGGTTCACTTTGTTTTTATGCCTGCACCCGCCCTTGGCTTCATGCAGGGAGCCTATATAGGTAGATGCAGGCACAGTAGCTGAACAGACACAGCTGCATGTCAAAATTTGACATGTGGGCAGGAGTGGGTGCACAGATCCAAATACACACTTGTGTTCAGATCCATGCACCTGCTCCTGCCTGCATGTAAAATTTTGACATGCAACTGTGTCTGCTCAGCCACTGCTCCTGCATTCACCTCTGTAGGCTCCACAGCCATCTAAATGAAGCCCAAGACCTAGTTCACACAGCGGTTTAATCCGTAGCCTGTATGAGTGCTGAGTTTACCTGCACGGGAATGAACCCAAGGTCATTTAAATCTTTAGCAATCGTATACCTGTGAAAAAAGTTGTGGTCATGCTAATTTGTGCCCTCGTCAACCTAACTTCATGTTACCTCAATGTTACACTAACCATAACTAACATCTAACCTATACACTAACTAGTTAAAGTTAAGTTAAAGGTGCTGTGGCTCAAGTAGTTAACACTGAGAACAATTAAATCAACATTCTCCAGTAAGTTATTTGTTAAAATTCTTACCCCAGCAGTTTACAACTTAAAATACTGCTCTCTGTGCTGCTTCCCTGAATGTTTTGTAAAGAGTTAACAGTGGACAGTGCAGTCACACTTGTGTTGCGCTGCATTTAAAAAAAATTAGGCATGTCTAATATTTTATGCGTTTACCTGTGTTTTCTGGCCCCATTGAAGTTGAAAACACACAAAAAAAGTGCGTTAAAGAACATAAAACACAAGGAAAAATGCATGGTCGTGGAAGTGAAGAGATGTGAACCGAGCCTAAGGCTAAGTAGACACTATTGCAGGTGCGAGAATGTGTGTAAATTGCACGCGTTCCTGCACCCCCAGCCAAAACGTGCTGCTTTTTTGCAAATGTGCAAGTGTGCCATTAATTATTAATCATTATTTCTATGGCACCCCTACGTATTGATGCATGAAATGGCATGGTGCATAAATAGTGGTTCCATGCAGCCGCGTTTACAAAATTAGGGACTTTTTTCCTGCGGGAATCGCAGGTACAGCGGTCGATTCAAATTAATGGGATGCTGTGTTCGTGCAAAAGGTGGTACGCACCAACCGCATCAGTGTGAACCTAGGCTAACTGCCCATCTGGTGGAGGAATGAGTACACAGGAAGTAACTCTCCTGTGCTCTCCAAGTCCCAGCATTCCCTCTGTTTATTCTGAACACCCATTAACTGATTGGTGGACTTGCTAAGCATTCACGTGCTCGCTCTTCTCCTTCAGCAGCACTAAATAAAAAAGTGATACACCCATTTTTTTGCATTTTTTTGGTAGGTTCACACTCGGTTTGTCCCACCCACCTGTTATCCAATTTCTGAGTTTCCTCAAGTGCATTGAAATCTGGGACTTGCAAAGTACTTCCTGTATGCTGGTTCCTCCGCAGAGGCTGGATAGTCAGTTATTGATGTAATGGGAAGCTCATTTAATCACCATGCTCAGATGCAGGCACAGGCCCCCTATTCTCCTTTTCCCTGGACACACCCAGGGAAGAGAAGTTCCTTAGCGCACTTCCCTCAGCAGATCAAAGATACCACACCTGAAGAGGCCCTCCACTGTCAGATTGAGTGTGCAAGCAGCTGGGCCAGAGCTTAAAGTGGTTCTAAAGGATCATTTTTTTTTCTTCCCCCTAGAATAAAAAATATATTATACTTACCTGCTTGGTGCAATGGTAATACAGAGAGCATCCCCTTATCTCCTATTCTAGAGGGCCCTGCCGTTGCAGTCCTCCTCCTTTTTTCTGTGTGCCCCATCAGCATTAAGGTAAAAATCTTTTGACTTTGGAACCACTTAAATAGCACACCACTTCTCCAGAAGACCCCCAAATTACTACTAGAGTACGGCAGTTCCAGTGGGGTGGTGCTTTATCTTTGTCCAAGGATCCCTCCAACTGTTCTCGTAGCCCCTCTGGACTTAACTGTATGCGTTTCTGTTTGAAGGTTATTGTAAGTAGTTGATTGTGGTCTGTGTTGTTTTACTGAAGTAGTGATTCTCAGCTAGACTGTTAGTCTTATAGAGACTATACCATGCAGGCAAATGTTACTCTAATTGAGCCACAGGGAATTGCTATGAAGAGTCCATGTTTGTGCAGCTTTCATATTTTGTTCTCTATTACTGTGAAGTGTATGCATTCTCTTTGCCAGTTAGTTACTCTGATCATTCAGCCAATTGCTGTCCTGATAAAGTTATGATGTAAGCGGTCACCATTTTGATGATACACCGAGATTAAACAATTCCTCCTACATAAGTTTTACATATATATCTGCTGTCTTCTGCTTTATTTACTATTTAGACACATCATGTTAGAATTTTCACTTCCTCATTCAGCAGTAGCAGTGTAGTGTTGGATTACACTGGGAGACAGCTGATTGGAGGAAAGGCACCCCTTTACATAGGCAGAGACTTTCAGAGCTGTGCTGTGAGTAGAGCAGCTTTCTGCTAATCTATTTATAGCACCCACCCTGACACAAATTTCAGGCTTGTGTAGCACTGGCTTAGTGTTGCCTCTGTAATATATGCAGAGTATTGCTCTCTGAAACATTGCATTTTCTGACTAAACTGATAGCAACCCAGGAGAGACTCTATTGGGTACAGATGCAGGATTGGAGGCAGATTGGTTACTGCTGTGACTAAGAATGAAGCCCACCCCTAACAACAAAAACAAGGAAGGACAGGATTGGATAGCAGCGCAGGAGAGCTGTGATTGAGGGGGGGGGGGGGGTGGAGCGAGAGGAAGACACAGGGGTAGAGACTTGGACTGGCATTGTGGCAGCCAGACAGGGGAAAGTGTCCCATGTGCTTGTCTCCTGAGCACTTCCAGAGCCTGTGAGGGGAGTTTGCAGCGTGTTCTGCCCTTTCACCCGATTACCCAAGATGTGCTAACAGTGCAGTGAAATCTAGAGCTGAATTTCAGTACTGCAGCAACCATCATCATAATCCTGTTTGGGGAATTCTGCGGCCTGTGTTGCTCCCATCGCCATCCAGTCGACTGAGACGGCGATCAATCTACCAATTGCTTGAAGGAAGAAATATCAAGTGCATCTAATGGTGAGAGATCTTCTGCCATCCTTATGTAAGTGGATCTTGCTTAATCCTTCTAGGTCCTATTTACTGCTAATGTAGCTCTATCTGAAGGTGGATCATCACATCGGTTAATCTTTGTTACCCTGTGACACTTTGCGAAGATACCCCTTTCCATTCTGTGGATTACAAATATTGCTTCACAAAAGTCTGAGTACTCAAACACAGGATTTAAAGGGCCCCAACGCTGGCATACTGTGTGTATGTGTGTGTATGAATAGAATTCCCACTGGCCAGTGGTTAACTAGAACCTACAAGACCTAGATAGGCTCTTATAGTCAGTAATATCACTTTTGGGAAATTGTTGAACATTATTTTTGTATTGTCCAACTGACAGTTTCATTCACCACTCGCTCAGTGCATTTCAGGCAAGGCCCCTCACTGGCGGTTAAAGTGAATGAACACCAATCCTGTTTTAATTCACCAAGCAGTTGTATTATATCATTGCATTTAATATTGGTATTCTGTTAATCAGTTTATCTCTTTTCAGGGCTTTTTTGCTAGTTTCAATAAAGCCCAGTTAAAAGTTTAAACAGTGTATTGGTGTTACTTGGATCCAGGTGAACGTGAGCCATCACTGGTGTGGGACAGAAGACCCGTATATATTACAGTGGCCCTTCCAGGGGTAGCGCTACACTGGTTTTGTCACAGTTGTCTGAGAACTTGTCAGAAGTTATCATGCTGATATCAGAGGAATGGAGGAGGAGAAAGCCAAGGGACTTAGGGCTTTGAAGAGAGATAAGAAAACACTGCAGATTTTTGTGCCCAGCTCAAATTTCATGAATCGGGTTTACATCCACTTTAAGGTCTGGGGAGTTTACTGTTCATGGACCCAAAATTCCGATGTTTTGTTCCCCAAACCACTTAGTTCTCACTGTTGCCTTATGGCAAGGTGCTCCATCATGCTGGAAAAACAATGTTGGTTACCAAACTGAATTTAGATGGTAGGGAGAAGTTGCTCAAGGAAGATGTTTTTGTACAATTCTTTATTCAGTCTGTCCCTGATGTTTTTCCTGGAGAGAAGTGGCTTCTTTGCTGCCCTTCTTCACACCGGGCCATCTTCCAAAAGTCTTCTCCTAACTGTGTGTGCAGATGTACTCACACCTGCCTGCTGCTATTCCTGAGCAAGCTCTGCACTGGTGGTGCCCCGATCCTGCAGCTGAATCAACTATAAGAGACGGTCCTGGTGCCTGCTGGACTTCCTTGGGCACCCTGAAGCCTTCTTCACAAATGCAGTGGAAATGTTTTTTATGGGATTAAGTTAATTTTAATGGCATAGAGGGATTTTGCAATTAATTGCAATTAATCTGATCACTCTTCATAACATCCTGGAGTATATGCAAATTGCCATCATGAAAACTAATATTTGTGTCATTCTCAAAACTTTTGGCTATGGCTGTACTTACCTGCTCTGTGCAATAGTTTCGCTTAGAGCATCCCCGGACTAGTTCCTCTTCTGTGGTCCCCTGCTGGCGCTGTCCACCCCCTCCTGACCTGTGTATGCTCCTATAGCAAGCCGCTTGCAAGGGGGGAAGTTGTTGCTAGCTCGCTCCCTGTGAGGAGAGAGAGAACAGCGCTGGATCAAGATCGGGCTCAGGTAAATATTGGGGGGGGGGGCGCTAATCGTAGAGAGAGAATGCATTAAGGTTCAAAAAAATCTTTAGCCCTGTATTCCCAGCAAAAAACTTTTTTTAAAATTTTTCGTTTTGGATGAAGTAAAGGCAGGGAATAAAGCCTCTGTCAGGTTTTAATTGTCTTTGCTAGGAAGCCCATTCTCATCAAGACAGAGAGCAATGGGAAATCCAAACATTGTCACCAGAATAGGAGGTGAGGGGAAATCTTCCAGTGGGGACACCTGTTCCAGTGACAACTGTTATATTGATTTCTTCCCTGTTGTTTCTTGGGACAGGAAGTGAGAAAAAAAAAAGTCCCAATGGGTCACTGACAGCGCAAAAAGAACTCTCACGGGTTTTGTAATCATTCCCTACTCTATCCAAAACGAAAAAAAATAAATCAAAGATTTGATCAGAGGTGCTTGATTAGGTTGTATTTAGAAATGGGAATAGCTCAGCCATTAGAAACTATGTAAAGTTCTAATGCAGTACAGAATTCTTTTAAAACCCAGGGCCTTTTGCTGGGAATTGTAACCCGCTCCAATGCGTCTTCAGCTTTACACATTTAATGACTCCATTGTCCTATACATAATATAGGAATGACCCAAAATGAGCAGTAATATCATTTCTGGCGGGGTGCAGACGGGAGATGAATATTTCAGCACTGACAAGCTCTCCGGAGATTATTACAATGTTCTCTTCTAGGTACGGGGGAAATATTCAGGCTTCAGGTTACATCCGTGCTGCCTTTTAATATGACACAAAACATAAATGATTCCTAAAATCATAGATCAGAACCCGCCTGCCCTTAGGAGATGGGGAGGATCTTTCAGAATGATCAGCCATGGAAATGACTTATGAAAAAGTAGTAAAGGAATACGATGCCAAGATGTAACGTTTTTGTTTCTTTAGACATGCTGGTAGAATCAACTCAAGTGGACCCGTATTTAAAATTCACACCAACTTTACTCAGTAGGGCATGTCAGTATTGCAAAATAATTTTATCAGTGTAAGTGCTTATTCCTTGTGATTTGATAGAGTTGGAGGAATAACTGTGCACTTGCCATATTGTTCTTAGTTGTGCTTTCTATGTTTTACTACTTCGTAGTGGTTGTGCATTTAAAGTGGAACTATAGCTAAGCATTTTTAAAGCATGGAAAGAGCAATGAAGGACTAGAACCCCTTACAGGTTTTTGTCTGTGTTCCTATCGGTGAGATTTTCTGGAAATAAAGGGACATCTCTCCAATGGGTGACACCCTTCCCTTCCTGTACCAGTGACTAGACGGGAAGTGAAGGGAAATGTCTCCAATGGGTGACACCCTTCCCTTCCTGTGCCAGTGTGTGACTAGATGGGAAGTGAAGGGAAATCTCTCCAATGAGGGACCCCCTTCCCTTCCTGTACCAGTGACTAGACTGGAAGTGAAGAAAATATCTCCAATGGGTGACACCCTTACCTTCCTGTTTCAGTGACTAGATGGGAAGTGAATGGAAATCTCTCCAATGAGGAGCACAGCTAGAAATAAAAACCTGACATAAGTTCCAAAGAGGAAATAGGGCTTCCTTCTTTATCCCCAGCTAAAAAAAAAAAAGTTTTTTGGGTGGAATTTAATTTTAATGTTTAAATATCAACATGGGGCACATAAAGTTTTAAACATTCATGTCAAAGTGACTTCACTCAAAGCATGTTTATACTGGGAACATGCTATTGATTTTCATTGATATGTTGAGACCAGATCCTTGTTCCAGGTACAGATCCTGGTCTACACTAAAAGTGATACCCATTGAAAAGTTTGGCATCTATATACATTATTGGAGACTGCACCATGGCACCAGTCCAGTGCACCACAAATCGACCTTGGATACTTCCTTCATGTTCTGTATGGGGAACATGTGAGATGAGGAGGGATGGTGAGAACAATGTGCATTGCCTTCCGTGATCTTAGTATTACCTCTCATCGTGAGATGTGCAGCCTTTACAGAAAGATAAAAGGGCGCTGAAATGTAATCCGCCTCCTTCTGTTTCCTCGTTCCCCCCGCTCACACTTATGTGGAGAATTTCCTCCTTCTCCTGATTTAACTCCATGAGAGAGAGATTTGTAACATAACATACAGACTAAGCTAAAGTTGCTTAAACTGGAACTTTAAACAAAATCATAAATGACACATATGGTGCAGTCTGTCACTAGCATTAACACATCAGTCTTTGTTTTTCAGAGTCCCAACTGAAACTGTTTTATTACATGTTGATCCTGCCAGTAGATCTGTTATTTTTCCACTTTCCGTAACAGGCCATACTGTCAACAATTGTTTCAAAAGACTGTCAAACCTCAGCGCTCACTCTGTTGAAGATGTTATTTTTGGCGATGCTGCTCTCCTTGAGCAGGGAAACTCCAAATCACTAGAAAAAGAAAAAAGCGCACCAAAAGCATACTCACAAACATAAAAAAGATAAAGCTGACGCCTTTCAGGAGGCAAGCTGCCTTGCTCAGAGGTATGAGGAAGAAACTATTAAGTGGGGGCACTTACAATGATCTGCGTTTATTCAAATGGCTTGAAACTTTCTTTCTTTCTTTCTTTCTTTCTTTCTTTCTTTCTTTCTTTCTTTCTTTCTTTCTTTCTTTCTTTCTTTCTTTCTTTCTTTCTTTCTTTCTTTCTTTATTTTTTGAGAGGACAAAAAAAAAACAGTTTGTTGGCAGGAGTTGGGCTTTTATTTGCTTGTCTGAAGTACTTTTAACAGAACGTTGTGGGCTCATGTCAATCAGATGCGTTGGCGCTGCACTGGTCGCCATTTCCAACCCCAATTGCATAGTTGAGGCAAAATGCCTTGTTTTTAATGATGTCAGTTCATACCAGTGTTGTGGTATGTGCTGAAAAAAAATAGTACTGCAGACATTACAAAAATACCGCAGTCCCAATGTAAACTACCACATCATAATGCCCTCTTGGTGAATAGAATTCTATTCAAATGTCCCTTGTGCCATTTAAATAAAGTTCTTAAAAAAAGTAAGTCCTTTGTCTCCCAGCTCACACCAG
Source organism: Lithobates clamitans (assembly GCA_037952925.1). Taxonomy (NCBI): domain Eukaryota; kingdom Metazoa; phylum Chordata; class Amphibia; order Anura; family Ranidae; genus Lithobates; species Lithobates clamitans. Next base: position 1,816,313 of record JBBGZY010001144.1, read on the forward strand.
TGGCCATGTGATTAGCATGGTGTGAACAAGCCCTATATGTCCATTTAAGACTACTTTGTCCACACAATGCTGCTGTGTGATTTTTACTTCTGAAGGTACAACCTTTTCGCCCTATTACAGAAAGAGGGAAAAGTAACTGAAATACTAGCATGATCAAGAGGTAATAAAATTATGTTATAGGGGGAACTTAAAAAAACAAAAACTGCTGTGCTAGAGCCAGTGATTAATTACCCCATGTTTGTCATTTTTGATCTAAAGTGGAAATAAGTGATTTTCAAAAAAAGGCAGACCTTTATTGCAGAATAGATTTTGTGAGTCTCTTCTGCCATAATAGCTTCTGCTTCGCCTGCTAACAATGTTTCTTCTGATTATACACAGAGCCATGCATGTGCAACTCCATGTACAATCTTGGCCTTCTCTAAGCCGGAACGAATTAACACTGGTGCGAAATGTGAAGTGGTTATATCGTTTTTGGTCGATCAATTCAAATGGTAAAAAATTCTTAGCCTAACTAATTTTTTTTTTTAATTTCTCTCCCCTTCTCCTCATACCTATCATGCCTAACCTGTATAAAAAAGATGTGTGTAATTTACCTATTTTTAATCTGCTCCAGTCACATGCTCCCACAGCTCTTGGCTTCCCTGAGTCAGTGAGAGGCTGCTGCAGGGGTAAGGAGGGAGTGCAGACAATAGCTTGGCCATGGTAGCTGGAATTCCCTGTTGTTGTCGAACGTTCCCTGAGCCGGGACTGCAGGATCATGGGACTGGAGTGGATTAAAAATAGGTAAGTCTTTTTTTTTTTTTTTTATAATATACAGGATATATAGGGAAAGGGAACACTTTTAAGAAGAGTAAGATTCAGGCTTTTCTTCTACTTTTTAAGATGACCAAAGACGTCAAACCTAGAAGAGGACTGGGAAAGATGTCACCAGAGAGGTAGCAAATGTCACATCACTGTTGGGGTGGGGTGATTTGGGAGATAAGTGTGCCCGTATCCGAGTATTACGGTAAAGTGCAAGTATTACGGTAAAAATTAAAGCTGGCCATACATAGATCAAATTCAGCTGGTTCAGCAAGGACCAAGCTTCGAACCATTAATGGACAGGGAGGTTGACTTATGTACAACCGCCTAGTCGAATTTCCCCACGTAATCTGTGTCGCTGGCTATAGCCGGCGGCATTCATCAGTGTATTCTCATGGCAGGAAAGTCTCCCCGCTGCCAAAATAAAATGGCTCATTGGGGAGGATTCCCCCATCCACATTGAGTGTGTGGATGGGGAAATTTAGTGTGTGAACAGAAAAAAATGACTCTATAGGCCTAAATGATAAAGGAAACCTGTGCCAAAAGAAATCTATATGCTGCCATTGCTGACTGCCTTCAGAAAAGGCCAGTTGCCTGGCTGTGATGATGGTCCTTTTGGCTTTAACTCTTTCTGAATGACTAGCCAAAACAAGTACAAAAATGCATGTCTGTCTGTGTTGTTGGACATTAGAGACACAGGCATGTCATTAAAAAAAGCATTTTGCAGGCAAATGGGGTTGTTCTTCGAAATTGGCAGCAGGTCAGGGCTTACTTGGACCTGTAGTTCCTCCTCATCATGTTGGACTTTTGCAGAAACTGCTGTTTCCTGCCTGGCATCTCTCAGCAATCTGTGAGTACAAGGGGTGAATCACCCTTAGTACATTTCTTTCAGGGCACCATGACCTGCAAATCCTACCTATCATTGGTTGGATGGCCTTGCTGCTGGTGTCTCCAGCATTTACCAACAATCCTAGGTGCCAAAGCAATTGGTTGCGCCCTCAGTATTCTTCAAGCTTAACCCTCACACACCTACTATGATATTTTTGCGTCAGGCATCATAGAAATTGAACAATTTCTCACAATGCAGCGAGCAATAAAAATCATTATATAGCACTAGAGTTTTTCTGTTTAACTTTTAAGACCTGGATAGTGCAGCTGTGGCTTGATCTGATTTTCAGTGTGATTTTGTAGTATGACATTGGTGTGTTTTTTGTAGGGGAAGGAGATTGCACAATTCACTTAGCATTGGTATACACTGCTGCCAATGTGACCGTTTCAACAGAAATACTGTTTTTAACTGCTTTCTGCCCGCACTATAGCCGGAAAAAGAAGCTACAGCGCGGCTCTCCAGTTCTGGGAGGACGTCCTCCCATGTGCACGCCTCTTGGGGCCCGCATCGGGCGTGCTCTGTGACTGCTGTGTCCTTTGGACACAGCTGATCACGGTAATGTGTTGATCACAGCGACTCTTTACCATGTGATCAGCTGTGCCCAATCACAGCTGGTCACATGTAAACAGACTTGCCGGTTATCAGCATTTCTTTCCTTACACGCTGTCTCTGTCTGAGGAAAGGAGAGCCGATAACCGGCAAGGCTGACAGGGCACAATGAGTACATTGTTTACACTGATATCTAAGACACTGATCATCAGTGCAGCCCCATCAGTGCAGCCCCATCAGTGCCCATCAGTGCAGCCTCATCAGTGCCCATCAGTGAAGAAGAAAAATAACTTATTTGAAAAAAGTTAAACGTACCTGTACATCGCAGATTTTTTATGGGTGCTGGGCGCACATGCGCGTACCCTGTGATTGGACACAGCACAAGTTTGTCAGTTGACTTCAGCCAATGATGTTGGCTGAAGTCAGCTGATCGGCTGTGACCAATCACACACGGAGTTCTGTGTTTACAGAAACATAGAACTCTGTGTACTATGAACAGTGATCTGGCTGATTCTTCTCCCTGCAGATCAAGGAGAAAAAACAGACAGATAGTAAAGTAAAAGCAGCACATATTACACTTGTTAGGCGCAAAGTTAACCCTTTTATTGCCACTAGATGTTAACCCCTTCCCAGCCATTGTCATTAGCACTGTATTCGCACTGATCATTGTATTAGTGTCACTATTAATGTCAGTGTCAGTTAGTTTCCCCCCCAAACCAGCATCAGCTAGCGCTAGATTGCCCACCCACACTATCACAGTCCCACTAGGTCACTGATCACCTTTATTACTAGTATAGTATCAAAGCTGTGTAAAATTGCAGTGTGTATATATACCTGAGTTTGTAGACTCTACAACTTTCGCACAAACCAATTATTATACACTTATTGGGATTTTTTTCTACCAAAAGGCATGTGGCAGAATACGTTTTGGCCTAAATTTATGAAGAAATTTAGTTTGTTTGTTTGGTTTTTTTTTTATATGCTTTATAACATAACAGAAAATATTGGGTTTTTGTTTTCAGAATTGTCGGACTTTTTTGTTTACATTGCATATAATAAAAACCTAGTGGTGATCAAATACCATCAAAATAAAGCTCTCTTTGTCTGAAAAGTTATACAAGTTTAATTTGCGTTCAATGTTGCATAACCGCAAGTTAAAAAATAGCACTATCGCAAAAAATGATCTGGTCATGAAGGGGGTAAAATCTTCTGGAGCTCAAGTGGTTAATAAAGGACTTGTCCAAAACCTGTTTTTTGTGGGTTTTTTTGTGTGTGAATAAGTAGGGGTATTATGAACCCCTTACCCATTCACATGGGGGGGGGGGGCTGGTATCTGGGGGCCTTCTTATTGTTAAAGCTTGCAGATTCCAATAAGTTCCCTACCCCAGGGCTCGACAAACCCCGGACACCAGGTCGCATTTGCGACTAGAATTAGCGACCTGGGGCTGGGGTATCCTGTGTCCATTCGACACCCCCCCTCCCGGCGCGATCGCGTTGGGCCGCGCCGGTAATTGAGGCCGAGGCTTTGCGGCCTACTGCAGTCCTATGGTTCCTTCTGCAATCGGGCGCCCTCTGGTGGTGGCCGTTGGTATTACAAGACATCCACCAATGCTAATGGAGCTTCCCCTACCTGTTTTCACTGCCCGCTCATCTCCTTCCCTTTACTTAGAACCCCCAAACATTATATATATTTTTTATTCTAACAACCTAGAGAATAAAATGGCGGTCATTGCAATACTTTCTGTCACACCGTATTTGCGCAGCGGACTTATAAGCGCATTTTTTGGGGAAAAAATACTTTTTTTTAATTAAAAAATAAGAAAACAGTAATGTTAGCCCAATTTTTTTATATTGTGAAAGATAATGTTACGCCGAGTAAATTGATTCCCAACATGTCACGCTTCAAAATTTCGACCGCTCGTGGAATGGCGACAAACTTTTACCCTTTAAAATCTCCATAGGCGACGTTTAAAAAATTCTACAGGTTGCATGTTTTGAGTTACAGAGGAGGTCTAGGGCTAGAATTATTGCTCTCGCTCTAATGATCGTGGCGATACCTCATGTGTGGTTTGAACATCGCTTTCATATGCGGGCGCTACTCACATATGCGTTCGCTTCTGCAAGCGAGCTCAGCGGGACGGGGCGCGTTTAAAAATTTTTTTTTTTTTTCTTATATATTTTACTTTTTATTTTTACACTGTTTTTAAAAAAAATTAAAAAATTGTGTCACTTTTATTTTTATTACAAGGGATGGGGCACATTTAAAAAAAAAAAAAATTATTATTTATTTTAACTTTTATTTTTTCACTGTTCTTTTAAAAAAAAAAAAGTCACTTTTATTCCTATTACAAGGAATGTAAAAATCCCTTGTAATAGAAAAAAAGCATGACAGGACCTCTTAAATATGAGATGTGGGGTCAAAAAGACCTCAGATCTCATATTTACAGTAAAATGCATTAAAAAAAAAAAAAAAAAAAAAATTGCCATTTGAAAATAAAAAATAAAATGTCCCTTTAAGAGCTATGGGTGGAAGTGAAGATTTGACGTCGCTTCCGCCCTGCAATGACTTGGAGATGGGCGGGGGGCCATCTTCCTCTCACTTGTCTCCATGTCAGGCCAGGGATAGATCTAGATCGCCTCCGCCGTTACCAACGGCCACGGTAAGCGGTGAAGGGCACCGGAGCGCAGCGGTAGGGGGGGCCCTCTTCTGCCACCGATAAACGTGATCTCGCTGCGAATCTGCTGCAGAGACCACTTTTATCTGAAAGAGAACCGCCGGCTTTTGAAGAAGATACCGGGGTTATGGTAGCTAGGTGCTACCATAACAGCGGTATTTCTCTTCAAAGACAGGACGTATATAGTCGTCCTGCGGGAAGGAAGTGGTTAATTAAAATTAATTTATTATTTGTCATCTCCCTGCTTGGCCCCTTTCACTCGGGCTGTCTGATCAGGTTCGCCTGTCAGTTTTTCAGGCGGACCTGATTGGATCCTTAGCGGGAATATGGTGGTCTTGTGTCCCTGCATGGCAGGAAATAAAAGCAGTCACATTAGTTCTAGTCGTCTCTGTGTAAATTTAAGATTGGTTAATTTTTATATCGAAAATAAAGCTTTGTCGGTCGTTTAAAAAAAAACAAAAAAAAAACCTGGCTCCTAACTTTTTTAGCTGGCTCCTAGATTCCAAGCAAATTTGTCAAGCCCTGCCCTACCCGCAGAGCCCCACAGCAGGTGGGCCAGGGTTGCGGGAAAGAGGCACTTGTCCTCATCAACATGGAGACAATTAGGCTTTGACAGGTGGGTAAAGTAACCCCCTTCCCCCCCTATGTTGAGGGTATGGTTCTGGGGGGATGAACGCCCACTTTCCTCTTTCCTGGCCAGCCAGGCAGCATGCTCAGATAAGGGTCTGGTATGGATTTTTTTTTTGGGGGGGGGGGGGGGGATCTCCCTTAAAAGACATACCACACTCAAAAGGCCTGGTGTGAATTTGGGGGGCCCCCAAACCTTTTTTTTTTTTTGTAGTTTTTTCTTTAATGTCAGGCTCCTTTTGTTTACATTCTGCTGTCAGCTGGGAATCCCTGGCTGATAGTAAGGATGATTCACTATTTTTTAGGATACCGGCACATGCATTTCTATGTGTTTTTAGTACATTTCTATTGAAATCTGTTGGACCAAAATCGTGTTACAACCGCACCAAAGTGGCACTGGTACCTTTCCAAAAATACATTGCAGTCGTGCTGCATTGATGTGAATGAGCACCATTGAACATAATGTCACAATAAAGTCGCATCTGAAATCCCACTACTGTGAACCAGGTCTAAAGTCGAACTCAAGGCAGATGTTAACCACTTGCCAACCAGCTGCCGCAGTTATACTGCAGCAAGCTTGCTCAGCTGCATGAATTGGCATACTGGTACATCGATGTGTGTGAGGTTCTGTGGGTGCGTGCGCCGATTGGCCAGCGGGGGAGCCAATCAGCGGGTCTGGCGTACTCGATACCCGCCGGCTGCCCGCGATCATTCCCTGCAGAGACAGAACGGGTAACTGCCAGAGTAAACAAGACAGATCTCCGGCCTGACTCATTCATAAGCCTTAATATATAATAAATCAAAACAAGAACTATAAATATACACTACCATTCAGGTACCCACGTTAGGTTTATGTCGTTTGCGAGGATCATACACAGAGCCCCGCATAATTGTCTTTTCACCGATGCCACAAGCTCCTCCATATGCATTTTATTATTAACTGCTCTAATCCAGTGTCCTACTGTTGGTGGAGAGGAGGACTTCCAATGTGCCAGTATACAGGCCCTCGCCACGTTAAGGAGGTGTCTTACCACCCATTGGCGATATCTACCCCTAGAGAGAGGCTGACATGGCCTCCTTATAAAAAAAGAAAAATGAAAGAAAAGTTTCTTCAAAAAAAGAAAATGTATACTCTCCTGTTCTGCCAGTTTCCAATGCCAGTTACTGTTGAATGTATAGGGAATGGTGGAATAAACCATAGCATGCAGAAGGGGACCAGACATCCAACCACAAAGTGTGTCGGATGTTCTTTAAGAGAGCAAAGATTCTAGGAACAGACTGTAGACAGATGAGTATAAACTATAATCTATTGCAGGTAATTGTTTTAAAAGGTGACCATCACTTAAAAAATAAAAAATATGCATATATATAATATAATATTTATTTATTTAAAATGCACTTAGTAATTTTTAACCTGTAACTAGTATAAATATCAAAATTTCTGTAATCCCCTGTACATTAGCACTAAAACTGGGAAATGGAAGGGGAAGCACTTGGCGATTTTTTTTTTTTTTTTTTTTTTTTTTTTTTTTTGTAGCTTTGGATAGAATGCGAAATAATTAGAAGCCCTGTCAGATTTCTATGCCTTGAAACATTCATGTAACTAAATCCTGCTCTATAAATCCTGTTTGCTATATTGTAGCCCGGATGAAGGAGGATTTGTGTACGACCCCCAAAAAGCATTGCAACAAATAAAAATGTATATTTGAACTGATCCTTACTGCTTGGCACTCTTATTCTTTCATTCTATACAAGCTTTTATAGCTGTCTGTCGCTGCTGGGGAGATTCACCCTCCTCTGTTTGTCCTAGTGACCATGGTAACAAGGACTGAAAGCAAGAGAACATTCAAAGTGTTGAGTTGTCAATGGAACAGGAATAGAGGGGGAATCGTCCAACAGGGACACCAGATCTAGTGACAGCCGTCTGAGGCTGGGTTCACACTTATGTGAATTGCATGTGGGTTTCCCCACATCCAATACGCATTAACAGGAGACTGTAACCGGCTCTCAATGGAGTTTGGGCCTGATTCGTCTCTGAAACGGAGAACAGGGACACACCGGACCCCCTGCTGTGAGCCGCATCCAAATTCAGAGTGAACCCAGCCTAAGAGGGAACTTCCCCTTCCTTTGTAGAGATTTTGCCTTGCTTCCTGATGCCTTTTCAATACAGGAAGTAAAGGGAAATATCTTGAATGAGATGCATGAAGCAAAGCGAACCAAAAAGATTTTAAGCCTTTACTATTCTATATCCATAACAAAAAGAAAGTTTGAGCTATACATGGGCTGTATCAGGAGAAGAGAGAAGAGAAATGACCTTGCCTGGCAGGAAAGTGACCTGATTGTGTTGCTTATAGCGGAGCTTCACCCATTAAAATAATTTTTCTCTCCTGTTTCCAGTCTTTCCTACTTACACAATAACAGAATTTTTCATTATTTTATAAACGCTTACCGTATATACTCGAGTATAAGTCGTTCCGAGTTTAAGTCGAGGCCCTAATTTACCGCAAAAAAATGGGAAAAACTTATTGACCCGAGTATAAGACGAGGGTGAGAAATGCACAGCTACTGTAAGTGGAAAAGAGGGTCAACAATGCCAATTTGCAGCATCACTGTTCCCATTTGCATGCCTCACTGTGCCCATTTGCAGCCATAGGTCCCCTGAACTTCAAACTCGGTAGTTAAGGGTTCCTAGATGCCCCCTAGCTGCAGCCAAAATTTGGGGTCTCTGAACCCAAAGGGTCCCGAAATGACATTGCTGCAGATGGACACAGTTTACCAAATTTGGGGTCCCCGTATCTTGGGGCCGCTTAGTGCTAAGAACCCCAAATTTGGTGTGCAAACCCAGTGGAACTAGCACCATAAAATTTCCAAAGCTGGGGTTTCTAGCACCAAGTGGCCCCGAGATACAGGGCCCCAAAAATCAGTTCAGAAAATGTAAAGCACTTTTTTGCAGCAGAGAATGACATTTTCCGAACCGGGTTTGGGGCCCCGTATCTCAGGGCCACTTGGTGCTAGGAACCCCAGCTTTGGATATGTTATGGTACCAGTTCCACTGGGTTTGCACACTAAATTTGGGGTTCCTAGCACCAAGTGGCTCTGAGATATGAGGCCCCAAAGTCGGTTCAGAAAATGTCAAGCACTTTTCTGCAGCATAGAATGACATTTTCTGAACCGATTTTGGGGCCCCGTATCTCGGGGCCACTTAGCTTTAGGAACTTCAGCTTTGGATATTGTGGTACCAGTTACACTGGGTTTGCACACCAAATTTGGGGTTCCTAGCACTAACTGTCCCTGAGATACGGGGCCCCAAAGTTGGTTCGGAAAATGAAATTTTTTGCTGCAGAAAAGTGCTTAACTCGAGTATAAGTCGAGGGGGGCACTTTCAGCACAAAAAAATGTGCTGAAAAATTTGACTTATACTCGAGTATATACGGTAGTTCCTTTTTTTTATGCTGCAGCCCAACACTTTCTGCTTCTTCCTCTAGGTGAGATTGATGTAGGGACCCCAGCTGCCTGTTGGATTTCCACGTCACACATCCCAGTACAGATTATTTTATTGAGGGGTACATGAGCAGACCTGATGCTAGTCTCTGCCAGGTATTTGGCAACTAGCAAAGCCCTGCAGTAAGTATGTGCATGCGTAGGAGATTCCTGCACAGGCAGACACGCAACGTGGTCTCTACAAGGTGTCAGATACCCGAAACCAGCTGTATGTGTGCGCATGCAAGGAATTCCCATGCAGCTGCTTAGACATGCTGGGGTCTCTGCCAGTTCCAAAATACCTAGCTGAGACCTGCATCACATCTGCACACACATCAGATATTTAAAGATGATGGCGTGGAAGAGGAATTCTGAGAGGATAATATCAGAAGTCTGACGTTCTCTGACTGCATCAGAAAACATTCAGGCCGCCGCTGGACTGGCTGTGTAAATTTCAGGACTGGATGTACAGAAATATAAATCTTTAGAAGTTAAGACCATTCTGTTATCTGTATCTCGATCATTTACTGTGTCTGGAGGACCAGATTAAAGTGGAACTCCAGACAAAAATTTTTTCCTAGTGTTGTATAGAGCAGGAAAAGTAAGAACCTCTGCCAGGGAATCGCTATGTGTTCTGTTGGAGGTATTTTCCATTACCTCCAAGGACAGGGTCACCAGTAAGGATGAGCTCAGGTGTGTTCACAAGTTCACGTGCCAACGCCTGCCAGGAAGCTGCCACTCCACAGCGCTAATCACAGGCAGTGAGACATTTCCTGATCTGTGCAGCCACACTGTGATTAGCGCTGTAGAGTGTCAGCTTCCTGGCGGGCACGGGCACGTGGACTTGCGAACACGTCTGAGCTCATCCTTAGTCACCAGCTAACAGCAAAGCTCTGGTTGGGGTTTTCTTTAAGATTTCACTTTCTTCTGTCTCTAGTGCCGTAACTTGGGCTATACCAGTGTGACCGATCGTCTGTATTTTTACTGGCAACCAGTAAAAAAAGGGGCACTTTTCTCCTGCCAATAAATGTCATTGACAGGAAAAGGTTGCAAATTAAAAAAATGGCTGTGATGCTTGGCCGAGATCATCCGAGTGCCTGCTACAGTGTGTTTGGGTGGCACCTGTGAGGGATGGGTGGAGCCGGTGTCTGAGCATGTTGTGTGATGTCATGGTGCATGGGAGCCGTGTGGAGCGGTCGTTGTCTTGTGTGCGTGACGGGAGCAGGACTGTCAGTGCTGTTTGGACTGTAGTGGACTGAAGAGACCACCTGGTGTGGAGAGAGAGCGTCACTGTGAGGGGACGTATTGTGTCAGTGAGGTGTCTTCATCATCTGTGCTGCTGCACATTGCTGTCAGTGTCACTGTGAGAGTCAATTTCATGTGTGTGTGTGCCCATTCTAATTTCTTGCCCTCCTGAGTCCTGTCCCTAAACTACTTACTATATTGAAAATAAAATAAGAAATATGTGTTTCATTTCTTCCTAAAATCACATTGCTAATTGCATATTGTACTTTTTTGTAACCTAAATACTGAAATTTGTACTTAAAACTGTAATTTCATAACTTTTGGAAATGCCGGTAAAAACTTGGCTGTGCCAGTAAATTTTGGGTGTTGTGCCAGTAAATTTCAGTCTGGTAGATTGGCAACACTGGGCCATACAGAGGAGAGAAGAAAATGTATTGTATATATTGTCTTATAGATTTTGTTTTAGATCAAGCTTTGAAAGCAGTAATAAACAGGGTCCTCTTTATTTTACAGTGAGTGTTCCATGGAAAGAAAAGGAGTGGAAGTAGTACAGTCCTGAAAATATGGTAAAGTAACTTGACTTCTGCAAATGATCTGTAAATATAAAATTTTTCGTATTTTAGGATAATCACCATTGTAGGAACAAATGCAGCATAAACACAGCAATAATCTCGCCAACAAAACACCTTCTGGTTCTTTTTCTTCCATCACTTATAGGTTTTCCCATGTCGCACTTGTCTGTAAAAATGCTTTTTGTATTTTATGGTTCCATCGTTTTACTTTTTGAACGAGTTCCAGATAGATATCATACCAACATTTTAACTATTTCTCTTTTTGTATTTTGTAAGCTGTCTAGCTCCTCTTTTCCTTCTGTAGTCCTGCACACCTCATCCTTGTTAGTGTTTGCACTAATACAGTTTTTCCATATTTTGTTATGTTACAGCCATATTCCAAAATGGATTAAATTCATTATTTTCCTCAAAATTCTACAAACAATACCCCATAATGACAACGTAAAAAGAAGTTTGTTTGAAATCTTTGCAAATTTATTAACCACTTCCCGCCCGGCCTATAGCAGATTGACGGCCGGGCGGTGGTTCAGTTATCCTGACTGTCCTGACTGGGCGTCATATGACGTCCAGCAGGATAACATGCCTCCATGCGCCAGTGGGGGTGCGCATAGCGGTGATCGGTGGAGCGGTGTGTCAGTCTGACTCCACCGATCTTGGTAAAGAGCCTCCGGCAGAGGCTCTTTACCACGTGATCAGCCATGTCCAATCACGGCTGATCACGATGTCAATAGGAAGAGCCGTTGATTGGCTTTTCCTCACTCGCGTCTGACAGACGTGAGTAGAGGAGAGCCGATCGGCGGCTCTCCTGACGGGGAGGTCTGCGCTGATTGTTTATCAGCGCAGTCCCCCCTCAGATGACCACACTGGACCACCAGGGATGCCACTAGGACCACCAGGGAAGCGGGCAACATGTGGATTGCCAGGTATGTACCCCATGGCCATCCACATGTGCACAATGTGCCCAGTCTGTGCCAGTGTCCACAAATGGGCACTGATTGGCACCATTATATTTAAGTGATGCCCAGCAATGCCACCCATTAGTGTCATCAGTGCTACCCATCAGTGTCCATCGGTGCCACCTGTCAGTGCCCATCTATCAGTGCCACCCAATAGTACCCATCAGTGCCACCTATGAGTGCCCATCAGTGCCACCTATGAGTGCCCATCAGTGCCGCCTATGAGTGCCCATCAGTGCCGCCTATGAGTGCCCATCAGTGCCGCCTATCAGTGCCCGCCAGTGCCGCCTATCAGTGCCCATCAGTGCCGCCGTATCACTGCCCGTCAGTGCAGCCATATCACTGCCCGTCAGTGCAGCCATATCACTGCCCGTCAGTGCAGCCATATCACTGCCCGTCAGTGCAGCCATATCAGTGCCCGTCAGTGCAGCCATATCAGTGCCCGTCAGTGCAGCCATATCAGTGCCCGTCATTGAAGAAGAAAACATACTTATTTACAAAAAAATTTAACAGAAACAAAGAAAAACTTGTTTTTTTTTCAACATTTTCGGTCTTTTTTTATTTGTTACGCAAAAAATAAAAACCACAGAAGTGATCAAATACCACCAAAAGAAAGCTCTATTTGTGGGAACAAAATGATAAAAAATTTGTTTGGGTACAGTGTTGTATGACTGCGCAATTGTCATTCAAATTGTGACAGCCCTGAAAGCTGAAAATTGGCCTGGACGGGAAGGTGTCTAAGTGCCTGGTATTGAAGTGGTTAAAAATAAAGTGAAAAAAAAATCACATGTACATAAGTATTCACCACCTTTGCTCAATACTTTGTTGAAGCACTTTGGCACCAATTTACAGCCTCAAGTCCTTTTGAGTACGATGCTATAAGCTTGGCACACCTATTTTTGGGCAGTTTCCCCCATTCTTCTTTGCAGGACCTCTCAAGCTCCATCAGGTTGGATGGGGAGTGTCAGTGCACAGCCATTTTCAGATCTCTACAGAGATGTTTAATCAGATTCAAGTCTGGGCTCCGGCAGGACCACTCAAGGACATTCACAGAGTTGTCCCATAGCCACTCCTTTGTTATCTTGGCTGTGTGCATAGGGTTGTTGTCTTGGTGGAAGATGAACCTTCACCACAGTCTGAGGTCCAGAGCGCTCTGGAACAGGTTTTCATCAAGGATGTCTCTGTACATTGCTGCATTCATCTTTCCCTCAATCCTGACTAGTCTCCCGAGTTCCTGCCACTGAAAAGCATCCCCACAGCATGACGTTGCCACTACCATGCTTCACTGTATAGGGGATAGTATTGGCCAGGTGATGAGCGGTGCCTGGTTTCCTCCAGACATGACGCTTGCCATTCAGGTCAAAGAGTTCAGTCTTTGTTTTATCAGACCAGAGATTTTTGTTTCTCATGCTCTGAGAGTCCTTCAGGTGCCTTTTTATCAAACTCCAGGAGGGCTGTCATTTTCCTTTTTAACTGATCTGTACCTCAATACAATCCTGTCTCAGACGTCTACAGACAATTCCTTGGACTTCATGGCTTTGTTTGTGCTTTGACATGCACTGTTAACTGTGGGACCTTATATATAGACAGGTGTGTGTCTTTCCGAATCATGTCAAATCAACTGAATTTACCACAGGTGGACACCAATCAAGTTGTAGAAACATCTCAAGGATGATCATTGGAAACAGGATGCACCGGAGCTCAATTTTGAGTATCATGACAAAGGCTGTGAATACTTATGCACATGTGATTTTTTTTTTTTCATTTTTAATAAATTTGCGAAGATTTCAAACAAAGTTATGTAATGTTGTCATCATGGGGTATTGTTTGTAGAGTTTTGAAGAAAATAATGAATTTAATCAATTTTGGAATAAGGCTGTAACATAACAAAATGTGGGAAGTGCTGTGAATACTTTCTGGATGCACTGTACATTTGGCTAGGTCTAGGACACAGTACATAGACTTGCTGTCAAATCTGAATGCTCTTAATGAGATAGGATAACATGTTACACTTCATAATAGAAAGAGTTGGAGGCTCTTCACAAATGGGCACCTATCCTATAGTATAATATATTATATACATTAATCGGGGAGCGTTATGCAAAATAGGTTTAGGGGCCAACTCACAGCTGTAAAATGCAGAATAACGGAAGAAGATCTGGAAAACCAATCATTTACAATGTGTCCTATTTACACCATAACGCTTGTCGGCAAACATCAAGGTGTATGTTAACAGACAATAGGGCCTATTAAAATGTGACTAAAATGGATGGAAATGTATATGCATTTAACATACATTGTAGCGCAAGTCAGTGTGAATTGGCCCTAGAGCTATGTGCAGACTTAAAAATGTAGCAGTTAAACTTCTTCAAGACGAGACAGTGTTGCAAATTTTTAATTACTATTTACTCCACTCACAAAATGCCTATGGCTGTTGGTATTTGTATTACCTTAATGGCCCTGAACCTCTAAAAAATACAGCCAGTGGGTTCTCTGGTTCCAGGTCAAACCAATGTTAAAGAACGAGTATGAACAGCACACAATTGTAGAAAAAGAAGCTGTAATCTGATCCAGGTGCACTATGAAAAGCCTGCTGAACCTTGCTACAGTGAAATGTATTTCCTTTTTTTTCTGCTGGAGTTCCCCTTTTAAACATGGAACTTTTTCTTCTTTTGCTTTTGACATCTCTCTCGTATGTGTTTACTCTAATGAACTGGAATGAGATATGTCATCTGACCCAAGAGCTTCTTCGCACAATTACATCTGCAGCGTCTGGAGGAAAATCTTTTTTTAGATTGATTATAAATAGCGCGATGTAAAGGTTTGCTGGAACATATGTTCCAATCCGATGAATAGTCCTGAGGAACGTAACAATGGACCCTCTGTGTTGGCAGAAACGGATGTTTGACGAAGAGAGGCTTCTTTTTCATTCTGTGTATCTGGACACTTTTTAGAAATTCAATTGTGTGATGTTTAACCCTTGGGGTGCTGCACTTTCCTCTTCCCGCTTGATTTACATCTTCATCCGAGCCTCATAAATTGTGCAGATTTTCTGCAGATTATGTTTATAAGCCTCCGAAGGCTGGATGATATGCGTTTGCCTGAGGCAGGAGAATCGTAAACGGCTTTACTTTGCGCACAGCACTTGCTGCGTAACTAATGACGCTGCTAATTGCTGTGTAAACAGCAGGCACCACTAACAGGCAGATTCCAGGCAAAAATGCTACACCTGGTAACAATAAAATAATAAAAACACTTGTTTGTTCCCTCAAATGTCAGGAAATACGTTTTCACATCTACCCAATTTTATTTCTGTTTAAAATCTATATTTATATGTAGTTCTGAACTTTTTTTTTTTGCTGTGTGTCTCATTGGGAGATTTCTCTTTATATCCTGTATAGGAAACACGACAGAAAGTTACATAGTTAGGTTCGGGGTCTGTGGGCAGGCGGTTTTAACCCTTTTTCGGCCGCTAGCGGGAGTTAAAATCGTCCTGCTAGCGGCCGAATAGCGCTGCAAAAACAACGGTAAAGCGCCGCTAAAAATTGCAGCGTTTTGCCGCCAAAACCCTGGGCAGCTCAGTGTCAAAGGGCTCTTACAGTCACAAATCCATCAAGTGCAAGGAAATCTCTCCAAAGTTGAGTTAAATCCACTCTTGGTTGTCACTGAAACAGATGTCCCAGATGAAAGATTTCTCTTGTTTCAGTGACAACTTACTTTCCAATCACTTCTGCCATTAAAGGAAAGGGCAAATCTGCCAAGTGGGACCACAGGCAGCAATTAAAACCTTTCCTACTCCATCCAAAACGAAAAAATGGATTTAGTCTAGGTTCACATCTATGCGGCTGCGCTTGATGCGTTTTTCAGTGCATTTTGCGTTTTTAAACCAGCGTGTTTTATGCGTTTTTGTATGCAGGTTTTATGCATTTTGCGTTTTTTTTCTCTCTTAATTCTGATAAGCCCTCCGTCCGTAGACCCCGACAACCACCGGCTAGGGTTGTGAGGAAGAGGCCCTTGTCGTCATCAACATGGAGGCAAGGTGCTTTGTAGTGCGGGGCACAGAGCCCCCCCCCGCCCCAAAGCATCCACCCCCCCCCCCCATGTTGAGGGCATGCGGCCTGGTATGGTTCAGGAGGGGGGGAGCGCTCGCTTGTCCCCTCCCTTTCCTGACCTGCCAGGCGTCATGCTCGGAGTCTGGTATGGATTTGGGGGGGGGGACCCCACTGCATTTTTTTTTTTAAATTTTAGCGTGGGGGGTCCCCTCCGAATCCATACTAGACCTGAAGGGCCTGGTATGGACCTGGGGGGGAATCCCACGCTGTTTTTCTTTCAAATTTTTTTGCTGGCAGTTTTTGTGTTTTACATTCATCTTTTAGCGGGGAACCCCGCTGACAGCTGATGACTCATCAGTTGTTACGGACACGGCGGCTGGCTTTCCAGCCCCCTGCTTAGCAAACAGCTATATATACAGTGGTAAAATAAGAACCACCTAAACACATCAAAAATCACATCGCAAATGCACCACTTGCATTTTTGGTGCAGCTCCATTAAAGTCTATTAGCCGCAAATTGCAGAAAAAAGTACCCGACCCTTTCCAAAAACGCACCGGCCACAAAACGCATATATGTGAACTAGTACCATAGGAAACCATGTTAAATGGACTGTAGTGTGTTTCCTGCAAACTGCAAAACGCACAAAAAAAAAACGTATAGGTGTGAACATAGGGCTAGATGCACTAAAGCAGTGTTTCTCAACTCCAGTCCTCAAGGCACCCTAGCAGGTCTTGTTTTCAGAAGTTACCTCAGATGTACGGCTGTGGTAATTAAAACTGTTCAAATCACCTGTGCAAAATAATGGTAAGCCTGAAAACATGACCTGTTGTGGCGCCTTGAGGACTGGAGTTGAGAAACACTGGACTAAAGGATTAGTGCAAGTTAGCTGAAAAGAGGCTTCTAGTGGGAGTGGCTCTTCTGTGATCTGGTAGGTGGTAGGTAGACACTTAAGGCCAGTACACATGATACAAAAATGGGAAGTAAAATTTCGTCCGACGAACGATCTGCCGATTTTCGGATCGTTTGTACGGTGCTTTCGACAGCTGATTCTGTTTTTTCGTCAAACAAAAGCTGGATGTGCAGACTATAACATTTTTGTCGTACCTGAACTCAACGTCCGATTTTCGTTTAATTAGTACGGTTTTTGTCTGAAAAAAAATCGAAACAGCAAGACTACGCATGCTCAGAAACGAAAGGACACGTACAAAACTAATCAACACATTACGTCACTTCTGAAGTTGTATTCTGTCGTACAAGAATTTTCGTATGGTGAGTAACCTCTTCACTTTCGATATGAGACTAGCATGCCGCAAAGAAACGGGCGTTTGGTCATCCGAAAATTTGATCGTGTGTATGAGGCTTTACATTGCTGATGTGAACGCATTAACATTGTAGCGACTTCTTAAGCTTTCCAAAGAGCAGGCAGGATGATGGCCATTGGCAGCATTTGTTAAAGTGATGTCAACCTTGTCCATTTGTGGGGCCAGTAGCCAGTGACCCCACCCCCCTTCCCACTTGCTACTCCCAGTCAGCCATTGGTCCTCTGTACTACACCTGTGCTATCTTCTTTTTTTTTTTCTCCTTTGCAGATGGATACAATTGGCTCAGGCCATAGCAATGCCATCTACTGGTAACAGCATTTAAAAGCTCAGGCACTGTCACCTATTGGTGACTAAGGAAAAGGTCCTTGTGTTCGGTGAGCTTTGTCCAGTCCTGACTGCTGAACTGGTTTTGACTCTGGCCTGTCCTTGGCCTCTTGTAGCTTGTCTTTGTACTGTCCACCTTAAAGTGACTTTGTGTCAAGAAAACTATGGGGCTGCCATTGCTGGGCTTCATTGGAAAATGTTGTTGCCTGGCTGCGTGGAATCTATGCTTTGAGTGACTGACCCAAAACAAGCAAGTTGTTAATGAGTGTCAATACACGTTATCTCTACACTTCAAGGCCAGAGACTCTCAAAGCATTGAAGCCAAAGAATGACTATGACAGCCAAGGATCTAACATTTTGAGAGGGAGGTTCACAATGACAGCCTCCATACTTTTCTCAGACCATCACTTTTTGATTTTCTATGTATGATATGGCTCTGGCTAAAGGTCTCCTGCCTGTTGTAGGATATAATGTTGCCTTACACTCAGGTGCTGCATTACCTATCAGCTGTAATCAGTAGGACAGACCCACGTGACCCATGTGCCATGATCTGAAAATGTGAAAACCTAAACTTCCTGGGCAGGGGCCCGGCTGAAGATTGTCAGTCTCAAGGTGCAAAAATCATCTGGGAGTACTCAGGAATGTTGATATTTGTGGCATCACTCCTCTCCTTCCTGACGCACCACTTGTATAGTGGACCTTTCAGCTAAATTAACCATATCATTTTACAGAAAAGCTCTAGCATGTATCATTTTTGGTAAATTCCAGTGACTTTGCCTAGGCTAAGTTTATGTCACCATTCTGCTGCAGACAGTAGGAAGCATTTTCTCAGTCTCCTCTTTTTGGTGCTCATTGTAACTTTGTAGCAAGTCACAAGGTGAGAACCTGCAGCAGAGGCTTAAATGTGTCAGATATTTGTAAAGATGGGCAAGATCTGCACAGACACCAGTATTTACATAATTGTGTCAACGCTGAGCCTGGATCTCAGTACGGGAAGTAGATGGTCCCCTGGATAAAGGCTGCTGAACAAAGATGGCTCCATCCATCTGGTAAGAAGTGCAGAGGGAGGCATTGTCAAGGGGAGTACGGTGGTCTCTGTCAGGGGTACCAAATTCCTGGAGTCATTATACTTAAAGTGGTTGTAAATATCAGACATGAAATATAAACAAAGCATATCTCTCTATAGTGTGTACTTGTCTCAATTAAGAGCACTAAGTGTCATTTCTGCCTGCTTCCTCATACCTCTGCTATCAGCATGAATTACTTCACTTCTGACAAGTTTTTCTGACACGAAGATAAAAATGGTGATGGGGAGGGACCTCCAGCAGATTGACAGACTCAGCTCTGTTCCTGTGTGCTGTGTGAAGGGGGGTGTGTACCTTCCCTCCAATCAGCTCTCAGAGCTCTCCTCACTGAGCTCTGCAGAGTGTAACTTCAGTTCTTCACCCCCTTTTTTTTAACTTGCAGAAAAGCTTATAAATTCATCACTCTGAACAGATGTAGAGAAGAGAAGACTGCAGATAAACAGGTACAAATTATGTAGGAGGATTGGTTTCTGTGTATCACCTGAGGATAGCCACTTCCCTGGGTATATGTAAGGGTTTATAACCACTTTAACACACTGCTTAGCATGCATGAATGTACCTTGAAAATATACTGTACTGTATCTGATACCAGGTCTACCTATTAAGCTAGAATTATTAAAAATGTCCGCCCATACTATATGAGCAGTACTAAATGATCTAAAATTGTACAACTCCAGAATTTGTGTTGTCAGTTTAAAATGGGTTATTCTTTAAATACAAATATGACTGGTTCTCTTTTGCAGATGTTACTATCCCTTTTGCTGGAGTTGATTTGGCAGTGCTGTCCTCAGTATTTTGTCGTACGTTGTATATATCACAAGTCTGTGTTCCCGAGCTTCTGGGACTTAAGATGTTTCTGCAGGTTTAAACAACAGGACATTTACGTATGCAAATCTGCTCCATCTGGCAGGATTATAATTGACAGTGATTGGTTGCCGCAGCGCGGTGGCCATGAATATGCAGATGTCTCCTGTTTACTGAACGCCAGTTTATTCTTGACAATAGGTGAAACAACTTTAGGGCTCCTAAAAGTGAATAGTCGATAGAATGAGGGGTGTGACTGAATATGTGACAAGGGTGGGAAAAGACATTCAGCCCAAATGTGATATAATCGGTTTTCGGAGGGAGCAGGGCAGGCTGGAGCCTCTACTGGTTTTCTGTCTTTCGTTGACTACAATGGTAAAATATCTGCCCAATTTATTACAAGGTTAAAAAGTGGGGCTCTTTCTCTTAAGATGGTTCATACACATTAGTCAGGACCTCTCCGAGATGTGAGAAATTATCAGGTGAGTCAACCACCAGAGGCCAACCATAACTAAAACCTCAAACCTCTTTCCAGAAACCACTTTTTAATTAAAATGAAACTCCTCTTCTTCCTTTTTGGTGAACGTGTCAAGGTAGTGTAGTAACTTAACGTTCATTTAGCCGGTTGCGTTCCCTCATGTTATGTCTTGACTTGAGGTTCCTACTGCTGTCACTGGAAAGTCTACTTTCAGTGGATTATGGAATATAGGCAATCACTTGATGTTCCATCATTCTGCAGCCACCAACCTGTCAAATCCCCCCTCTTACCTACTTTATTCCACAGCTACCCCTCCTTTATATAACTATCAATGCAATAAAGCTGCTGTCAAACTATTTTATATCTCTCTGTGTTGGTACCCCCTTCCCCCTGTAAATGTGTGACTTGATATCCAAGTAGTGTTGCCCATAGTGATCAGCCTTTTTTTTTTTAAATAGAGAAATTATATTTGGTTGCTGTGGGCAGTGCAACTTGTTTCTTCTTGCCTAACCATTGGCAATCAAAGCATTTCCAAACCCAAAAACAAAATATATTGCAGCTTACCAGTCCTTAGATGTGGTAGTTGTACTAGTTTTCCTTTTTCTGTCTATTTCCCTTTATTTAGACTTGGTAATCTTGTCAGTAACAGTTTCGGTTCCTTCATGTCTACACTCATTTCTCAGTTGTATCTATGGGGGCAGCCATGTGTTTTTGCCATCCCTCCCAACCACAGGTGTAAATGAGGCCTCCAACTTACAAAAACATGGCATTTATGGCAAAATCAACAGGTATTTCTGTACTTGCTGAAAAATATTCTTTGTCTGAAAAGTGAAATTGAGCCACCACAGCTAAGGCTAATCTGTAATATTTCATTTTGGGGGGGTTTAGATCTACTGAAGAAATTGAATGACCATTCTGTATATACAGGCAAATATATCTGTATTCATTTTGTGTACTTGTTGGGATTTGCTGGGTCCTGAATATGCAAGTGTGGTCAACAGGTAAACCCTGAAGAGCTAGGAAGGGAGCTCTGTAAAGTATGGCATCCTCAGCATCTCCCCTGTATGATCTCCTCCCACTAGTGCTAGAGGAAAGAGAAAAAGCACAGACCCCATTAGAAAGGAGTGAGATGAAAAGTAAGCGGAAAGGGAAGAGCTACACAGGATGTTTGAATTTGTCTGTGTTTCAGCGACTATTAGAGACATCTGGACCCAACAGTAATGTAGTCTAATAGTTATATTGGATATTTTGGAACTTACCATTAGCTTTTAAAGCAGAACTTTAACTATAACAGTTTGATAAAAATGAATGTTCTTTAGCAAGGAACATACATTCCACATTAATAATTATGCTAACAAAATGTATAGTGTGCTGTGAATTGCCTCCAGCATTGCTCCTGTTTCTTCTTGCTGGTGGCTGCCATTTTACTGAAGCCCAGAGCTCCTGAACAGCAAAAAATCATAAAGCGGAACTAAACCCATCGATTTAACGGTTTGAAAAAACAGTTACATTCCTTTTTTTTTTCACAAGAAAAAAAACAGTTACATTCCTTGAATGCTGGGATTTGTAACTTTCACATTTGCTTGTGTCCTCATCCAAATTGCGAAACCATCAAATGGCTGGTGTCATAAAGATCACATGTGCAGCACCATGGCAGTTGCAGATCAAACAGAAGCAGCTTCCTTGGCTGTAAAGGATAGGAGGGTTTCATTCCACTTTCATAGCTGCCAACTGTCCCGAATTTCCCGGGACATTCCCAGGACTTGGACTTCATTCCCGGATTTGTGGCGTCCCGGGAAATGTCCCGAAAAATTCGGTTCCGGCTTTTGAAACCGCCGCCGCCGCTAGAGGTCGGCGGCCGGCGGAGACATTGTCTCCGCCGGCCGCCATTTTGTTGAAGTTCAGGAAGACGGCTGGGGGGGGTGCTAGACGAAGCTTCTGCGTCGCCGCCCACCCCCTGCCCCGCTCCGCCTCGCCCCGCCTACCCCCCGCCCCGCTGCCAGTCTGATATGGAAAGGGGCGGGGATTCTAGGTGGGGGGTGAGCGTGCGCACCGCTGTGGGACACGATGTGAGTGGGGGGGGGCACAGGGGACACCTGATGTGAGGGGGGGAGGGCACTGGGGACACCTGATGTGAGTGGGGGGGGGCACTGGGGACACCTGATGTGAGGGGGGGACACCTGATGTGAGGGGGGGGGCACTGGGGACACCTGATGTGAGGGGGGGGGCACTGGGGACACCTGATGTGAGTGGGGGGGGGCACTGGGGACACCACCTGATGTGAGTGGGGGACACCTGATGTGAGGGGGGGGGGGCACAGGGGACACCTGATGTGAGGGGGGGACACCTGATGTGAGGGGGGGGCACTGGGGACACCTGATGTGAGGGGGGGACACC
Source organism: Lithobates clamitans (assembly GCA_037952925.1). Classification (NCBI taxonomy): domain Eukaryota; kingdom Metazoa; phylum Chordata; class Amphibia; order Anura; family Ranidae; genus Lithobates; species Lithobates clamitans. The sequence goes on from JBBGZY010001144.1 coordinate 1,838,569, forward strand.
TGATGTGAGGGGGGGAGGGCACTGGGGACACCTGGTGTGAGGGGGGGACACCTGATGTGAGTGGGGGGGGCACTGGGGACACCTGATGTGAGGGGGGGACACCTGATGTGAGGGGGGGCACTGGGGACACCTGATGTGAGGGGGGGGGCACTGGGGACACCTGATGTGAGTGGGGGACACCTGATGTGAGGGGGGGACACCTGATGTGAGTGGGGGGGGCACTGGGGACACCTGATGTGAGTGGGGGGGGGCACTGGGGACACCTGATGTGAGTGGGGGGGGCACTGGGGACACCTGATGTGAGTGGGGGGGCACTGGGGACACCTGATGTGAGTGGGGGGGGCACTGGGGACACCTGATGTGAGTGGGGGGGGGCACTGGGGACACCTGATGTGAGTGGGGGGGGCACTGGGGACACCTGATGTGAGTGGGGGGGGCACTGGGGACACCTGATGTGAGGGGGGGCACTGGGGACACCTGATGTGAGGGGGGGGCACTGGGGACACCTGATGTGAGTGGGGGGGCACTGGGGACACCTGATGTGAGGGGGAGCTCCGCCGGGGACTCCTGGTGTGAGGGGGGGCTCCGCCGGGGACTCCTGGTGTGAGGGGGGGCTCCGCCGGGGACTCCTGGTGTGAGGGGGGGCTCCGCCGGGGACTCCTGGTGTGAGGGGGGGCTCCGCCGGGGACACCTGATGTGAGGGGGGCTCCGCCGGGGACTCCTGGTGTGAGGGGGGCTCCGCCGGGGACTCCTGATGTGAGGGGGGCTCCGCTGGGGACTTCTGATGTGAGGGGGGCTCCGCCGGGGACTCCTGGTGTGAGGGGGGCTCCGCTGGGGGCGCCTGATGCAAGGACGGACTCTGCTCGGACATCTGAAGCAAGGACGGACGGCTGGTGGCAGGCGACGTGGCTGGTGACACGCTCAGGGATCCCACTGATTCTGCATTATGGTGAGTTGAATGATTTCATTTTATATTACAATGTAATAATAGAAATAATGCGCTTCAATCATCCTGACACCATAACAACCATGGTACCGGGATGATTGAAGCATTAACACCAGGTGTTTGGAGTATCTTTATCTGCTGATTGTTAAACTTTCTAGAATACACATTTTTATTGTGTAGGATCTGGGGCTGCTGTCCCGTCATTTCCCTCTCTCTCCCCCTCTCTCCCCCTCTCCATCCCTCATTCATTTCAGACTCTAACCACACCCTCTAGAGCCACGCCCATTTAAGCCACGCCCACAATTTCGCGTAAACCACGCCCATTTGTCTGTTTTTGCTAGGTCACGCCTGCTGGTGAATGCCCCGCCCCCTAATTATTGGACAGCTCCGCCTACAGCCACAAAAGTGTCCCACATTTTTTTTTTACAATGTTGGCAACTATGCACTTTAAGGCTGTCAGCAGATTGGCCTCTACAAACTCAGCAGTGCCTAAAAATAGAGATCAACTGAGCATGTGCAGAGCAGGGTGAGACGGTGTATTACTGGATTTTAAACAGTATAAACACTTAGTTTTAATGTCTCACGTAACTATACCTGCAAAAGGGGCCAGCATGAAGTGATCTAGCAGCACTTCATTTTCTGACTATAGTTCTACCATGGTGCCAACCATTTCCCAGTTTTGTATGAACAAATGATTGAAATTAGTGTGAAAGTCTGTTGATAATGCCTACAGCTGTGTATAGCTGTATAAGAAGCTGGTGTAGTTGGGAAGTGATGGTTTTAAGACTGTTAAAAAAAGGGGAAGCTCCGCTTGTTTGCTTCCTCCCCCCCCCTGCGCTGCCACATTTCTCACTTTTCGGGGGGGGGGAGCGGATACCTGTTTTTGACAGGTACTCATCCCCACTTCTTGGAAGTTCGGCCCCCTTCTCCCGCCACCGGGCCATTCAGAAAGTGCAGCACTCTTCGTACATGCGCAGTAGGGAACCAGCTGTGAAGCCGTGAGGTTTAACTGCCTGTTTACCCTATGAGGAATATTATCGGCAGCACCCGGGAGCTGATTGAACTCAGTTGGGGTGCTGACATTGTGGGATCCCTGGACAGGTAAGTGTCCTAATATTAAAGGTCAGCAGCTACAGTATTTGTAGCTGCTGACTTTTATTTTTTTGGTGGGGGGGGCTGGAGCTCCACTTTAACAAAACTGGCAAATCTATAGCAAATATTTATGGTTGACGCAGTTGTAATTTTTCAGTTATCAAGAAGACTTTGTAAAATTTAAATATTGATTTTCTTGACACCTCAGTTTCTGCTTAAAAAGTAATGGTAACAATGTGCACTACAGCTTCAGAATTTCTGGAAAGACGGAGTTATCCTTTAAGTCCTCCAGCTAGTATTGTCTGTGGCATTTAGGCTCGGCCAGAGGACAGCAGTGAGTTAAACAGAGAAAGCGAGCTGACAGAAGCCTCAGCCAAAACTGGCAAATCCAGGTCAGCACTTTGGTTTCATGAGATGTGGGGGAGGACAGCATGAAAGCGAATACACAAGCTGCTCAGAAAGTAGCAAAATGACTTTGCTATCCTACATTTTTTGCCTCTGTGTACAGAGATCACAATGGCGGTATCCTGGGAACTGTTATTGTCTTTTCTTTAATAAATATGGACTGTTAAACAGTTATTGCTGCTGCTACTTTGCCAAACGGATGGTTAACCTAAATGTAGTGCAGGCTGGTCGACCTGAACAGGCTTTACTTTGGCTATACCAAAGGTGATGAAGTGGGGGAAGAAAATTTTCAGCTCACAGCAAACTTCCTCTCTGGTAAATTTGTGGAAGAAGGAAGAATACTTCCAAATGTCATATTCGGGCCTCTTCCAGCATAAAATGGCAGCTAGCAAAGTAAGACAGTTGCACAGTTATAGAAGGGTAAAATATTTGGTCTGTGGTGCTGGAATGGGAAGTTTTAGTTTACCAAGTTTTCTAGTTTGTTTTATATATATATATATATATATCTCCATATTAAATTCTGGCCATTCCTGGTTTGAAACTTGAAAAAGTGTTGCCAGTGCTCTCAGCCCCATTCTCATTCTGAAGTTTCTGCTAAACTTACAAAAACCAAGCAAACCAAGCTTCTTGCCAGTGCTGTCCGTCATTCTGATCATCTGTTATCACATAGCACGTAACTATACTAATACAAGGGTGTGTGTCAGATTCTTTGATTTCATTAGCTGCATTCTTGTTTTCATTTAGCCATTCTGTGAGCATGAAAGCCAGATGACTAGCATTTTCAGAAAGAAATTGACAATGGCAGCACCCTTTTTTCTGTCATAACAGATTCAGTTTAAATTAAGGCGTATGTACCCATCACTTGTCAAGCAGTACAAAAATTGATCCAAAATGTCCAGAGTCACAAGGGGTTAACCAGAACCGTTTCCCATTGGTGGTACTGGAGCAGTGCGCTGCCACCCCTGGAGTGCATTAGCTTTTAACCTTGTCATATGGTGACACAAGAGGACGAAGGAGAGCACCATTAATGTGCACAATTAAGTCATCTTGACCCATTGGCAATAAAATATTTCTCTTTATCTCCCTCACTGTGCAAATGTAAAGTTATGGTCCGATTTGATTTCTATTTATGGCAAATAAAATTCAGATACACTGAGTGGTGTCCGAAGTCACAGGAAAGGCACCAGTAACATCTGTTTTCCCAACTGCAGCACCAGTGCGATGAGGTTGAACTGGCAAGATATGAGTAGCTCAGTAAAGATGGGGATTTACCTGGGTAATACAGTCTGAGCCATTGTTACCCTAAGATCAGAGGGCAACTGCCTGTTTAAAGGAGCACCCCTTTTATTTAAAAAAAAAAACATTTTTACCTTGTAAGAACATTTATTTTTATGCTATATCACTTCTAATTTACCCTGTCCAATCCACTCAAGTGGCAAAGTCTGAGTGGCAGTCTGCAATGTTCTGACCTCACAAGTACTGTTTAATACTCTGTAGCAGCCAGATTCTTATCTGCACCCCCTCGGTCTTCTGCAAGAGCCTCTCCATGCACCTCCATGCACGGTGACATTCCCCTCCCTAGCCCTGAATCCAGCATACATGCAGTATACTGAAGTGTGTAGTTTTGAGGTTAGATTACTGCAGATAGGTTCTTTTTAAAGGCCCTTTGTCGCCAAGTTAAGTACTGTTCTGATGGAGGTTTACGTTCGTCTGACTCACAAAATGCGTGCTCATTCCTTGGCAATGAAGCAGCTATTCAGCATCACTGTGGGATCAGTTCACAAAGCTAACACACCGGGATAGGGATACTTAAAGAGGAACTGCAGTCTGCTCACATAATTTGTAATAAAAACACCTTTGCCATTCTGACGCTTCCCTCCAACCACTTTGCATATTATTTTATTTTATATATATATATATATATAGTGATTCTGTACTTGCCTGGCTGCATCCATTTTAACTGTGGGCAGCTGAAGCTGCTGCCTGTTCATTTCCTGGATTTACACAGACACACAGAGGCACACTTCCAGCTCTGCAGCCTTGCAGCTTTTCCTCTTATGATTCACCCCCCCCCCCCCCCTTCCTGGCAAACTCTCAGGAGAGTGAGAGAGCTGTGCATGATGTCATAAGCCTAGGCTTTTTACCAAACAAGAAACAGGAAGTGGGCTGTATAAGGTATTTACTGCCAGAAAAAAAATGTTTTACTATCCAAAGTTAAAACAACAAGGGCAAAAGATTTAATAGATGGAAAGTTAAAGAAATGACTGAAGGTCCGCTTTAAATTAATTTCGTCCAGTAAAATTATAGTGGGTGGAAATAAAGATCCTTATTCTTGCGTGAAAGATTTGTAAATTGAGCATAATGGCCACTTCCAACACACAGCTAAATAACTGAAAGGATTAGTCCACACAAGAGCTATAGGTGGAATCTGTTAGGCTAAAGCTGGCCATACACCAACCAAAATTATTTCGATCCCTGCTGGACCTGCCAGATTTCGATCAATGTGTGGGCTTCCCCTCTCGACAGAAGTTGATTGTTTAACCACTTGCCGTCTGCCCACAGTACATTTACTGCAAGCGGGTGGCAGCTCCAGGCTAGGCAACACACTGGTACGTTGCTCAGCACATCCGCACTGGCGCGCATCGGTCTGATACAGTGACCGCTGTGTCCGATGGACACAGTGATTGGTACCCGGCCAGACATGTGATCACTATGAGCAATCATGGTCAGCACAGTGGTTAAGTGATTAGCACTTACACCTAGCAGCACTAGGGTCGTCGGTTCAAATCCCAACCATGGCACTACCTTCCTAGAGTTTGCATGTTCTCCCTGTGCCTGTGTGGGTTTCCTCCATATATTCTGGTTTCCTCCTACATTCCAAGGATATGCTGTAGGCTAACTAGCTTTTCTCTAAATTGACCATAGACAATTGTGTATGTATGAATATGAGTTAGGGACTGTGACAAGAGTCACTTTGGGTGGGAGATTTGTGCAACTCAGCTTACCTCAGAGAGCACTAGAAACTGTGTCCAACTTCCCCGGATCCTCTTATGTGTAAATCACCCTGTGTCCATTAGGGGCACAGGGTGCCTGAGAACCCCACTATGATCTGTGCTAGTCAGACTCAATGTTGTATATATGTATATATTGTGTGTTGTCTCATGCTGTTGTGGACTCTTTGCTGGGATCGTTTGGGGTGTGTGTTTGTAATTTATTGTTTGTGTCTGAAAACGAGAAAGAAACGGATATTATGTGATGGATGTCTATGTGGAGGGGGGGATCCCTCCAAAAGCTCTCCCTGCTGATAAGACTGTTTACTGTTGAGAAATTTGAATACACATGACCTGTGTCTATTGTGATTGGACAGTTTGCCCCTCCCTGAATCCAAGGGTGGGGGGAGTGTCTCTGAGTTGTATATCTGTTGTAACATGTGCTTGAATAAAGGAGTTTGATGTTGTTGTTCACCCTACACTGTGTTACGCCTGGTGACTGGGTGGGCTAAAGGGTCTTGGATAGTGCTGGTTCTGGACAGAGGAAGCATTTACGGCGGACATAGGCCTGTTGAGGACAAGGGTTCGTCACAACTGGTTGGCGGTGGCGGGATCGTGCTTCCTGGCTGTGAACACGTCCAAACCTCCACCTGGATCCAAGATCAGGATAGCAGACTTCAGTCACCCTAGCGGACATATGGATCTGGCATCAGAGTTTCCGGGGCTGCTGCGGATCGTCCTTTCAGCATAGACCAGGTCTGTGTCTGCGGATGAATACCTGGAGGTCAGGCAGCAAATTCGGGTAGGACTCTGGATTAGAGCCCTCCAGGTTGCTGGTATGCAACAAAGCAAGTGATTTCCAACCCCAGAGCAACAAGCCAGTGAACAATGGGAGTTACGGATGCAATTCCTGGGAGAGCGGCCCCAGGAGCAATGGGTGACTGAGTTGGACAGGCTGGTCCAGCAGAAGATAGAGCTGGACAATCAGTATCGGGTTCTGCAGTGGCATGCAGAGCAGGAATATTTAGAGGAGACAACAGAATGTTCTCCGGTGGGATATGACTTTGGCAGCCCTGGATTACTGTGGAAGAGCCTTACAGATGTTTTGTGTTTGGCGATGAAGGGGAACCTACCCTTGAAGACCTGCGAGAATACAGAGAGGCTATGCTCGGTCTTGCAGGGATCTCAGAGCTTAAACCTGATCTGGACTATTTGCTAAGGAAGGAACAGCATCTGGAAAGGGCATACAGAAAACTGCTAGAACACGTTCAGCAGCATGCCAGAGAATCGGCAGTGGAAACTTCGGAGATTGCCGTCTCCAAAGCCGAAGTGCTGATAACAGGGCAGAGCTCTGCTAACCTCTGCCGAGCAGCAGCTTCAGCATTCCTGAGAGAAGAGGCAGTTGGCCTTTCTCCCACAATATTGACAGAGACATGGGATTTTCTGCCAGCAGCATCTGTAGAGTTACCAGAAACTTCTGCAGCTGAAGCGCTGGCAACTGGACAGAGGGTCCAAGACCTCTGCCCCACACCTGCGGTGGTTCCGGAGGCCCAGGGTGAGAAGGAGATGGTCACTTTCCAGCAGCAGATTAAGATCCAGGGGGAGAAGGGAGAGGAGGTGTTCGTCCTCCCTTCCCAACAGTTGGCCAAGGTGTAGAAAGCGATCTTTCCTCCCCAGCAAACATCCATGCACCTGGGAGACAGTACCGGAGACATGTCGTCCCAGCAGCCAGATGAGATTAAGGGAAATGGAGCAGCCGGCTCCCCTTCCCAGCAGCAGATTGCACCCCAGAATGATGCCACCAACCCAGCAGGAGAGCTGGCATCAAGGCCAGACATCAGTGAGCTCTGCCCAACACCAGTAACCTCTTCTTCATTCTACGGACAGGAGATGATGAATCACTATCCCCAGACACCAGTTATAGAGATTGGAGATTTGATAGACTGTTCTGCTGAAGAAGAACATCCTGGTGAGCCTCCAGCAGAAGAGCTGCTATTAGGACCAAACTTCTGAGCTCTGCCCAGCACCAACAGCCGCATCTGTGGAGTTACCAGAGACTTCCCCAGCTGAAGCGATGGCCACTGGACAGAGGGTCCAAGACCTCTGCCCCACACCTGCAGCAGTGCCAGGGGCCCATGGTGAGAAGGTTACGGTCACTTCCCAACAGTTAGCCAGAGTGGATGATGTGGGGTCCTCAGTTGAAGTGCTAACAGGGCAGAATGCTACTGGCCTCTGCACACAACTGCAGCTTGAGCTGATATAGGTGGATGGGACTGCGATCTCCACTCACAGCAACCCAGCAGAAGGGCTAGCAACATGGCGGAGTGCTGCTGGCCTCTGCCCTCAACTAACAGAAGAGGGAGTTCATGTGAAAGTGGAGGGGACTTCGACTGACACAACCCCACGGGGGGATTTTCAACTACCAAAAGTGGGGTTTGAAACAGGAAAATCTGGATGCCGCACACCGGATAAAGTTGAAAACATCTTCTTTATTGTAAAACTTGGATCATAAAAAACAGGACAATCAGGCGGGTGGTACAGACACAACTACCAAAAGTGGATGGGACTTCAATCTCCACGTGTATACCTCAGGGATGCTGGGCAATCAGCCCAGATCCCCAACAGTGTGATGGAGTGAGTCACCCTGTGTTCTCTCCAGCGGCTGAAAGGACTCCAGGGAGAATGCCTCTCCCCAGCGGTGGGCATGTTCTCTGAGAGAGGCAGAGGTTGGCTGGATAAGTAATGCTATGGAACTACTGGCTAACGTCGGAGTCAACCCGTCTGGGGTCTCCTCCTTTGTTAGTCTCCTGCCAAAAGGGCAGGAGTCACTTTGGGGGGGGGGGGTTGTGCAACTCAGCTTACCTCAGAGAGCACTGGAAACGTCGTGTTTAGCTTCCCCGGACCCCCTTATGTGTAAATCGCCCTGTGTCCATTAGGGGCACAGGGTGCCTGAGAACCCCACTATGATCTGTGCTAGTCAGATTCAATGTTGTGTATATATGTATATATTGTGCGTTGTCTCATGCTTTTGTGGACTCTTTGCTGGGATCGTTTGGGGTGTGGTTGTATTGCATTGTTTGTGTCTGCCTTGGAAGAAACGGATATTATGTGATGGATGTCTATGTAGAGGCGGGGGTTACTCCAACAGCTCTCCATGCTGATAAGACTGTTTACTGATGAGAAATTTGAACACACCTGACCTGTGTCTATTGTGATTGGACAGTTTACCCCGCCCTGAATCCAAGGGTGGGGGGAGTGTCTCTGAGTTGTATATCTGTTGTAACATGCGCTTGAATAAAGGAGTTTGATGTTGTTCACCCTACACTGTGTTACGGCTGGTGACTGGGTGGGCCAAAGGGTCTTGGATAGTGCTGGTTCTGGACAGAGGAAGCATTTACGGCGGACATAGACCTGTTGAGGACAAGGACCTTAGATTGTAAGCTTCTTGAGGGTAGAGACCGATGTATATACAATATACATGTAAAGTGCTGTGTAATTTGATGGCGCTATCTATATAAGTACCTGTAATAAATTAAATAAAATAGCGTTTTCAGACGTTTTAGTGCTATAAATTGCCTCTAAATAATGCCTGAAAACTGCCTCCCATTCATTTCAGTGTGACTTTCCACACTGGGGTGGTGCGCTTGCAGGACGTTCTGAAAAGTCCTGAAAGCAGCATCTTTGGGGCGGTTTGGGAGAGCTGTATACATATTTATATCACTGATCGTTGTATATATGTCAATGGTCCCAAAATAGTGTCAAAAGTGTCCGATCTGTCCGCCGCAATGTCAGTCACGATAAAAAATGCAGATCACCGCCATTATTGTAAAAAAAAAAATAATAATAATAATAAAAATGCTATAAATCAATAACCTATTTTGTAGGCGCTATAACTTTTGCGCAAACCAATCAATATACACTTATTTCAATTTTTGTATTTATTTTTTTTACCAACAATATGTAGAAGAATACATATCGGCCTAAACTGAGGAATTTGTTTTTCTTAAATTGGGATATTTATTATAACAAAAAGTAAAAAATATTGTTTTTTTTTTTGGTTTTTTTTTCAAAATTGTCGCCTCTTGACCTTTGAATTTTGGGGGCCGGTATTGAAGTGGTTAAAGTGTAACTCCACTTTTGTTAAGAAGAAAACATTCCCCTCTGGGTGATCTATGTACATTGCAAGGAGTATAACAAACTTTGTTGCAGATTCCTACCTTTTGTTATTCTGAAGAAATCCATGTGTATTTGTCTCTGCCTCTGTTCTGAGTGGGTCTAATGGGAGTGGTTTCATAATTATCTGTCAGGTGTGGCAGCAGCAGGGCACTAATGAGGAAATCTGCTGGGCCTGCATCCCTTTTAGATGGGTTCCTATTGAAAGTATCTCTCCAAAAATAATTTTTTTGTTGCAGGGGATGCCTGAAATCTGACTTTTGTCTCAGTGCAGATTTCTGGGAAAATTGGTGAGCCAATCATACAAGCAGGAAATGATATTTCTGGGGAGTGGTCAGTACACACACTGTGTATAGAACAACCCCAGGTAGCCATATTGCAATATATTCTCAGGAAATTACAGAGCTGCAGATTGGAAAGGTAAGGTAATTTTTATTAATATTCAATACAATATGATTAGTGTCGTAATTATATGCGATATATTATTTTTTCTTTATTTGCTATTTTTTCCCCCCATAAAAGTGGAGTTACCCTTTAAGTTAACGACATATCGCAATCAGTTTGCAAATGCAAGGCTATCCACAGAATCGGTTTGCATGGGTGTGAATACCCATGCAATCTTATTCTGGTGTGGACAAAAAAAGGGTCCTGAGCCAGTTTGGTGTGAATGCCATGCAATTTGAGCCATACAAATGTATGGCTCAAATCGCACCCCAGAGACACCGCATGTAATTCACACAGCAATGTGCTGCGATTCCTGTGCGGATTACATGGGGTGTCTCACACCACAGTAGTGTGAACCCGAGCTGAGGCCTTAAAGCCAGCTGCAGCATTCCCATTAGCAGGGGTGAGCTCAGGTGTGCTTGGATCCTATTCTGAACAATCCTGAGCTTTTCAGCTAGGATAGCCGCACATACACACTCCTCTTGTATATGTGCAGCTGAAGACCATGAAATGTCTCAGCTGCTTACGATTGGCAGGGCACTGTGACAGGAGGGAGCCCGGGGAGGGGGGTTGGTTAAATAACATATGTTATACTTACCTGATCTGTATAATGGTTCTGCACAGAGCAGCCCCGATCCTCCTCTTCTCAGATCCCCTGCTGGTGCTCCTGGCTCCTCCTCTCTTGCTGGTGCCCCCAATAGGAAACCATTTCCCATGGGATCACCCGCACAGGGGCTCGTTCCTGAGCCCCACCGCTGCATCTACTGATACAGACAGTGGGACTTGGCCTAATCCCCTGCTCACTCTTCACTGGATTTGATTGGTGGGAGCCAATGGGCTGCTTAGCTTAGAATGCCTGGGCCTATTTTTTGTCCCAGTCCGGGCCTGGTCAAGTGGAATTTTTTAGCTGCTTATATTTCCTGGAGAATATTGCAATAGCAATCCAGCATAGTTTTGACCCTCCCTGAATATCCAGCTTCTCCAATGCATAAATTAAGATACATTTTAAAAAGTCCATGGTGGGAACCTCTCATGATGGCCAACAGGAGTGCAGATCCAGGAACAAGAGATAGAAGAAACGGTTAGGAAGTTTAGCTCGTCAGAAATCAACCAAACATAAGTTTTGGGTGGACGGACCCTTTCATGACAGATTTTTTTAAGCCCCCTGATTATTCAATTGGCAGATTCTTTCATGTTCTGGCATTGCATTTGCTTTTCTCTGACTCTCCTCTTGTTGATGTTGTTCTCAAGTTGTGCTTTTGGCCTTTTTGATATAGACTTTCAAGGGTTAGCGGGTAGGAGAAATACACATGAAATGCACTTCAAACACACTGCAAATATATCTTTTAAATGCTTTTAAAGTGCCTCTCCATGGACTCTGTTTACTTCTCATGCGCCAGCATATGTCAAATGCAAAAAAAAAATTCAGCGAATAGTTCCAGGAAAAAAAAACAGGAAACTACTTTTAAATCACAAAATGGATCAAGGCAACTGACTCACCATGGGCAGTTTGTACTTAAACAGTGATCACTGTTCATTGGTCAGTGGTAGAAGTCTGGATCTGCTCAACCATTATTTAGAATGAAAGCTGATAGCTAATTGCTAGAAAATTGCTCTGTGTATTTGGTCGGCGCTGTGCAAACGGCGCTGTGCAAACACTTGTTGGTTCAAAGAGAGAGTAAGCAATTTGGCGAGATGGATTAAAGCAAATCTGTCATGAACGCATAAGGGTAGGGTGACACCATAATTTGTCTTCGTAATAACCACAGTATTAAGGCCTTGTTCTCATCAGTATAGTGCACATAACACTTGCACGCTGGTGTACATCATGCGCTGACATGCATTGTAACAGTGCTTGCTTTTTTCCTTTTAAACTTTATTTAAATGACACTTAGGCCTAGTTCACACTGGCTTTGAAAGCAGGCGTTTGAGGGGTGTTTTTAATGCCCCCCCTAAATTGCCTATACAAACGATACTATAGACAGCAGACAGTGCTATTCACATTATTAAAGCATGAATCGTTAGCGTCGCTTTAAAATTGAAGCCTCATGTCTAGTTAAGGCAAATCCACTCCTTCCTTTCAAGTCTATAGTAACACGCCGCAAATGTGGTTGCACATTACAGTTGATAATAGGCATTTGTGGTGCGTTTTTAACGTGTCAAAAAACCCATGTCAACCACACTGCAAACGCGTATAGGGGAGCTTTTTGAATGTTTATTAAATGCTTATCAATCTCACCTAATGCTGTGTATTAATTCTATAGGCACGTTTGATAAGCATCAGTATGTTGAGCAAGTGTGACCAACCTCTAATGTATGAAGTTTCTGCCTGTACCATTCATTTTATTGCAATGCCCTCAAACGCAGTTTTTTGCTTTGCTTTGTCTTTTGAGTTGTGTTGTGTTGTCTTTTCTAGGTACCTCAGAAACCAGAAACTAAAGGCTATATGCAAGCTATTCTAATATAGCTCAACCACTTCAATACCAGGCACTTTCAGTCCCTTCCTGCCCAGGAGAGTTTTTAGCTTTCAGCGCTGTCACACTTTGAATGACAATTGCGCGGTCATGCAACACTGTAACCATATGAAATTTTTATCATTTTTTTTAAGACAGAGCTTTCTTTTGGTGGCATTTAATCACCACTGGGTTTTTTTTTTTTTTTTGTTAAACAAATGTAAAAAGACCGAAAATTTTGAAAAAAAAAAAAAAAAGTTTTTCTTAGTTTCTGTTTTAAAATTTTGTAAATGAGTAATTTTTCTCCTTCACTGATGAGGCGGCACTGGTATGCAGCACTGATAGCATAGTTGCCAACATTCTGAAAAGACTAATGGGGACGATTTTTTTTGTATGTAGGCAGAGTCTTATTTGAGTTAGGGGCGGGGCATTCATTTATGATTCTGGCTTACTGGTGAGAAAAAATTGGCTTGCATAGAAAAATGGGCATGGCTTAATGGGGGTGTGGTTAGTGTCTGAGATGATGGAGGGAGAAGGAAGAGGAAGAGAAAAAGAAAGAGAGAAATAGAGAGAGAGAAAGGGAGAGAGAAATAGAGAGAAAGGGAGAAAAAGAGAGAAAGGGAGAGGGTCAAAGAGTGTGCGGATATGATTCAAGAGACGGTCAGAGAGTGTGCGGAGGTAGTACAGGAGAGGGTGAGAGAATGCAGACATGGTACAGCTGAGGTGAGAGGGTGCAGACATGGTACAGGAGAGGGTGCAGACCTGGTACAGGAGCAGGTGACAGGGTGCAGACCTGGTACGTGAGGGTGTGCGGACCTGGTACGTGAGGGTGTGCGGACCTGGTACGTGAGGGGGTGCGGACCTGGTACCTGAGAGGGTGCAGACATGGTACGTGAGAGGGTGCAGACATGGTACGTGAGAGGGTGCAGACATGGTACGTGAGGGGGTGCAGACATGGTACGTGAGGGGGTGCAGACATGGTACAGGAGAGGGTGAGAGGGTGCAGACATGGTGGGTGAGAGGGTGCAGACATGGTGGGTGAGAGTGAGCAGACGTGGTACAAGACTTGATGTTCACCTCCCCCAACACACAGAACGTCCAGCAGATCATTACCTCAGGCATGGCCACTCACCTGCAACATCCTGGTGCCTGCAGCATCCCCCCTGCACTTCTGGCTGTCAGCTCACTGAGAATTGAGGGGGGCAGACGGCAGCTCTGTTGTGCCCGTGGGATCTCCATGTGGCTTGCAGGTCTCTTCCGTGTGTACAGTGGAGAGGGGAGGGCCTCCGACCCGGCAGCTAATCGACTGCGGTGTACAAGCGAATTGCTCTGCTTGTACACTGAACAGAGAAACCGATCTGTCTGGGTCAGAGGCTCCTCCCCTCTCCACTGTACGCACAGAAGAGACCTGCTGTAGATCCCCCACGGCCATGTTTTCACAGCCGAGAGCTGTGGTTGGTGCGGTGACGGGTTGCTGGGACAAGGCCAAAATCTTGTGATTTTTCCCAGGACATGAACAGACCGGGACAAGGGTCTGAATACCGTGAATGTCCTGTGAAAATCGGGACTGTTGGCAGCTATGTGATACAGCTGATCACATGGTAAAGAACCTACGTCAAAGGCTCTTTACCGTGATCGGAGATGAGGTGTGTCTGAGGGACACACCACACCACCGATTGCCGCACTGTGAGCCCCTGGGAGCGCGCACTAGCTGCTTGTTTAGAAGGGCGTCATGTGACGTCTAGTCAGAATGGTAAAGCCCCTGCCCAGCTGTCAATTTGCTATAGGCCAGACGGAAAGGTGTTAAGGATATTTTAAAAGAAACAAATGACCAATTTTGAATAGCATTTTTTCTTCTACAAGGTTACATGACAGAAAGGGAGATGTGTGCAGCAAAATCATCCCCTACACATATACACCTTCTTACATTCACTATAAAATGTCTTCTTTTTTTTTTTTCAGGTACACAATTGGAACTTAGATATTTAGCCAAGAACTTTATTAGAAGCTGTGTGCTCAAATCAGCTTGCAGTTATGTAGTGTCCTTTTTTAATGGGCACAGACTGTGAAACCACAAGCAGAAAAATATTATTTTGTAGATCTTTTCCATGCAACGTTAAGTGTGATTATTGCTGAGAGATGCCTCATTTAGGAGTTAACGTAGTGAAAAATTGTATTTTTACAAGGGGACGATTGTACTTTTTTGTGTGACAGTAGATTTAGAATATTACACTTTGTATATTTAGATTTTGAACTCCTAATGGAAATAACTTGCACATAAAGACTTGACTTGTCTACCAAAAAAAAAAAAAGATGTGGGTTTGGGACCTGAGAATTGGTATTTTCTAAAGCCTAATACTTGTTTTCATAATTTATACCCAGTTTATTCTTTTTATTATTTATATAACTAGTAGTTGGAAATTCTCTCTCTCCTCCTCCCTCTCTCCCCCCTCCCCCCTTTCTCCCCCCTCCCCCCTTTCTCCCCCTCTTTCTCCCCCCTCTCTCTCCTCCTCTCTCTCTCCTCCTCTCCCTCTCCCCCTCTCTCTCCTCCTCTCTCTCTCCTCCTCTCTCTCTCCTCCTCTCTCTCTCCTCTCTCCCTCTCCCCTTCTCTCCCCTCTCTCTCTCCTCCTCTCCCTCTCCTCCCTCTCTTCTCCCCTTTCTCTCCCTCTCCCCCCTCTCTTTCTTTCTTTTCTTTCTTTCTTTCTTTCTTTCTTTCTTTCTCTCTCTCTCTCTCTCTCTCTCTCTCTCTCTCTCTCTCCCCCCTCTCTCTCTCCCTCTCCTCCCTCCCCTCTCTCTCTCCTCCCTCCCCTCTCTCTCTCCTCCCTCCCCTCTCTCTCTCCTCCCTCCCCTCTCTCTCTCCTCCTCCTTCCCCTCTCTCTCTCCTCCCTCCCTCTCCTCTCTCTCTCCTCTCTCTCCCCTCCCTCTCCTCCCTCCCCTCTCTCTCTCCCTCCCCTCTCTCTCTCCCTCCCCTCTCTCTCTCTCTCCTCCCTCCCCTCTCTCTCTCTCCTCCCTCCCCTCTCTCTCTCTCCTCCCTCCCCTCTCTCTCTCCTCCCTCCCCTCTCTCTCTCCTCCCTCCCCTCTCTCTCTCCTCCCTCCCTCTCCTCTCTCTCCCCTCCCTCTCCCCTCCCTCTCTCCTCTCTCTCCCCTCCCTCTCCTCTCTCTCCCCTCCCTCCCCTCTCTCTCTCCCTCCCCTCTCTCTCTCTCCTCCCTCCCCTCTCTCTCTCCTCCCTCCCCTCTCTCTCTCCTCCCTCCCCTCTCTCTCTCCTCCCTCCCCTCTCTCTCTCCTCCCTCCCTCCCTCCCCTCTCTCTCTCCTCTCTCTCCCCTCCCTCTCCCCTCCCTCTCTCCCCTCTCTCCCTCCCCTTCCTCCCTCCCCTCTCTCCCTCCCCTCTCTCTCCCCCCTCCCCCCTCTCTCTCCCCCTCTCCCCCCCTCTCTCTCTCTGGGTAATATATTGGGCAGCTGTTTTCACCATTGGCTCCTCTTCTCCCAGTAGAAATTGGAGTTTCCTCTTCTCTTCTATAGAAATGAAGTTCGGCATGAGAGTGGAGAGTCTCTGGAAATGAGTGTCCCTCACTGATGAGTACTTTGGGCAATGTAGCAGGAGTGGTCCTCATCCTCCAGGACCCCCTGGTCACATTGCTGGCACAGTCTACTATTCCTTAGCTTGTAGGTCTGTCTGTGCCATCCTAATTCAATTTCCAGGCTGTGGTTGCTCAGTCTGTACGAGCTCAGGGTCTGTCTGTCTTTGGGGTCATGTAGCACCTCCAGGTACGGGGCCAGTTTGTAGTAACATGTTTTTCTTTGGAGTTATTCATTATGTTTTTTATTTGAGATTTTGTCAGGCTGGATTGTTGAGAGTTTGGGATAGACAAGGTTATGATGAGTTCTTGCAGGCTTCACGGCTTGGACTGGTCCTTACTGTTCAGTAAGGCTTTATGGTGGTATGAGTTGGGACTGCTGTTTTGTAGGTGGTCCCAGTATGATAAAGCCCTTTTCTCTACTGCAAGAAGTAAGGGAAATTTGCCCAACCCAAACTGGTAAGCACTGTTGGAGGTGCTCAGATGGACTTGGAGGAGGTGCTTGCAGAATTCCAGATGGAATATTTCTGTTGGGCTGAGGTCCCATTTGGATTGGTCTGGGTAGGTGACAGGACCCCAAACTTCACTGCCATAAAGAAGAATTGGGGTGATGACGCTATCAAATATTCTGAGCCAGACTCTCACTGGTGGTTTTAGGTGGTACAGCTGTCTCCTGATGGCATAGAAGGCTCTGCATGCCCTATCTTTTAGTGCCTCTATGGCTGGCTTGAAACTTCCTGATTTGTTAATTTCTAGGCCGAGGTATGTGTAGCTGTTAGTTTCATCAACAGTGCAGTTGTTTAATGTAAAGGAAGGGTTCTTTGTTTGTTTTGTATTTTTCCTTTGGAACACCATGATTTTTGTTTTGCTTGAGTTGATTGGTAGTGCCCTTGTGGCACTGTATTTCTCCGTCAATTCCAGGCTGTCTTGTAGGCCTTTCTCTGTTGGTGACAGAAGTAGGAGGTCATCCGCATACAGCGGGAACTTCACCCCAGTGTCATGTAGCCAGTCCTGGTGCTGGGGAGGATTTTAGAGCTGCAGCCAGTTCATTGATGTAGATGTTGAAGAGGGTTGGACTTGGGCTGCAGCCCTATCTGACTCCTCGGGCCTGCCGGAAGTGTTCAGTTCTTAACTCATTCACCTTTACGCTGCAGCTGTTCTCTGCATAAGAACTCTTAATAACATCATATGTTTTCCCTCCTATTCCACTCTCCAAAAGTTTGAGGAACAGGCCTGGGTGCCACACTGAGTCAAATGCCTTCTTAAAGTCCACAAAATAGGCAAATATCTTTCCATGTTTTGTATTGTGAACATGGTTCTTGATGAGACTGTGCAGGGTGTAGATGTGGTCTGTAGTGCGATGGTTTGACATGAACCCTGCCTGACTTCTGCTGAGGACATTGTGTTGTGTCAGGAAATTGAGGATCTGTTTGTTGAGGATACTGTTGAATAGTTTCCCTAGTGTGCTGCTGACACATATCCCCCTGTAGTTGGCTGGATCATACTGGTCTCCACTCTTATGGATGGGTGTTATGAGGCCTTGGTTCCATACTGTGGGGTAGTAACCAGCACTCAGGACCAGATTGAACACTTTGCATATTGCAGCGTGTACATCTGGGGAGCCGTGTTTAATCATCTCTGGCATGATTCTATCTACCCCACTGGATTTTTTCCTTTGCAGATGTTGGATTTTCTCCTTAAGTTCTTGTGGTGTAATGGCCCGTACACACGGTCGGATTTTCCGATGGAAAATGTCCGATCGGAGCGTGTTGTCGGAAATTCCGACCGTGTGTGGGCTCCATCGGAAATTTTCCATCGGATTTTCCGACACACAAAGTTGGAGAGCAGGAGATAAAATTTTCCGACAACAAAATCCATTGTCGGAAATTCCGATCGTGTGTACACAAATCCGACGGACAAAGTGCCACGCATGCTCAGAATAAATAACGAGATGAAAGCTATTGGCCACTGCCCCGTTTATAGTCCCGACGTACGTGTTTTACGTCACCGCGTAAAGA
This sequence comes from Lithobates clamitans, assembly GCA_037952925.1. Taxonomy (NCBI): domain Eukaryota; kingdom Metazoa; phylum Chordata; class Amphibia; order Anura; family Ranidae; genus Lithobates; species Lithobates clamitans. Next base: position 1,856,667 of record JBBGZY010001144.1, read on the forward strand.
ACGATCGGATTTTCCGACAACTTTGTGTGACCATGTGTATGCAAGACAAGTTTGAGCCAACATCCGTCGGAAAAAATCCATGGATTTTGTTGTCGGAATGTCCGACCAAAGTCCGACCGTTTGTACGCCCTATAACCGGTACATCTAGGGGGTTCTGGAAGTCCTTAATTTTTTCCTCCATATTATTTAGTCTTTTGATGATGTCTTTTTGTTCTACAATTAGTGCCTCCTCTGGAATACCTTTGTAGAGGTTCTTAAAGTAGTTGAGGCAGATGTCGCCATTTTGGATGTGGAGGTTTTTTCCTGGGTGCTGAGCCAATATTCTTCCATATTTCCCAGAAAGAATTTTCCTGAAGTGCATCTTCCAACTGTTGCAGGTTTTTGGAGATGAAGTTTGTCTTTTTTTTTTTTAAGGGTTTGTTTGTATTTTTTTCTGTAGGGTGCCATGGGCTATAGGTCAGTGTTGTCAGGGTCTCTGTGTTTGGTATTGGAGACTGTCCGTAAGGTTTTCCGTAATGCTTTGCATTCTTTGGCAAACCATTTTTTGGATTGTTTGTTGGATGGTTTCCTGTAGTTGGCTTTTCTCAGCTGGGCTGTTTCGGCAATGGTGTGTAGTATTTTATGGAAGTCCTTTGCTGCCTGGCTCACATCTCGTGAGCTTATCTCATAGGCGTTGTTTTGGAAGTTTTCTAGCTGTTTTTTAATGTCAGGTCTGTCAGTTACCTCTCAGTATTTTGTGGTAGACTGGACCATTTAAATGATGGCGGCAGGTTGCAGAGAGAGGCCCGGTGGAGTTTTGGTGATGGTTTGTTAGAAGATTTAATGTATAGCAGTAGTTGGTTGTGGTCTGATAGGTGTGTTTGTGGGGTGACTGTAAAACCATAGATGAGTGTGGGGTTCATACCTGTAATGGCATAGTCTACCACACTGCTGTCTACATGGGAGTTTAATGTGTACCTTTCTAGAGAGTCTTTCTTGGTATGGCCTTTGAGGATGTAGAGGCCCAGACTGTGACACAAATTCAGCAATTTTCTTCAATTTTTGTTGGTTGCACTGTCATAGCTGTTTCTTTGTATCTGTATCAACTCATGACCATAATTTGCATGGCCCAATATGTACGTGTTGCCATCAGAACTTCCCCTTCCTGTCCTAGCATTGAGGTCTCCAAAGATGAGCACTTGTCCCAGGGATTGGAAGTGGATGACCTCACTTTGTAGGACCTCATAGGTGTCTGGTCTGAAATATGGGGACTCTGCTGGGGCAATGTATGCTGCACACAGGTAGATGTCAGACTGAGAGGTAAGGATGGAGCTGCTTATTCTTAGCCAAATGTGGCTCTCTCCTTATACCAGAGTATTCCTCCTGAATACCGACCTTGTTTGATGTTTTTTTCTTTCTGTGCGGGGACAGAGCATTCCCTATATATTCTCTTTCCCTCTTTCCCTCTCTCTCCCTCTATTTCTCTTTCCCTCTCTCTCCCTATCTCTCCCTCTATTTCTCTTTCCCTCTCTCTCCCTCTATTTCTCTTTCCCTCTCTCTCCCTCTCTATCTTTCTCTATTTCCTCTCCCTCTCTCTTCCTTTCTCTCTCTCAGGACCAAATACATATTAGCATATTGCCCATATTGTGCAGCTATTTTCACCATTGGCTCCTCTTCTTCCAGTAGAATTAGAAGTTTCCTCTTTTCTATAGAATTGAAGTTCAGGATGAGAGCGTAAAGTCTCCTTCACAGAGGAGTACTTGGGACACCATAGCAGGAAATGTCCTCATCCTCCAGGACTCCCTGGTCACATTGCTGGCACAGTCTACTTTCCCTGGGCTGTAGGTCTGTCTGTGCCGTCTTAGTTTGATTTCCAGGCTGTGGGCACTCAAACTGTACATGCTCAGGGTTTGTCTGTCTTTGAGGTCTTGTAGCACCTCCAAGTATGGGGCCAGTTTGCAGTCACTTTGCATTGACTGGTAAACAGTAAGGATGAGCTCAGGTGTGTTCACGAATAGCACGTGCAGAGCCCGCCAGGAAGTCGGCACTGCACAGCACTAATTGCAGGCAGTGAGACATTTTCCCGATGCGTGGCTGCGGAGATCGAGGAATGTCTCACTGCCTATGATTAGCTCTGTGCAGTGCCAACTTCCTGGCGGGCTCTGCACGTGCTAGTTTCAAACACGCCTGAGCTCCTCCTTAGTAAACAGTTTCTTGGAGTTCACTTCTCTTTCTCGCTCTCTCTCCCTCTCTCTCCCCCTCTCTCTCCTTCTCGCTTTCTCTCTCTCGCTTTCTCTCTCTCTCCCTCTGTGTGTCTCTGTCTCTCTCTCTCTCTCTCTCTCTCTCTCTCTCTCCCCTCCTCTCTCTCTCTGTCTCTGTCTCTGTCTCTCTCTCTGTCTCTGTCTCTCTCTCTGTCTCTCTCTCTGTCTCTGTCTCTGTCTCTCTCTCTCTCTCCCTCCATCTCTCCATCTCTTCTCCTCTCTATAATTTTTCAGTTTGCTATGTCCTTCTGGCCCCATCTCACTATTGGTTGCGATGACTGGTCAGTACAGAGATCGCTCTGAGCAGATCCTGCTCCGTGTACCTCATAGCTCCCTTTGCAGAGAAATAAGGGACTTTCAAGTGTCCAAAAAACTGATGGGCTGCATTTATGGTCCAGCGTGTACAAAATGGCAACTCTTTCCTTGGTGGATGACAGAGACACTTTAAATACAGAGAGATGTTCTATAAATGTTCCATAGTGTCTTCATACTCTGCTCCTCATTATGCATTCTCCTGTTCCAGCATCTGGGAACTGTTTTGCATAGAAACTGCATTTTTGCTAATAGTAACTTGATGTGACTTCAGGACTGTATTCTAAAAAGCAGCCTCTAGTTTGCCCTCCCCACAGTGTGGTAAGGTCACACTAAAAAAGTTTTCCTTTAATGCGATACAACTTTTTTTAAAGGGTAAGTGTAGGCACTAAGTAAAACCAACAAGCAAGAGTAGCAAACACTGCAGCTGTGCTAAAGTCTAATTTACAATGACCTCCACAATGGTGTGAGGCAAAACCGCAGTTTCTGGTCAAATGACTGCACTTGGCTGCTACTTTGCCGCGTATGTTCTCTCCCACGCATTTCCTGCATACTGATTTAGGGCCAGTTCACAGCACATGCAGTCCAGTGCGTTTTTTTCTGCATCAAAAATGCATGGAAAGTAGATTATATGGTTTTCAGTGGCATAGTTCACACCAGTGCTTGCATTTCCAGTGCGTTCCAGCTCCAGAAAAAAAAAACGTAGAACATGCTGCATTTTTCCTGCACTGGACCGTACTGGAATGCTGTCAAAGGCATTAAAAATGCACTGGAATGCACCGGAACGCACCAAAAACTCACTGGAACACACATGTCCTTATGAAGATTAAGAAAAAAGAGAAGTGAAAAAATGCACTGGACTGCATCAAAAAGGCACTTAAAACGCCTGGAAATTGCACTGGAACGCGTCAAAAACGTGCATGCAGAAAAGCATCTGGAACGCATCCAGTCTGTGTAGAAGTTAAGGTAAGGGTTTTCTGGCAAAGTCATTTTTACATATGTAGTGAAAGTTGTGATGCCTGACAGTTTTGGTGTAATAGTACTACTGCTGCTAATAACACTATGATAATATATTATTAAAAGGGTTAGTCCACCCAAATGTGATACTTTGGATACAGGTTAAGGCAGGTTGACTGAGTCATACCCAATCTTCTTCGATACTCTATTGAAATTTCGCCCTATAATTTCCAGCTTTGTTCCTATCCAGCTGGGATTTTTGGATGTCTCCTTCCATTTTTTTTTTTCATGTTCCAGCCCTCCAGATACAGTAATGTGCAAAAGTTTTAGGCGGGTGTGAAAAATGCTGTAAATTGTCCCAGTGGGGGTCCCTTGGGGGGGGAGTAACTACTTTATGGTAACCATTTAACTACACCAGATGTATAAGTTTCTGCCTTTGATAATCTTTTGTTATCTGTTTTATGTTAACACAACTTATATAACATATTTCTATGTATTGTCATGTACACACTACTTTGTACAACGTTTTACAATGCCCACATTGTATTATTTTATTTAAAAAAAAAACAATAAAAATCTATTGCTGGAAAAAAAAATGCTGTAAATTGAGATTGCTTTTAGAAACAGAAGTGTTAATAGTTTATTTTCCATTTTGTTCATTGATAAAAAAAAAATAAAGAGAGAAATCCAAATCAAATCAATATTTTGGGTGACCACCCTTTCCCTTTAAAACAGCATCAATTCTTCTAGGTACACTTGCATTCAGTTTTTGAAGGAACTCAGCAGGTAGGTTGTTCCAAACATCTTGCAGAACTAACCACAGATCTTCTGTGGATGTAGGCTGCCTCAAATCCTTCTGTTTCTTCATGTAATATCAGACAGACTTGATGATGTTGAGATCCGGGCTCTCTGGGGGCCAAACCATCACTTTCAGGACTTCTTGTTCTTCTATACGCTGAAGAGAGTTCTTAATGACATAGGCTGTACGTTTGGGGTTGTTGTCCTGCAGAATACATTTGGGGCCAATCACATGCTTCCCTAATGGTACGGCATGATGCCCAACAATCTGCCTATAGTTCTCAGCATTGGGAAAATCATTGATCCTGACCAAAGCTCCAACTCAATTTACAGAAATGCAGCCCCAAACTTGCAAGGAACCTCCAACATGCTTCACTGTTGCCTGAAGGTACCCATTATTGTACCACTCTCCAGCCCTTCGGCAAACCAAATGCTGCCATTTTTCTGCACCCCAGTTCCTATGTATTCATGCATACTTGAGTCACTTGTTTCCACATCCTTTTTAGGAGATTGGTGTAAAAAAAAAAAAGGCAACAGTGAAGCATGTTGGAGGTTCCTTGCAAGTTTGGGGCTGCATTTCTGCAAATGGATTTTGAGATTTGGTCAATGGTGTCCTCAATGCTGAGAAATATAAGCAGATACTTATCCATCAAGCCATACCATCAGGGAGGTGTGTTATTGGCCCCAAATTTATTCTGCAACAGGAAAACGACCCCAAACATACAGCCAATGTCATTAGGAACTATCTTCAGCATAAAAAAGAACAAGGAGTCGTGGAAGTGATGATTTGGCCCCCACAGAGCCGTGATCTCAACATCGAGTCTACCTTTGATTACATGAAGAGACAAAAAGATTTGAGACAGCCTACATCCATAGGCGATCTGTGGTTGGTTCTTCAAGATGTTTGGAATAACCTACCTGCCAAGTTCCTTAAACTGTGTGCAAGTGTACCTAGAAGAATTGGTTCTGTTTTGGGTGGTCACACCAAATATTGATTTGGATTTCTCGTCTGCTCATTTACGTTCTACTTTAATTGACAAAAATAAACTATTAACACTTCTATTTCTGGAATAATTTTTTCACACCTGCCTCAAATATTTGCGCAGTACTGTATGTTGGTAATATAAAATAAAAAAGAATGCAGGGATGGTGGGGCCCCTCATGGCCACATCAGGTGTGCTGAACAGGAAATTTAACTGCCTTGTGGCCTAACTGTCCATCATCTATCACACATTTTTAGTTTTGGATGAACCCTTTAAAAAAAAAAGTTATGTCTGGAATTCCACTTTAAGAAAAGTAGCATGTGTGCAGTGCGTCCATGTGCAGCGCCTGGATTTGGCGTGTGTTTATTTGGGGGCGTGCTACACTTTTCAGCAGTCGTCAGAGCTCATGACTGTGACTCAGAAACAAACTGGTTTACGTTCTGTGCTGACTACATGTCACTGCTAATCCCGCATTCATCTCTGACCATCTGCCTTGAAATGACGCGCGGCAGAAGGCAGCATTTACACACGCGTCAGGCTTAATCACAGTGGTCTCTGGTGTGTTCTGAGAAGGAAGTGCGGCAGTTGAGTCTGGGCTCATCACATGCAGCGCTGGCCGTCTGAAGTTTCACAATCCTCGCTTCATGTCTGGCACAGCAGCAAAACCACAAAAATAAAATCACTCTTCTCCATTCGCTGGAAAAAGACGTAGAATCCCGCTTTGTGTGTCTACTGGCATGTGCAAGGAAACACCTGCTTCCAATCAAAGAACTTTCAGTTACAGTGCAGCTCCAACCAATCGCATAGAAACTTTTTTTACTTGCCAAAAAATTTAAGTTGTAACTCCTGTTCTTCTGGGATCTCTGTTTATGCTGTGCTCTATGGCTACATGGGGTAAGGAAGGAGAAATTATCTGCCATAGAATTTGCAAGACCAATTAGAAGACCAGAGGATGTTTTTGCCTAGGAAACTCCACCCACAAGCATAATGTCACTTTAGGTGGACAGATCGTTTAAAGAGAACCAAAGTCTTCACTTTTGACTTGTTGTAATAGTGTACTCTTCCCACTAAGGGACTGATTGATAAATATTTTTGTATTCTCTCCCTGTTGGAGCAAAAATATCAGCCTTCAAAACTGAAATTTAGGCCCGGTTCACGCTGATGCGAGTTCATAACGAATGCGATGCGTCAAAAGCACTTTAAATTCGCATGTCATCCCTAAAGTCATTGTTTTCAATGACAGTCGTTCACATACATGCGTTGCAATTCCTCTACGAATGCGATGGAAAAAAAAGGGTCTTGTGCGAGTTTACTGCGTTGCGTTGCACATTTAGTCTCCATAGACATCAATGTAAATCTTTCTTGAAGCGCATTTATGGTTCACATATGTGCAAATTCCTCCTCCCTACTCTCCACAAAAACCAGGAAGTACACAGGAAGGTAACACCTTTTTTTTTTTATTTTACATTATGATTCCATTGGCTAGAACATCAATCACAGCTATGTCCAATTCGCGGTTGAAATTTGCGGTAAAATAGCAGTAAATTTTGCGGTAAATTCGCACCTCCCACAGGACAAAAAAACAGAACAAATTCACAGCGCAGCAGTGTGAACCGAGCCTAACTCTAGATCTTGAGTTCCCTGGTTTCTTCCCTCCCTTCAACACTAAAGAATTAAAAAAAAAAATCTTTTTACTAAGTACTTTTTTTTTTAGACTCAGTGATGTCAGTGATGGGTTTCTATGCTTTTTTTATGTAATGCAGACAGATTATGGCTGGTGGAAAGGGCCAGCAGGGTGCTGCCCCAATAATTTTTTAAAGCGGATGTATGCCTGCAAAAAAACAACAACCTGTAAGGCAAAGGCATAATGAGCTAGTATGCACCACATACGAGTTCATTATAAAATACTTACCTTAGAACGAAGCGCCGGCATCACCTCCCGGTCACCGCTGAGGGAGCTGACATGTTCCCTCAGGGTTTCTTCCGGGTTCGCGGCTCCGGTGCTGTGAGTGGCTGGAGCTGCGATGACATCACTTCCGCGCATGCGCGCGGGAGTCCTCTTTCCGGCAAGAAGCTCTGATTTTCCGGCAGCATCCGCTGGACCTTCAAAACGTATGCACCCCTGACGTCAGTGGCTGCATGCAAGGTGAATATATCTCCTAAACCGTACAGGTTTCGGAGATATTCATTTTACCTACAGGTAAGCCTACAGGTAAGCCTTATTATAGGCTTGCCTGTAGGTAAAAATGTGAAAGCGGGGTATACAAGCGATTTTAAGGAGCCCTCAGCCCTAATCTAAACAGTGGGCTGGCTTTTGGGGGGAGTTATACACAATGGAAGTGCTTTGATCGGTGTGTGCCAGTTTTCCGGGATGGTCAGTCCTAGGCTGGTTGCAAAATACTCTAGCTAATGCTCACATGCAGTGCTGAGCCTCCATGATGGAAAGACCTGAAACTAGATAATGCTGGACGTACTCAAGCCTAGAAATGAGGCAGGCTCTATCTGACTTGCTGCAGCCTCTAATAAACATTGTGTGCAGGAAATCATAGTAAGCAATTTCAATACAGGAGAGGCACATGCAGAACCATGCAAGACTAAAGCTGGTCATACGGTGTCCAAAATTTTCTTTGTAGATGGCCCTGTTGGTCCCCACCCAACATCCTATAAAAAAAATTGAAGGCGCTAGGTGGAAAATTGTTTGGGTAATCTGACAGCCGGCAGTGGCGGGGTACCGGAGCGTTCTGCTGAGCTGTTAGCATTGATTTCAGGATTCTTTAGTTTTTTTTAATTTTTTTTTTTTTTGGCTCAACTGGGCAAACTGCCTGAAAAAAAAATCTGTCAGTGTATGGCCAGCTTTAGGTAAGGCTGGAGTTTTCCTTAAGTGTGCATTAACATCTGAGAATGTACCTGCTCTCCGATTACATACCAGAACTCTAGCAGGGGTGCTCACGATTAGCTGTGGGAGACCCACTGAAAGCGATAGCAGGCTCCGCCTCCCACAACTAATCGCGGCCACTCGCATGTAATCACTCCTGTAGCGATCACATGTAAGCGATGGGCCCTGGAAGCAGTCGGGCCGGGGCCCATCACTCACATGTGATCATTGCAATAACAATTGCATCATGTGAGTGACTGCGTCCAGCTGCAGAAGTTGTCAGTTTCCTATTGCTGTCAATGGGGCTGCCTCCCACAGCTAATCATGGGAACCTGTGCTGGGTTTCTTCTAATCGAAGAGCAGGATCATTCCCAAGTGTGAATGCACCCTTAAGGCCCCCACAGGGACTATCCTATCTCCCGCCCTTACTCTGTACTGATAATATTCATAAACCTGTCCTAGAAAAGAGGTGCTTTCAGGATTACAAGAAAGAAAATCTAAAGACTTTATTAATTGACAGGTTTACACAGGCAGAATACCTGTGGTCAGCCTGCAACGGAGCCTTCCATCAAAAGGTCAGCCTAGATTCAGACTGCAACAGGGAGAGAATTCAAGTGAATACCGATACGCCTATCCCTGAAAGGTAAGGCTGCTCAAGATATTCTGAATCTTACAAATGCCTGTTCGTGACTGGTTCTCTTTTAAAAGTTGCAAGGGATATTTTTAGGGTTCTGCGGGCTTTATTTATTTACTTTTGGATGTAAGGTTGATACTTCTTTTCCCTTCGAGGGCTCCTGTCATTGCTTTCCTTATTGCTGGCTGTAGTGCTATAATAGTTTATGAAGCTGTTTGTGCATTTATTGCTCAATATTAAACGTAGACTCCTCGGTGCCTCTCAAATCAGACGCTGGATCCAGAAACTACAGCGCACAGGCCGAAAGCGACTGAGGAGCAATGTACTAAATGTAACAGAAGTCATTGCAGATTGTCTGTGATGGCTTATCGGCATGTTTTTGAATGGAAAGGTGGGATACTTTTTTTCTTTTTCTTTTTTTTTTAAATAGCGGATGACTGAATAACTGAGAACACCAACTATAACTAGTTAATGTCGGATAGTGGAGCATGGGAAAACGCCCAAATTCTAATTTCTGCACGTCTGGCAGCTAAAGGACGCACTAATGTCAGTTTTTGCCCACACATATTAAAAAAGTGTTTTATCTAGTGTTACTGACCATTTTATTTATTTTAACTAACCTAAGGGTGCTGTGGAGATGGATGATTAACCACTTCAGCTCCAGAACCTGTACACTGCCTATAGGGCAGAGAAATTCTTACATTTATTCTGTGGTTCTATTTATTTGGCAATAACTTTGCCATTACTTAGTGTTACTGAACCCAGGACCCTGCATGCACTAGATCTGGTCTCCCACAGTACACAGAACATGGAAATGCAATAGATTTAGTAAATATAAACGCTTAAATACCTTTTCTCATCAGCAGTTAGAGCAGTCTTGTGTCTTCTATCAGTGTCCAGCAAATCACTGGTTAAAGCTTGTAGGATGAGTTTTCATTCTCCCCTGATTGTACTATGAAGATGGAGGACTCCTGACCCTTTGTTTAGACAGTGCTGATTGGCCATGTGCCAATCACATGCACTTTCCCAAGGAAAAAAAAACTCTCTAGCAATACACACCAAACTAAGCATGTGCAGATTGCCCCTGAGGCTCTGTACTATCAGGACATGGTTTGGGGACTGTGGAAGAAGGGGAAGATCAGAGAAGACAGGATCAAACAGCCTTTTTACACAATGCAGAGGATTAACCCTTTAGGTTCCACAGTAAGTATAATAAGCATGCTTTACTGCAAATACAGACTGATTTTACTGTTGTGATTTTAATAACACTTTAAAGTGGTTGAAACCTCAGACATGAAATATGAACAAAGCATATCTCTCTATAGTGTACCTCAATCCAGAGCACTAAGTGTAATTTCTGTCTGCTGCTTTGTTCCTCTGCTATCAGCATGAATCCCTTCTAAAATTTTTCCTGACACCAAGAGAAAAATGGTGATGGGAGGGACTTCCAGCAATATATTATTACTTTATTAATTTTAGGAGAAACCAGGCTTTGTTGTCAATATTGTCGCTCCAAAAAATAAATTTTTTATGCAATACAAAAATTAACCAAAGTAAAAAAGATTTTTTTTTCTACATTGATCAGTTTAAGTAATAGGCTTCTATTTTAAAATTTCTGTGGTTTTTTTTTTAGTACCAAAAATTACCAATAATAGAATACCAATGAAAAAAAAAGTTTAAACACAAATGTTTATATAAATAAACCATACCAGCAGGAAAATAATAGATTGGGGAGGGGGGTAGAGGGAGTTATTTGGAATCCTTAGGAAAACTAGGTGTTAATCTTGAACACAATTTAATAAACACACAGAAAAAAAAGAAGGTGATCTTCCGGTTGCTCTATTCATAGAAGCTGTACTATCAGTTCCTGTATTGAAAAGCAATATATGCATAGCAGATTAATTAAAAGTCTGTGTCCTCCATTCTTAGAGCGCTTTTCATTGTGGTAACTTCTATGACTGAAGCAGGGGTGCAGAAAAGGCGGGCATAGTAGTCCCTTTTGACCAGTGCCCGTGACAGGTGCAGCCACTTTTAACCACAGCAGCAAGATTTTTGCTGCAGGGATATCCAGAGTGCAGAGGACTAATTATTTCAAGCAACACAGAAGCCGCCAGCAGGAGACACTTTTTATCATGCCCGTGCTGAAAAACGAGTAAACTTGAAGCAGATACACCTTCAAAGACAATGCAGTTGTACCTGGCTCCAGTCCCCTCCCTCTACCATAATAGGATATCTCTTATTTATTTTGGTGCTGCAAGGCAGAACTTCCTCCTTTCTCACCTAAATAAGAATAATGTTTCTGTGCAGATGTGCTGAAGGGCTTTGCCAGGTCACAGAGGTCAGGCAAAGCACTTCCGTTTATGCATGAGCCAAACCATTGAAAATGGGGGTGCTGATGGAAGGGGCAGAGCTCCAAATAAGGGGGCTGCATTTCCTCTTTAAAGCGGTAGTAAACTCCGTTTGCTGGCTTGTACCAGGTAAGCTTATAATAAAGCATAGCTGTAGGTAAAAGTGTACCATTTAGCAGATATTCGCTACTTCTGCAGCTGGTGATTTCACAGGCGCATGTGCACTGCGCTCTGTAGGGAAGGCATGCCATCTCTTCAGTGCGCTGTGCCGTGGCCTTGGCTCCTGTGTGCATGTGCGGGAGTGCCATCATTGCAACTCAGCCATTCAAACAGCTGGAGCCCGTGAACCCTGAAGGTAGACCAGGTAAACATGTAAGCCCTGTTAGCGGTGACAGCACATTATAACAGTTGAGATTTTTTTTTTCTTGGGGGGGGGGGGGTGGTTGGGTATTTTATTACTGCATGCACTGATATTGTATGCATATCAAAGCTTACCCCCTCAATCTGCAGAAGAATGGAACAGAGTACATAGAAAAGTAACAATAATGTTATTTTGTCAGTGAGGGTGGGGGGAAGTGTCAGTAGGGAAAAAAAACAGGACATGACACATACTACTTGTGTACAAGTTTTTTTGGGGTTGGGTATAGCGTTCCCAGTGTCCAGAACCAGTTAAAAGTAACAGAAATACTTGATTTTGAGAAAATGCTGCTCCCATGTCCCTGAAGTGCTTATCACATAACCTAGGCCTTTAGTCATGGAATCTCCGCTGAAAGGGATGATCGGAGTTCTGGTTGGCTGATCTTTTGCCCGATCGCCTACTTCGTTATGCATGTAGCCAGCAGTAAATGGAGCCTGAAGAAAAAAAAAAAAAAAAGCTTCGTTCCCAGAAAAGTAATATGCTGGCATTACAGCTGAATGCAGCCATTTCCACAGTTCCAGAACCAGCAATGAAGACAATTCTGCCAAAACCATAGAGATCTGGCTATGCACAATGCAATGAATTGTCTTCAGTAGGTTATTACACTGCAGATTGGCTTTCTTTAAAAGGAACTTGTTACATTGTTACCTGTCACAGTGAAATTTCCTACCCAGGGCTGGAAACTAGGGTTGCCACCTCATGCCTTTTAAACCTGAACACGTAATGATCACACAGGTTCTGTGGCTGATCTGGGGGTAATTAAACTCAGTGCCTTATCTGCATTAAATTAGCCTCAGAACCTGTGTAATTCATATTTTTGGGGGGTATAAGGGATGAGGTGTCAATCCTATTGGACACTGATGTTGCCCAACTGTCAGAAGTGATGCTAGGTCCAGGGCAGAACTCTACTCTACAAAATCAAACTGGTTGACCTGTGCCCTGGAACTAGCAGCACTCTCGGAACTTGGGCAATGGATGGCATCTTTAGCTATGACAGCTAAAAGCATATGTCATAGGTTCTCTTTGTTCAATATTTTGCATTTCAGAGGTCAGCAGCCTCCTCCTTTCTCCTCTTAGAATTTTCTCCTGTGTCGGAATGCGTATATAAAGACGTTTAAGTTTGCAGGTAAGAAAGACCGTGAAACAGAGTAGAGGAATCCACTACTGCAGCGACAGCGAATTTTCTCAGACGACAGAGGACAAGGACATTGGAATTGGCAGCGCCAGCCCCTCGGCTTGTCTTACAGACGCCAACCTTTCCTCAGGTTGAGCGGGCAAGAGAGGCAGAACTCCTAGCAAGCTTTGCTATTCAGATCACCATCTGGACTGGAGGGTTAAAAAAAAAAAGAGGAAACTGTGGGACAGTTTTGGTGAATAGGAAGGCGGGTTTTCTTTTGCTTCTTTCACCCCACCTCTCGGTCTCCTCTGTAATCCCAACTGCTGTTGCGTGCGTTTCTCACCTGGTGTGCATTGGAAAATAATTTCATATTAAAAATCTGTTTCAGGGGATACAATATGAAATCACTTTACATTTGCCCAGGGTTGAACGAGAACTCATACATCACTAAAAATCAGAACATCAGTGCAAAACATGTAATGAAATCACATATTATAAAAACAGTGTACACCATTTTACCATTTCTTTGGCATGGAAGGGTACCTAATATGATGACCTGGCTTTAGACACCCTCAAAAATTTTTGGAGTCTTATTTGTCCATTCAGTATATATATACGGAGTACCTAAAGCCCTGAAATATTTTTTGTTGGATCCACCCACTCCCATCACGCTAGATTAGCATGCATATGACATAATATGATCTGAGTTGTGTAAATTTAAGTTGCCCTGCCTTAAAGGGAACTTGTTGTGAGAGAAATAAAATAACGGGAATTCACCGGGGGTGACGTGGAGACTCTTATGCAAAGAAATTAAATGGTCCTACATCCGATTGATATAACTAGATTGAACAATTACACAAACAAAAAAAAAATACTTTTTATGCACCATGCAGCAACAAAAGATTAGATAAAATCTACTATTTTATTAGTACAATAAACATTATTGATAAAAATAGCCATTGGACCACTAATGCACCCTGTTAGCATTGAGAGGTACCCCACTGGCATTTGACTTCCACAACAGGTTATTTGGATGCTTAAACAAATACAATAACCCAGGGGGTGTCACCATCTCTTCAAATGTAGCTCAATATGTTTCACGGCCCACCGCTTCTTCGGAAGAAATGTTGGCGCAAAAAGAATTGTTCTGTGTTAAATATAACAGAAATAAAACACCATCATTACCAATTAGGCTTTACCATGAAAAATCATTATTTGTGCTATCAAAGTTACTTAGTATAATCATAAAAATACTACAATAATATGGGGGTGCCAGAAGTATCGGCAGCAGAGATATGTCCCTGGGCAGATGTGGGAGCAAGACAAGTTGGGAAGGGCAAATTCGAGCGAATATTATTATTTTATCTAAGTTCTCAGAGGGGAATTACCAACTTCAACCTCCCAATTTTATATGTATACAGTATCTCACAAAAGTGAGTAAATTCCTCACATTTTTTGTAAATATTTTATTATATCTTTTGATGTGACGACACTGAAGAAATTACACTTTGCTACAATGTAAAGTAATGAGTGTACAGCTTGTATAACAGTGTAAAAATTTGCTGTCCTCTTAAAATAACTCAACACACAGCCATTAATGTCTAAACCTCTGGCAACAAAAGTAAGTACACCCCTAGGTGAAAATGTCCAAATTGGGCCCAAAGTTTCAATATTTTTTGTGGCCACCATTACTTTCCAGCACTGTCTTAACCCTCTTGAGCATGGAGTTCACCAGAGCTTCACAGGTTGCCACTGGAGTCCTCTTCCACTCCTCCATGACGACATCACTGAGCTGGTGGATGTTAGAGACCTTGCGCTTCTCCACCTTCCGTTTGAGGATGCCCCACACAGGCCTGGAGACATGTGTGACCAGTCCATCACCTTTACCCTCAGCTTCTTTAGCAAGGCAGTGGTCGTCTTGGAGGTGTGTTTGGGGTCGTTATCATGTTGGAATACTGCTCTGCGGCCCAGTCTCTGAAGGGAAGGCATCATGCTCTGCTTTAGTATTTCACAGTACATGTTGCCATTCATGGTTCCCTCAATGAACTTTAGCTCCCCAGTGCCGGCAGCACTCATGCAGCCCCAGACCATGACTCTCTCACCACTATGCTTCAGGTTTCAGGGTCTTGGCAAACTTCCTATAGCCTAGGCCATCTTTATGTAGTGCAACAATTCTTTTTTTCAGATCCTCAGAGAGCTCTTTGCCATGAGGTGCCGTGTTGAACTTCCAGTGACCAGTATGAGGGAGTGAAAATAGAGAAACCCCCTAGGGGTGGGACTTTGAAGGCACTACCATAGCACAAATTATGTAAAAATGTATAAAGTTCATTATATAAAGACAAAGAAACACGTAATAAATAGAGAATCAACAAGTACAAATCGATGCATTATCATGTACAAACGTTTGGCAGAATAGACTTGATACAAAATCCTAAACCCAACGACATTTCAGAGATGAACCGTAGTCTCCTTCATCAGGGATTTTCAAGGAAGTACATTGTCTATAAAATTTAAATACACAATGATCAATCAATAGGACCTAACATATAATGTATATTAATCAAATGTATATAGCTATACTTACACCATAATAGCAAAACCGTACATAGACGCATCCAAATAAACTTTAAAAATTGAGGAATAAACTGAGGCGAGGGGTCCCCCAAGGGCCACATCCACCGGACAACGGTCAGTATGAGATGGGATGAAAAAACTGGCGTGGAGGAAGGGAAAGGAAAAAGTAAAAAACTCCTTCCTCACATCCAGCAGCCCCACTGGAGTCCGATTCACAGACCAGCGGTAAGCTGACACATGCACTGGAGCCCAAAATATGAGGAGGATCTGGAAAGAGAGCAGGGAGAGGGAAAAGTAAAAAGAGATTGATGCAATGATGACCTATCTCTGTGTACAAAAGGGTAGCATATATGTATCAAGTTGAGCACATATGTGTCAAACAATAATATGAGGACCTACCTAAATTTGTAAGATGGAAGGTATACAGACCGATGGAGAAGGGGGAAGGCTGTAAGGAGGTCTGTGAAGTCTCACGCTGCAGGTAGACACTGTGGGATAATAAAAATATAAGCAACTAAATAGCGCCCAAAAGAGTAAAAATGTGAAACAGGGAGCAAAGAAAGGGGCTCTGCAGATGGAGTACCATAGAGAAAACTAAGTGAACGTTGTGTCTTACCAGAGCAGCAGGACTCTTAATCACAGAAAGAACTCCCAAAGAGCCTCATACCCCTGGCCCTACCTGATCTGCAATGAATGGGGATTATAAATAGAGCAGTCCCGCCCCTCCCACTGAGAACTCAGCTGCTTTGTATGATGCCAAGCAGCTTAATGTAATTCGCTCTGAGTCCAGCCTTGCTGGGCGGGCCCCCTGAGCTGTCACTGCGCTGCATCTCCGCGCAGAAGGCGCCACATGCATGCGCCACATGGACAACACAAAGAGCAGGCCGAATGGCGCACGCACGCCAACGTCACGCGCCGCGGAGGGGCACGACGCAGTTACGTCCCACCGGTGCGGCTGGATGATCTCATCAGAGATCACCATGGACAGGGAAAGAGGGATGTCCGCAAAGAAGTAGTGGATCCCTCATCCCTAAAACCTCCAAAGAGGCTGTCCAGCCGCACCGGGTACATGTGTAAAAGGATGAGAAATATAAAAAAGAAAAATGGTGACAAAATTAGAAAAATAAGGGATGCAAACCTAAGGCGATGTGTTTCTTTGTCTTTATATAAGAAACTTTATACATTTTTACATAATTTGTGCTATGGTAGTGCCTTCAAAGTCCCACCCCTAGGAGGGTTTCTCTATTTCCATGTTCATTTGGGATATGGCACACCTTTATTGGTAGTAGCCGTGTTTGGATATTCCTGTTTCAGTATGAGGGAGTGAGAGCGATAACACCAAATTTAACACACCTGCTTTTCACTTAGGGGTGTACTCATTTTAGTTGCCAGCGGTTTAGACATTAATGGCTGTGTTGAATTATTTTGAGGGGACAGCGAATTGACAATATTATACAAGCTGTACACTCACTACTTTACATTGTAGCAAAGTGTTATTTCTTCAGTAGTGTCACATGAAAAGATATAATAAAATATTTACAAAAATGTGAGGTGTGTACTCACTTTTGTGAAATATTGTATTTAGGGGCTGAGCACTAGAAAAAGGCTGAAAACTTCAAGATGCAAAACAGGATTTACCCTGCAGCAAATATAAGAAATTTTGGTAACTGAGGTCTAGGTGCGGAAATTCATATAGTGCTGGGGTCCTGGAATAGACCAGGAAAGGTGATAGGAGCTGGTTATGGTCGCAGGTATAATTTTTAAGTGGTTAGTCTGGGTAGCATCAGCAGGTTTTTAGTAACTGGTAATCAAAAACTGGTTAATTTTAATTAAAGTGAGACGGTTGTCGGGGGACAGGCAGATTTGCCTCTCCATAGCAAAACCTGCAGTGCTGAAGGCCCTCTCAGACCATGGTATAGCACACCACTTTGAGATAGAAAAGCCATACATACCCTGCCTTTAGATGGTGTGGCCTGACCACTGCTTTGTCCTGCAGAACCTTTTTGCCCCCTACTACTTTTCATCCGTGACAGTTGTTGCTGACACACACAAAAGGGTAGTCCTAAAAAGAATGTTGGATCTCTGAACTGTGAATTCAGGAACACAAGAATATGTAGCCCACCACACTGCAATCCACAATCATTTTGCACAGTATAACATTGTTTAGCAATTAACTCTCCCTACAAAGACTGTTGGCTATCCCTAAACTATTCCAGCAGATGGTGAGAAATGGCTGCTGGGAACCCACAAAGGCCCTTAAGGCCTCTTTCACATGGACAGCTGGGAGGTAAAAACAAGTGGCTGAGCTGCGTTTTTACAGCCCCCAATCTCCAACTTAAAGTGGATGTAAACCCGATTCATGAATTTTGATCCAGGCACATATATCTGTAGTGTTTACTTATCTCTCTCCAAAGCCCTGAGTCCTGTGTCTTTTTGCTCATCTTTATAATCCCCAACCAGGTAAAAGCAGTCTTAGTCCATTGCAGTAAGTCTTTTTTGACCATAGCTAATAACGGCAGGTAATTTTTAAAATACAGGGTGTCATATCGGTCTGTAAACTGGATGCCTAAATATTAAATATATATTTTAAAATATTATTATAAAAAGAGGATTTGTCCCAAGTGAAAGCAAAAGCTACCTGCAAGTTACTTGTTAGGGATGGGGATAGCTGGATAGGAAGAATCTATGATTTTGTAAGATTAATTTAGAAATTTGATAATGTCCTATAGTGATGGAGTTCCTGAATCAGGTTAGGCAACAAAATCATAGGGCCCGCAAGGTGGAACAGCACATCATCAGCATACGCTGACAACTTGTGTTTAGTGTTACCAACCCTCAAGCCCCTAATATCCACATTCGCTTGTATCCTATGCAATATGGGTTCAAGAACCATGGCGAAAAGGAGGGATGAGAGGGGGCATCCCTGCCCCGTGCCATTCCTGATTGGGAACCTGGAGGAGAAGAGGCCATTAACATGCTCCTCATGGAAGAGTAAAAATGGCTCCCATAGTGTAGTATCCAAAGAATATTCCGTTTATTAAAATTATATTAAAAAGCAAAAATGTAAAAAGCAATAGGTCTAAGAACAAAGTCCATACAGCATAGGTGTGCCCTGCGTTGCTTGAGGGTGCGTCTAGATAGATCTTGGTAGAAGAAAAGTCGCGCTGCATCAAAATCAAAATACGGTTTCCCTCGCATTTTATGCATAATACGGTCTTTGAGCGTGTATTTGTGCAGTTTACAGATGACATCCCTGGGAAGCCGGAGTGCTCGATGGGCCTGGTCAATCTCAATAGGTGCTGTGGCATGCAATTCTAGTATTTTTTTCGGAATATGCCCACCAGAGTGGGCATGATCTCTTTGGGGGCAGTAGCCTCAGGTAGGCCGCGGATGTTTGCCCGCTGACTGCGGTTCTCAAAATCATCTAACTGACACATTAGGGCTTCAATTTTTTTGGTCCTGTGCAGTGCATTTAGTTTGGAGCTGTCAGGACTGGCTCAGCTGTTTCTTCTCTGAGCTGGACTCTCAGCTGTCGGCTAATTGCCAGCTCTCATCTCTCTCCACAGTTAACCAGCTGTTGTGGATCTGCTCGTCAGTCCCACCTACTTAAAGATCTCCAGCTCACTTCATTCCTGCCTTCGCCTTGGTCACATCACAAGAAACCATCTCCTGCTTTCCTGTTTAAAGACTGGCTTTGCTGACATCCCTTCTGGCTCCTTATCCTGCTTGCTGTTCCTCTACTTTGATCCCTGACTTCTGGCCTGGCTGATTACCCGATCTGGTTACTGAACTCTGGCTTGGCTGATTACCCAATCTGGTTACTGAACTCTGGCTTGGCTGACTACCCGATCTGGTTACTGAACTCTGGCTTGGCTGACTACCCAATCCGGTTACTGGACTTTGGCTATGCTTTGACTACGCTTACTCTAGTTACCTTTTTATTTTTATTAATAAACAAGTGTGATTTTACTTTACTTCCATTTCGGTCTGGTTCATGGTTTCTGAGAAGAGCATGGAAATGGCGGGCAGTACATCATTAAACCTTTGTTCCAAAGTCTCCAGTCTGGTCCCTAGGTGTGGGGTGTCCATTTTAAGCAGTGTTATATCTTCCTTAAAGGCCTTCTCCACCCTCATGGTAAAGTGCTTCAGGTCCTCCCGGGTGGGGAGTGACTAAATATGGAGCTTTATGTTGTCATCTTCTAAGGGGTCAGCCACATCTGATCCCCCTTCATGTGAGGCTACTGAGTCAGGGGACGCTGGGGGGGGGGCAGAGTCATTTACCGACCGCGGAGAGGGGATCGAGGATTCTGCCAGCTGCTGTAGCTGGGCCGCGGCCCGCTGTGAGGCTTTCAAGGCCTGTGGCACTGGCGCCATCTTAGATTTCTCCTGTCCTGTTCCATGGGTCCCAAGAAAAAACTTCTCCAGCTGTCCCTGGTGAGAGTGGTCATCTCTCGTTGCTTGGGAAGATGTCCCCCACTTCTGGGCCATGCTGTGAGCCGGCAGGGATCGATAGTTCCCCCGGATGTCAGTGTTTGAGCTGTGGTGTGCACAGAGCTGAGGCTCTGCATGTTCTCACTCCTCCATAACCAGGACACGCCCCCCTCAAAGAGCTTTTTTTTTTTAAATCAAACAGATTTTGAGATCAGGGGCTACAAAGTTTAGTGCTGAAATAAATGTGCTTGGATGACAATCTTTACCAATATGATCAAGAATGAATATGGATTTATGCTCATTTAGTAAAGAATCACTTTAATTTTTTTTTTTCCTGAAAGCTGAGCACACTTTCGCATGGCTGCATAATGCTGAGCTGTAGCACATGCTGTGCAATCCCTACATGCTCCATGATTGCACAGTTTGTGCCTCATGGATTCTGCAGCTGCAAATTTTGCTAACCTGATGTTCTCATTGATACAGTTTATTTTAAAGTGGACCTCTCAGTAATTTTCCAAGTTTGGACAAATACATTCTTGAAATGTCCCAAATATACAGTACAGTATTTTATCATTTTTAAAGCTCTACTTTTTTACCATTAAAAACCATGATTGCGCTCCAGTCCAGTGACTTTCCTCAGAAATATTTCCTCAATTTCCTCTCCCTGGTGATCACTCAGACAGACTGTACATTGTAACTTTGTAGAAAGTCACCGGGTGAGAAGCTTAAGCAATCAGATATTTACAGACAAAGATGGCCCTGTCCTTCTGGAGAGAAAAGCGGATGAAGTTATTGTCCTGGGGTGTTCTGTGATCTCTGTAAGACGTCATAAATACCTAGAAGTGTTTACTTGGGATGTATGCAATTAGCATAAATCTGACGCTAGGTCCAATTTACATTTGTTGGTAAATATAATGCAGGCCATACATGTTATAAACTAAATGTACAATCCCCTTTAGCTCTACTGATGACTATGTAGTACAAGAGCCTTCCTTTTCCTGACTTAATGCAAACAGAATGGATTTTTAAAGCGGAGTTCCACCCAGAAATGGAACTTCCGTGGATCGGATCCCCCCCCCCCCCCCCGGTGCCACATTTGGCACCTTTCGGGGGGGGGAGCGGATACCTGTCAAATCCAGGTATCTTCTCCCAATTCAAGGGAAGGATCGTCGCAATCTGTGTGGCGAACTACGCAATGTCCGCCCCACCCCCCCGCTGCCAATTGGGGAAAAGCACAGGTCCCAGAAGACAGCGGAGACCATTCAAAGCGCAGCGCGACTCGCGCATGCACAGTAAGAAAGAGGCTGTGAAGCCTCAAGGCTTCACTTTCTGTTTCCCTTAGTAAGGATGCCAGAGCCTGCATCTGGAGCCGAGGGATGGTCAGCTTCGGGTGCCGACATCGCAGGCTCCCTGGACAGGTAAGTGTCCTTATATTAAAAGTCAGCAGCTACAGTATTTGTAGCTGCTGAGTTTGTTTTTTTTTTTCTCCAGGCGGATCTCCGCTTTAAGGCAGGCCTTCACATTACATGGTTGTTGGTAAATCTAATGCTGAGCATGCACATTACAATAAAATTGTGAAATTTTCCTAAACTGTGTAAGGCCCGCCTTATTCTATACAGACTGAACGGATTGTTTAGCCAGTAGGGTGAAAAGATTGTATATTCAGTAGCGTGTGGCCAGTTTAAGCCTCTCTTGAGTTTGGCTAGGGAGTATATTTTCACTCTTGTATATAAAGATATGTGGCGCTGACTCAAAAAAAAAAAAATTAATAGAATAAAAATGAATTAAAGTGTAAACACACTAAATAGATAGCGCTTCTAAAACCGTGCTAAAACTGCGAATAGTCAAGTGCAAACAATTTTCAACATAATAAATAGTAATAATCATTCATATTTCAGAAAAAACTAGTAAAGTGCAGATATAAAAATAAAGTGCAAAAAATATTCCAAAAATGCTGATAGTGCAATACAGTCCAGTACAAGAGGAAGAGAAAACTCCAAAATGACAGTTCATGAGGAAAAAGTGCATGTGCAAAAGCAGCCGAACAAAATCCACTTCATCCAATAAGTATCACCATCCGTGGTGCGCCACTCATTTACCCCAGCCTCTCACCTCATCGAAAGACCTCTACAGGTCAGATTAAGCCTTGGCATGGATATACACTGGATCCTCAGCAATCGTTTGACTTCCACCAATATCCAAAGCAATGCCGGTATCAAGATGAATTTCAGGCTCATCAGATGCAGTATAGTCATGCAATAAAGAAAGGGGGCTCCATAGTGTAGTAACTCAATCCAATTTATTATAAAAAAAGTAGTAACTTAAAATTCAGAATTGTAGGTAAAGCTATGTAAGATGCTTCCGGTCGCGGCCACAACCGGAAGTGACGACACCTGGTTCCCATCTGACGCGTTGCGTCACTGAACACGTGACTTCATCAAAGGGTAATTAGCACTTTTGGAATATTTTTTGCACTTTATTTTTATGTCTGCACTTTACTAGAGATTTCTGCAATATGAATGATTATTTATGTTGAAAATTGTTTGCACTGGACTATCCAGCACACAGATTTAGCACGGTTTTAGAAGTGCTATCTATTTAGTGTGTTTACTTTACACATTAATTATTTTTATTTTATTATTTGTTTATTTTTTGCGTCAGCGCCACACATCTTTATATATATTTGCTATTCTGTGTGGGAACACCTTTCTATGTTGGCAGCTTCACATTTTATTCATTAGAGCTTATCCAGGTTTCCGCATTAATTCTTTTCTCTTTCATATTTTCACTCTTACTGTGAGAATCTGGGAAGATTTGGGTTTGTGGTTTTGATGTTCCTCTAATGCAGGAGAAAAAAAACACCCTCTTTACTGTGGCCCCCGATTTTCTTACAACATCCCTCCGTATTTCCCTTAGTTCACACAAGATTTCTGGTAAACTCAATTAAAAATAGACCAAGAGTGTCGAGCAGAATGTATGCAATTGGACGTAGGTTCTTGCTTTCACTTCTCCTTGTGCAGTGATTTTATTAACTGGAATCAGAGTATAAAATCATCTGTATCATCCATGTCAACCATTCAGTCAAAGCTCTAGTAATCTGGTCTTCAAGGGCCACACATAGTCAAGGATGATGTATTTCAAATTATTTCACACCCTACAGTATAACTAAAGGAGCAGCTCTAGTTCAACTCATCACTGGCCAATGAGATCCGAGGGTCGCTGTTCCCCTGCTTGTTTTCCAATGGAGAGCTCATTTACCATTCTTGTAACCCCCTCCCAAATAGGCAGTTTGGTTAAGCAATGTAGTTCTGTGGCTCTCCTGTAATCAGCAGAGCGGCATGTGCTTGCTTTCGGCTGCTCTGGGCTCTGCAGGCAGCAAGTTTGATTGCTTCCCCCTGTTTTCTGGAGACATAGTGGATGGGAGAGTCAAATAAGCAGCCTGAATAGTTTGGAGCCCCAGAGAGCAGGGTTTTTTTCCCAGGAGGAGAGGTTCCCAACCAGAAGGGGTGCCAGCTTATCCTGGCCATCCTGCTAAAGGTTCTGCCTATCTCATTGAGGTCCCAGCTTTTCTTAGCTGGGGGGCCTATCCTGCTACAAGTCCTTTGGGAGCCAATTAAGGGATGCCACTGAGGATCTGATCTGGGAAATTCACAGACGTAAGGGAGAAGGGTCTCGGTGTTGCTGCTGTTATACCCAGCTTCACTACGTTTAAGGCTTGCCTGGCCTGGAACATTGCTAATGGTGTCCCAGTGCTGTCCATTTCCTGTCCTACTACAAAAGGGACTGTGCTGAGAATGTCCTTACATTCCTGTTTTAGTGTTCTGAAGTATCCCACGGTTCCTTGCACTCCACCCAAGTTAGTCTACAAAAGACTTTAAAAAAGGCAAACCCTAAACAGCTTTTTTTTTTTTTTTTGTGTTTTTTTGGAGCCAGTGTATTTTAAGTTACTGTTTTAGCCTGGCTGCTGCTCCACAGTTGGAAAAGACCCTGGGACACAAATCAGCTGCCCTTGCAGGGGTAGCGCTAAATTCTTCTTCTGCATCTCCATTTTATCAATGTCCCATCTGCTGGTGTGAGACACTTTTGGTTTTACAGCAAACACTGAGGAGGTAGTGACACTTCAGAATTTGTATTGGGGCTCTGGGAAGAGTGAATTTGGGTCCAATGTTTGTGTGATCGATCTGTTGTAGGTCATAGCCGGAAAAAGTTCACTAAATTTTTCATCAGATTTCCATAGGCTTCCATGTCTGATTCATTTAAAAAAAGAAAAACAAACAATTGTACAGGGTAGTTGCGCCTATTTCAAGTACATGAAAGAGCCATTTTGACACCATC
Source organism: Lithobates clamitans (assembly GCA_037952925.1). Classification (NCBI taxonomy): domain Eukaryota; kingdom Metazoa; phylum Chordata; class Amphibia; order Anura; family Ranidae; genus Lithobates; species Lithobates clamitans. Next base: position 1,880,689 of record JBBGZY010001144.1, read on the forward strand.
AAGCAGTGTTCTCCAATGAAGTTTTTTGAATAAATAATCTTTTCAGAAATCATGTCGGGGCCTACAACTTTTATTATTATTTATTATTATACAGGATTTATATAGCGCCAACAGTTTGCGCAGCGCCTTACATGGAGAAGGAAAGGGGAAGGAAGAAGGGAGCTGGCGCTGGATTATTAATCCCGTGCCAGCCCCCTCCTTCTTTAAATTAAATAATCCTGATTTCGGCAGGTTTTCTGACTTTTCAGATTGGCTGCTCTTGTAAACATTGTGTAGCAAGACCCTTTGAAGCCACCTACAGACACAAGAGCACATGAAACCAGTTCAGGGATTCTTCGTATATGGTGAGCAGGGGGAAATTTCCCAGTGAAGCCCAGAATGGCATTAAAAACCTAACAGGGTTCTAGACTGGACTTCTTGGCTGAATATATACTTTAGGTATCCAGTGAGTCCAGTAAAAATGTTGGAATGATGTTTGATAAAATATGGCAGTTTGCATCTTTTTCTTTTTTTTTCTTTTTTTTTTTTTTTGCATTTTTAATTTATACATTTTTCAGTACATAAGCAAGTGAATAAATAAAGGGAAGTACAGTGTAGGCTGTGTGAATGGGTACATCGGGGAATGCAAAACATCTGTAAAGAACAGGGGGAGTCAGACTTTGTGCCATCTACAAAAGCAGGTCAAAAGACCTTCTGCTACAACAAAGTCCAAGGAACATCGTAGGAAGGGGTGGGAGGCCGGACATATGACTGGCTTCTATTTAAGTATTTCCAGATTGAACAGTCTGTGTGTCAGGGGTCACTTTGTTTTTAAATGATCATAATAAAAACTGGGTAATGGTGAAGGGACTTTAAACGCAGGTGGAGTATATACTGTAGGCTGCTATTTAAGAACATTTTCTAAAAAAACCTAAATGCTAGTGGCTTGGATGTCATACTGATAGGCATCAGCACTGTAAACAATGGCCTGAAACAAGCATGCAGCGAGTGAAGGCAGAGCTCCTTACATGCATTCTGGGAAATAACTAAAACCAGAGGTTTGGCAGCCAGCGTTTTCAGCAATGGCACACTTCTATTGTGACAGGTTACCAATAACATGCAAACTTCTTCAGCTCATGAAGGGGTTAAAGTTGTTGCAAATTTTTCCCCTTCCAGAAATAGTAATTGAGCACATTAAGATTAATACGCTCCCCGATTCCAAATGAAGTTTAAGTCCATCGCCTGCTCCGCTGGGACTCTTGACAAGCAAGGGACGCCAGGGAAGTGTTAATTGGTTGATCAGCTGTTAATTAATGAAATCCTTGCCGCTTGGCCTTTTTAGTAGCGGCTGTACAGAGATGGCCTTGATAAACCACTGTGTGGTAACCCGAGCCGATGCTCAGAGCTTTAACCACCAAGATAAAGGAGAACTCTGTGTCCCAAAAGAAAAACCTCAGGCCACAGTTGCAAACTGTCATGGAACTTGAAGATCAGTCTCTGGAAGTGTCCTGAATTTTTAAGTCCGTGCTCTAAGATTCCACCTACTAAAGAAAACATCATTTGAGAAATATTGGGGTTGCCATTGCTGATTGCTGTCTGAAAATGCTAATTGTCTGGCCTTTATGAGTCACTGGTTCAGGAGAAATATGTTGATTAGAAAAGAAGCCTGACTTCAAGAGTGACTCGGCCAGCAAGACAACTAGTCAGTAAAGGCCACCCTTTTCATTTTTATGAATGCATGCCAAAACCTCCCTCCAGAAGGCACCTATAGCCGGAAAGTTCCAAAAAATGAATGAAATCTGCATCTGGTGTGGAACATCGCCAACAAAGGGAGGATTGGTTCCCAGATATCTTAACCAGTCTCGCAGGTGTGAGATAACCCTATGAATGAACTTAAAGTGTATTAAACGCTCTTTAGCAGAAACTAATCTGGTAAAGGGAGCTTCCCAAACGTCTTTCCACAATTTCCCAAGATGCTTTACAGGGACATATCAGTGTAATAGTTTCTGGAAAAATATCTTTGTATATAGTGGACAACGGCTTGACCAGGGCCTCATCTCACAGCAACAATTCCATTTCCAGGGAAATATGCCAGGGGCACATATTATTTGTTTTTAATTTCTTTTTACAGACTGAACCTCCTCTTTAAAATGCCGTAAATGCCATAATTGGCTACATGGGTTCCAATTATTTTTTGTCCTCGACAGTGTTTCCACATGGAGCTCTAAAACTCCTGCTCAGCAGGGAAATGTCTCCATACATTTATTTAGAATATTGGTGGCAAGCCTCAGTGACTTGCTCATTAGGAGCATCTTTTAGTGCCGAATAGGACCTCTTTTTCTTTCAGAACAATTCCTTATAGGAATTTTGTTCCATGCTGACTCGTTGGAGCAGGTGATGTTTTCCCAATCTCATGTCCTCCAGTGTTGGTGATCCTTTGTCTCCTGTAGCTTCATCTTCCTGCTCCTAGCTGAAGCATGAACCAAGCATGGTCTGCTATTGCAGTCCCCACCTCCTCAAGGTTCCCCATGTTTGGTGTTCAGAGATGGCCTGCACAGCACTGCTGCAAAAAAGAAACAGGTATTGAAGTAACTAGGAATGCACCGATACCATTGTGTTTACAGCGAGTACGAGTACCAATACTTTTTTTTTTTTTTTAAACTCGCCGATACCAATTACCGATACCTACCGCAACTGTTTTGTTTTCACTTCAGCTGTCAGCAATGGTACAAAGCATTGAAAAGTTATGTACAAATTAAATAAATTGTTTTTTTTATTTTTTTTATTTTGTGCTTTTTCAATCTGAAATGTGTAAATATGTTAATATATATGTGTAAAAATATTAACTAACAAAGCAAACAAAAAAAAAAAAAGTTTTAATTGTTTATGGTTTATAAAATAGACGTGAACAAAAAAAAAGCAGGAAAATAATAATCAAATAGAGGAGAATAGGGAGTTAATTAAGGCTGATTAGAGTAAATTAAGGGTTAATAAGGGGTTAAACAGATGAACATTTGTTCATCCCATTGATCTGCCGATGAAGAAACAGAAAGTTACAAAAAGAAACAATGTTTCTTTTTATTTTAGTGTTTAAGTGGCTGAGCAATGTTGTTAAAGGGTTGTATAGTCTTTTTTTTAACTTTTACCTACAGGTAAGCCTATAATAAGGCTTACCTGTAGGTAAAAAAAATATCTCCTAAACCTGTACGGTTTAGGAGATATTCCCCTTGCTATGAGCCGCTGAGTGCAGCGGCGCATGCGCACAGGGGATTCTCGGCTGAAGGCCCGACAACTGCCGGACCTTGCTGGGAAAGAAATCGCGGCTCCGGCCACTCACAGCGCTGGAGCCGCGATACCCGGAAGACACGCCAAGGCAACATGTCAGCTACCTCGGCGTGGACCAGGTAAAATACCGACGCCTCGTTCTAAGGTGAGTATTTCATAATGAGCTAGTATGCGGTGCATACTAGCTCATTATGCCCTTTGCCTTACAGGGTTATAAAAAAAAAAAATATGTCAGCGGGTATACAACCGCTTTAATAAACATTTCCGGTCCAATTGCACCTGCAAACTGCCCCTGTGTGTAAGGGGCCTTACTGGACTTCTCTAACACTTCAGCTGTCAACAGGGGAGACCCACTGACTGCTCAAAGCATCAAGCCTGAAAGTATCGGTTTCAGGTATCGGTGCATTTGCACGAGTACTGATATTTGTGCAAATACTCGGTATCGGCACCAATACGGATACTAGTATCGGTGCAACAATAGAAGTAACCGTGGACTTGCTCTCTGCCTGAATAAGTCTGCTTCTTCTCTTCTGACCTCTCTTATTGACAAGCTGTTTTCATCACAGGAACACTGTGATGGTTCTTGTGTTTCGCACCGTTCTCTGTAACTTGTGCAGACAATAGTGTGGTAAAATCCCAAGTGAACAGTTCCGAGATGCTGCAACCACAATGTCTGCCACCAACAATTATTCCATGGTAAAAATCACCAAGACCGTGCAGCTTCCCTATTCTAAATTTTAGTATAATAAAAACTAAACCTCTTGCCCATGTCTGCATGCTGCTTTAAGTATTGAGCGGCAGCCATATGATTTGCTGATCGGGCAGATCTCCACAATACTTTAAAACTGCCAGTAAAAAAAAAACTGTTTTCTGTTTCTGCCAGGACTCCGGTATACTCCCTATCCGCTCCTGGCATTATACTGACACTCATTGTTAGATAAGATCACAAGTTCCAATTGTGTATTCAGCTTGCCACAACTCGTTTATAGCACATGACCACTTATCAGGTGATGCTGGTATGGTACACATGGGTAGAAGAGGACTGCTAAAAGATTACAAAAGATTGTGTGTATAGATGGATAAATAAATAGTAGGAGTCAGGCTTTCATGTTCCCACTACCAGCTAAGAAATGCCTACAGGCCGTTAGCTTGTATATTATTTTTCCTTAAAATCAGAAATCCCAACTTTTGTTGTAATGTTGTTTGTCCTCTGGAACTCTAGGTGTGGAGACATGTGAATATGCAGGCCAGGTATTCTCAATCGGAAGTGGCAGAAACCTGCTGTTTTAGTGCATGTGAGAGGTGCAGAGAAATGTGACAGGTGACAGATTTAAAAAAACAAAACAGGGGCTGACTTTAGAACAGTTGCAGTGTTGCCTGGATAGCATTACACCTGTTCCCTGAAGCCAAGACAATTGTACAGTAGAAGCTGCGTGTTTCTGAAGCCTGGGCTTTTTGTGTCTGAAAGACGGATTTTATTGTTCAGTCTTTCCGCTGCTCAGAATCCACGTTTCTTCTTTCTGGCTGTTATGTGGGCATACATATGACACACTGGCCCATTGTTCCATGTGACCTGGAGCTGGGACAATTGCTGATATTCTTTACCTAAACAATGCGTACATTGTAATGTCTCCTCCATATGTTACAGCCTTTAAAGCCTTGCGTGATTTATGAGACGTGCATTGGAATATTTTTGGAAACAGTAACCAGAAGCAAACTTTAAATGACAATTGAACCTGAAGTAGGTACCTACATGATGACAACCTTCCTTTACTTACAATAATGTGAGTCTCCTCTGGGCCTTTCTTTCCTCCTCCCAGCCTTGACTTTCCATTGTGAAAAGCGTCAGAGCCCAGCCAGATGACACAGGAAAAATGGCTAACGGCATCTATGTCCAGAGATACTGAGTGCTTGAAGGATACAAATCATGAGCAGGTTACTGCAGTTACATGTGCAGTTTCTTCTCCCCCATTGATGTCTTGCTGGGAAATAAGGAATATATAAAGTGCCATGGTGTTGTTTCCCTTTTTATGTGCTTGAAGTGGTGAACTTAGAGGGATGGCTTGTCTTTATCATGGCTTTATTACAAGATTATGCTGTAAAGTGTACAAAGTGTAAAATGGTACAAGATGGTAATCGGAGGCACAGCTTGTGACTTTTTTGGTTCTCGGTCATATTTGTCCATCTTCTCCACAATTGTGGGTAAATGCAGCAACAGAAGGCATTGCTCTGAACCATCCCTTCTCTAAGAAGCTCTCCTTGTTTGTTCCTCACTTGTTTCTCTTTTGTGGCAGGACGTATAGATCTCAAAAAATGAAAATATTATAAACCAAAAGTCTTTACATTGAACTGAACATTCCAGCCTCTAAGGGCCTGTTCACACCAGCCTGATCTATTACAATGAATCTATCACAGATGCATTGTGTTAACTCACCGCAACAGACCAAGAATTGTGCAGGCAGCATTTTTGGAAGTACAGCACGCCGCAATGCATGGCAGTCCTTTATGCATGTTGCAGTATGCTAGGAAGGTGCATTAATGTGCAGAATGAATGGTACCACATTGCAGCAATGCACAGTTATTGTGTATTGCAGGACCACAGTGCACTTGTGGGAATAGGCCCTAAATGATTGCATTGATTGTTTTCTAGTAAAATGAGACAGCACTACTTTACACATCACTGGATTCAACAAACTGCTTAACTAAGGATGTGGCTGGGACATTCCCTTTGCCTACAAACATGGTGCTAAAAGATGTCTTGACTTTCCCAATCTCAGAAAGTTGGGTATATAGGAAGGGGCAGCTGAGAGGAGTCTTGGGACTTTCTGTTGCTCATGTAGCCATTATCTTATTCTCTTAGGGCTGATGATTGGTAGATTGCATGGACTAATCAGAGCATAGGATAGCTTTTTATGTTACCTTTCCTGCTTTCTTTGCCATATTGTGGAACACACACAGCAGATATGGTGCATCCTCCGTCGACAGCGAAGGTATAAGTTTACAGGTACAGTTACACCTGGTGGACAATGGATTGTATGACCAAATGCAGATGATGCATGGTGAAATGTCAAAGCTTGTAGCTTACCTGTAAAGAGCCATCATCTAGACCACGGATCCTCAAACTACGGCCCTCCAGCTGTTGCAGAACTACACATCCCATGAGGCATTGTAAAACTCTGACATTCACAGACATGACTAGGCATGATGGGAATTGTAGTTCCTGAACACCTGGAGGGCCGCAGTTTGAAGACCCCTGATCTAGACAATCTACTGCCCCGTGGTTTATTTACTAGAAGAGGTTTTTCACTTGACGTGAATGCTAGTGAATAGGGTGAAGCTGTCCTGACATTTAATGTATTCAAAGTGAACACAGCTTCACCTTATTCTCTAACATTGAGTTTGCTAGGTGAACAGACTCTACTCTTATAGTAAATGAACCCCACTGTATTAAAGTATATGTAAACTCAATCACTAAAATCTTATAAAGGCTTTAAAGCGGAGATATCCAAACTTTTGACCTTCCTGGGCCACATTGTAAGAAGAGGAATTGTCGTGGGCCACACAACTAATACTAAGACCCCTTGCACACTGGGGCGCTTTGCAGGCGCTACAGCGCTAAAAATGGTGCCTGCAAAGCACCCTGAAAGAGCCGCTCCTGTGTCTCCAATGTGAAAGCCCAAGGGCTTTCACACTGGAACGGTGCGCTGACAGGATGCTAAAAAAAGTCCTGCTAGCAGCATCTCTGGAGTGGTAAAGGAGCGGTGTATACACCACTCCTCCACCGCTCCTGCCCATTGAAATCAATGGGCTGTGCGGCTATACCGCCAGCAGCAGCGCTTTGCGGGTGGTTTTAACCCTTTCTCGGCCGCTAGCGGGGGGTAAAAGCGCCCCGCTAGTGGGCAAAAACATTTTTTGTAATTTTTTTTTAATTATAAAGGTAAACGAGGGCAGCATTAAACTAGTGCGATATTTGGCACTGTTTTTGATAAACTAACGCATCAATATCTGGTTCGATCGATGTAGTTGCAATTTTGAATGAATTCTCAAGGAGCCCATCGGATATTTTGGTTCTAATTTTGCCCTTCTTGTACTTCATCCTTGAAAATAGTTCCTGCCGAAAACTGATGACATGAATAAGGCGTGATTGTGAAGAGTGGGATATTTTTCTTTGGGAAGATAAAATTCATAACAGTCCAGTAAAGAGACACAGTCAAATTTTTCTTCAGCCGCTTGTGTTCGCTAAGTGTAAATGCATTTTTACAATAAAATTAAGTAAAAAAACAAAAAAATCTAACATTTTTAAGTAAGTTTATGATTTTCATAGTCATCTTGGGCGGCAGATTAGACATCCTTACTTTAACCACTTGAGGACCAGCATCATTTTGGAATTTAGGTGTTTACATGTTTAAAACAGTTTTTTTTTGCTAGAAAATTACTTAGAACCCCCAAACATTATATATTGGTTTTTTTTCTAACACCCTAGAGAATAAAATGGCGGTCATTGCAATACTTTTTTTCACACCGTATTTGCTCAGCGTTTTTTTTTGGAAAAAATTCATTTTTTGAATAAAAAAATTAGACAACAGTAAAGTTAGCCCAATTTTTTTTATATATTGTGAAAGATAATGTTACGCCGAGTAAATTGATACCCAACATGTCACGCTTCAAAATTGCGCCCGCTCGTGGAATGGCGCCAAACTTTTACCCTCAAAAATCTCCATAGGCGACGTTTAAAAAATTCTACAGGTTGCATGTTTTGCATTACAGAGGAGGTCTAGGGCTAGAATTATATCGCTCTGATTGTGGCGATACCTCACATGTGTGGTTTGACTACCGTTTTCATATGCGGGCGCTACTCACGTATGCGTTCGCTTCTGCGCGTGAGCTCGTCGGGATGGGGGGTTTTATAACAAAAAAAATTTTTTAATTTTTATTATTTATTTTACATGATTTTATTTATTTTTACACTGTTTTAAAAAAAAATTGTGTCACTTTTATTCCTATTACAAGGAATGTAAACATCCCTTGTAAGAGAAAAAAGCATGACAGGACCTCTTAAATATGAGATCTGGGGTCAAAAAGACCTCAGATCTCATATTTACACTAAAATGCAATATAAAAAAAAGTTATTTAAAAAAAATGACATTGAAAAAAAATGTGCCTTTAAGACGTATGGGCGGAAGTGACGTTTTAACGTCGCTTCCGCCCTGCAATGTCGTGGAGACAAGTGGGCGCCATCTTAGCCTCACTCGTCTCCAGGCACAGCAAGGAGACAGACGCGATCGCCTCTGCCACTACCGACGGCTCCGGTTAGCGGCGGAGGGCACTGGATCGCGACTGGAGGGGGGGCCCCTCTCCCGTCACCAATAAAAAGTGATCTTGCGGCGAATCCGCCGCAGAGACCATTTTTATCTGAAATCCGACCGCCGCACGAAAACGGGGTTACCGGGGTTATGGCAGCTAGCTGCTGCCATAACAACGATATCCGCCGCCAAACTTAGGACGTACATCGGCGTGCGGCGGTCAGCAAGTGGTTAAAGCATCTAGCAACTAAAGTATCTTCGTATTTATTTATTTAGTTACTAATGCAAACACTGCAATTCTAAGTTAAAAATAGTGCATGTATGCATACTTGTAAATTTTAGTGTTACCATTTGCTTTATGTATATTCTGTTATCTATAAGCCATCTTGCCCCTGGAAGTTATAAAACACGGATGTAGACACCGCTACTACAGTGATCGCTACTCAATTCTGGTTCCTGTGTTGAGCGTCCAGCCTGATGCATTGTTAACACAGGAGGTCACGCCAGGAGTGCCATATAAAATGCTTTGCATTTTCTAAATGAATGCAAAGCTTTCTCTGATTGGGGCAAGGCGGAGAGAGAATGTTTGAGTAGTCTGACAGCTGCTGGTATGGGCTGTCAAAAGATAGATTTCTCTTGTTCAGGATGTGGGGCTGAAGGAGAGAAAACTTACAGTGTGTGGGCCGCTTTAGAGAGCTTCTTTTCCTTTCCTAGTTTATGCAAAACTTTAAACCATTTTGGCTGGAGTTGCATGTAAAAAAAATGATGGCGGTGACAACTTTGCAATGCACACTTTGGCTTTGTGTCTGTTTCCTCTCTATTGAGAGAGTCAGAATTTCACCCCACCCATCAGAATGCATTGTCAGACTTTCTAATGCCCTTTAATAATCAGTTGTAGCAGAATTGTAATCCTATTAACTGCTTGTTCACCACACTTTCACATCCTCCGACCATCAGTCTTTTTACTATCGCCGTCAGCTCCATGAAAATGAATCCTCTCCAGCTAGGGTTAGGGGACAGTATTGATTTCCATAACTTTGGTGAACAGTTTTCAAACTTTTGCAACTCTCCCCATTTCATCTTTAACTGAGGACTGTGTAGAATTCCCAGTATAGAAGAGTGTCGGTAGAGCGCATTAGAGATTGCAGATCAATAAAAGGAATTAAAAAATATGTTACCCCAACATTTCATATTCACAATATGTGCCTGTTGTACCATGTACTTGTTTTAAAAAGTATCCTGTTCTTATTGCATTGCTTTCTTTGTGTGAAATACATGGTGATCCTGCCAGTGTTCCACTTTCCTATTTCAAACTGACTATGCTAGGCATAAGCACATCCTTCAGTATGTGGTCAGTTTTCTGGCTGTGCAAGTAGCAAAGCCTGCCTGTCCTCCGATGATCAGAGTTCTGTTGACACGTGTCCCCCCCCCCCGCGCACAAGCCATTCACTGGGAAGATCAGTGTACTGCAGTCTCTCCTCCCCCAGCTCTCTAAGCCCCTTATGCAGCTGAGAACAGAGATTGTGATCTCTTGAACAACTTCTACTTTAAACTGAATGGGTTGTTTTGCAGGGTAAGGGCTCAGATATAAGGTATGTAAAAATTGGTGCTGCGCTGTTCTTTAAAAAAAAAAAAAAACACTATGCTGCTAGAGGTAGTAGTACAAAGGTAAAAGAACACGTAAAATGACATAAATATATAAAAAACCAGAAACAATATAAGTACAATCAATATAGAGCACTTCTATACCCAATAGGTGCAGTGTGATATTCCACAATAATCAGTGGTAATTGCAAAGTGCAAGAAAATCATTCAATAAAGACTTAAGGCCAGATGTGATAAGTATCTTACTGGAAACATTAAAATCAATATACAATCACTAAAAACCTCAATGGATCATGCAAATAGGCAAAAAACATTGTGCAAAAAACAGCAATTAATAAATGAAATGTGCAATGTGCACTCAATATGTGCAAAAATTGCAAATGCAGTGTATAATAAACATATAACCAAAATAAGTCCACTGTAGAACTTGTGGAAATTCAAACAAAGGCAAACGGCAAATATATAATAGAACTGGGAATGTAGTCCAATGCGATTAAATCCTCTTTTTGTGGCTAATCAAAAAATGTGCAAAAAAGTGCAATAAGGTGCTGAGAGCATGGGGGTGCTCTCCTCTTCGTGCACAGGACACACAGTAGTGTGAAGTGGCCTCTTACCTTGCGGTAAAGAGGTAACCTGTATAAAGTTGCTGGTAATGGCTGCTTCTCCCTTGTACTCCTAACTGTCTCTCAATTAGATTCCTGGGCTGGGTGGAGCTGTTAGTGAGTCTTTGTCTCTCAGTGGAGCAGGAGGGGGATTAAAGGAAAGAAGGGGCCAAATAGTGTAGTATTTCAATCAGAGATTGGTTTTTATTAAAACAATGGTGAGGGTACTCACTTCACTTACAAGAAAAAAACACACAGAAAACGTATCTCCTACGAGCGGCGAGCTCGTTTGCATATATCAGTCTTGGATGCCTATCCCGTCCCTACGCGTGACGTCATGGTCACGTGACTTCATCAGGTCATTTTCAAAGGTCGGTGATGATATGATGTTTATATCCTGACATGTTTCGCCACTAAAGGCTTCCTAAGGGAACTTATTAAATAGTCAGCAGACAGAGTCTCCCAGTGGCGCCAACCCAGAGCCAGCAAGGCGATGCAGGGGACACACGGGGCGCCGTGCGGCCACAGAGGGCACACCAAGACCAAGAAAGTAAGTTGTAGCATAGAGTTAGCTGAGGGTACCAACAACAGGATATGGATTGTCCAAGCCAGTCAAAGAAAGGCTTGACGATGTAAGGAATTTTAATGGTCATCCACGGGCTTCCAGCAAATCCCCCAAGGAAGCCTTTAGTGGTGAAACATGTCAGGATAAAACTTTGAAAATGTCTGTGATTCAAAATAAGACAAGTTGCAAATTTTTAATGCCAAATCACTTTTAGTAATGTATTAATAAAATGTGTTATATATATATATTTTTATCTTGTACTATTTTGATCATGGCACCATTAAAATCCCACTAAAAACATTCCTGTGTATACATCAGGGATGTGTTGTCAGGGGAGGCAGGTGGGGTTGAGCCTCACCTGCCATGAACGTTAAAAAAAAAAACGAGCTTCGAGGGTCGTAGCACGGCGACCTGAGGTCACAGAGAGCCCAAATGTTAAGAGGGAGAATGAGAATCTGCTGCTGTTGAAAAGGTACTGTTATAATCAAGCTAAACCATATATTATTATGCTATATCTTATAAGATATTTTATTTGTATATTTACTGTGAAGTTACTGGTTTGAAGTTATAACTTCAAACTTCAGTAATTTGTCCGTTAAGCCACCTGTTTGAGTACAGTTTTTAAAAATATAGTAAATCATCTTAAAAACAATATATAATTCTTTGTATATTACTTATGGTAATTAACCCCTTGCCACCCAGCCCAATTCTGACACTTCTCTCCTTTCATGTAATAATCATTTTTTTGATAGAAAATTACTCAGAACCCCAAACATTATATATATTATTTTAGCAGACACCGTAGGGAATAAAATGGTGGTCAACTTTTTATGTTGCACAGTATTTGCGCAGCAATTTTTCAAACAAGTTTTTTTTGGAAAAAAACAGTTTCATTAATATAAAAAGATAACCCAATATTTTTGTAAAATGTGAAAAATGATGTTGCGCCAAGTAAATAGAAACCTAATATGTCACGCTTTAAAATTGCGCACACTCGTAGAATGGCGCCAAACTTCAGTACGTAAAAATCTCCATAGGCAACGCTTTAAAAATATATTACAGATTACATGTTTAGAGTTACAGAGGAGGTCTAGTGCTAGAATTATTGCTCTCACTCTAACGATCGCGGCATATGTAACCTGTGTGTATCTGGGTCTGATACTAGCCAGTGCGTCACCAGCCACTGACCTCACTGCACGTCCCTGGTATATATAGTTAATATTGTATATTCACCTAACTAAATAGAAGCAAATAGGAAGGGAAAAACATATTTTGATCCCGAATGTAATAAATACAGAAAACATACAGATTTAAAAAGAACATATAACTTTTAAATAGCAGTGGTGCACTACTCCAGTTGGTAAATGATGTACTGATTTTCTAAAATAACTTTTTTATCGCTTTTGTATATGATCTCTTAACTTCAATGTAGGCATCTGCATTATGTCATCTGAATTTATAGTAGGAACTGGAGATTCTGCACTGTTGGTGGGTACATATGCTGACCATGTAATACATGTTAGAGAAGACAGAGCCATATAATGAGCGATATTAGCTGTAAGATTTTGTTGGAGAACTTAGTAACTCTAGAGTAATATTTTCTAAATCTGTGACCTTCTCGCGTAAACTCCTTCAGTCATACCGTACTGATTGGAGAACTTGTGATCGTTATTCTACCAGTCGGAGCCATCTTTCCTTTGATTGTAGGACAGCCATAGAACTGTGTCGGCATAGAGGTAACAATCTCCTATTTTACATTTTTTTATTTCTAAATGGTGATTTTTTTTGACAGATATTTGACCGGCTTACAATTCTGTCAAAGAACTGAATTTGGTTTTGTTGCTCACCTCTTGTTCGTAAAACTTTATTCTTGGGTCGCACAGACTTGTGGCGATGAACTTAAAGTAGAACTCTTGCACAGCAGTGTTGTCACCCTCTACAAAGGGTATTCTTAGATGGACATTTAGGAGCCTATTCGTAAAGGTTTTGTTACAAGATTCACGCAACTTTTACTCAAGATTCACACATATTTATAATTAGCGTTAATTGAAAAAATGTGTGAAAGCTGTGTGAATACTTTAATAAATGCACTTCTTCATTCTAAACAGACTTTAAAGTGGAACTAAACATAAGTATTAAAAAACTGTGAGGAGTCAGCTCTTTATGTCAGAAGAGACATGCAATATTTCTTCTGCAGTAACAAGCACTTGCCTGCCTGCTTGCTGTCTTCTATTTAATGCACTCTGAGCTGTAAAGGTGCTCTCCAGCTGCGCTGGAATGACTGACTTCCAAGTGCATGCACCGCATGACATCACTCCACCACTGGCCAATCAAAAGGTCTAAAACCTGACACTTGGAAGTAGCCGGGGAGAAGATGACAGCATCCAACGGGGAATGTGAGTATTTCTGAGAGTTAGTTCCACTTTAAAGGATAAGTTCACCCTTTGGAACATGTTACATCCGTATTTGGGGTGGAAGATGTAACAGCTGCAGCAATCCCCCCCCCCCCTGTGACCACGAGCAGGCACCTCCTCCCGCTGTCACTGTTTTGAAAATAACGTGGCCCCTTTCTTTCCAGGCAGGATTGTGCTGAGGGGCAGAGCTGTGTAAATCTCAGGACTGCATAGACAGAAATACAAATCTTTGAAAGGTAAATCTCTGTTACCTTGTATCTCACATTTGTATGTACAGTAGCTGTTTGCCTGGAGGTCAGCTTTGAGAAAACCACTGTAATAATAATTCTCACTGAAAATACTCTCCTTTTTTTTTTCCTGTGTTTTCTCCTGGTTATCTAGCCAGGAACACACCCCATGTATTACAGTGCCCCCACTCTGGAGAAAGCAGCACAAGGGGCACCTTTGAACAACAGTCTGGGGGTGGGGGGGTGGGAAGTGTTAGATGTACTAGCAGATTTAGATAAACTAACAAATTGAAGCTGAACTCCCACTAATACTTTATAAGCAGCTGCAGCAAACAGACTTGTTACTTTTGAGATAAAGGTTTTACACAAATACAATTTGGTTCATTGCAAGCACCCCTGCCAGTAGTAAATGGTTTGTCTCATCCCTCTAACTTCTACTACTGCAGGACAGCTTGTCCTTTTGAAAATTAAAGCGGAGGTGTGCTAAAAAAAAATATTAAAAGCCAGCAGCTACAAATACTGCAGCTGCTGACTTTTAATATATGGACACTTACCTGTTCAGGGAGCCCGCGGTGTCGGCAGCCGAAGCCGATCCGTCCTTCGGCTCTCGGCTGCTGCCGCCGCCATCCTCAGTAAGGGAATAAGGAAGTGAAGCTGTGCGGCTTCACTTCCTGGTTCCCTACTGTGCGTGCGCGAGTCGCACTGCGCGTCCTCTCAGGTACCTGCTGTATTCTGTGTCTCACAGAATACAGCAGAGGAAGACTGGGTAGGCGGCGGAAGTGGCGTAGATCACCGCGGTGATCTATGCCAGGAAGTAGGAGCAAATACCTGTATTAGACAGGTATCTGCTCCCTCCTCCCCCCCTGAAAGGTGCCAAATGTGACACCGGAGGGGGGGGGATCCAAAAAGTGGAAATTCCATTTTTGGCTGGAACTCCACTTTAAGACTTCCTGGCCAGATTACCAGGTAAAAATACAGGAAAGAAATACTAAAAAAGAAAGCTAATGCAGCCATCACATCTAAGAATTGGTAAACTGCAATATAATGTTTCCTTTTGTGTTTAAAGCAAAGTTCCATCCATTTAAAAGTCAGCAGCTACTAGAAGGGTAGCTGCTGACTTTTAATAATCAGACACTTACCCATCCCATGGTCCAGCAATGCGGGCACATGAAGCCCTGCTCCTCTCCCCCTCCTTTCCATGGCGCCGGCATCCTAACTGTGGGCGCCCGTCTGTGGCTTCACACTGCGCATGCACACTGTGAATGGCTGGGCAATCTTCTGGGACCTGTGACGTGTAGGGAGGGAGGGGGAGAGGTGATCTTCGTTCTGGCACCGCGGCGCCAGTGGAGGAAATGGGAGCTGGATGCCTCTAAAACAGGGTATCCTCTACCCCCCCCCCCAAAAAAAAAAAAAATTACATGCCAAATGTGGCATGTCAGGGGGTCACCAACACCTAAAGCAGAAGTTCCATTTTTGGGTGGAACTCCACTTTAATACCGCTTGAAGAAACACATGATTGGTTATGGTTTTGCCCCTGTTTTCTTCATCTGGTGTATAGCTGTGATTTTAAAAGTTGAGATGCCCTTGACAGGATACAACCCTTTCTTACGGCCTTCATTCCTTTTATTACTATGACAAAGTTACAGCAAATTAATCCAGATCTACCGTTGGAAGCAGCATACTGTCTGTTTTCTATTGGATTCCAGCTGACATCATGGCTATGAGAAGAAATAGCTGCATAAAACTTGAGCTTCAGAGAGTCTTGTGATTCATCTCAGTAGCCCTAGGCACGTTTGTACATGACCTTGATCTAGGTCAGTGTTTCTCAACTTCAGTCCTCAAGGTGCCCCAACAGGTCATGTTTTCAGGATTTCCCTCAGATGAAACAGCTGTGGTAATTACTAAGGCAGTGAAACTGATCAAATCACCTGTGCAAAATAGTGGAAATCCTGAAAACATGACCTGTTGGGGCGCCTTGAGGACTGGAGTTGAGAAACACTGATCTAGGTTATACATGGTTACATTCCTTTCTTTATGTATTTTGCTATTTCTTTTCTTATCCAGCACCTCTGCATAGGGCTCAGGATGGCACATTGGGATGTTGACATGCATTCCAAAATCGAATTTGGGCAGTGCCAGAAGAGGCAGACAAATAAAAAAACGTGTCTGTGGCTAAACAGAAGCAAGACATTAGACAGATCGCCTGTATAATGTGTCATAAACAGTTCCTTGTTGCTTACAAAGGCGAACAAGGTAAATACAGCTGCCTTGGTGATGTGCTGACAACAAAGCGCGGCCATAACCCAGACTGTCAATGTAAGAAGGTGCTGGGGACATGAGGATAAAATGCTCAGAGCCCTTGGAATTTTTTCCCTGACTTAACGTTCAAAACAGAAGAAAATTCTCTGCTTCACAATGCAGTATCAAACTTTTGTAGCTGCTTGACATTGTTTCTTCTCCTTGAAAGCCTGGTGCTGAGAAAAAAGAAAAAAAAAAAACTTGACAAACTTTTCTTTTGTTATTTGTAATAAAAATGTGATTGGCTGGTGAACAAGGAGACAGTGTGGCCAATAGGTAAATGATTTTCTTTGGTCTGGAGTTTGCTGTGGGTCAGACCATCCAGAGACTTCTTGGTCAGAGGAGCCCACTGTAAAAATCAATCACCTTTGTTCACTTTTTATTTTTCTTCTAAATTCCAGCTCCCCTATGTACCAATAGTATGTACCAATATAGCAGTAATGTACTTCTTTTGAAAAAATAAAACACCTTTCCATTTATTCTACACATGCTTACCTCACTCTCTTCATGGCTGCTTAACCAGCCTCGGAAGGATTTACCCCCTTAATGACCAGGCCATTTTTTGCAGTACGGCACTGCGTCGCTTTAACTGACAATTGCGAGATCATGCAAAGTTGTACCAAATATAATTGTTTTTTTTCCCACAAATAGAGCTTTTTTTTGGTGGTTTTTGATCACCTCTGCGTTTTTTATTTTTTGCGCTATAGACAAAAAAAAAGACCGACAATTTTGAAAAAAAAAAATATATATTTTTTACTTTCTGCTATAATATATATCCAAAAAAAATCTATAAAAAAAATCTATTCATCAGTTTAGGCCAATATGTATTCTGCTACATATTTTTGGTATAAAAAAAAAATCACAATAAACGTGTATATATAGCGGATAGATTTATGGACTTTCATTTTTTTTTTTACATTTTTACTGGTAATGGCGGCAATCTGCAATCTTTATCAGGACTGTGACATTGGGGCGGACAAATCTGACACCACGTGACACTTTTTGTGGACCAGTGACATTATTACAGTTATCAGTGCTAAAAAAATACACTGATGTATAAATGACACTGGCAGGGAAGGAGGCTAACACTAGGGGGAGTTCAAGGGGTTAACTGTGTTCCCTGGGTGGGTTCTAACTGTGTGGGGGCTGGGCTCACTGGGACAACATAGAGATCGCTGTGCCTGATCACTAGGAACAGCAGATTTTCATGTTGTCCCCTGTCAGAACGGGGATCTGCCTTGTTTACAGATCCCCCGTTCTGCCTCTCTGTGCAGCGATCATGACCTATTGCATGAAACTACGTACAGGTACATTGTTTTGCGCAATAGAGCTGCTCTGTCGCAGTATATGTGCGGTGGTTAAAAACACTTATCCATTACTTCTGCCTTACTTCCTGGTCAGACTTTAGGTCATGACACTGTAAGGAGTTGACCAGCTGAGGGTAGATGATGCAGGGAGTGTGCTAGTGAAGTTGTTGGTGTCAGTGGCAGGAATAGTACCCCATTGGTGTCAGTGTGAGGAATAGTGCCAGATCATTGGTGTTAGTGGGGGGGAATTTTGCCCATTTTTGGTATCGGTGTATGAAATCATGCCCCAAGGACCAGATAAAAGCAGGCCGCAGTTTGGAGACCACTGTATTATACTATTCAGTCCCTTGAAAAAGTATTCACACCCCTTGAAATTTTCCACATTTTGTCATGTTACACCCAAACACGGAAATGTATTTTATTGGGATTTTATGTGATAGACCAACAAAAAGTGGCACATAATTGTGCAGTGTAAGGAAAATGATAAATGGTTTTCAAAATGTTTTACAAATAAATATCTGAAAAGTGTGGCATGCATTTGTATTCAGCCCTCTTTACTATGATACCCCTTCCTAAAATCTAGTGGAACCAATTGCTTTCAGAAGTCACCTAATTAGTAAATAGAGTCCACCTGTGTGTAATTTAAACTCAGTATAAATACAGCTGTTCTGTGAAGCACTCAGAGGTTTGTTAGAGAAACCCTTAATGAGCAAACACCATCATGGAGGCCAAGGAACACACCAGACAGGTCAAGGATGAATGAAATGTGGAGAATGAAAAAAGGAAAGAAGGTTTGGGACTTTGTATGAGGCCAAAAACATATGCCTCCATCCCCGACACTTGAGGTATATAGGATATATAGATTGTATAGATAGGTATACCATAGATTGTAACCATATATTTTGCATAGCCCATTCCCCATAATATCAGCAAAGGAGATCCAAAATCACATAGTGAACCCTAGTTCTCTACAGGACGGCCGGATATAGTATCCAAAAATAGTTTGGCGCTTAAAAGCACTACAAATACTGTGCAAATATAAAGAAAAAAATCAGGGCAAGGCAAAAATTGTCCTTAATTACCATAGGCAAAAAACGAGACACTTACTCTGCAGATAGAACCTAATTCAGGTCCTCTGGCACTGAGAAGTCTTGCACAGGCACTCCGATAGCAATTTACCTCTTTCAGCTATCTAGCTGAGGAGGGGAATGGCGCCATTCGCTGTCCTCGGTGTCCTCTTGTATGCTGTTCCGTGCGTTGTCGGAAGTTATTGAGGTATGAGAAAAAAGGGGCATCTAATAGCTTGACGCGTTTCGTGGCTAGTGTGCCACTCTTCAGGAGCAGATAAATGTCTATAAAAATGTTAAAAAAAAGAGTATTAACTTGAGTAGTCAATTCTTGAGTAAAGAATATTAACTTGAGGGAGAATACAGGAGTAAATCCCCCGCTCATACTTACAAACCAACCATGAGTCTGGGCATAGGCATTGGAAGGCGAGGGCCGGCCAGGCAAGTTGTGGAGAAGTTTAAAGCAGGGTTGGGTTATAAAAAAAATATCCAAGTTTGGAACATCTCACAGAGCACTGTTCAATCCATCATCAGAAAATGGAAAGAGTATGGCACAACTGCAAACCTACCAAGACATGGCCGTCCACCTAAACTGACAGGCCGGGCAAGAAGAGCATTAATCAGAGAAGCAGCAAAGAGGCCCATGGTAACTCTGGAGGAGCTGCAGAGATCCACAGCTCAGGTGGGAGAATCTGTCCATAAGACAACTATTAGTCGTGTACTCCACAAATCTGGCCTCTATGGAAGAGTGGCAAAAAGCCATTGTTGAAAGAAAGCCATAGGAAATCCCATTTGCAATTTTGTGAGAAGCCATGTGGGGGACACATCAAACATGTGGAAGAAGGTGCTCTGGTCAGATGAGGCCAAAATGGAATCTCGTCCTGCTGATGAAGTCCCGCCTACGGATGTAAGGCTTATGGGGGAGGAGCTACGTACTGACGTCACCCGCGGCCATCTTATTGGTTTTACTTGTAACCTGAACGATCGATGCATGCACTTGGCTCAAGTGATTTGTAAGTCTTTAATTGCTTTTTACCAATTAAAATGGAAGATTACAGAGAGTACTAGATTCTCTTATTTTATTGCATACCGTGGGGAGATCTTCTTTTCCATCGATTGTAAAGTGATCATCTCTGTTGCCACTGACTGACTGCTGGACTACTAAGGTTTCCCATATGGGAAGGCGTTTTTTAGACCTGTGGGTCAAAGATATGAGGTGAGCGGCTGCGGATGTCTGTGGGGGATGGGCTGGACTCACACTGACACTTGTATTCTTTATATTTGGATGCACTTCCTCATCACAGTGGCATATTTTATGTTCATCATGATATGTTCATTTATGGACTTTTAAAAAAGATGTCTTATACTGATTAGTTATTTTGCTCTGCACTACTTTGAGTTTTATGTATTATTAAGGTGTTGTGTGTTGACCTAAAGGCTACTTTCACACTGTGGCAGTTTTCAGGCGCTTGCAGTGTGTTTTTGCACACTGGGGCGGTGCGCTTGCGGGACGTTACGAAAAGTCCTGCAAGCAGCATCTTTGGGGCGGTTTGAGAGCGCTGTAGTTAGCGCTTCCAAAACGCCCTGCCCATTAAATCCAATTGAGAATCTGTGGCAAGACTTGAAAATTGCTGTTCACAGATGCTCTCCATTCAATCTGACAGAGCTTGATCCATTTTAGAATGGGCAAACATTTCACTCTCTAGATGTAAAAAGCTGGCAGAGACATCCCCAAAAAGACTTGCAGCTGTAATTGCGGCGAAAAAATGATTCTACAAAGTCTTGACTCAGAGGGGCTGAATACAAATGAACGCCACACTTTTCACATATTTATTTGTAAAAAAATTTTTAAAACATTTATCCTTTTTCTTCCACTTCACAATTATGTGCCACCTTGTGTTGGTCTATCACATAAAATCCCAATAAAATACATTTACATTTTTAGTTGTAACACGACAAAATGTGGAAAATTTCAAGGGGTATGAATACTTTTTCAAGGCACTGTAAGTGCCAGTTATTAGCAGAAAACATCTAAAACGTAATGTTTTGGTGGATAATTTGCACACACCAGTAGAATGAAAGCAATAGGTTTTCTTAAAGCAGATCTCCAGCTTAAAATGACCAGCAGATTAAAATAAAAGGCAGCTCTTACTACAATATTCACATCTTGTCTGGTGATGCGCCACGCAAACTGCTGATTTTTTTTTTTTACATTTTTAAGGTTGAATGAGGACACTCTGTGTCATCATGCCACCTTCCCTTCAATTATACCAAGACTAAAGAAAATCCCAAGTACTTTCAGGTATAGGGAGCACATGACTTGCTCTTCTTCCACCCATGTGACAGTTCTGGTGCTTGGAGACTGGCTGTTTGGGACAGGTACACAGCACTCTCACATAGGTATAAGGACAGAGTCATCAGTAGGGTTGCCACCTCATCCCTTTAAACCCGAACACATATGAATTACACAGGTTCTGAGGTCCATTTAATGCAGATAAGGCACCAAGTGAGTTTAATTACCACCTTAATCAGCCACAGAACCTGTGTAATCAATATGTGTTCGGGTTTAAAGGGATGAGGTGGCAACTCTATGTGTATTACATGAGGGGACTAAAACTTCCAGCATGTCCTGTGTATTATAAGAGAGGACTACAACTCCCAGCATGTCCTGTATATTATATGAGGGGACTACAACTCCCAGCATGTCCTGTATATTTTATGAGGGGACTACAACGCCCAGCATGTCTTATATATTATCTGAGAGGACTACAACTCCCAGCATGTCCTGTATAATATATGAAAGGACTACAACTCCCAGCATGTCCTGTATATTTATTTAGGGGACTACAATTCCCAGCATGTCCTATATATTATATGAAAGGACTACAATGCCCGGCATGTCCTGTGTATTATATGAGGGGAATACAACTCCCAGTATGTCCTGTATATTATATAAGAGGTCTACAACTTCCAACACATCGTGTATATTATATGAGGAGGACTACAACTCCCAGCATGTCTTGTATATTATATGAGGGGACTACAACTCCCAGCATGTCTTGTATATTATATGAGGGGACTACAACTCCCAGCATGTCTTGTATATTATATGAGGAGGACTACAACTCCCAGCATGTCTTGTATATTATATGAGGGGACTACAACTCCCAGCATGTCCTGTGTATTTAGGGTTGCCACCTCATCCCTTTAAACCCGAACACATATGAATTACACAGGTTCTGAGGTTCATTTAATGCAGATAAGGCACCAAGTGAGTTTAATTACCACCTTAATCAGCCACAGAACCTGTGTAATCAATATGTGTTCGGGTTTAAAGGGATGAGGTGGCAACTCTAGTCATCAGCCCTAAGTAAGCTTGTCTTGGGGGCATGTAAGTTTGCAGAGAGCAGTAGTTAAATGATTATTATGACTTTTTAGAATGTGTTACAAAAAAAGTTTAACGCCATTTATGAAATAAAGGGATAGAGGTGCTAGCTAAACCAACCAACGTCCATCTTTTTTGTAGAAGGAAACCGGCAATGGTATTTGATGGATGACAGAAATTTGAAGAGATTCCCCCATGTTTTCCCCTTGTTGACAAGTCATGTGCAGTAATATTAGCATTTGGTATATTTAGCTTGGCACAGCCAGTTCTCTGTAAAACTGGTAATCTAATTATTAGGGCCTGGGAATGGCGTGACACTGAGCAACAGATATAGAAATCCACGATTCTCTTGTGGTGCCTCGAAGGTGACTAGATGTATATTTATAAAGAGGAAAAATATCTTTACTTAAAATTCCTTCACTTCTGTTATGAAACCTACACAGTTTGTAGACTTGAGATGATCAGTGCTTAGATCGCTTCTGGTCAAATTGTACAAGCCCTATATTTAAGGCTCAGTTAGCAATTGTCTGTACATATCCATCAGTTGACTGCTGTCTGGTTGGAGGACAAGGTTGCTGTCAAAAAGAGACAATCTATCCAACCTGTGCCATTGAACTTTGGGCCTGTGTTGATTCAATCAGTTTAGGACACTTCTGAGATCATTCAAAATGCATTGAAAGGTGCATTTGGTCTCCAGTTGACCTTCTTCTGACCTGCAGTTGACCTGTTTCAAGAGGGTTTTCCATTGCATAACCCACTTAAAGTGATTGTAAAGGAATTAAATAAAAAACGTCTCTATACTTACCTGCTCTGTGCAATGGAATTGCACAGAGCGGCCTGAACTGCCTCTTCTCTGGTTCCCTGCTGGCACTCCTGGCTTCCTCCTCTCTGTCCAGTGCGCCCACAGGAAACTGCTTCCCTTGGGGGCACTCATGCATGCTCGCTCCTGAGCCCTGCTGCTGCGTCCATTGACACAGCGAGACTTGGCCCTGCCCCCCCCCCAGCTCCCTTATCACTGGCTTTGATTGACAGCACTGGGAGCCAATGGTGCCCAGTGCCCCAGCAAAGCCAGTGAGACACGGAATTGAGGGGAGAGAAGCGCTGCAGACGTGCACAAAGCTAGAGGGCTCAGATAAGTATATAAAGGGGGGTGAGGGGCCAAAATTGATGTCTAAACATTTTTTACTTTATTGCTAGGAATTCGTTAAGGTAAAAAATGTTTAGGCTTTAGAACCACTTTAAGCACTTTCTGTCTTTCGGCTATAGCGCGGGCTGCCAGTCCTCCCGTGACCACGCTGCTCACGCACCCCCTGCGCTCTGTGATCGTCGAGTACTTCGGACTCACAGAACAGGGTAAAAGGCCAATCACAGCGACCCTTTAACACGTGATCAGCTGTTAGTCAAAGACAGCTGATCGCAGAAGTAAGCAGAAGGCTTATTTTCTATTCACGATCAGCATGAGGAGAATGGAAGAAATCCAGTAACAGGCTTCTGTTACAGGGCCCCAATCTGTTTCTGCCAGTGCTGATAATCAGTGCCACCTATCAGTGCCCACCAGTGCTGCCAATACATGCTCACCAGTGCCACCTATCAGTGCCCATCAGTGCTGCCAATCAGTGCCTCATTATCAGTGTCCCCCATCAGTGCTACCTATCAGTGCAGCCTCTTCAGTGCCGCCTCATCAATGCCCCTCAGCGCACATCAGTGAATGAGAAAAATTACCTGTTTGCAAAAAATTTTACCAAACTATGAAAAAA
Source organism: Lithobates clamitans (assembly GCA_037952925.1). NCBI lineage: Eukaryota > Metazoa > Chordata > Amphibia > Anura > Ranidae > Lithobates > Lithobates clamitans. The sequence goes on from JBBGZY010001144.1 coordinate 1,904,483, forward strand.
TGTGTTCTTTTTTTTTTAATTGTCGGTCTTTTTTTGTTTCTTTAGCAAAAAATAAAAAACTTAGTGGTGAGTAAATACCACCAAAAGAAAGCTCTATTTGTGTGAAAAAAGATCAAAATTTTAGTTTGGGTACAGTGTTGCATGACCGTGCAATCGTCATTCAAAGTGCGACAGCGCTGAAAGCTGAAAATTGGCCTGGGCAGGAAGGGGGTATGAGTGCCCAGTAGACAAGTGGTTAAAGGAGTTGTAAAGGCAGAAGGTTTTTTGTTATCTTAATGCATTGAAAGCATTAAGATAAAAAACCTTTTGTGTGTGTGGCAACCACCGCAGCACTCCTAATTCCTTCCCTGAGCCCCATCTCTTTCCAGCGATGTCCACGAATACCTAAGCCATCCAGGACACTCCTTCTGATTGGCTAAGACAAAGCAGCAGTGCCATTGGCTCCCGCGGCTGTCAATCAAAGTCAGTCAGCCAGGGGAGAGCGGGGGCAGGGCAGGGTCGGGGCTCCATGTCTGAATGGACACACGGAGCTGTGACTTGGCTCCAGTGCCCCCATAGGAAGCTGCTGACTGTGGGGGCACTTGATAGGAGGGAGGGGCCAGGAGCAGCAAAGAGGGACCGGAGAAGAGGAGGATCTGGGCTGCTCTGCGCAAAACCACTGCACAGAGAAGGTAAGTATAACATGTTTGTTATTTTGTTTTGTTTTTTAAAACAAGCCTTTACAATTACTCTAAATAAAAAAAACAAAAAAAAAAACATTGACACAAGCCCTTAAGCCTCGTACATATGATCAGATTTTCAGACAACCGAACGTCTGTTTTTTGTGGCATGCTAGTCTCATGTCGAAAGTGAAGAGGTTACTCACAATATGAAAATTTTCGTACGACCGAATACAGCGACAGAAGTGACTTAATGTGTTGAATAGTTTTGTATGTATTTTTTCATTTCTGAGCATGCGTAGTCTTGCTGTTGTGATTTTTTTCATACGAAATCCGTACTAATGAAATGAAAATCGGACGTTGAGTTCACATCAGACAAAAATTTCATAGTCTGCACATCAAGCTTTTGTCTGACGAAAAAGCGAATTGGCTGTAGAAAACACCGTACTAACGATCCGAATATTCCGCAGACAGCTCGTCGTACAAATTTTTCCATCCGATTTTCGTATCATGCGTACGGGCCTTTAGTGAGAAAAACATTCCTGATTGGGGACCACAAGCAGAGTGGACAGTCTGAGTGCTGTCTGATCCTGTCATGAATGCTTCTGTTAACTACAGGCACCTTAAAGGAAATAAGGAAATCTATGGCGGGGGAAATATAAAGACTGCTATAGTGGACCTCTGGCCTCCCCCTCAAAATGCTAATAACTGGACTGTCTTGGCTAAAATATTTTAGAACTCAGAGCGAGTAAGCAAATCAAAGTGATTTATAAAGCCTTGATCTACATACGTGTTTCAGGTGGTTGGCCAAGACCGGCATGATGGCCAGACAACTAGCATTTTCAGGAGGAGGTCAGCAATGGAAACCTACATATTCTTGGAGTACAGTTTTTTTTAAAGTTCCCCATAATTGAAGCGGAGTTCCTCTCCTTTTTGTGTTTGTAGCCAAGTCCTGGGCCTCTCTAGGCCTAATGGTGACCTCCAGAGTTAGGGACGGCTGACATCCTTCTATGTAGAGTGGGTTACGAGGCATGGTGGGTGCAATGCAAGGTAGATTTATGGGTGCCAGACACTTCTTAAATTCAAAGAGATTTATTTTCTCCTAAACAGAACTGTGGGAGAGAGGATTAGAGCCAGGACACCCTTTAGCAGTTGCCGAGTTAATTGGCAGACTCCGAGATCTCTACAGGTAGACAGCCATGCAGGGAAAGGCATCCAGCAAGACACCACATCTGCACGAGTAGGATTGCTGTTTCCTATGTCAACAGTCTTGTAACAGTTTCTAACACAAGTTTTAACGAACTCCTTTACTTTCTCTACAATCTCCTCTTGTAGATCTCCACTCAACTGAGCTTCCAGTCTTTCTCACTAGACTTGCTGATCCACTGCCACTGTATCCCCTGAGCTCTTCCAATCTTCTCACACAATATCTTCCTCAAGCGTCACCCCGCTGGCCTGGTCGGTCCCTGGCTTGGCACACAATGCTGCTCTGCAAGCGTCGCCTCCACGGGCTGGGTCCCTGGCTTGGCGTCTACTGAAGTTTCCCAATTCTTTACCGTCCCCAGTTGGTGAGAACACAGCTACTCACAGTGGTCCCCGGTAACAAGGTAGATGATCCATTAGTGGCGACAGCTTCCCCTCTACCTCCGACCACGACAGGTTCTGCCGGCAGAACCGTTTCTTCTAGTTGGACCGCAAGCCGCAGTCCCAACCCTACGCTTCTCTCTTGCTTTTGGATAGGCCCCTCAGACAGCCTAGCAGCCAGATGGCTCCGGGATAGGCCTCAGGTCTCTGGCCTAGCAGCCCGGGGCAGTACAACACACGTCCACCCAGACAGCCGTCCAGATGGCATAGAATCCTGATCACCTGACTCCACCCAAATAAATAGGCTCTCCCAGCAGGCCAAGGGACTCAAGAAAATTCCTGCCCATTGGCTGAGATACCCCATATACCCCTAATCTGTCCTTGCAATGCCCTTGTCTTATTTACTGCCATCAGGTATTCTGCGACCTAGCAACAGAAGAGAGAAGTGCAGCAATTCCAGAATTAGGGTGAAGTCATTTGACCTCCTAGCAATTGGCCAAGGCAACTGTCACTTGGCAAATACATTTAAGAGCAACCCTGCCTAAACATCAGGGTGCTACATGTTTATTAAAAGTCAGCAGCTACAAAAAGTGTAGCTGCTGACTTTTAATAAACACACACTCACCTGTCCCACAGTCCAACGATGCGGCCACCCGAGCCCTTGCTTCTCTCTCACACCTCTCTGCAGCACCAGCATTGCAAGTGTGGGCACCCCGCTGTGACAGCTTTCGGCTTCACAGCCGGGTGCGCACTGCCCATGCGCGAGTTGCGCAGCGCCTCCCCATTGGCCAAGCAGTCTTCTGGGACCTGTGACGTGTCCCAGAAGATTCCAAGAAGGGAGGGAGAGAGGAAAACTTCAACTCAAGACGCCTAGGCGGCTCAAACGGAAGTGGGAGCAGGTACATGTGAAAACTAGGTACCTGTTAACTACCCCTCCCCAAATGACATGCCAAATGAGGCATATTTGGCTGGAAGGAGTGCCTTAAAGTGAAACTTGCCCTTTTGGGTGGAGCTCCGCTTTAAGCTCCAAGAGGTGGAGGAAAATGTGTTGGGGGCGTGGCCTGGCTGGAGTCCAGGCTGAGGCTGCCATTTATCTCTCTTCATGCACATAGGTCTACTTCATGATGTGCGGCTCATGGATCGTTTCCTTCTTTTAAGGGTGCCTACAGTAGTGAGAGGACTGCCAAATATGCAGATGTATTCTGACCATCTGAAGTGTTTTTTTTTCCATGTCTGGCTACAGCTTCATGTTCTCTCTAAGGACAGGGGTACCTATCTGCCACCACATCAGCAGATCACTATCCTAAAACGGTTATATTTTCATAAAATACATTTTGAGAATTGTAAAGAATAAGGGGTGTATGCCTCATCTTAGGACAGTGTGCAGGTCCATGGAAGTCATTCGTTTTTACCCATGAGTCAACTGTGCACTCAGAGCAGTTTTTTTAAACCACAGATACATCCTAATATGACGTTTGTGCTGGAGGCTGTGCTGGACTGAGTTGATTAGTCAGTGTACTTGGGTGAGTGATTACACTGGTGAGTGGGAAGAAACCCCTTCCAGTGGTTTGTGCCCAATAGTGAATGGTGGTGGTGAACCCCCTTGGGGTTTGGGCTGCTGCCTTTTAGGTACTGCCATATGGTTGCATGTAGACTTGGAAAAGTAGGAAGGAAGGAGCGCCTTATGTCTAAAGAAATGCAAATTTGAAGATGGGTTAGAAGGCGTTTATTGAAAATTGCAGCAAGTCCATCAAGCTAATGCATTTCAGGGGAAAAAAAGACTCCCCCTTGTTCAGGGTGGAAAACTGTCGAAGTGCCAATTGCGGTTGCAGAGGCATGCTGCTGCATTTCTTTGGACACAGGGTGCTCGTTCCTTTCTACTTTCCCACAGCCTAATATTAGGAAACCATCTCCAAGCGTCATGTAGCGGTTTCAAGTTTGTTGGCCATTATCAGTGGAGTGCATAGGATCCATGGCTTCTATGAAGTAGGTCTTGGAAAACAAGTCATAATAACCCAATGCAGATATTTTCTGTTTTAGGAAGTCTTTCCTGTGCTTCAGACTCGTTATGTTTTCTTTTGGTTCTTTAGCCCACGGCTTATTGTGAAACTAGAATATGTCATAGCTGCCAGCATTTTTAAATAGTTTCAAAAGAGGTGGAATTGACCTTCTTTGCTTCAGCCAGATGGGAGATTCTCTGATAGTACCACAGATTCCTAGAGTCTCCTTAATGTCGGGCATCTCTTTAACTGACTTTATAAAATATTTTGCTTGTAAAACATCAGGTCTTACTACATAACTTGAATATATTGTTAAAAATATGACTTTCATTGCAAGCTTAACCAATGTTGGAATCCAGGAACATTTCCCAAAAATTTCCAGAAAAAATATTCTTCACAACCAGGGACAGTCACTGTAAATTAAGGACCGTTGACCACCGTGCCACAGACCTGCTCTACTCGATGGGCCCTGGGAATGCCAATAGATGCAACTTTATCCCCAAAGATAACTTCAAACAGGCATATCCTTATAATTTGGCCTGTTAGTGTGGTCATGGCTTCCCGTGGGCCTACACCCTAAAATCTTCATGTTCCCATGCCTCCCTGACAGCACCAAACCCAGCTTCCAGTTTCCCAGCCTCCAGTGAGCAGCAGTCTATGCAGTAATTGAAAAGTAACGGCAACTGAATTACAGCACAGGGCTGGAGTCCAACTAATTTACTTTTTTTTTTTTTTCTTTTCTCTCTCCTCCTTCCCAGTCTGCATTCATTGCATCAGGCTCGGCTGGGCTCCCGCTGTACTCATGTGTGTTAATGCTGACTCACAGACCAACTTGCACAAGACAGAGAAAACACACACACACAGACGCTTCCTCCATACTAGGTAATGAGGCGAGCCAAGGCACCGAGCTGATGTCTCATGTAAGGTCCTCTCTAGATTTTCCATTCTTTTACCGGGAGGGGGGCTTCAGGTACTGTAATGGGGGATGTCGTAACCCCCTGCTGGCATTCTGCATTAACTGAGATCGATGCCATCCATGATCCCTCCGCTCTTTATATTGCAGTTTGTGTAGTGCGGAGATTGTTGCCGTCTAATCAAGCAATGTCTATTTCCATGAAGAATTAACCCTGTTCTAGCCGGGCTAGACGATTAACCCTTTTCTGTGACCCTCGCTGTCTGTACGCAGAATAAGCGACTAGCGTCCAGGATAGATTGCTATTTTGATGTCTGCGTGAAAAAGTATTGACGCATATTAACCCTGAAGTTGCTTGAGGCGATGCTTTTGGAGGGACACGGCTAGAGAGTTACAATTGGGGCTTCTGCATCTTGTACAGGATATTGAGACTGCCTGTCTGCAGCCGGGTTTTGGTGTCAGTTAGGTGCAGCCCACGTCGTCTGCGTTTTTTTTGCCTCAGCTGATCTATGGAGGGTGGAGGGGGGATAGGTGGCTGTGTCAGTTCAGGCTTTTGTGGAGTTTTGAGGTCAATGCAGCAGGATACTGCGCCTCTGCAGAAACCGACAAAGCTCAGCTGTCAATCATAGCTCTTTATCAGCCGCTGTGATTGGCAGCTCTGCCTTTCAAGCTGTGCTGCAGCAGCTGAGCGCTTTTTTGAAAGGGATGCGTAGCCTGTCTGAATAATTCCCTTCCAGACAGGAACTGCAAGAAGGAGCTGTTCTTGCTGATCCTGGCACTTTTTTTTTTTGGAGTTTGGTGAAAAACAGCACCCCCCTTCTATGATGAGGCTGGTGGTGCGAAAATGAGGGAAGTTGTTAAAATGACAAGACGGGGCACTGACGCTGTCTGTGCTGAGAACTGATACACCACGCAGAGTTGGGGAACCTGCTGCAGTTGAGTAACTACTAGGCCCAGCATGCACTGTACATAGTAGCTAAAATGTAACAATGGCAGCTTGTTTAATATGGCAGCACAGCAGCTGTAATGTGCAATGTATAGTAAACCATAGCACCAAAATAGATTTCGTTATTTTGTTCTGTGTTTTCTGTGAAATCTAGGGCCAGTCCACCTTAAACTAATGTTTTAGTTATATGAAGATGCTGGTGCGTTAACTTATTGGCTGATTTGGAAGGTGTCTTGGGAATTCTAGTAAAGAGGCTTGCATATTGCTATCTCGGGTGCTCCTTTTTTGTCTTGACCATCATAAAACCAGCAAGGGAGTCTCTCTCCCTCTGCTGCATACTTTGCAATGTAAATGAGTTAACAAAATCTAACTTTATAAGGAGATGAAGATCCCCTCCTAATGACAATTTGGTTGGGAATTTTCAGTGCAGAGTTTTTCCACAAGAATTATAAACTGAGCCCAGAGACCCTTATAGAAAGCCAAAATATAAAATGTTACTTTTTCTGTAAATCTAAAGTGGAACTGAAGTCTTTTTAATATTATTTAGACATGTAAGTGAAATTATTATTTTAATGTTAAAACCACGTGCTATTTTTTTTAAAACCTGTGTATTAGGGCGTAATATGGACAAGGGGCAGCCACATTTACTCATTTACAGTACATGATCTTGATCCTCAAAGGTAGGGCTGCACAATGGTTGTGACTTGCTAATTCTCTTATCCCCCCAGTCTAAAGCTGACTTTTTAAGAACTGGCCAAAGTTCGCCTCCTGCCTAACACATCCAGTCAGATGCAGCTGCTGTTCCGATATTCTGAATACAGTAGCCTGGCAAGATGGATTTGTCTATCCTTTCTCTTAGCATGGATGGTGGAATCTTTTAGCAATTTTCAGGCTGAAGGAAAAATATCTAACAGTGTATGGCCATCTTTAAGCAGTTGTAAAGTTATAAGTTTATTTTGAAAGCACAAAACACACAATCACTCCCAGAGCTTAGAGTACTGCCCAGAGGTCTTAAGGCCAGCCATACACAGAGAAAAATTTGCTTGATTCCTGCCGTTAACACAGAGTGTGTTGATGCTGGAATCCCTCCTGCCGGGCCATTGTCTTTCTCCAGCAAGGGAACAGGAAGGGGAAACGGTCCCCGCTGGGAGAAGACAGCGATTATTGCTAGCGGCTATGGCAGCCGCTAGCGATAATCGCAAGAGAATCCGGCAGGCTGGTTGTACCTAAGTTGAACAATCGATCAGCTTGGTACATTCAGTCTGCCCATTAACGGTTCGAATCTCATCCGGTTCCACATTCAAAACGCGTATGGCATCAAGCCTAGGTAGCAACAAGAGGACGTTTGTCAGAAATGCTAAGCCGGTGCAGACCTAAACTAAAAAGAAAACACAGGAGGGTGCATACGCCTAATGCATTACCAGAGATTTTATTGTAGAAATGTAAAAAAAAAAGACAAAAAAAAAACATGATAAACGCAAGGCACAGTCCAGTGCGGGATTCATGTGACCTGATGTGCAATGCTTCAACGTTGACTATTTGACACGTTTCAGTAGCTTATTCCCTTACTCAGAGTTAAAGCCAGCTTACGTGTTTCCAGAGCATACTACCTCCCTAGAGCTAAGCTTTAACTCTGAGGAAGGGAGTATGCTACCGAAATGTGTCAGCTAGCCAGCGCGAGGCATTGCACGTCAGGTCACACGAATCCTGCACTGAATCTGCCTAGCTTTTATCATGTGCTTTTTTTTCTTCTATCTTTTGCGAGTATTCATTTTGGCCTTTTGTTACCTACAATAAAATCTCCAGTAATGCACTAGGCGTTTACGCTCTGCTGTGTTTTGTTTTTAGTCTTATTTTTTTCTCTTAAAATTTTATACTTACCTGCTCTGTGCAATGGTATGACACAGAGTGGCCCCTTACATGTGATTCTGGGGTCCCCCCGCTGGCGCTGTCTGCTCCTCCTCTTCTCCAAGTCCCCTATAGCAAGCTGTGTGTTGAAGGGAACTCATGCAGGCATCTATGGACACACACAACATAGCTCATCCTTGTTCTCTCCTCACAGGATTTGATTGACGGTAGCAGGAACCAATGGCTCACACTGCTGCTTCCTGCCGTGTCCTGTGCGAGGGAGAGAGAGCAGTGCTGCTGCAGACAGCCACAGCGCAGGATCGAAAGAGGAACCAGGTAAGTATTTTAAGGGGGGCTGGGGGCGGGTAGAAGTCTAGCCTATTCCTAACTAAACCCAAACCTGCTCCCACTTCCTTCTAAATCCTATTCTATCTACCCTGTGAAAGGGTAGATAGAATACTTACCTATTCTGAGAGCAATCCAGGTTGGTCACATGATCAGCTGTCAGAGGCAGCTTCAGTGTAGAAGAGGGACAGTAGACTACCGATGCCCCATAGTAAGTCTAGGGGTGGTGTTGGCAATCTCTCTCCTCTTCACTGAAGCCTGCCTCTGGCGAGATAATGTGACCAGACCAGAGCCCTCAGAATAGGGACATATAGTCCTCTCTCTCCTTTACAGAGTAGATAGAATTGGGTTCAGAAGGGAGGTGGGAGCAGGTTTAAGTATAGTTAGGAAGGTTGGACTTCTACCTTAATGCACAGAATGCATTAAGGTAAAAAACCTTATGCCTTTAGAGCCACTTTGACAAACAGGATCTGGCTGACTGAAAACTAGATTCTTCGCAGTCTCTGATACAGTGAAAACCCTTACAATGTTACTCATAGCCAGTGACCATGTGATGTAGGCTGACTAGACTTCAGGTCACGTGAGTAAGCTCAGGAAATGTGCTCTCTTATTTGCAGCAAACCAATGTGATTTGGTTATGCTGTGATATGTCCTACTGATTTATGGAGATCGGTCAGGAGCCTTCTCCCTTTTGCCATTTGCTGCTCCTTCTCACTGACATGTGCCCCAGCTACACTTTATCACAGTCCTTTCACAGACTTCAGCTGGGTGTCTGGTTCATTCATCATTAAAGTAAGTGTCAAATAATAGCCCCTCTTCCCTGCCCACTCTAAGTCATTATCAGCAGTGCAGCAAATAAAGCCCTGCACAGGTTGGGTTGTTCGCTGAGTATTGCTGTCTGTAAATGGACAAGTAAAGTGATTTCTTTGGAACTTACCCTGGGAGAGCAAGGTCCTCCTATCACACAAGTGGAAGTGCGATGATTCCCCGCCTATTGTCAGTGACATATGCTGATGTGGTGGAGGCTGATCCTAGGGGTGCAACATAGATACTGTCATTGGGAGTTAGCTAAGAGAGGGCAATAGTGTCACCTGGTGGAGTGTACTGATGTTCTATGGAGAACATTGTTGTGAATTTGCAAGATTGGTGAGACACTGAATTTTAGTAGCCATGTTTACTCATCACATAACAAGTCGGTCAAGCTGTAACACATCTTCACTGCAAAAATTGTTGCCCTAGTATCAGGCAGTGGGCATTTATGCTGAAAGGGAAGATCCAAGCTGAGACTGTCTGATCTCCTTTAGCATTAAGGCACACACCCAGGCATTTTGGTCACGTAACTTGGACCCTGGAGTAGCACTTTGTGTACAAAAGATTTTTCATAGAATCGGTGCCTTTATCTTTAAAGTGAAATCCAGGCAAGTTGAGGGGGTATCTTGATGCTTTACAAATTGTTTGTTTATCAGACTGTAAAATGACCTTATATATTGGCATGGTAATAAGATTTGGGGGAGGAAATTTTATCTGACTGGTGGTCCTGGTCCACACGGACATATAAGAGTATTATATTATAAATATGGATCTGGTGGCAGCGGGCTGAAAGGTCTTGTCCTGATAGTATTTGGTTCTACATCATCTTTCTAAAATGTATCTGGGCACTTCCTCCTTGTGCTTTAGGGGGCTATGGTCAGCCCGGCACAATGTTTCATCACTGGTGGTCATGTGCTAAGGTTCGTCGGTTCTGGGTGAGAGTTCATACACTGATCTATTCCGTGACATGTGTAAACATAGTAAAAGATCCTAAAGTGGCCCTCCTCAATGAGCCAGTTGCCAAAATCCCCAGACATACCCAGACTCTCATTTATTTTATGTTTCTTGCGGCGAAAATCGCTATAGCGGTTGCCTGGAAGAAACTGATAGTAGACTTGGCGGTTATGAAATGTAAACTGACCTGGATCATGTGACTTGAAAAACTGGTTTGATCGTGTTTGGGACCCTTGGCTTAAATACCTCCAACCTTCGAAAACTTGAAGAGTGTGGGTCAGGGCAGTGGGCTCTCTGATGGACCTCTCTTTTTTTTTTTTTTTTCTCTCTTCCCTTTTTCTTATCTACTTTAAACTTTTATGGTTTCCATATTTGCTATTTGGTATGTAGTACTTAGAAGTAATTGTGACCCACGTGGGCTGGCTGGTGGGTTATGGAAATTCTGAGCTATTTTTTTTATATGTTCCCTGCCTGGGCTTTCCGAGTGCCTTGATAGGGTGGTTTATCTCTGTGTGACAGACAAGTTTTTGTGTTTAATTATTGATTGAAGTTGATATTACGATACGCTAGTTTGCTGGTTATGCCTGCCATTGATATATTGATATCAATTGTTAGAGAGTAGTGAGGCGCTGACAGTTAACTCAATCTAACCAATATGTGACGTGAACTCTTGTGATAGGTAAACCTAGTTAATTTCTCCTAATAGACAACCATCAAAATAAATATAAATATAAATATAAAGTGACTTCTGTGCATAAACCAATTGAACGTTACTGGGTGTGACCTCAAGGCTAAAGGCAATCACTCTGTGATGCCCCTAGTCATCCAGCGATCGCCACACTCTTCACACTGTGTTAAATCAGCAGCAATAGAAAATAGATGTATAAACATGCAATATAAATAATGATCCAAAACATGTAATAAAAGTGATCCTAGTGCATTATTAATAACTTGTGTCTCAAGGCTGGACACCTAACACACAAATCTAAACAACAATACAATGGTGCATGTCCATCGATACAAGTTCTTATATAAAAAGTCCTTTTTGTGAGGTAGTGCACAATATCCCCACACCCTTAGTGGTGATTATTCATAATTTAGGTGACAATCTTGCTCCCACATCACCTCCGTGCTCTCTAGCCTCTCACCTCAGGTAAGTATTAAATCAGTATAGCCTATGGTTCCTTGGATGGTGTACTGGCGTGTAGTCACCTCTTGGGGTCCTCTATAGTTGTTTCCGATGATCTGCTCTCACATATGTTGTGTCTCTGTTTTCTCCCAGGGGGTTCCCTCTAATGTCTCTAATGTCCTCTCAAAGGGGTATATATAAAGGAAGAAGAGCGCTCTCCTAGTGTAGTAACTTAAATTAAATTAAAATCATAACATCATACAGTGCACTCACGTTAAAAAGCAGAGTAATGGCGTATATCCACGAGCTCCGAGCTTGTTCCACAATCGCATCACTTCCGGTATGCCTCCACTCACGCCCTACACGTTACATCACGGTCACGTAACTTCATCAGGGAATAGTGGGGGACAAGGGAAGCGTGTTTATATAGTGTGCTACAGTCATTGTTTGCAGCCATTTTCCTGTAGTCCTATATATTGATATCACCCACCTGCACTGTGGGACCTTATCTTATCTCTATTTTGATACTTTTGTTTGTGTTCGTATATCCTCTCCCTTTTTTCATAGAACCTTAAAATATTGAAGTAGAAATCCAGGCAAAGCTGTTAAACACACAGTTGTAACACAAATAATAATACGGTTCGCATCAATTGTTTGCAAAGCACTTTACAAAATAAAAGGAGACTGTGCAGTTTCAATTAATTCAAACACAAGAAAGTTAAAAATAGAACTATAGGCAAAACCTTTTTTTTCATTTTGGACAAAGTAGGGGAAGGTTATAACCCCTGTCAGTTTATTTTTTGCCATCTGTGTTCCATTGGAGGAGATATCTCTTCACTTCCTGTCCTGTAGCCAAAACAGGAAGTGAGAGTTGATTCCTGTAAATTAAGGGAATCCCTTGTGGACCCCCAGGTCACCAGAACTAGTGTCCCCTTTGGAAAATTTTCTTTCTATTACTTTTCTGAGGACAGTCCAAAATAAGCGATTTTCTTTTATTTTCACTTTTAATGATAATGGCAAACATGACAAACAGAGAGGGTGAATCTCCTTAACTGCTTGCCGACCAGCCGCCGTCATTATACTGCGGCAGGTTGGCACGGCTGCGCGAATTGCCGTAGGTGTTTGGCGGTCACTTTAAAAGCGATAGGGGGCGCGCGCGATGACGGAGCCGATGCGCATGTCCGGCGGCCGGCGTCCACCCGCGATCGCTCCTTAGACAGAGAGCCAGAATGGGGATCTGTCAATGTAAACAGACATATTCCTGTTCTGACAGGGGAGGAGAGAGAGATTTGCTGTTCCTAGTGATCAGGAACAGCGATCTCTCTCCTCCTCTAGTCAGTACACTCCCCTTACAGTTAGAAACACCTTCCTAGGGAACACTTAACCCCTAGTGTTAACCCCTTCCCTGCCAGTGACATTTATACAGTAATCAGTTGCTATTTTTAGCTCTGATTGCTGTATAAATGTCACTGGTCCCAAAAAAGTGTCCGATCTGTCCACCACAATGTCGCAGTCCCGCTAAAAATGGAGATCGCCGCCATTACTAGTAAAAAATAAATAATAAAAATGCCATAAATCTATCCCCTATTTTGTAGACGCAATAACATTTGTGCAAACCAATCAATATACGTTTATTGCGATTTTTTTTTTTTTTTTACCAAAAATATGTAGAAGAATACATATTGGTCTAAACTGATAAATACATTTTTATTTTTAAAATTTTTTTGGGGATATTTATTATAGCAAAAAGTAAAAAATATTGGTTTTTTTTTCAAAATTGTCACTCTTTTTTTTTTTGTTTATAGCGGAAAAAATAAAAACTGCAGAGGTGATCAAATACCACCAAAAGAAAGCTCTATTTGTGGGAAAAAAGGGCATACATTTTGTTTGGGTACAACGTCACATGACCGTGCAATTGTCAGTTAAAACAACACAGTGTCGTACTGCAGAAAATGGTCTGGTCGTTAAGAGGGCAAATCCTTCCAGTCCTTAAGTGGTTAATGGGGGCACAGAGAGCAATAAAGACCTGACAGGGGTTCTAATCCTTCTCCACTCTATCCAAAACTTTAGAAAAAAGTTTCCTTTAGCTGTACTTTAAGCCATGTACACACAGGCCGAAAATCAGACGGAATCGGCCAGTTCAGCAGGAACCAGGTGACTTTCGCTCCATGCACCTGTCTGTTTGACAGAAGCCGGTCTTACAACCAGCTTCTGTCGAACAAACATGCATCCAAACCACATCCAATCAGCGCTGGCAGCCATTGACTACCCAATCTTCTTTAAAAGTTTTTTTTTAATTAAAAAAGAAAACACAGAAAATATAATTGAATCTGTTGTCACATCTCCAGTGGCACCTTTTTTCGAGTAGAAACAACCACTGATGTGTTCTGTCCCACTTACATATTGTATATTTTTTATGTGTTGTATCGAACTGCATCAGGTTATTATTGTTCAGTAATATGCTGGAATCTAGTGGTGGCTTGGGGCCACTACAACTTTATTCGTGATTTAGTATCGCCTCTGTCCTCCCCTCCTGTTTAGTGCAATTTAGTTCAGTCCAAGCTAGACCCTCCAAGTTTCTTTCATTTGCCCTCAGTCAGTGTTAGTACTTGGGAGAGACAGGGCTTAGGAAAGTCATCATCGTCTTAGACCCCTTTCACACCGAGGGCGTTTTGCAGGCGCTACAACGATAAAAATAGCGTCTGCAATCCGCCCTCAAACAGCTTCTCCATTGTTTCCAGTGTGAAAGCCCTCGGTGTGCTGGCAGGACGTCAGGAAAAGTCCTGCCAGCAGCTTCTTTGCATCGGTGAAGGAGCATGGGGCAGTGGGATACCGCCGGCAAAACACCGCTATTGCGGTGCATTGCGGGCGGTTTTAACCCTTGCCCGCTAGCGGGGAGTAAAAGCGCCCCGCTAGTGGCCGAAATGCGCCGCAAATCCTAAAAATAGCGGCGTTTTGGCGCTATGGGTGGCTCAATGTGAAAGGCGTCTTACATTTCAAAAGACCGGTAAGAATCGTCTGTACTGTAATTGTTTCAAACAAGATTACGTTGGATTTAACTTCTGTGTCTTATTGAAGAGCTAAGCCGCCTGTGGATGGTGCCAAGTCAGCAGCTATGACTGTACTGTCCAGACATACTGGGTCTAAGGAGTTATGTCAATGCATAAGTTGTATATGCAAAAATTGAACAAAAGGTTCCGGATGGCCACACTCAATGAAAACAATTTCTTTATTGTTATAATAAATCCATAAAGCAAGGATAAAACCACTAACGCGTTTCACACCGTTATAGCAAAGTAAGTTCATAGCTAAGTTTTAAAATAATGACAAAGACATATATATATGCAAGCAGGCAAAACCGTAAATTGGTGTAATTGGGCATGGTGTACGCCCTCTACAGGTGACACAATGCTCTCAGTTGATGTAAAGGTGAGTCGGCTGGACTTCTCTCTCACATAATCACAAGGTTGACTCTTCAAACAAAAATAAAAGTAAAAATAAAGGAAAACATGCCAAGCCCATAAGAAATATATGAATAAAGACCAAAAATTTAACGTTGATGCATGCTTAACGTAACTAAACCACCTGAACAGGTGGAAAATATCCCACTCAAGAAAGTCTTCTAAAAACAAAGAATTGTTTAAAAAAACTTTCCATTAACAAATGTGTGCATATATGTATATGTACTTTGATAAAAATGCCTGTAGAGTTTGCCGGCAGAAACACCTGTGCATACCTAGCATTAGACTTCTCATATAAACTTATAAATACAAAATAATAATAAAAAAAATTATATAAATATTGCTCTTGCGCATGCACAGGTAGGTGAACCCAAATTCTGACAAAAACCCCACAGGCAATCAGGATTCCCATCACACAGCACAGCATGAAAACACTGCTATTAACCCCATGACAAAAAGACCAGATAATTGCATGCAGACCAAACTTTCAGCCGCAAACAACATGTTCATGGTTATGATTCAATCAATTAGGTACATATATGCAATATACCTCCTGCAGATATCAAAATCACCTATCAAACACACATATTACAGCATAAACTCTAGAAAGGATGAATACATGGAAAGAAGCAGATAGACGTAATCATGTCAGGAAGAAACTGTCAAAGATATATGGATAGAACCATTCTATGGGATGGTGGGAGAGGTCCCGCATCTTTGCATGTGGTAGTCCCCTTTGAGCACATACACTATATTATGGCCGCTACATAGATGACCTCATACTTATCGATTCAGAAGAAGCTGATAGTCTGGAAAAGGTGTTAGCTTATCTAAATGACAACGACCTTAATTTGAAGTTCAAAGGACACAAGAGTCCAACGTCAATCGATTTTTTTGGATGTCACCCTGAAAGGGGTGGGAGATAAAATTCTCACCAGCCTTTTCAGAAAATCTACAGCAGGGAATGCATTTTTACGAGCAGACTCCAACCATCCAAAACATACCCTGTGGGGGATACCAGTGGGCCAATTTTTGCGTCTCAAACAAATCTGCAGTAATGACAAAGAATACATGTAGAAATCAAAAATCATGTTTTCTCGTTTTAAGGAAAGGGGTTATTCTAAATCCATACTAAACAAAGCGATTAATATCGCTAGCAAAACGCCAAGAGAAAAATTGTTGCAAGAAAATTCTGAGTACGGAATTTTTTAAAATGAGGAACATTAGGGGTTATTTACGAAAGGCAAATCCACTTGACACTACAAGTGCAAACTACAAGTGCAAAGTGCACTTGAAATTGCACTGAAAGTACACTTGGAATGCAGTCGCTGTAAATCTGAGGGGTAGATCTGAAATGAGGGGAAGCTCTGCTGATTTTATCATCAAATCGTGTACAAGCTAAATTTCTGTTTTTTATTTTCCTAGCATGTCCCCCTCGGATCTACAGCGACTGCACTTCCAAGTGCACTTTCAGTGCACTTTGCACTTGTAGTGCAAAGTGGATTTGCCTTTCGTAAATAATCCCCATTGTCTATAAACACTTACCGGTATTATTTAATGATCCGATTTATGCAAAGTCTACCATCACCACATTTGCTAATTGTAACACAAGGTATCTGGTTTACATTGTAACGTGCCAATCATGTCATATACAATACGTTGGGCGCAGATTGCGTGATCGCTTGTACGATCATTTGTATGACATTCAGAAAGGCCACAACACCAATGTAGCCAATCACTGGAATTTGGTACACCAGAAAAACACTTTGACTTTAGTGATCCAGGTTGTTGAGAAGATATCTTTGCCAGTCAGAGGAGGGGACAAATTCAGAATATTATGCAAATGAGAGGTATACTGGATCTTCTTTTTTAACACCAGCAAACCGGGGGGATTGAATCATGAATGGGATATTTCCCATTTTTATGAGTAATAATGGGTATACTTTCTAGACTTTAACCAGTTGCCGACCGCCGCACGACGATGTACGTCGACAGAGCGGCTCGGGCAGGCAAAAGGGCTTACCTGTACGTCCTTGCCTGCCCGCGGGTGGGGGGTGCGATCGGACCCCCCCCCGGTGCCTGCGGCGGTCGGCAAATCTCCCACGGCGATCGGTGGTGAGGGGGAGGCTATCCATTCGTGGCCCCCCCCTCACGATCGCTCCCAGCCAATGGGATCATTTCCCTGCCTCTGTATTGTACACAGAGGCAGAGGAAATGATGTCATCTCTCCTCGGCTCGGTATTTTCCGTTCCGGGCCGAGGAGAGAAGACTGTAATGTGAGTGCACCAACACACGCACACACAGTAGAACATGCCAGGCACACATTACACCCCGATTCCCCCCCCCCCGATCGCCCCCCGATCCCACCCTGTCACAAACTGACACCAAGCAGGTTTTTTTTTTTTCTGATTACTGTATTGGTGTCAGTTTGTGATAGTTACAGTGTTAGGGTAGTGAGTGTTAGGCCCCCTTTAGGTCTAGGATACCCCCCCTCATAAAGTTTTAACCCCTTGATCACCCCCTGTCACCAGTGTCGCTAAGCGATCATTTTTCTGATCGCTGTATTAGTGTCACTGGTGACGCTAGTTAGGGACGTAAATATTTAGGTTCGCGTTTTATAGCGACAGGGACCCCCATATACTATCTAATAAATGTTTTAACCCCTTGATTGCCCCCTAGTTAACCCTTTCACCACTGATCACCGTATAACCGTTACGGGTGACGCTGGTTAGTTTGTTTATTTTTTTATAGTGTCGGGGCACACGCCGTTTATTACCGAATAAAGGTTTAGCCCCCTGATCGCCCGGCGGTGATATGCGTCGCCCCAGGCAGCGTCAGATTAGCGCCAGTACCGCTAACACCCACGCACGCAGCATACGCCTCCCTTAGTGGTATAGTATCTGAACGGATCAATATCTGAACCAATCAGATCTATACTAGCGTCCCCAGCAATTTAGGGTTCGCAGTGTTAGCGGGATCAGCCCAGATACCTGCTAGCACCTGCGTTTTGCCCCTCCGCCCGGCCCAGCCCACCCAAGTGCAGTATCGATCGATCACTGTCACTTACAAAACACTAAACGCATAACTGCAGCGTTTGCAGAGTCAGGCCTGATCCCTGCGATCGCTAACAGTTTTTTTAGCCTAGTACACCCCCGTCGTAGTCAAACCAGCACTGCAGTAACACTTGGTGACGTGGCGAGTCCCATAAGTGCAGTTCAAGCTGGTGAGGTGGCAAGCACAAGTAGTGTCCCGCTGCCACCAAAAAGACAAACACAGGCCCGTCATGCCCATAGTGCCCTTCCTGCTGCATTCGCCAATCCTAATTGGGAACCCACCACTTCTGCAGCGCCCGTACTTCCCCCATTCACATCCCCAACCAAATGCAGTCGGCTGCATGAGAGACATTTTTATGTCCTCCCGAGTACCCCTACCCAACGAACCCCCCCAAAAAAGATGTGTCTGCAGCAAGCGCGGATTTAGGCATGACACCCGCTATTATTGTCCCTCCTGTCCTGACAATCCTGGTTTTTGCATTGGTGAATGTTTTGAACGCTACCATGCACTAGTTGAGTATTAGCGTAGGGTACAGCATTGCACAGACTAGGCACACTTTCACAGGGTCTCCAAAGATGCCATCGCATTTTGAGAGACCCGAACCTGGAACTGGTTACAGTTATAAAAGTTACAGTTACAAAAAAAGTGTAAAAAAAAAAAAAAACACAAACAAAAATATAAAATAAAAAATAATAGTTGTCGTTTTATTGTTCTCTCTCTCTATTCTCTCTCTCTATTGTTCTGCTCTTTTTTACTGTATTCTATTCTGCAATGTTTTATTGTTATTATGTTTTATCATGTTTGTTTTTCAGGTATGCAATTTTTTATACTTTACCGTTTACTGTGCTTTATTGTTAACCATTTTTTTGTCTTTAGGTACACCATTCACGACTTTGAGTGGTTATACCAGAATGATGCTTGCAGGTTTAGGTATCATCTTGGTATCATTCTTTTCAGCCAGCGGTCGGCTTTCATGTAAAAGCAATCCTAGTGGCTAATTAGCCTCTAGACTGCTTTTACAAGCAGTGGGAGAGAATGCCCCCCCCCCACCGTCTTCCGTGTTTTTCTCTGGCTCTCCTGTCTCAACAGGGAACCTGAGAATGCAGCCAGTGATTCAGCCAGCTGACCATAGAGCTGATCAGAGACCAGAGTGGCTCCAAACATCTCTATGGCCTAAGAAACCGGAAGCTACGAGCATTTTATGACTTAGATTTCGCCGGATGTAAATAGCGCCATTGGGAAATTGGGGAAGCATTTTATCACACCGATCTTGGTGTGGTCAGATGCTTTGAGGGCAGAGGAGAAATCTAGGGTCTAATAGACCCCAATTTTTTCAAAAAAGAGTACCTGTCACTACCTATTGCTATCATAGGGGATATTTACATTCCCTGAGATAACAATAAAAATGATAAAAAAAAAAAAAAATGAAAGGAACAGTTTAAAAATAAGATAAAAAAGCAAAAAAATAATAAAAAAAAAAAAAAAAGCACCCCTGTCCCCCCTGCTTTCGCGCTAAGGCGAACGCAAGCGTCGGTCTGGCGTCAAATGTAAACAGCAATTGCACCATGCATGTGAGGTATCACCGCGACGGCCAGATCGAGGGCAGTAATTTTAGCAGTAGACCTCCTCTGTAAATCTAAAGTGGTAACCTGTAAAGGCTTTTAAAAATGTATTTATTTTGTTGCCACTGCACGTTTGTGCGCAATTGTAAAGCATGTCTTGTTTGGTATCCATGTACTCGTCCTAAGATCATCTTTTTTATTTCATCAAACATTTGGGCAATATAGTGTGTTTTAGTGCATTAAAATGTAAAAAAGTGTGTTTTTTCCCCAAAAAATGCGTTTGAAAAATTAATGCGCAAACACTGTGTGAAAAAAAAAATGAAACACCCACCATTTTAATCTGTAGGGCATTTGCTTTAAAAAAATATATAATGTTTGGGGGTTCAAAGTAATTTTCTTGCAAAAAAAAATAATTTTTTCATGTAATCAAAGAGTGTCAGAAAGGGCTTTGTCTTCAAGTGGTTAGAAGAGTGGGTGATGTGTGACATAAGCTTCTAAATGTTGTGCATAAAATGCCAGGACAGTTCAAAACACCCCCAAATGACCCCATTTTGGAAAGTAGACACCCCAAGCTATTTGCTGGGAGGCATGTCGAGTCCATGGAATATTTTATATTGTGACACAAGTTGCGGGAAAGAGACAATTTTTTTTTTTTTTTTTTTTTTTTGCACAAAGTTGTCACTAAATGATATATTGCTCAAACATGCCATGGGGATATGTGAAATTACACCCCAAAATACATTCTGTTGCTTCTCCTGAGTACGGGGATACCACATGTGTGAGACTTTTTGGGAGCTTAGCCGCGTACGGGACCCCGGAAACCAAGCACCGCCTTCAGGCTTTCTAAGGGCGTAAATTTTTGATTTCACTCTTCACTGCCTATCACAGTCTCGGAGGCCATGGAATGCCCAGGTGGCACAAAACCCCCCCAAATGACCCCATTTTGGAAAGTAGACACCCAAAGCTATTTGCTGAGAGGTATAGTGAGTATTTTGCAGACCTCACTTTTTGTCACAAAGTTTTGAAATTTAAAAAAAGAAAAAAAAATTTTTTTTTTGTCTTTCTTCATTTTCAAAAACAAATGAGAGCTGCAAAATACTCACCATGCCTCTCAGCAAATAGCTTGGGGTGTCTACTTTCCAAAATGGGGTCATTTGGGGGGGGGGGGTTGTGCCACCTGGGCATTCCATGACCTCCGAAACTGTGATAGGCAGTGAAGAGTGAAATCAAAAATGTACACCCTTAGAAATCCTGAAGGCGGTGATTGGTTTTCGGGGCCCCGTACGCGGCTAGGCTCCTAAAAAGTCCCACACATGTGGTATCCCCGTACTCAAGAGAAGCAGCAAAATGTATTTTGGGGTGCAATTCCACATATGCCCATGGCCTGTGTGAGCAATATATCATTTAGTGACAACTTTGTGCAAAAAAAAAAAAAAAAAATTGTCACTTTCCCGCAATTTGTGTCAAAATATAAAATATTCCATGGACTCGACATGCCTCTCAGCAAATAGCTTGGGGTGTCTACTTTCCAAAATGGGGTCATTTGGGGGGGGGGGGGGGTTTGTGCCATCAGGCATTTTATGGCCTTCAAAACTGTGATAGGTAGTGAGGAGTAAAATCAAAAATGTACGCCCTTAGAAATCCTGAAGGCAGTGATTGGTTTTCGGGGCCCCGTACGCGGCTAGGTTACCAAAAAGTCCCACACATGTGGTATCCCCATACTCAGGAGAAGCAGCTAAATGTATTTTGGGGTGCAATTCCACATATGCCCATGGCCTGTGTGAGCAATATATCATTTAGTGACAACTTTTTGTAATTTTTTTTTTTTTTTGTCATTATTCAATCACTTGGGACAAAAAAAATGAATATTCAATGGGCTCAACATGCCTCTCAGCAATTTCCTGGGGGTGTCTACTTTCCAAAATGGGGTCATTTGTGGGGGTTTTGTACTGCCCTGCCATTTTAGCACCTCAAGAAACGACATAGGCAGTCATAAATTAAAGGCTGTGTAAATTCCAGAAAATGTACCCTAGTTTGTAGGCGCTATAACTTTTGCGCAAACCAATAAATATACACTTATTGACATGTTTTTTACCAAAGACATGTGGCCGAATACATTTTGGCCTAAATGTATGACTAAAATTGAGTTTATTGGATTTTTTTTAGAACAAAAAGTAGAAAATATAATTTTTTTTCAAAATTTTCGGTCTTTTTCCGTGTATAGCGCAAAAAATAAAAACGGCAGAGGTGATCAAATACCATCAAAAGAAAGCTCTATTTGTGGGAAGAAAAGGACGCAAATTTCGTTTGGGTACAGCATTGCATGACCGCGCAATTAGCAGTTAAAGCGACGCAGTGCCAAATTGTAAAAAGTGCTCTGGTCAAGAAGGGGGTAAATCCTTCCGGGGCTGAAGTGGTTAATATCATTGCACTCAATTGTGAATATGGAGGCTTTTAAGCATTTACAATATCCGTATGTTGGAGAGTAGCATGCTGTCAGCCAATGACATCTAACTGAAAGACATCTAAAACAGTCGGCATAGGGTTAGATAGAATGTCTGTTAAGCATCCCTATCACATTAATCTTGGATGGGATAGATAGATAAACGGTTCCCAAAAGATCAGATAGAATGGTTCTATCCATATGTCTTTGACAGTTTCTTCCTGACATGATTACGTCTATCTGCTTCCTTCCATGTATTCATTCTTTCTAGAGTTTATGCTGTAATATGTGTGTTTGATAGGTGATCTTGATGTCTGCAGGAGGTATATTGCATATACTGTATGTACCTAATTGATTGAATCATAATCATGAACATGTTGTTTGCGGCTGAAAGTTTGGTCTGCATGCAATTATCTGGTCTTTTTGTCATGGGGTTAATAGCAGTGTTTTCATGCTGTGCTGTGTGATGGGAATCCTGATTGCCTGTGGGGTTTTTTGACAGATTTTGGGTTTACCTACCTGTGCATGCGCAAGAGCAATATTTATATCATTTTTTTTATTGTATGTTTATATGAGAATTCTAATGCTAGGCATGCACAGGTGTTTCTGCCGGGAAACTCTACAGGCATTTTTATCAAAGTACATCTATATATATGCAAACATATGTTTATGGAAAGTTTTTTTAAACAATTCTTTGTTTTTTGAAGACTTTCTTGAGCGGGATATTTTCAACCTGTTCAGGTGGTTTAGTTACGTTAAGCATGCATCTTCGTTACATTTTTGGTCTTTATTCATATATTTCTTATGGGTTTGGCATTTTTGCCTTTATTTTTACTTTTATTTTTGTTTGAAGAGTCAACCTTGTGATTATGTGAGAGAGAAGTCCAGCCGACTCACCTTTACATCAACTGAGAGCATTGTGTCACCTGTAGAGGGCGTACACCATGCCTAATTACACCAATTTACGGTTTTGCCTGCTTGTGTACATATATATATATGTCTTTGTCATTATTTAAAAACAAAGCTATGAATAAGCACCTGCTATAACGGTGTGAAACGCGTTAGTGGTTTTATCCTTGCTGTATGGATTTATTATAACAATAAAAAAATAATTTTCATTGGAGTGTGGCCATCCGGAACCTTTTTTTTAAATTTTTGCATATGGTTGCATATGGTTGCATATCGAGCTGCACCCACGCCTGGAGAGGGGAGAGATCATTAGGAAGCAGACACCTGGAGCGGGTTCTTCTTTTTGCATAAGTGGTATAGTAAGACACTCGCGCCTTGGTGTGTGTGGCAATAATATGGGGCGGCTGCTGACCAATATTGTCCCCACTATGGGGCAAGGTGATATTGAAATAGGGTGTGGACAGCGCCTGCTCCTCCTAAATGCTGATATTTTCTATGACTATACTTATGAACTCCTGTTAATATCTATAACCTTGGATGTGACATGTGACTATATAACAATATCAGTGGCACATTACATATATTTGCTAAGTGAACCAAACACAAATGTGAATTAAATTATTGATACGTCAATATAAAAAAGTAGTAGTAGTGTAATATATAAATTGTTTAACCACTTGCGGACCGTCCGCCATTAAGACACTTTTGACACTTTTTTTGGGCCATTGACATTTATACAGCGATCAGAGCTAAAAAAAATAGCCACTGATTACTGTATAAATGTCACTGGCAGGGAAGGGGTTAACACTAGGGGGCGATCAAGGGATTAACTGTGTTCCCTCAGTGTGTTCTAACTGTCGGGGGGATGGGACTGCCTAGGGGAGGAGACTGATCGGTGTTCCTATATACTGGGCACACACGATCTGTCTCCTCTCCCCTGTCAGAATGTGGATTTGTGTGTTCACACACACATCCTCGTTCTGGCTCTGTCAGGAGCAATAGCGTGTGCCCGGCGGACATCGCGGCCTCTGGGCAGGCGCATTGGCTCCTCAGTACTGCACTGGCGCACGCGCGCCCCCTATACTCCTTTAAAGCAGCCGCAGTACAGCTACAGCGATTCGCGCAGGGTTTCCATTATGCCGCTGCCAAGTCAGCTTGATGCATTTCATCATAAAGATGCAATGTTCTCAAAAGCAGGAGCACCTGCTTTTGATAACGTCCCAGCTTTATGACGAAGCGCGTCAAGATGACTCTCTTAAACGTCACTTCCGGCCAAGAGAGTGGAATGCACGCTATGTGCTGAACAGTAACCACGTCTCCACACAAGCTAGGCCGATGGTCTTACAGTAGACGCCAGTTCTGTCATACTGACAGTTTTTAATTATTTTGTAAGCTGCTTTTAAATAAACCTGAGGCTATTATTCTATGAGGAGTTTTCTCTTTCCTTACACTGCCCACTGTATACTGTTTATCCCTGGAGCCCCGGAGCCAGCATTGGAGGACATCCACTATAGAGGAGACACCAGAGGATAATACATTGGGCTTGGTCCCCATTAAATGTCCTATAGGCACGGTAGACGCTTTTTGCTATAAGACAGAGGAGTCCAACTCATCTGGTGAGTGTGGATTTTTACACTACCCCCAGGAGGTGGATGCATTGACACCGAGGGGACACAGAGCACTACAACACTTTTTTCACTAGGAAAAGACTCTGTTTTGCACAAATTATCACTATATGCACTTTAAACTATTGTCACTTTTTTATATTGATGTATCATTAATTTAATTCACATTTGTATTTGGTTCACTTAGTAAATGCATGTAATATACCATTGACATTGTTATATAGTCACGTCACATCAATCATCCAAGGTTATAGATATTAACAGAATTTCATAGTATAGCCATAGAAAATATCAGCATTTAGGAGGAGGAGGCGCTGTTTACACCCTATTTTAATGTCAATGCATAAAGCAGCATTTGAAACAAAGCAGATCACAAGCTCAATGCTTTCTGCTGTTCAGCTGGCCAGGCTTGTGTCCATTCCTTTTGTGACGTCGCTATTGAAAATAGGGTTGCCACCTGCCCGGGATTCACCCGGACAGTTCGGGTTTGGAATCATTCGTCCAGGTTTCAGACTGCCTGAAACCCGGACACATTATTCAGACTTGACTATGGCTTCCCAGCAGGATTGCTGGCTGCAGTTGTCTAAGCTGAGAGTGTCTGTTACACTATCTTTCATGCCCAAAGCCAGCACTAACAATCCCCCCTAAACACACGCACAGACGGGAGAGGAGAGAGGGCTCCTTCTGCACTTGTTCTTCCTACCCCTACTCCTCTGTGTCTGCCCACACTCCAATCCCCAGGGCTGTGCCTCAGAAAAGGAAAGTGGGGGTGGGAAATTTGTAGCCCAGCAGCCTCAGATACAGCTAGATGAGAGATGCTGACTGCCAAGGGGTGAGTGAGCTCACCATCCATCTATGTCTGTGACTGAAGTCTACCCCCTTCTCTCTCCTGCCTCTGAGTGAGTACACTAAGGTAATTCTGGGTTCTCAGAGCACCGCTTACATCAGAGTTCCCCTTTACACCAGAGGCCACAGTGTTCCCCCTTACATCAGAGTCCTCTCCGTACATCAGAGTTCTCAGTGTTCCCCCTTAAATCGGGGTTCTCAGAGCATCCCTTATGTTAGAGCCCCAAGGGTTCTCCCTTATATTAGAGTCTGCAGAGTCCCCCCCCTTACAGTGAAAGGGAACTCTGCAAGTTCAGATGTAAAATGTACAGTGAGGAGAACTCTGTGGACTCTGATGTAAATGGGGGCTCTTTTTATTAACTTGATAGGATTAGAAATTTATTGGCAAAATATATGTATTAAAAAATTTGCTGTGCTCTGCTAAAGTGTTCGGGTTTGACTTGAAGAAAAGGTGGCAACCCTAATTGAAAACCCTGTGTGAACATGTGAGGGCCCAGTGATGGACTCTTCCAATAGCCAGTGGGCAGTATTTATGTCACTATGAAGTGACATGAGCACCGCAGACTGGACCCTCCCACCCTACCAACCAGAAGAAAGAAGACCTAGAACCTGCTCTGTCACATGACCACAGTTTATAACAAATAATTAGGGCTTTTATATATATTTTACATACAATGAAGTAAGGTGGAATGGGTATTGGGACTTTTTTCTCCTGGAGATCAGTTTTATTTCCCTTGCATGTGACTGGATATTCCAAGTAAATGCAGGGTCACATTATTTGCTAGCATTCACTTTCTCAAGTGAACAACTTCTAGTTCTTCAATAAATCAACTCCAATGACTAATAAACGGGAGGATCTGCCTTTAGTGTATTTACATGAGCATTCCCAAGATGATATTAAGAAATGGCGATCCCCTAGCACTTTTATGCTTTAGGAAGCTTTTAGATTCAAAAACTTGTCCTCGGGTTTCAGCATTCGTACATGGATTCCTTCTTAGAACACTAAATGAACTACAGTGCCTTGAAAAAGTATTCATACCCCTTGAAATTTTGCACATTTTGTCATGTTACAACCAAAAACGTAAATGTATTTTATTGGGATTTTATGTGATAGACCAACACAAAGTGGCACATAATTGTGAAGTGGAAGGAAAATGCTACCAGCTTTGCACATCTAGAGAGTAACATTTTTCCCTATTCTTCTTTGCAAAAAATAGCTCAAGCTCTGTCAGATTGGATGGAGAGCATCTGCGAACAGCAATTTTCAAGTCTTGCCGCAGATTCTTAATTGGATTTAGGTCTGGACTTTGGGCAATTCTAACACATGAATATCCTTTGATCTAAACCATTTCATTGTAGCTCTGGATGTATGTTTAAGGTCGTTGTCCTGCTGGAAGATGAACCTCCACCCCAGTCTCAAGTCTTTTGCAGACTCTAACAGGTTTTCTTCTAAGATTGCCCTGTATTTGGCTCCATCCGTCTTCCCATCAACTCTGACCAGCTTCAATGTCCCTGCTGAAGAAAAGTTTTCTGCCACACATAGTGTTTTGCTTTTAGGCCACAAAGTTAAATTTTGGTCTCATCTGACCAGAGCACCTTCCACATTTGCTGTGTCCCCCACATGGCTTCTCACAAACGGGACTTCTTATGGCTTTTTTTTCAACAATGGCTTTCTTCTTACCACTCTTCCATAAAGGCCAGATTTGTGGAGTGCACAACTAATAGTTGTCCTGTGGACAGATTCTCCCACCTTAGCTGTGGATCTCTGCAACTCCTCCAGAGCAGGGGCGAGCTGATCATTCAGGCACTCGGGCACTGTCCGAGGGCCCGGGGCCCATCAGGGTTCCCAGTCTCAGTAAAACCAGGAACAGTTAATATAAATCCTGAGGTTTTTTTTACATCTGTCCCTGAAATGTTCGATACCGACATCCTTTTGATGTAAAAATCCCGAGGCTATAGCTGCTCCGCCTCTCCACTGCCTTCTCAGCCAATGGGACACAGTGTACCTGCCCCAGCTTATATGATATATGAGCAGGAGATGCTGACTGCTGGAGGACAGGAGAGGAAGGAGGGTACAGCCTGCAGTGTGGGATGGACTGCAGCCTGATGGAAGGTAAGCTGACTTGTCTGAGTTAAATGTAGTTTTATCAATGGTTTACCCTGGTGAGCAGCAGGAGGAGGAGGGGGGAGGCTGTGTTCCCTCTAGCATTGCTTTTGTCTCTGAAGCAGTCAGATCCCTTTTCTGTGTGAGGAGAAGTGTACTGCTCCTGGAGGAAGGATGTTTTAAACTTCTCCCCCAATCTCTACTACACCTCTCTACTCATTACCTGCCACCCAGTACACAGGCACAGTCACCTCCTCTCCTGCATTACCACCTCCTGTGTCTGTGAGCTGCTGGGGCACTACAAGTACCAGCATACCAGGAGATGGAGGCAGCAGCAGTGTGTTCAATCAGGCTGATTTTTGGATGAAAAGTGCTGGTGTGTGTGACTGTGTGTGTGTGTATGTGTGACTGCGTGTATGTATACTGTATGTGTGACTGTGTGTGTATGTATACTGTGTGACTGTGTGTATACTGTGTGTGTGTGTGTATACTGTATGTATAGTGTGTGTTTGTGTGTGTATGTATGTGTGACTGTGTGTGTCTGTATACTGTGTGTATGTGTGACTGTGTGTGTGTATGTATACTGTGTGTGTGTGTATACTGTATGTGTACTGTGTGTGTATGTATGTATGTAATACTGTGAGAGTGTGTGTGTCTGTTTACTGTGTGTATGTGTGACTGTGTGTGTATGTATACTGTGTGTGTGTGTGTGTGTGTGTATGTATGTAATACTGTGACAGTGTGTGTGTCTGTTTACTGTGTGTATGTGTGACTGTGTGTATGTACATCGGATATAAAAAGTTTACACACTCCTGTTAAAATGTCAGGTTTCTGTGATGTAAAAAAAATGAGGCAAAGATAAATCATTTCAGAACTTTTTCCACCTTTTTAACGTGACCTATAAACTGTACACCTCAATTGAAAAAACAAACTGAAATCTTTTAGGGGGGGGGGGGTAAAAATAAAACAACTAAAATAGTGTGATTGCATAAGTGTGCACACCCTCTTATAACTGGGGATGTAGCTGTGTTCAGAATTAAAATGGATGTAAACCCAATGTCATCCTTTCTAAACTACTGCCATAGGGGTTATCTATAAGGATATACATACCTCCTGCATGTATCTTTACCTGTCAAATGTCTCCCCTCTGTCTGTTATGACCCAAAAAACTGCATATTCTGTGGGTGGGTCTGTTGTCTGGAGCTCGGTGGGTGGAGTCGTGATGTCAGTAGACTCCCCGCCCACCTCTACACTCCCCTTGTCAATATGCATTTCTCCTGTGTATTTCTTACACTGAACTTCTGCTATGATCTCTTAACATCCAGTGAAAAGACAGGAAAGTAACCACATGACTTCAGCATGCCAAATCATGCTGAGGTGTGGAACAGCCAATCCTTGCAGAGCTGTTGAAGAAAGGAGTGGGTGGGAATTAAAAAATAATGCATGTCTTAGGCTGGTGCAGAGATATGTAAATCACCTGTCACTCACAGCAAGGGGAGGATTTGACAAAGTTTTTCTCTGTTTGTCAAGATTTATCTCACTGAACAATAAAAGAGGATTGCTCAGAGCTGGATTAACTCTTTGTGGCAAGACTAGGCTCAAATGATAGGGAATCTTATACTCTACATTATGACATCAAAAAGAAAAAAAAATTCGGGTTCACATCCACTTTAAGCAATCACATTCAAACTCATGTTAAATAGGAGTCAGTATACGCCTGCAATCATTTAAAGTGCCTCTGATTAACCCCAAATAAAGTTCAGCTGTTCTAAAAAGGTCTTTGCTGACATTTTCTAAGGCCCCATGTACACGGGACGCTGCTAAACGTACGTTCAGAGACAGTTGGACGCTTTTTTCAACTGCCCCTGAACTCATTCAATGTTATCCTATGTGACCATGTACACAGTCTTGTTTATTGCTGTTTTTAGGCAGTTGCGTTTAACAGCGTTTCTTCAAAAGCAAAAAAATTGGGTTCGGACACCGACGTTTCAGACACCAAACGTGGCTAAACGTGGTAACCCACATTTAGCCGCGTTTTGTTTATAAGCGTTTTTTCGTTTTTGCCCATTTAAAAAAAAAAAAAAATTTTTTTTAGAAACGCTTCTAAACGCAAACGCGGCATATAAACGCAGCAAAACGGACGTTTTAAATGTGGGTTACTATCTGTCAAGTTAAATCGTTCAGGAGAGGTTGTAAAAACATCCTGTGTACAGGAAGCCTTAGTCACATCCTACAGCAAAAGCCATGGTCTGCAGAGAGCTTCCAAAGCATTCAAGGGATCTCATTGTTAAAAGGTATCAGTCAGGGGAAGGGTACAAAAGAATTTTTAAGGTATTAGATATATCATGGAACACAGTGAAGACAGTCTTCATCAAGTGGAGAAAATATGCAACAACAGTGACATTACCAAGAACTGGACGTCCTTCCAAAATTGATGAAAAAATTAGAAAACTGGTCAGGGAGGCTGCCAAGAGGCCTACAGCTACATTATAGGAGCTGCAGGAATATCTGGCAAGTACTGGCTGTGTGGTACACGTGACAACAATCGCCTGTATTTTTCATATGTCTAGGCTATGGGGTAGAGTGGCATGACCGAGGCATTTTTTTAGGAAGAAAAACATCCAAGCCCAGCTAAATTTTGCAAAAACTCATCTGAAGTCTCCCAAAAACTTGGAAAAATTGTGTTATGGTCTGATGAAACCAAGGTTGAACTTTTAGGCCATAATTCCAAAAGATATATTTGGTGCAAAAACAACACTGTGCATCACCAAAAGAATACCATACCCACAGTGAAGCATGGTGGTGGCAGCATCATGCTTTGGGGTTGTTTGTCTTCAGCTGGAACAGGGGCCTTAGTCAAGGTAGAGGGAATTATGAACCGTTCCA
Organism: Lithobates clamitans; assembly: GCA_037952925.1. NCBI lineage: Eukaryota > Metazoa > Chordata > Amphibia > Anura > Ranidae > Lithobates > Lithobates clamitans. Next base: position 1,934,561 of record JBBGZY010001144.1, read on the forward strand.
AATACCATTCAGGCTTCTGCTAGAAAGCTAAACATGAAGAGGAACTTCATCTTTCAGCATGACAACAACCCAAAGCATACATCCATCAAACAAAAGAATGTCTTCACCAGAAGATGATTAACGTTTTGGAATGGCCCTGCCAGAGACTTCGAACCTGAAAAAAAACTGTGGGGTGATCGGAAAAGGTCTGTGCACAGGGGATGCCCTCGCAATATGATAGATTTGGAGTGTTTTTGCAAAGAGAAGTAGGCAAATATTGCCAAGTCAAGATGTACCATGCTGATAGACTCCTACCCAAAAAGACTGAGTGCTGTAATAAAATCAAAAGGTGCTTCAATATTAGTTTAAGGATGTGCACACTTATGCAACCATATTATTTTATTTGTACTTCCCTCCACCTATAAGATGTCAGTTTGTTGTTAAAGTCTGTCTGTTGTACAGTTTTATAGGTCACAGTAACCACTTAAGGCCCAAGCCTCTTTAAGAGATTTGTTGTTTACAAGTTAAAAAGTTTTTTTTGCTAGAATATTACTTGGAACCCCCAAACATTATACATTTTTTTTCCTAACACCCTAGAGAATAAAATGGCGGTCGTTGCAATACTTTCTGTCACACCATATTTGTGCAGCGGTCTTACAAGCACACATAATGTTACGCTGAGTAAATTGATACCCAACATGTCACGCTTCAAAATTGTGCCCGCTCGTGGAATGGCGACAAACTTTTACTCTTAAAAATTTCCATAGGCGACGTTTAAAAAATTCTACAGGTTGCATGTTTTGAGTTACAGAGGAGGGCGAGAATGATTGCTCTTGCTCTACCGATCGCGGCGATATCTCACATGTGTGGTTTGAACACCGTTTTCATATGCGGGCGCTACTCATGTATGCGTTCGCTTCTACACGCGAGCTTGTCGGGACAGGGCGCGTTTAAAATTTTTAAATTTTTTTCTTATTTATTTTACCTTTTATTTTTACACTGTTCTTTTTTTAAAAAAGTGTCACTTTTATTCCTATTACAAGGAATGTAAACATCCCTTGTAATAGAAAGAAAGCATGACAGGACCTCTTAAATATGAGATCTGGGGTCAAAAAGACCTCAAATCTCATATTTACACTAAAATGCAATAAAAAAATAAATACATTTTGTCATTTAAAAAAAAAAGAAAATGGCCCTTTAAGAGCTAAGGGCGGAAGTGACGTTTTGACGTCACTTCCGCCCTGCATTGATATGGCTACGGGTGGGGTCCATCTTCCCCTCACTCGTCTCCATACCCAGCAAGGGAGAAGATCCAATCGCCTCTGCCGCTGCTGACGGGTCCAGTAAGCGGTGGAGGGCACCGGAGCGTGGCGGGAGGGGGGGGCCCAAAGACCACTTTTATCTTGAAGCGAACCACCCGCTGAAAAAGAGTATACCTGGGGGGCTGCATATGGCTTTTAGGGTGCCCAAGTCCCCAGGATGATAGATACAGTTAGTGGTGATCCATGTGGGCAGAAACACCATCAGTGCCAGCATACAGAGTAGGCACAAGGCTTTCCCAGTAGTCTATGGTGTGATAAGTGAGGTCATCTTTTTCAGAGTCTTTATCACCTGTTTCACTCGCTCTTCGAGGATTTGCATCACCTGCTTCACCTCCTTTATTTGTGTCTTGCTTCTGAGTCCTTTGTGGCACTTTCTTTATCCTTTCGGTGTGGATCCAGGCTCCAGATTGTTCTGTAAGGACAGCGGCTCTGGTCACTGTGACTACGCTAGTGGGCAGGGCGAAAGGGTTATCTTGCTTCTTGATCTGGTTCAGCTGGTGAATTACAACCACATCTCCGCGTTGGAACTTGTGTGTTGGTTCCTGTGAGGGTAATAAAAAAGAATACTTTACCGTAGATCAGGGCTGAACTGGGACAAAAATTTGGCCCTGGACTTCATCCAGACTGGCCCACTTTAATTTTGCAAACACGCACAAAAACAGTATATAAACTATACGCAATTGCACAAAAACAAATAAGTAAAAACATCCCACTGTAAGTATAAAAAACACAGATCACTGCACTATCGGTGAGCAGGGACTTGGGTACCTATGAAGTCCCTGCATTGGTGTTTTCACTGGAAGGACAAATGTCCTTCTGTCCGTGTTGTCACTAGAAGAAAAAAATTGTCCCTGCATCCATCATATGTGACGTGCACCAGTAAATTTAAGGAGGTGGGGTGGTAGGAAGCTGGCAATGGGGATGAAGATGACAGGGGTGGGATGGTAGGCAGCTGACAGGGGGATGAAGATGACAGGGGGTGGTGTGGTAGGAAGCTGACGGGTGGGGTGGTAGGAAGCTGACAGGGAGATTAAGATGACAGGGGGTGGGGTGGTAGGAAGCTGACAGGGGGATGAAGATGACAGGAGGTGGGATTGTAGGCAGCTGACAGGGGGGGTGAAGATGACAGGGGTGGGGTGGTAGGCAGCTGACGGGGGATGAAGATGACAGGGGTGGGGTGATAGGCTGCTGAAAGGGGGATGAACACTGTTAAGGACTGGAAAGATAAGTATTCCACATACCGTGTGAGACAGTCCAGGCAGCCAGGGACTGCGTGGGCTCCTCTGATCTGTCGTGGGTGGGACTGGAGCAGGGGGTGACGTAATGTTGAGGTGGGCACCTGTCCTGGGCACATTTGGTGGGGTCTGGTGGGCGGCGGAAACTCACCACCAATCCCAAAGTGCACACAGACAGCGCTGCCCAGACGGACCCTGGGGCCTGCACACTAAACAGCAGCACATTATGCATAGGCGCACACACAGTGAGTGACACTCCAGGCCGTCAGAGTCACTCAGCACTATTTCAGCAGAGCCGCGCCGGCCACCCAGCCTGGCAAACTGATACATCAGGGCCTGGCCTGCACCCCCTCCCGGCTAGGCTAGGCAGCAGTGCACCCTAGGTGACAGTCTGTCACTGGAACCGGCCCACTGAGCCATCTGCCCACCGGGAAACTCCCAGTAGTCCTGATGGCCAGTACATGCCTGCCGTAGATGCCATTCAGCTTCATAATCAAGTTTCTACAATATTCTTCCTGTATTAAACTCAGATCTCCCTGCTCTGTTGCCAAGGGTTTCTTAATCCAGGGCTTGGGAAAAGGTTGCGGCCCATCAGGATCTCAAAAAGGGACAAGCGATTGGTCTTGGACGGGGTCATTCTTATTTCTACTAAAACCGCAGGCAGCACAGTTTTCCATTTGGCAAGTGTGCCACCCGTAGCCTTCCTTATTTTGTCTTTAATCGTTCAGTTCATTCTTTCTACTATACCTGAACTCTGTGGGTGATATGGAATGTGGAATTTCAACTCTATTTGCAAAGTCTTTACTAGTTCCTGATATACCTTGGAGACAAAGGCTGGGCCGTTATCTGAATTTATTTGCAATGGACATCCCCACCTGGGTATTATTTCTTGTGTCGGGATTTTTACAACTGTCCTTGCATCTTCCTGGGTACATACAAAAACTTCTACCCACCTGGAGAACATGTCCACTATCACTAACAAATATTCTTGTCTTTTGCCCAATTTTGGCATGTGAGTGAAATCAATTTGTAGATGTGTAAAAGGAGAGGTAGGATACAGTAGATGTTCATGTTTGGGCTTGTTTGGTGTGTTTGGGTTATTTCTGATACATTCAATGCATCTGGACACAAAAGATTTACATAGGGGTAATAAATGTAGAATGTGGAAATCTTGTATTAACATTTCAGCTGTAGCTTTCTATCCTTTATGTCCTATGCCATGGTACTGTGAGATGAATAAAGGCACACTTGCTTTTGGCATGCCAGGTTTCCCCTCTTTGGCAATGAGTCCAGTCTCAGGACTCATTGTCAGACCCTGTTGATGCCAATAGGCCAGATCTTCTAGTGAAGCCATAGCCCGTAGGTCCTGCAAAACCTGTTCCCAGAGCAAAGTTGGAGGTGTAAGGGGGGGGGGGCATTTGGAAAAAAACTGGGACTGCCAAAGCTGCTTGTTTGACACACGTACGCGTGCCCAGTGGGCGCGATGACCGCTGGGCACCCGCAATCGCTCTTGACAGAGTGAGAACCGGGATCTGTGTGTGTAAACACACAAATCCTGGTTCTCAGGGGAGAGAAGACAGATCGTGTGCTCCTACTAAGTAGGAACACCAATCGGTTTCCTCCCCTAGTCAGTCCCATCCCCCCCACAGTTAGAACACACCTAGGGAAAGCAGTTAACTCCTTGATCGGCCTCTAGTGTTAACACCTTCCCTGCCAATGACATTCATACAGTAATCAGTGGCTATTTTTAGCTCTGATTGCTGTATAAGTGTCAATGGTCCCAAAAAAGTGTCAAAAGTGTCCTATCTGTCCGCTGCAATGTCGCAGTCACGATAAAAATCGCTGATCACCGCCATTACTTGTAAAAAAAAAAAATTAAAAATTAAAATGCCATGAATCTATACCCTATTTTGTAGACGCTATAACTTTGCGCACTTTTTATAATTTTGCGCAAACCAATCAATATACGCTTATTGCGATTTTTTTTTTTAATCAAAAATATGTAGAAGAATACATATCGGCCTAAACTGATGAAGAAATGTGTTTTTGTTTTTTGTTTTGTTTTTTTGGGTTTTTTTAGTTGGGATATTTATTATAGCAAAAAGTACAAAATATTGTGTTTTTTCTTTTCAAAATTGTCTCTCTTATTTTGGTTATAGTGCAAAAAATTAAAAAAAAACACAGAGGTGATCAAATACCACCAAAAAGAAAGCTCTATTTGTGGGGAAAAAAGGACATCAATTTTGTTTGGGTACAACGTTGCACGACCGCGCAATTGTCAGTTAAAGCGACGCAGTGCTGTATCGCAAAAAATGGCCTGGTCATGAAGGGGGCAAATCCTTTCCGGGGCTGAAGTGGTTAAACTTCACAACTTTGGAGGGCTTCACAGAACAGGTGTATTCATACTGAGATTAAATTACATACAGGTGGACTCTACTTACTAATTAGGTGACTGCTGAAGGCAATGGGTTCCACTAGATTTTAGTTAGGGCTATCAGAGTAAAGGGGGCTGAATGCAAATGCACGCCACACTTTTCAGATATTTATTTGTAAAAAAAATTGAAAACCATTTATCATTTTCCTGCTACTTCACAATTTTGTGCCACTTTGTTTTGGTCTATCACATAAAATCCCAATAAAATGCATTTACGTTTTTGGTTGCAACATGGGAAAATGTGAAAAATTTCAAGGGATATGATTACTTTTTCAAGGCACTGTACATTTCCCTGTGCTCCTGTAAGCAGACCTACAAAACATGGTGTATTGGTGAGACCTGATAGGTTTCAGTATCTCTTGTCTAAACCAAGTATGTAAATCCAGTTCAGCTGCAATGTTAGAACTTTTATATCTCTTTATAGGGGTTTATGGTACATGGGGGTTGCCATATTTGTTCATTACATATGCAGGCACTAGTTGTCCAATCTTCTCGTTTCCCCTTTTTTCCATAGCAGTCATGACATATTGCATTGATGAAAGCTAACAAGCCAGAAACGGCTGTATACAATCTGGATTAAAGGACCCTACACTTTAGGCTGATATCACACTGGGGGGGGGGGGGGGGGGTCAAAGCTGTGTCTGGCTAATACAACATGACTCTCTAGAGCTCCGATAACATGATGTATGGAGGCTTTTCCTTTGTGTTGTGCCTGCAGGGCTTAAAGAGACACAAAACTCTGGTACAAATCAATCAAAGTTGGTATTCTTAAAGTGGTAGAAAAGCCTAACTCTAACCATTCTTTAAAAACGTTTCCTCCCCCCGCCTCCTACCTATCCTGCATACCCTGTATAAAAAAGATCTGTGTACTTACCTATTTTTAAACCGCTGCGGTCATGTGATCCTGCACCTCCGACTCCCTTGTGTCAGTGAACGACTGCTGCAGGGGAAAAGCGGGAGCGCCTACATCGGTTAGGCCATGAAAGCCTATGGGTGACATTGCAGCTCCTAAAATTCATAGCCGTTCTCAAGCGCCCCCTTACACAAGGGAGTTGGAGCTGCAGGACCAGGTGACTGGATGAAAAAAAGGGAAGTACCCCCTGTAGGGTCCGCTGAGTATTGTGGTCCGTCTTTCACCCTGCCCAGCCAGGCACACACTTTTTCACTCCTCAGAGACAAGAAAGCAGTCCTTGCATTTTGTTTTTGTTTGTTTAATTGTGAGATATGAAACTTGGATAGGGATGGGGACTTATGAGATGCCCAAGGGATCAGAACATTGCAATTTGGGACTTTATATATATCTGGTATATACATCACTCCATTTCTCCTCCTGCACATCGCTTCCTCTCTTTTGAGTATCACTCCATACTCCTCCTCCTGCACATCGCTTCCTCTCGTGCCTCCTCCAAACTATCTACCACTGTAGGCCTGACACTGGCTCAGCCAGACTCAAAGCAAAGATCCTTTACAGGCGGGGACTGTGGGCCCCTATGGGGTAGCAAATAGAGCTAGCTGTCCCTGTGGCTACTGCTCCCAGCACCACCTCTTCAGGCACTGCCAGCCCTCCTGGCTGCAGCTGCCCCTTTCCACTGCCCATGCCACCCCAATCCTCCAGACTGGCTCTGCACCCATTCCAGACTGGTCCACATCAGTCCTCTCAGGCGTGCCTCGCAGTCCTCCCAATTGTGTGCACACTCACCAGCCTTCCTGGCTGTCTCTATGGAACTCCTGGAGGCTTACTCAGCAGTGTTCTTCCGCTGTCCTCTCTTGCCCCTCCTGTGCCTCCTGTCCAGGACACCTCCATGTTTTTTGACCATCGCCAAGTAGCTTAGTGAGAGGGTGACAACAGTTGGTGCGATTATACACAAATGGAAGAAACAAAAAATAACTGTCAATCTCCCTCGGTCTGGGGCTCCATGCAAAATCTCACCTCATGGAGTTTCAATGATCATGAGAAAGGTGAGGAATCAGCCCAGAAGTACACGGGAGAATCCTGTCAATGATCTCTAGGCAGCTGGGATCATAGTCAGCAAGAAAACAATTGGTAACATACTACTAAAGGACTGAAATCCTGCAACGCCCGCAAGGTCCCCCTGCTCAAGAAAGTACAGGCTCATCTGAAGTTTGCTAATGAACATCTGAATGATTCAGAGGAGAACTGGGTGAAAGATTTGTTGTCAGATAAAACCAAAATGAAGCTCTTTAACATCAACTCAACTCGCCGTGTTTGGAGGAGGAGGAATGCTGCCTATGACCCCAAAAACACCATCCCCACCATAAAACATGGAGGTGGAAAGATTATGCTCTGGGTATGTTTTTCTGCTAAGGGGACAGGACAACTTCACCGCATCAAAGGGACGATGGACAGGGCCATGTACCGTCAAATCTTGGGTGAGAATCTCCTTCCCTCAGCCAGGACATTGAAAATGGGTCATGGATGGGTATTCCAGCATGACAATGACCACAAAGCACACAGCCAAGACAACAAAGGAGTGGTTCAAGAAGAAGCACATTAAGGTCCTGGAGTGGTCTAGCCAGTCTCCAGACCTTAATCTCATAGAATAAATGTGGAGGAAGCTGAAGGTTTGAGTTACCAAACGTCAGCCTTGAAACCTTAATGACTTGGAGAGGATCTGCAAAGAGGAGTGGGACAAAATCCCTCCTGAGATGTGTGCAAACCTGGTGGCCAACTACAAGAAATGTCTGACCTCTGATTGCCAACAAGGGTTTTGCCACCAAGTACTAAGTCATGTTTTGCGAAGGGGTCAAATACTTATTTCAGTCATTAAAATGCAAATCAATGTTTTTACTTTTTTGAAAAGTGTTTTTCTGGATATTTTTGTTATTATTCTGTCTTCCACTGTTAAAATAAACCGACCATTAAAATTATAGACTGATCATTTCTTTGTCACTGGGCAAATGTACAAAATCAGCAGGGGATCAAATACTTTCTCCCTCACTGTAGGAGGAAGGGGGGAGGGAATGATTTTAGGAATAGCTAGTGTTAGCCTTTACTACCGCTTTCAATTAAAAAAGTACCTTCTTTTCCCCCCAGACTCCTCCAAATCCCCAAATTCCTTTTTTTGTCTGCTATGATCTTGCTGTGCTGTTAGAGAGTGGCTATATTAAGCTACTTTCACACTGGGGCGCACCCCCCCCCCCTCCCTCCCCTATTGATTTCAATGGGCAGTGGCGCTTTAGGAGCGGTGTATACACCGCTCCTACAGCGCTGCAAAGATGTGGCTTGCAGGACTTTTTTATACCATCCCGCCAGCGCACTGCTCCAGTGTGAAAGCACTCGGGCTTTCACATTGGAGTGAGAGGAGAGGCGCTCTGCAGGCGCTATTTTTAGCTTTATAGCACCTGCAAAGCGCCTCAGTGTGAAAGTAGCCATAGTCTTCCATAGTCCCACTGTATGTAGGAATGTAGCCACCTTTTCTTAATTGCTCCCAAAACAGACTGTGGGGTTTATAGCATACATAGAGCAGTGCACGTGATGGCAACTAACATGCACTGCCTGTTCCAAACAAATGGAAATGAGAGGAAAGGAGGGGTTTGGGAGCTCATGGAAAACATTACAAGGAGACAGAAAAACAGTTGATTTAATGAAAAATGGATTAAAGGGATTACAGGGCCAAAAAAGTAGCAAATGTGTATGGATTTTTTTTAGGGAAAATAAGGGTATTGTTTGGTGTCATTTCTATTTTCTCTAAATCTAATTAAAAAAATGACACGCTAAGAGGCTGCATGTAGCATTTTTTTTTTCCAGCAAATAAACCGCCATCAGATTGAGGGTCCATGCACACTTGGCTTAAACAATGCTGCTTCTACAGGAGTTCAGCTTTTTGCCTGTAGAAGCAGCTCAATATTATTATACGTGTTTATGTACATTATGACGTTTTAGAGGCATATGCTAAGCTCAGTGTTTAGCGGCAAAAAAAACCCAAAAAAACCTTTCTTGTTTGCGTTTCTAAGACGTTTTTTAAGAGGACCAGAAAAAAAAAACGCCTGTACAAATACACTCTATATCAACGTTTTTTTTAAACCCAGTGTGCATAGACCCTGAAATGTCACAAATGTAACAATGAAATGCAATATTGCTCATCTATGCATGCCATGTGCTGTTTGAAAGCCCCGGTGTGACCTCAACCTTAAGCTGTATCTATGCCCTGTGTTTTCAGTACACATTGTTTAATTCATGTGCTATTTGTTTCAAATTTTTGGTTAATTCATGGATATATCTGAATCTCCGCATGAAATAGTAACATATTTAGTAGAAATTTGTTTCATTTATTTGTTTTCTAACGAATTACAAATGTTTGGAACGATTTGAATTCGGATTGGCCGAAAAATGATCGGCTGATTCAAATTCTGTTTGAAGAATAGCTGCTTGTTAAGGAGCAGGCTGGGAATCCGGCCGCCGCATCCTTAACGACTGATGACTCATCAGCTGTCAGCGGGCTTCCCCACTGACAGTTGAAATGTAAACAAAAGATTGTCGGCAATAGATAATTCTGAAAAAAAATACAGCGGAGTCACCCCGCCAACATTTTAAGGAAAACTGTTGTGAGGTCCTCATGTTGATGGGAACAAGGGCCTCTTCCCCACAACCCAGGGAGGCCCCCCCCCCCCATGTAAATGAGTATCCTACCCACTCAACAAAAAGTGTAAAAAGTGAATAAAGACAGTACACAAGACAATTCTGTCATTAACCGGTTCAATACCGGGCATTTTCACCCCCTTCCTTCCCAGACCAATTTTTAGTTTTCAGCGCTGTCGCACTTTAAATGACAATTGCGCAGTCGTGCGACGTTGTACCCAAACAAAATTGACGTCCTTTTTTTCCCACAAATAGAGCTTTCTTTTGGTGGTATTTGATCACCTCTGCGGTTTTTATTTTTTGTGCTATAAACAAAAGAAGAGCGACAATTTTGAAAAAAACACAATATTATTTACTTTTTGCTATAATAAATATCCCAATTTTTTTTTTAAAAACAAATTTTTTCCTCAGTTTCGGCCGATACGTCTTCTAATACATATTTTTGGTAAAAAAAATCGCAATAAGCATATATTGATTGGTTTGCGCAAAAGTTATAGCGTCTACTAAATACAGGATAGATTTATGGCATTTAAAAAAAAAAATGTTTCTTTTTTTTTTTTACTAGTAATAGCGGCGATCGCGATTTTTTTTCGTGACTGCGACATTATGGCGGACACATCGGACACTTTTGACACATTTTTGGGACCATTCACATTTATACAGCGATCAATGCTATAAAATTGCATTGATTACTGTATAAATGTGACAAGCAGGGAAGGGGTTAACCACTAGGGGGAGACAAGGGGTTAAATGTTTCCTGGGGGAGTGATTATAACTGTAGGGGGAGGGGACGTACAAGGGGAGGAGACCGATCAGTGTTCCTCTGTACTGGGAACACAGATCGGTCTCCTCTCAACTGACAGGACGTGGATCTGTGTGTTAACACACACAGATCCACGGTCCGGCCTGGTTAATGGGCAATCGCGGGTGCCCGGCGGACATCGAGGCCGCCGGGCACATGCACCGGGTCCCGAGCAATGCGGGAAGCCCAGGCCGTCGTATGACGTCCACCCAGGATGGGAGATCCCATCTGTGGACATCATTTTACTATGGCTGGGTAGTGAAGTGGTTAAAAAAATCAAAAATAAATAATGTCCCCCGATGTAGATCCATCATCAATCACGTCGCCCGCTGCACCACCAGACTCGAGAGGAAAAAAAACCCTCTGGCCTCGTCGAAGGCTCCCCACCGACTGCCTTCTCCGCCGCTTGACAATTCCTAAATAGGTAAGGGGCGGAGTCACCCGATGACGATAGCGGGTGACCCTGCCCCCTTCTGGTGACCTCTGGGCATTGGGCTCTGTAAGGTTTTCTCCAATTAGCTGAGGTATGGATTGTGACAAGCACCTGCCTCTCCACCTTGGACAATCAGAGAGCGCCTTGTATTAGGCTGGCCATAGATGCTTTGAATTTCAGCCAGTTCAGCAGAAACTGTCCAAGATTCGAATCATGTATGGGCAGGCTGAATCTACCCAAATTAATCGATCAGGGCACCAGCCTGGTGGAATTGCACCATTTACGGGCCGGCTTTAGTTGAAAACATGCAAGCCTTTTCCTGACTGGCTGAGATGCCATACAAGTGACTCTCTTTTTCTGGAAGCTGTGGCAAAGTTGTTGCTACCCATGCAGGAAGTCAACAATGCTTACTCTATGTAGCACCAGCTACTACAGTCTGTTACAGAGTTCCCAGCGGCTAGACTGTTCTGCCATGGAGAAAATTTGTTTGAGCCAAACTGGCCCAAACAAACAATTTAAAGTGAAAGGAAACCTGGGAACCGGAATGTGACCTGGTATCAGCCTTTTGAAATCCCTGTACAGGACGTCTGTAGTGTGTGAGGAAGAAGCAGTACAAGGAGCCAATATGTTCATGTGCTGGCAAAAAGCATGCTGATAGGAGGAGAGGGCAGAGTGACAAAGAGATGAATAGGTCTCTGTACTGCTTCTCCTTTCACTGTCCAGTCACAGAATGGGAGCAAGTCCAGGATGACCTCGACTCAGGCCAATATGACTGAGGGCATCTAGCGGCAGAAACAAAATACTGAGGGTGAAATATCTGGATAGTTTGTAATTTTCACTTGTAATGGGCTATTCATTTTTATGTTGTTGTTTTTGGTTGAAGTCCTGCTTTAAACTTCCCACCACTGCCAACTTACTGCAGTATTAGTTAAGGATGAAGGATTGAGCACTTACATCATCCATTGGGTAGAGTTTTGTATTCTCTTTCTCAACATTCAGCCCACTGTTGCTCCTGCGCCTGAAGCACCAACTGGATCTCTGGTCTCCATTTCCTTTCCACTGCTGGCCTACGGTGAACCTGTTACTTTTACTTGGCACCATGCCTTACATTGGGCCTACTTGCTGTCCTCCACGCAATGCAACATGTTTTCTCAAAGACACATGGTTGATAGTCTAGCTGCTACAGGTGACTTCAGCCCATATACCCCTGATGGTTCTGGGGTGTTTTTATGATCTCTCCAGATGGAACTGATGTCTGTAATTTGGAAACTGGGACTCCTATTGTTAAATCTGAACTCCAGGAATATATGCTCATAAAAGAATCCCTGTGGGCCAGCTTGGTTTAATCTAGTGCTCCATATGCTATAATGGTTTGGCTGCTGGAGATGCCGCAATGCACTGTGGTAGCATTAAATTAGCTACATAGATTAAGCTGTGTTATCTTCCAGAGAGACAAGAGTGACTTTGCTTTGCTGCCAGAAACAAGAGCCTTGGGGTACCTGTCCGGCCACCGTTCAGTAATCTTATAATTTTGTCAATCAATACTAGGTGGTCTCTGATTGGCTGAGCTGGTGATCAGGACATCATCTGCTCCTCCTCCCCACCTTAGCCAATCAGAGCCTGCCTAGTATTCACTGAGAAAAATATAAGGTGGTTCTTGAGTGGAGAAGGGATGGGGAGTACGGATGCTCCTTTGTTTCTGGCAGCCAAGGGAAGTCCATCCTGTCTCTTCAGATGACCTGGCTTACTGTATGTAGCCAGTGCTACTAGAGTGCATTGTGGCATCCCTAGTGTCCAGTCTGCTAGAGCAGGTAAAACATTAGATTGAACCAAGCTGAGTCCCAGTGAGTCTATTATGTGTCTATTTTCCTGGAGTTTGGTTTTACAGTAGGTTAATTTTCAGGGTCTATTTCAGCTCCACTGGATGAGGGCAAGGCCTCCCCCAAGTCCACTAGGGACTTCCTAGCTGTTTGTGCCAAGTTGCTGGGTCATTCTGTCCACAAGTGTTCTAAGAATGCTACGGCACCATCCCCGACAGTTGACTCAATATACAAGGGGTTGTTTCAAACCTTATTGACATAGTGCTCATTAGCCTGCTGTCATAGGCCTAGGGTATTTTAGAGCTCATGTAGCTGCAGATACCTTTCAGACTGGAAACACCTTGAAAGGTCCTGAGTCCCACCTGACTCTCTGCCAGAGCATTTCACTCTGTTCACTTATAGGTGGCCTGTGTCCATTGTGGATGATCCAGTGATCCACTATAACCGAGATACTACCAGAAGGTGGACTTAACTCATAGGAAATTGAATTCCCTCTTTAAAGCCCAGTTTCAATGTCAGAATGGATTAAACTCCTAAGTAATAATGCCTCCACTGCTGGAGTAGGTCTCCCTGTTACGGAGCAGTTGGAGCATATGTTCATTTTTTTTCTGCTTTAGTTGTGACGATCTGTTACAAGTCTCTGAACTTGTGTCCCGCAGAATGTAGATCCAAAAGTTGGAAATCTGCTAACGCCTCTAGCAAGCCTTCAGCATGAAGGTTCACCCCTACTTCTACAAGTGGGGCTGTTTGCACAAGCAGATGTGTCCCCAGATATTGGACCTTCTTGGCTTGTAGATGCTCCTGATACTCACTATAGCGTAAAAGCTAATTACTTGAAGAAGGCATCTATTTCAGCTGCCCTGTGGCATATTTCCTGTGTTACTGTTCATAGCCGTGACTTTTTTCAGATGAACTCTGGTTGCCTGGACTTTGGGACCCCTTGTTCCCAACTTAGTAGGAACTTGCACTTGAGAGTTATTACAAGGGCATTCCTTCTCCTCAGGGAACTTCTGTATCCTTGGATAATGCTCATCAGTATTCCATACCCCCAGAGGGACCTTCTGAGTTACAGATTCAGTCAGAGCCAATTTCTCTTGCCCCTTCCTCTAACCTGATCCCTCAGTGTTTTTGAATGGCACTGTTAGTTGCTGACAACATTGGATCTTATATCTAACCTAATGAATATTTCTTGGCATTCCCATTGTGGGACTCTTAGGTGAACTGTAATTTTATTTCTGGACTCTGATTGCCAGAGTTCTCTCAATGGGCCCAACTCCTGCAAGTCTTTATGGACTGTCATATTGTATGCAAATCAAGTTTGGTTTCCTGGAACAGTTGTGGTCTGCTTCATTGGGAGGAGGTTCTGCTGTGAAAAGGTCCCTTGACCTGTACTCTGTACTCAGGCATTACCTTGGTGCTGTAAGACCTTCACCTACGACAAGGCCTGGGAGTTCTCCATGTGATGGGGCGTGTGACCTGGTGCCTATGCTGACTGATACTGAGGATGTTACGCTCACCTGCTCTGTTCCCTTTATTGGCATTGCCGTAGTCTCCATTTCGGGGATGACATTTCATACGCTTGGGTGTTATTATCTCTTGCATGTTAGGAAAAAAACATCCCTTGAGGAATTGGTGTTCCTATAGATTTTCAGCATGCAGAAACTCCTGTGGAAAAACGCATACATTCACGGTTTGGATTACTTATAGTCAGCCCATTCTGCTGTGACTGATCCACAGCCTTTATGTTCCTTAAACTGGTTTCCTTCTATCAGATTACAATAGCGCAGCGGGGAAGATGTGTGGATGGATGAATTGGTTCAGTTTTTTTTGTTCAGCCCGCTTAAGCCTTTCGTCTTTAGATATGTGCGGTTCATTTAGTTCCGAATCTAAATTCGGACAAATTTTTCGTTATTCGGATGTATCCGAATTTCATAAGTAACAAATTTAAACAAATTCGAAATAACGAAACAACATTTCGGATGAAATTAAAATCGTTTTCTAACTCAATTCGAATCATTTTCTAATTCCTCCTCAGAAATTCGAATTACAAATAGAATACATTTGAATTGGAATAGAAAATAATAGAATTGGTAGTGTCCCATCAACATCTGTCTCATTGTACCAGCGCACACCAAAACATTTGTCACAGTGTACCATTGCACAAAACCTCTGTAATATTAGTGTCCCAGCAACATCTGATGTGAAAGCTGAAAAATGGCATTGGCAGGAAAGCATTGTCCAGTATTCAGGTACTTTAATGAAACATATATGTGCATTGTACAAGGGCTACCTGAGCTGACAGAAATAGCAATCCAATATTCAAACTGTTACTAATTCCAATCGATTCAAATTTGAAAACAAATTCAAAATGAGTACATTGTATTCCCGCTGATGAAAAAAAAGATGGTCATTCTTCCTTTCTAAAAATGTTGTCTCTAGGTCAAGAGTACTACTAGTGCCCCATCAACATCTGTGACAGTGTACCTGTGTCCAAAAACATCTGTAATAGTAGTAAGGCCTGAGTACTACTTAATAACCATTTGCAGTTAGGCTTTGATTGTCCTTCGAAATGCGTCATTGGTAGGGACCGGGATTGGGTCGTTGTCGCCCCCCCCCCACCCAATCCATGCTTGAGGCTTCAGACGGTCTGGAATAATTTTGCCAGGTGTGTGACTTGGCAAACGATTTTACACCTCTGTTTGTGAGTAGTTATTAGTAGTACTTTGTTTTCTATTTTTTTTATAATTATTTGCTGGATAATGCATTAGGCCAGTGCGCCCTCTTTTCTTTCATTATTGTACAAGGGCTACCTGAGCTGACAGAGCCAAAACATCTGTCACATACAGATTCAGTTAAAATTTTTTCGAATGCGGTTGAATTTGAATAGAATACAAATAAACTAAACAAATTCCAAAAACTAATTAAACTAATTTAACTAATCTAACTAAATGAAATTAGTTAAATAATGAATAGAGACAAAACAAATGTTTTCATTTTGCACATGTCTATTCGTCGCCTTTAGACCGTCTGGTCTTACCCTTTGAACCTGTTGTCCAGTTTTAGCTAATAAAGTACATCCAAACTCATAGTGCTATCCTATTCATCCAACTTTCATAATAATCAAAACATCCATTAAAGTGCTCAAAATCCAATAAAGTGCTTAATGTCCATAATATATATTTTGTTCAATCGCACCAGTACAGTGCATGTGCTCAAATCAATATCTTGTGCAGTTTTTCACACTCTATGCAGTTGTGCAGTTAAATTTCTCTCTTTCACCAAATTCTGTGCTGTGCCCCCCAAGTGTTCCCACACTCACTGGAGCTTATGGACTCTTTGTCCCAAGCATTAGGAGTCCTAAGCCCTTGTCAGCAGGTTTAGCAGAAAAGTGCATCCCGTCAGATAATGCCTTTGACGATATGCGCAGGATGCAACGTCACTCCAGCTGATATGTTGATCAGCTGGTGTGATGTCAACACCGCGCATGCGCAGAGCATCTAAGACATTATGCGATGCATATCATTGTGCAACACTATGCTATTGTGTTCTGACAGGAAAAGCTAGGGTTGCCACCTCATCCCTTTAAACCTGAACACATATTAATTACACAGGTTCTGAGGCTAATTTAATGCAAAGATTTTAATTACCACCTTAATCAGCCACAGAACCTGTGTAATTAATATGTGTTTGGTTTTAAAGGGATGAGGTGACAACCCTAGGGATGGCCCCCTGCCAGAACACTCCGATCAGTGCTCTCTGCTATTGGCTGAGGGTGCTGATCGGGAGTCGGTCAGCTGCTGGTTTTCCAGCATGTACGTCTGACAGAAGTTGGCTGAACGTCTGGCTTCTGACGGACAGACCGGCGTACATACAGGACGAATGTCAGCCTTTTTTTTTTTTTAACCACCCTTTGTCTCTCGACATTCGGCTTGTGTGTACACGGCTTAAGGGTGCGCTCTCCCAAACTCCTTTCTCCCCTTTGTCTGTCTCCACTCCTCCAGTGCAGTATAGTATACTTAATATTACTCCTCACAAGATGTAACTCTCAATATGCAAAAGGTCAGATGAGGAGGCCCTCGATAGCATACCTCCACTTTTATTATAATCAGACACAACTGAACAACGCTCACATGAAAGCTGTAAGAGAGGTACCGAACCCGGAAGTGCCGCCACGACATGCGCTCCATGGACCAGATGTGATGTCACTGGCTGACTCTGCTCAATGCGTTTCCCCCCTCCTATGGGCATCTTCAGGAACTTTCTGGCACTTTTACACTGGGGCGTTGGGAGCGTTAGCGGTAAAGCGCCGCTATTTTTAGCAGCGCTTTACCGTCGGTTTAGCGCCGCTTTTTGGACGCTAGTGGGGAGCTTTTAACCCCCGCTAGCGTTCGAAAAAGGGTTAAAAGCATTGATTTAAACGGGCAGGGGCGCTTTAGGAGCGGTGTATACACCACTCCTAAAGCGCCTCCATGATGCTGCTTGCAGGACTTTTTTAAGCGTCCTATCAGCTTTTTTAAGCCATCCTGGGCTTTCACACTGGAGTGACAAGAGAGGCGCTTTACAGGCGCTATTTTTAGCGTTATAGTGCCTGTAAAGCGCCTCAGTGTGAAAGTAGCTTTAGGGATTTGTTTTGAGGCTGTGTAACCTCTCATTGTTCTCTTTGTTGACCTTTCTTGTTGTTGATCTGTTCTACCATTTGGGTAGTTATTACTCCACCTGTTGCTAGCTGTTTGATTCACAGCTTCTGCTGGTATATCTATGCAGGTAGTAATTTCTTTTTGGTGGTGTTTTTTAAGCAGGCCATATATTAGTCAGTTGTTTTCGTTCAACCAGCGAGTTTAATGAAAACAACTGACCCAATTACCCTATCCACACATTCAAGGTGGATGGGAGAATCCTCCCACTGTGTCATTGTATTCTGACAGGGGAGAGACTTCCCTGCCATCAGAATACACTAATTGAGAGGAAATTCTCCAGCAGGGTAGTTGTACAGAAGTTGATTGGTAGATCAAATTTAGGTCCCTGTTGAAACGGACACATTTTGATCCATCTATGGGCAGCTTTATTCTCGTCTGAGCAGCAGGTTGATCCTCTGTGACCACCCCTGGGTCCTTGGCAGTTCCCTATTCCTGTTGGGAACAACTACTCCACTTTCAGTCGAGTTTCAGACATTGGTCCTTCTGGTTGTTCTAGAAAGCACCTTTTCAATCCTAAATGAATCTGGGTCTTCTGCCCACCCCTCAGTTGGACTGCTTTTGGTTGTCCTGACTGTTTCGGAATTCTCGAACTCCTGGGACCCACACTGGACACCCCTTTCTTTTCTTGGAGTAGATTGAGGGACACAGGTCTTGCCACACTTTTTTTTATTGGCCTTATGTACTGCTTGCTTACAAAACTGAGGCATGGTGGTTAAAGATGGGGTTATACAGGGACTGGCCTTTAGTAATTTTTTTCTGGTTGCAAGTGTCCAAACCACCTGTAGGCAGCAGATATAACCCGATTGCTGTTGAATACTTTTGTCCCTCAATGGACTTCAAGTAAAAAAATGTACGGTAAGTACAAAAATCTTTTTTTTTTTTTTCTGTGACTTTGAAGTCGTCATTTAAAGGAGTATGTTACAAGTTACACTGTGACAGCGGGTGGGAGATCCTCTGACCGCACCCACTGTCACTTTTTAAGAACTGGAATCTGAATAAGAGAACTACAAGTCCCATCGCAGCAGACAGTTTGTAGTTTTCAATGACCAAGGGCACTGTTCAGCACGCTCATAGTTCATTCACAAGCCCTGAAACTTTCAAACTGATAGCCCATACAGAGGTACAGGCTAAAAGCTATAGGACTGATTTGCAGGAGCCTGACATTGCACCCCTGATCCACTGACCACAGGTACAATGCTTTGCAGGCTTCTGCAAAAATATGTGCATTTATTATTTTTCCCCCAAAAGGTTAACGTAGCCTTTAAATTACAACATGTGTATCTGTGTTTAATGCCTAGCCTCACACGTGATTATAACTTGCTCCCCCTATGCTTAGCAATCTGTCAAGCTGGTACGCATTTTGTACTTTTTCAAGATAATCTTCACCTAGTAAAGTGTTTCTTTGTGTGAATTCCAGATGATTGAGGATTATGTATTAAGCCGTGATTGAGAATCTAGCATTGGCATTTGTTTAGCCACATTGTTTACCAACTGCCATCACAAAATGACAGTATTATGTTCTACTCCTAAGACGGGTGCTGGGGTAAAACAACCCATAGCAAAAATATATGGGGGGTTATGTAACCAAAGATTATCATTTGGAGGATTTTCTGAATTTGGAACCCCTACTCTAGGCACAGACTCTTGTGGATGGCACGGGGAAGCATTTGAATGTTTGTTAGAAATGTAATTGCTGTTGCCATGCCATCTTCATAACAGGAAGGGAAAGGAAATCTCCCAAAGGAGAATAAAAACTGGACAGAGGTTTTAGTCATTCTGGACTTACACTTATCAGAGAGGTCAGAAGAGAATGGTCAGGCTGGCTTAGGCTGACAGCCCACAACTCCTTCAAAAAGCACTGTGTACAGCAGTTCTGTGCAGAACACCAAACATCAGATCACCAAAACTAAGCTGAAAATTGTTGTCTTGTCTATTGTGTCTCAATGTCTGCACAGCGAGAATTCACAGATCATCCTGTTTGGAGTCAGCAGGGGTGTACCAGTGTCAGGAATATTTCTCAGACATTTATCAGTATGTTTTGCATTTCTATACAAGTCACTTGAAGCAGGTTAAATGCACCTGTCAGAATTCTGAATGATCTCAGAATCATCTCGAACTAATGTCAAACTGATTCCTTTGACGTACGTACAAAGTCCATCAACGCAGACCTTTAAATTGGAGGAGGGGCTTATTAGGGCTAAGTTCATGTAGGAGGTGGAGGTTAATATCACAATTTCAAATTACGGTACCTCAAAACCTAGGGGTTGGCTTCTTTATGGACTTTCATGTACGTGAAGACAACACAGTCCATGCACTGTAGGTGGCTGGCAAGCATGATCTCTTAAGTAAAATCGGTGAACTGTCTTTTTAAACTTGGCAATAATGGAAGTGCAATTGTTTTGGAAGTGTTGCCAGTGACACATTTGCCTGTTTGAAAAAGCAATATGCCGCAGAATTGAGCAAGGTCTGCATCAAAGACTAGAGGTACTCTTGAAACGCAAACACAAATAACAGAGGGGTGGTAAAAAAAGATTTCAAGTAAGGAGAACAGAAGAAAATCTGTGGGAAAATCAAACAGCATTGGTGAACCTGAATAGTGGGGTGTCACATAAGTGTCTTGGCAATTCCCAGGCATGGCTGTAGTTTTGTCCTGCAAAATATTACCAGGTCTCTGGTATGGCAGCCAGACCCTCCCTGCACCCCTGTGCCTGCCGCCCTGCAGCAAAGGGGCAGCAGATCCTAATAGAAACTCCCACTCCTAAAACTGGTGAGAGAGAGAGAATAGAAAGGGAGATAGCAGCACTGTACAGTAAAATTCCTGGCACCCTTCCAGCTTTTGCAACCATGCCTGCTGCTCATTCGCAGCTCCCCTCCCAGCCGCAGGAGTTAAACACCATCTCTGCCAACCTTGCAGACTGTTTGGAATAGTTGAAATGCTTTGACACTCCGGACTGGATGGCAGGGGAGGCAGTTTACAGTGTCATTCATATGCAAAACTGCACCATAAATCCTCAGCCCTGTCTGTGTTGCTGTGGCACCACTAAGCACCCCATCAGCATACAGTACAGTAAAAAAAAAAAAACTCCTGCCATCTTTGTTTGCATTGCAGTGACTCATCAAAAGTCTGCCTTGTACCAACACTGAGAGCATTCTTCTGGCACTGAACGTCCTCGATTTTTTTTTTTTTCTCTTCTGAAAGCTGAGGCTCTGGGCTGGCATGTTCTTCAGGTCTCTAATCAAAGGGTGCTATTCATTGCGCAGAGAGCCTCTGAATGCTAATCTGCATCCGGCCACAGTCATTGACATGCTATGCACTGCTGTGTTGGACATTTTGACTTGCTAAAACCTTGAGATCCAAAAACAGAGGCTTTTTCTCGGATGCTGATGTATATATTTTTTTCTCTCTTTTCCTCCCTCGACGCTTGATAGTGAGCCGGAGAAAACAAAGTGGGACGCACTGTCTTCTCTCCTCCCGACCGATGTCTGGATACTTGGGACCACTCTGGTGATTTAAGGTAGGTGCAGAGCTGTCGGGCAAGTTTGTGATGCTGCGAAGGTTTTCTATGGAGTCGTTAAAGCTTGCCTTGGTGTGTGACGGTTTGCAGACATTAGAAGTGGGACATCTAGCCCTCCTCCCCTATCGCATGTCTGTCTGTGTCTCTATTCTCTGTCTGCTTATCAACATGGGGGACACAATAGTTTGACTCATTCCTCCCTCGGACGAACGATTTCACGGTGATTCTAAATCCCAGACCTAGTCTTTGTATGGGCTTTAAAGGGAAGGCAGCTTTAGTAATTATATCCTGGGGTTTGAAAGGTAATAGCGGTGACCTGTTCAGTAGGGTTACTACTGTCATGCATATGTTTTGTAAATGATCCATTTTTTGGCATGTGTCAGTGGGATTTGGGAAGTGTTCTCTTCCGCTTTAATGCAGCAAACGACAAATGTTATTACAGCACAAGTGTCTGTGTATTGTCCTGACATACCCTGCCGGGAGGTAATTGGATGCAATACTCTAACACGGACTGAGGATAGCGACACATATTACTGAGGATAGCGACACATATTAAAGGGTTTTTTGAGCTCACTGCATCGTCTTAGATCCCAGACACAGAGGAAAAAGGGAGGAGGGGGGGATGCATTAGAGGTTTCATGTCTGACTTGGGAAAAAAAAAAAAAGAAAAGCATCCTTGCACTTTTCTCAACTCTCATTTTCAAAGCTTTCAGAGAGCAAAGATCATAGGAGTCTCCAAATAGAGGCACAGAGGTGCCCCCCCTCCCCCCACTACCCCCCTCCCTTCCCGAAGGGGTATTAAAAATTTAGAATTCTCAGTTCGCACTGCAGCATGTTCTATAGGCTGTAATGCCCATTCAGTTTATTCCATCGCCAGCACATGCCACACAAACAGGAGTGCGCTGACTGGCGCCTTGTTTGCCTCGGATGTCATCGCAAACCAGCCACCAGTGTCGCCTTTGGATAATCAGGAAGCCCCCCTATCCCCGTAAAGAAAATCCCAGCCATGTAAGTACAACGACCTTGCGTTCAAAACGCAGCCTAGAGCAAGACCTGTGTTCCCCGTGACATCTCTATTGTCACTGTCCTGCCAACCATTTAACCCCTTCCCTACCAAGGTTCAGTTCTCTGGCCAAGCCTTGAGGGGGTTAACCTGTTTTGTGCCTGGAGGCAGCTCTCCATCCCACCAGCATCCGATTTATTATTATTTTTCTTATTTTTTCCTTTTTTGCTCGGCTGCGACTACATGCGCTGGTCAATAAATCAAAAGTTTTTCTCAGTAGGTGAATGTTTACAGGCATGCCAGAGAGAGCGGTAAAAGGTTTTATATCTTTTTTAAGGTTGTAATTACATGCTAGAAAGATAAGATAACTTATTAAATATATTTTTATTAGCGTTTTAGCATACAGGTGTCCTCTTGTGCAGGGTTTGGTCTATGTGCGTTTTACTAGGAATGTTTGGGGCAGCTGTGTCCAGGGGTGATTTCCTTCTGGGAATGGCTAGTTCCGTTGACACAAATGATAATCAATATCAGTTATGCTTTTTTATGTTTTATTATTGCTCTAATGTCCTTCTAGCGCTGACATATTCTGCAGTGCTGTTCATAGAACATTAAAACAGCCTCATCTGTCTCTGTGCCAGAGGAGCTTACACTCTAATGTCCCCACTAAAGTAACACACTATTACTAATTTATAAAGCTCTGGCATATTCTGCAGTGTTATACAGAGAACAGAGAACATTTTACATTGAACATTGTACCATTCACATCAGTCTTTGCACCATAGGAGCTTACACTCTAATGTCCCGACCACAGTCACATACTAATATACTATACACATACTAATATTAAACAGTGATATAGCTCTAACATATTTTGAGAGCTGTACAGAGAACACACTGAAACCAAGTGTACAAGTTCTGCACCACAGGAGCTTACACTGTAATGTCCCACCACAGTCACATGCTATTGTGACTGTGATGGGACATTAGATATACAATGATATAGCTCTGATATATTTTGAGTGCTGTACAGAGAACACACTGAACCAGGTGCACAAGTTCTGCACCATAGGAGCTTGCACTCTAATGTCCCCACCAAAGTAACACACTATTACTAATTTACATTTATAAAGCATTTTACAGTGCTGTACAGAGAACATCGTACCATTCAAGTCAGTCTCTGCACCATAGAAGCTTACACTCCAACGTCTCCACCACAGTCACATGCTAATTTTTTAACAATGATATAGCTCTGACATATTTTGAGTGCTATTGAGAGAATACACTGAACCAGGTGTATAAGTTCTGCACCATAGGAGCTTACACTCTAATGTTCCACCACAGTCATTATTATTATTATTATTATACATTTTCTGCAGTGCTGAGTACACTAAACCATTAACTTCACTTTTTGCACTAGAGAAGCTTACAATGTATTAATCTACCAGTGGGTTTCTGCTTTGTGGGAGGAAACCTTAGCAGCTGGAGGAAACTTCATGCAGATAAAGTCGTATTGGTATATGAAGCCAGATCCCAGTGTGTCATGCCAATCACAAAGCCACAGCGCTGCCCTTGGCATGGCTCTGCGGTGGAACATCCACTTCCTAAATAGAATGGCCAACTCGCATTAAGAATAGAAAAATGGCTGAACCATCAGTAAATTCACCTGTCTGGCGAATTGAGGCAGACCAAGAAAATAAGGTTAGAAACAGTCTGTACCAGCTGTCTTGTTCCATTATCCCTGTACAGAATCTCAAATTAATCCTTGTGCCCAATGGGACATGTTGAGATTTTGCTCTTTTCCAGGGAGAGCACAGACATGGGCAGCTTTGTCAGTGAAGCAATTGAATGAGCAGCGAGGATTGGTTATTGCACTTTGCACATTGTCATTGAGCGAATGTTGTGTTTGTGGGAGCATTCTGCAGACGGCTGTAAGAGCTTTCTAAACTACTAGGACAGTGTAGTGATTCCTCATGTGGTTGGGGTCTTTGCTTGCAGCACTGGGGGTCCTGTGTTTGGCTCCCATCAAGGATATTATTTGTATGGAGTTTGCATTTTCTTCCCATGTTTATTCAGGTTTCTTTCAAGTGGATCCTTTCCCTGCCACAATTCAAACCTGATAGATAAATTAACTTTATCTAAGTTGGCTTGTGTGTGTCAGAAAATATTTGTATAGCTCTGACTAATCTCCCCATATTCTAATAATTGTAGTAGGTATATTGGAGTGTAAGCTCCTCTGGTGCAAAGACTGAAATGAATGGTTTAGTATTCTCTGTACAGCAGTGCAGAATATGTCAGAGCTATAGACATGTATATAAATATTTGTTTGTGACTGTGGAGGGACATTAGAGTGTAAGCTCCTCTGGTCAGAGACTGGTGTGGCTGGTTGAATGTTTTTTTGTGCAACATTGCAGAATATGAAAGAACTATATAAATGTATAATAATCAGAACATATGATTGTGGAGGAACATTAGAGTGTAAGCTCCTTTGGTCAGAGACTGATGTTGCTGGTTCAATGTTTTTTGTACAACACTGCAGATAATGAAAGAACTATAAATATGTATAATAGTCATAACGTGACTGTGGTGGGACATTAGAGTGTAAGCTCCTGATTAGAGACTGATTCAATGTTTTTTGTATAACACTTCAGAATTTAAAAGAGCTATATAAATGTATAATAATCAGAACATATGATTGTGGAGGAACATTAGAGTGTAAGCTCCTCTGGTCAGAGACTGATTCAATGTTTTTGTATAACACTTCAGAATTTAAAAGAGCTATATAAATGTATAATAATCAGAAAATATGATTGTGGAGGAACGTTAGCATGTAAGCTCCTCTGGTCAGAGACTGATTTAAAGTTTTTTGTATAATACTGCAGAATTTGAAAGAGCTATATAAATGTATGATAGTCATAACATGACTTGAGTGGGACATTAGAGTGTAAGCTTCCCTGGTTAGGGACTGATGTGACTGGCTTAGTGTGTTTTGTAGAATCCTACAGAATACAAAAGAACTATATATATGTATAATAATCATAACAGGTGTTTGTAGTGAGGGCATTAGAGTGTAAGCTCCTCTGGTTAGAGACTGATGTGACTGGTTTAGTATTCTCTGTACAGCACTATGGAACATATCAGAGCTATATGAAAAAGCAAAATGCACTCTGGAATTAAAACCTTTACCAGTTTACCTATCATGAAACTGGTAATATTATTTTCATAGTTGCATATGTCACAGTCCTTCTTATATCCAGTTTGTTAGCAGGGTGGGCATACTTCAGGAACCAAAACCCCAAAGTTAAAACCTGTCCTGATTTCTGCAGGTTGTCAGGAGCCTTCGTTATACTTTTGACCATTTGAGAATTTCAGCACCTGCACCCGAGAGGTGAGAGGATTGCTTCAGATTTACTTCCAGCCCCCGGGGGTTTAGGAATAATTCTGGATTTCCCAGAAATTGCTGACGTACAGTACTCGCCGTGCAGTTGTCTGATCCTCTAATACCTTCGGCAGTGGAAAGATTGCCTACCTGGATTTTGGAATTCAAGAAAAAAACAACTTTGTTTCAATGTTATTTGTCCAAAATGACCTGCTGGACAAGATAGCCGTGGGAATGAGCCTTTTCTCTGCCAGTGTCTTAGGAATCCCTCATGTGTAAATGATTGTTTGGAATCTTAGCTACAACAAAGGGTCAGCTAACATTATTGTAAGTGTTTAGTAGCTCTTTTTATTCATATCTACGCTTTGCGTCAGCATGTGTTTTATATCGCATGTTACCACAACACACATACACATCATTTATTTATTTATTTTTTTTTTTGGTAAACGTGGTTATACTATCAGAATGATTGGAACCCTTACCCCACATTCTTAACTTATGTTGGTAAAACAAAAAGTGCAGGTCTATTAAAACTTGCATTCACAACCCATTCACAATAAATGTGCTGCTTTATAGCTGTGTACATTAACGTAGGACATAAACCTACGGCAAAAAAAATGAGTAGACAACTCCCACCACTATGTATCTAGGGCCCATGTGTCAGGATGACTGACAGCCAATGAAAGGAGCACAACAAAGAACAAAGTGTCCGGCTTTGCAAAATTTGGCATCCCTGCTACACATAACACAACTGGTAAATCGAATGGAATTTGAGCAGCCAGAACTAGGACATAGGCTGCCACTCATCGCAGGTGATATAAATGGATTAACTTCAGGAGGTGTATGGAGCTTGAGAGATCTTCAAAATGTATAGCTTAATGCCAAGAGTGCTGCATCTCACAAGAAAACAGGCTTGGAGATGATCTATTGAACATAGAGAGTGAGGAGTGTACTGTGGCCACAGAAACTCAAAATTCTAATTCTAAGACATGGGGAACCAGGTTTTTTTTTTAATATGTAGAAATTTTCTTTACTATTAGGACCTGTGCTGCTAGTTTAGATGCACAAGATGCTTTCACAGTGTTTCTCCTTTTAAAATAAATCAGTTGTGTTACCAAGATCTCAGTGTTGTAGATGGAAGCGAAAAGAGATTGACGATTGTTTATTTTTTTCATACTGCTTTTGTAGAATAATCAGCAGTGGAAAACATTTAGTCCTTTAAACTTCTGTTTACATCCACAGTCTATATATAAATGTTTTCACACAGCTTTCTTCCAGGATTCACACATCTTTTCAAATTAGAATCATGGAAGAAGGTTGTGAGAGTCTTGTGAAAACATTCATAAATAGACCCATAAGTGTTGTCTGGAATCAGAAGCTGTGGTTGTATTTTGAATGAATCTTGTTACATTCTAACGTTTCTCTGGACATCGAGCACTTGTTCACACTGATGCGATTTGGTATACGTTTCAGAACGCATGGAAATGCATGGCAAGTCAAATAACATGACTTTCTATGGTGGCCGTTCACATATATGCAGCCAGAATGCAATACATTTTTAAAATGTGTCCTGTGTGTGTTCGGTGCGATGCGATATTCATCTCCATAGAGCATGGGTGCTCAACCTGTGGCCCTCCAGCTGTTGCGGATCTACAAGTCCCATGGGGCATTGCAAGCCGCTGACAGTTACAAGCTTGACTCCCTAAGGCAGAGGCATGCTGGGAATTGTAGTTCCCCAACAGCTGAAAGGTTGTGCACCCATGCCATAGAGTCTAGTGGAACCTGCATAGAAAATGCATAGGTGTTCAAAGGCTATTCGATTCCAGTGCAATTTGTAGCAGGCTTTTCTGAGCTGATTTCCAAAGAAAGAATCACAGCTGTATCCAAATGGCATTGGAATCACACCTGAACCCACATGAAGTCACATTGGACATTATCCTTGATAAAGCACCTCAATCCTCAGTCAAATTGCAACGCATGAGTGTGATCTTAGGCTGAGGAAGGTGGTGGACATTTGTAACGTTCTTGTTACTGAGCGTCCAAGTCCCTTTTGGGGATTTTGTCCCTTTTAAGATACAAACAAGAGATAGCGTTGCCTCATGTGGGCAGTTTCATGTGGGACAATGGTGTGTATGGGCTCCAGCAGACATCCCCGGTTCAGATTGTTTGACCAGCTACTGCCGTCATTCCCTTAGAGATTAAGTTGACCGCTGAGGGTACCTGAAAATTGCCTGCCCTCCACATGAAAAGCTGGACGGGGCTCTAAAAATTCACACGTCCCTGCAATGACAAATATTGATCATTCAATGTTCAGATTGTGCTTCCACAGCTGATTGTCCCCTTGTTGACGGATTTCCAGCCTGTCCATTTATGAGGACCTCAGACATCCCGGGCTGCAAAAACTCATTTTAGGGAGGTTTCAAACTCATTTCAGGGAGGTGACACTTCGCCCCGGTGCGGACCCCCATACCCAAATGAAATGCAGCCTTACCAGTGCCAATTAAATGCAGCCTGATCACTGCCAGTTAAATGCAGCTATACCAGTGCCCATGAATTGCAGCCTTACAAATGCCCAATGAAATGCAGCCTGATCACACAGCTGCTGGGGCTGGGCTAACGGTCCTGGGGTCTGGCTGCAAGGGCCAGGGGTCTGGCTGATGGTCCTGGGGTCTGGCTGCTGGGGCCAAGGGTCTGGCTGCTGGAGCTGGACTGCTGGTCCTGGAGTCTGGCTGCTGGGGCGGTCTGGCTGCTGGGGCGGTCTGGCTGCTGGGGCGGTCTGGCTGCTGGGGCGGTCTGGCTGCTGGGGCCAAGGGGTTGGCTGCTGGATCCAGGGTTCTGGCTGCTGGGGCCTGGTTGCTGGGGCCAACGGGACCGCTGCTGGGGCCAAGTGTCTGGCTGCTGGTCTTGGAGTCTGGCTGCTGGGGCCAGGGGTCTGACTGCTGGAGCCTGGGGTCTGGCTGCTAGGCCCTTGCTGCTGGGGGCAAGGGTCCGGCTGCTGGGACCAAGGATCTGGGTGCTGGAACTAAGGGTCTGGCTGCTGGGGCAAAAGGGCTGGCTGCTGGTCCTGGGATCTAGCTGCAATGGGGCTGGTGAGCCATCCCAATCAGAGAATTCCCCAGAAGGACGAGGGTGGGCGAGGGCAGAAGACTGATCTGCAGTCTGTAGCAATTAAAATAAAAAAAAAAAACTTTCCCGTCAAGCGGACTCTATCTCCACTTTCGCCTGCCGCTGCGCAGTGATCTCCTGTGTGACAAGTACATGACAGTCCCGGTCTCTTCTATATCAATCCACCGGGCAGACTGGGACTGTCATGTACTTGTCACACAGGAGATCACTGCGCAGCGGCAGCCGAAAGTGGAGAAAGAGTCCGCTTGACAGGGGGAAGGTTTCTTTTTCTTTTAATTGCTACAGCCTGCAGATCACAGTCTTCTCTCTGCCTCCACCCACCCCCTTCTTCTCTGCTGAATCGGCCAGACCGACCCCAAAAAAAAGTACCCATGCAGCAGCCAAAGCAGGCTGGGGACAGAAGTATGGGCTGTCCCCCCCTCTGCCTCAGCTCGCAGCGCCTTACATCTGCCTGTCACTCAACCACAAACAAAGCGGCCGTACTCTATTTGGCCGCTCGGGATGCTCCTGTCTGTGGCTGAATCACAGGCCCAGCCGGGAAATTGCCCTGCGCTTGCGGGTGTCCGGGAGCCCGCAGACAAATGCGGGAGACTTGGGATGTCTGGGCCCTAATGCCATCGATGTAGCATGAGACACCCGACATTACTGGGTTGTTTACAGGGCATTAATGGTTAATTTTGTGTGACGTGTCTAACCCTAACTAATTTGTTGTGAATAATGTGAGATATATTCATAGATAATAGGGCCAGTAGATATGAAACATATTTGAATATTTTTTTTAGAAATGTGTGCGTATCTTATCAGAGGTTTAGCTATGTATATGAAGATGACACAGTAGGAGGAGATTTATTCAAACACACAGTTGACTTCCTGCTGTGTAAACCCAGAATTGAGATTGGATCATCAGCCAGAATGTATAGGGAAGGGTTAGAACACCTTCCTCATATTTATTACTGCCTTTATCCCTGTTGGAGAGATTCTATCTCTCCATTAGTCCTGGTGACAATTGGCACAGAGATTGAGGGTTCCAGTTCCAGTGACAACTGCCTAAGAAAGTTTTCTCACTTTAGGGAGATTTTCCCTGTTGTGTCTCCAGGACAATTAGTTAAAGTGTCACTAACAATATCCTTATTCTTCAAAAATAATCCATACATATCCACTACCTATTGCAGTTCTTCAGTCAGATGTGCAAAAATTAAAAGTCAGCAACTACAAAAGCCAAGCTGCTGACTTTTTTAATAAACAGACACTCATCTGTCCCACGATCCAGCACCATCCTCACCAGAGCAGGTTTTTTCACCGGTCTTCTGTCCCCGGTGCCGGAATGTTAACTGTGGACAGCCAGCTGTGACTCCTTGGGGCTTCACAGCCGGCTGCCACTGCGATAGCACAAGCTGCGCTTTGTGAATGGTCCTGCAACCTTCTGGGACCTGTGAAGTGTCCCAGAAGGTTGGGGCGGGGGGGGGGGGGGGGGTGGTGGTGGGCCTTCCACTCAGATCACCTAGGCAAGCCGAGCAGAAGTGGGAGCGGGTACCTGTCAAAACTAGGCACATGATGGTGGGGGAGTTTGGAGGAGAAAGAGCGGAACTGCCCCTTTTGGGCAATCTATTTTTCTATTTTTCATGAAATCGTTTATACTGAATTTTTCTGCTTCCTCCATTCGTTTCCAAACATCTCCTTTTACCTTCACTTTTGTTTGGAATGAGCACTTCACACTAGTCTAAGCACACTACAAATCCCATCATTCATAGTCCTTAGTTCATCTCGGGAGTGAGCTGTAGTGGGTGGCAAAGTTCCTACATACAGTGGGACCATGAAGATAGGATCATAGCCACCCTCTGACAGGAAGTCAGATCACAGCAGGAGAAAAAAAACAAATTTGGAAGAAAAGCCAAAGTTTTTAACTATTCCTAAAAATGTTCTCTTCCCCATCCTCTTGCGTATCCTGCATACGTATTTACCTCTTTTTTAATCCCCTCTAGTCTGGTGACATGATCCTGCAGCTCCAGCTCCCTTGTGTCAGTGAGCAGCTGCTTCAGGGGAGAGGAGGAAGAGCCAACAATGGTTGGGCCATGGGAGCCTATGAGTGATGTAACAACTCCCAGAATTCACAGCCGTTGTAGAGCACTCCCTTACACAGGAATCACATGACTGGACCGGATTAAAAAAAGGTAAGTATACAGATTTTTTTATGCAGGATAGGTAGGAAGAAAGAGATGAAAGATTAGTGTTATCCTTTAATACCACTTTAAGAATACATACTTGATTGTCACTTTAGAAGAAGTCCTTCAAACAGGAGAGAGACGAAGAAAACAAGAACTGATAAAAGTTCTAATCATTACATGCTTTATTAAAAAAAAAAAAAAAAAAAAAAAAAGAAAGCTTTGTCTTCAGATACTCTTTAAATAGTCTCAGTCAATGTCAATTGGCATCTAGCTCTGTCCCCCCCTCACCATGGTCCTGGCTGTACGAGGGGCTCTCACCGATTGTCCTTTCATTTGGGATTAGTCAGGTTGATGAAGACCAAGTTCACATTTCCTCTGCAGTGTGCTTACATTCCTCGCTGGCGAAGTGCGGTGAGTCAGCGCTGAGTCGATGAGTGCTAACATAAGTTGAAAATCCATAACATATTGCATGTTTGAGGCATAATAACCAGACAGAACGATTTACAGCCTTTTTTGCGTGAACTGGGGTTCTCCGCTCTTCCCTGTGCCAGCAGACACAATCATTCTCCATCTGCTACCAGTGAGCTTGCTGATGAAAACTAGCAGAACGTTGTCTAAAGTTTATCTCCTATCTAGGGGCTCTGTTTCACAAAGGATCTCCAGGGAAGAGATAAACTCTGTTTACTTTTTATACTGAGGGATTCTGCTCAGTCATTTACAGCCCATGGTTCCAGAGAACAGAGGGTTGTTTGAAGCCCAAGCCCTTACCGGAGATCCACCAGACATACTGTAAAAAGGCACCTACATCACCTTCTTCCTGCACAACTCGTTTGTCCCTGACTGTGTGGAAAACTTCCTAGCGGGGACACGGCAGAGAATAAAAACCACCTACGTTTCATCCAAAATGTCTGTTATGTGGATACAAAGATAGGTCATTTCATTGAAATCCTTTAAATCGTGTGCCAAGAAGAATTGTTTGTACTATAATCACATTATCAGTCCCAGAGCTGTTTAAAACATACCTAAACCCAAAAAAAAAAAAATTAATATCAAATGTCATGGCTGCATTTCCCTAGGTGAACATTGTATCGGTCGGATGCTGCATCTGTCCCCCGCCAGCTCAAGGATTGGGAACTGAGCGATCAAACACAGCTGATTGCTCAGCTCTCGGTCTTCAGAGAGCTGGGAGCTGGTAACTCTCAGCAGTGCCACGACAAGGTCATCCAGCACCTATGGCAAAGATGCCAAACTGCGTCCATATTCCGTTCATGATGTGCAAGCTTGAGGGATCCTACACTCAGCAGTCACTTGCTTTTCAAAATCATTGCCGCTGTCACTTCTCCTGCCTTGCAACAGAAGGAAGGCGCCCCCATCCCTACAGTAAACTATTGTGCCCAGGGCAGCTGCCCCTCCTGCCCTTCCCTTGTCCTGGCCCTGACTGTCAGTCTACGACTCTGCTCCACTCTTCCAGAGCTCACTGGAGCGCTGGTCTGTGGAGAGGGTGGGAGCGGCAAGCTCAGTCTCCTAGAAGCTCACTGAAAGGCTGAGCCAGCTGGCAGTCTAGGCATGTGGGTGGATCCTGACCATATGGGATCTTATCAGAGCCTGGACCGCCTCTGTGATGTCATCCGACAGCGTGTTTTAGCCTGCTGTTGACTGATAACGGGTCATGGTGCAGGACGAACCGCACTCCTGTGATCCATAGAAGTGGTATAGCCAAAAAAGCTTTGGCTATACTTCTCCTTGAAGCAGTTACAGAAACCGTTTTTTTTTTTCTTTTGGGATAAAGACAATAAGCACTATTTAGGAACTACATTTTTGTGGTGGGACTTTTTAGGCACCAATGTATACCAACATTCCTGGCGCAAGATGTATATTATACAAAACAAAAACTACAATTTTCATTGTACAAAAGAAAGAAGAATTCCACAAAATCAAGGCTGGAAATTGTTACACATTCCTCAAATAAGAGGACAAAGTTACACACTCCCTGTTCCATTAAACGTCACGATGCTAACAGATCTTGTGAGACATATGGCATTATTCTTATGGAAAACCAACGGTCTTCTTCAGGGGGTAGGGACATAGAGTGCCAATTAGTAGATTTATTCAGCCACACACTAAAAACACTGTCTGCTCCCTATGATCCACCCGATTAGAGGCAACAGGGGAGGTTTGGAGAATCCCCTTTAGGAGGATTTTGCAGGCTGATACAGATCTTATTTCCAATAGTCCACAGCCCCATGGGTATACTGAATTTGATTTTACAAACAGGGAGAAGCCCTTTAAGAGGCTTTAGCAAGATGTTACAAATTCCAACAGTCCAGGGTCCCAAAGGAATGTAATAAAAGCACAAAACATAGAAGCCCTTCTCCTCAAACACTACTCTGGATTCAGCCTGCAATCTCCTCTAACATTTCCCATACAATTTTCCCTTACCTTCAAAAAAATTTAAGGTTTTTTTTTTTTTCCTTCTTATAAAATAAAATTTGTGTCAAAAATGTTGGTATACATTGTGCCGAAAAAGTCCTACCACAAAAGCGTAGTTCCTAAATATTGTTATTAATTGGGATGATGGCACAAATTCCTCTGTCTTTTTATACTGTTGTCAGCACTTCTGTCAGTGTTAAATGACCACTAACTGCTACTTGTGCTGGACAGCTTGGTCTGTTTAAGGAAGTTGACAAATAACAGCAGAAACCACAGGTAAAAAATGAAGTTACGAGGAGGGCTCAACCAAGACTGCTTGGTTAATGCTACTAACATAGTACGTTATATATGTCATTTTTTATTTTGCCTTTAGTACCACTTTAAGGAAAAATTGCATCCCCTAGATTGTAAGCTCTAATGAGCAAGGCCCTCTGATTCCTCCTGTATTGAATTGTATTGTAACTTCACTGTCTGCGCTCATGTTGTAAAGCGCTGTGCATGCTCTTGGCGCTATATAAATCCTTATTATTAATAATATTATAATCCCAATTCACCTTTTATATGTGAACGTAAACCAGATATGAAGCATCCAGTTCCCTACTAACATTCACAGGGATGTTACGTTCCGTGCACTTAAAGCTGTCAGTAATCTGACCTTTAAAACACCGTAGAAGTTCTGCAATAGGTCATGAACTAGTTACAGGGGGTCGAGGATCCTGGGAAATTCTGTTGTGAAACAGAGTGTGGTTGCCATGGCTGTAATAGAAATGTCATTGCATGGGAGCTATAGAAAATCATGACTGGCTTTAAGTTGAAAAATTAAAAAAAAAATTTTCATCTCACTTTCTAGCTACACAAACCACTTTGTCACCGTGCATTTTCCAGGTGGCTTACCTCGCCGTAGGTTTTTTTCCTTGGTAGAAAGGATACTGACTTTGCCATCTATCTTGCTTATAACCACTAGAGGGCACACCTAATCCCTACATGAAATATGATCATGAAAATGTGCCGCAGCAAGTTGAAATGTGCAAATTACAACAAACTACTTTCACATAAACATTACACTATAACCCAGAAAGATTACAGAGCATACTAATTATTAAACGGCTACAACCATCATTCACAAACATGTACATAAAAATGTCATTGAAAATGTTGGCTACTGCTGTTGCTGGATAGCTGAGCACAACCACTCAACAGGGGGAGCAGCTTTTATCATGTCCCACAATAGAATTACTGGCAGGAACTTTGCTGTGTGTCAAAAAGACTTTAGGACCAGTTCACGTACTGTATATATTGCGGTGACAAGCATTTTTCTGAACTTGTAGAACCCCTAGGACACACAGACAAAACTTGCTTTCTATGTGTCATATTCACTCTGCCTGGGGCTGCACTGCAGTGAGCTGCAATAAGATGCAGACATGCTGGATTTTATCGCAGCGCACAGGAGCATGTCACTATACAGCAGCGCAGTGCACTATATGTGCTGCTGTACAGTGACTTGAATGAAGCATTACTTTGTACACTTCGAATAAAGTTGAATGTAAAAAGGGAGTTGTGTGATCATCTGAAACTCGCATCACACTGCCCCCTACTGCCAGCTCACTGTAGCCACAAAAGACAGTTGCTGTACACTAAACCTCTGCAGTTTAGTGTACGGCAGCTGTCCAGGGCAATGTGAATAGGCACTAAATCAGAGGATCAGAGATTTAGCTGCATATCTCCTCTACTAGTAAACTCCAAAATTCCTCTCCTTTAGATTTGGGATGAAAACTCTTGTATATTATAATTCATGTAAACTGGCTTTTTAGGTTTCATTTATTTATTAATCCAAACTTGTTTTTTTTTTTTTCCAGATGTGAACAATTTCTGTGGCAACCCTGTTGAATGTCCGAAGCCTGCTACGTCACTGCCCAGCCATGTCACAGATGTTACACATAGAAATTCCCAATTTTGGGAACACCGTCTTGGGATGCCTGAACGAGCAGAGGCTTATGGGACTATACTGCGATGTTTCCATTGTGGTGAAAGGCCAGGCCTTCAAGGCGCACCGTGCTGTTCTGGCAGCCAGCAGCCTATACTTCAGAGATCTGTTCAGTGGCAACAGCAAGAGCGCTTTTGAGTTGCCAGCTACGGTGCCGCCAGCGTGCTTCCAGCAAATACTGTCATTTTGCTACACTGGGAAGTTGACTATGGCGGCTAGCGAGCAGCTGGTGGTGATGTACACGGCCGGTTTCCTTCAGATTCAGCACATCGTAGAGCGAGGGACAGACTTGATGTTCAAGGTGAGCTCACCTCATTGTGACTCTCAGACCACCATGATTGAAGATACCAGTTCAGAACCCCAGAGCCCCTGCAACCAGACAACAGCTACTGCCACCTCTGCTTCCTATGTAATGTCTCCTTCCATGCCCATCCCGCTTCTCACTCGAGTGAAAAATGAGAGCTTGGAGGTGCAGCCTATTGCGGTACCCAACGTGCCTGGCAAGAGGCCGACGGAGACTCAAAACAGGGACAGCACGGGAGGAGCCTTGTCTGCAGTGGCCCCGCCAAAACTACAGCGGGTTTCTTACTATGGTATGTCTAGCCTAGCTACGCTCTTCCCCAATGTACAGCAAGTGTCGTATTCACAAGGGGAGCGCACAAGTCCTAGTGCAAGCAGCATACCGACCACGGACAGCCCAACATCCTACCACAATGAGGAAGATGAGGAGGATGATGAGGCCTATGACACTATGGTGGAAGAGCATTATGGGCAGATGTATATCAAGTCCACTGGGGGATACACAGGTAGGAAACATCATTTTCCAGTTGATGTACATATAGGCTGTGATTGGTGACCTCTGCAAATGCTAGCTGCCTGGCTTTCATGCTGAGTTTTCTGGTTATAATCATTTTTGAATCGCCCAGAACAAATATGTGGATTAGAGGTTGACTTCACATATCATATGCTTTCTCTGTTCAGATTTAGAAAGCATTGTAGCCATTTGATCAGCATGACAGCCAGACAAGTAGCATTGTCAGAAACTGGTCCACAATGCAGATACCCTATTTAGTTGAGCACAAATTTACCTTTTAGGCGGGTATAATGGCCACTATCTTTTTTTCTCTATGTTCTGTTTTCCTTCTTTTTCTCGCTGCTCTTCATGTTGCAAGGTTATTTAGTCTGAAAATGGTGACCATGTTCTTCTGAGACTGGATTTAGGACTAGTTCATTTAAATCCATTCATAGAATAAATTGGAGTTAATTTACTAAAGGCAAATTGACTGTGCATTTTGCAAGTGCAATTGCTCCTGAGCTTAGTAAATAAGGGGAAGCACTGCTGACTTCCATCATCCAATCATGTACAAGCAAAAATGCTGTTTGTTTTTTTCTTGCATGTAATTGGGTAATCTTTGTAAAGTGAAGCTTTTCCACATTTACTAAGCTCTGGCAAAGTGCAAGTGTAGTTTCATTGTCATAGGTGTGCACAGCTTATTGCATTAGGGTGTGCACCCCAAAGCTCAAACATTATGCATGTGTATATATACTGACAGTGTCAGTAGTTTTTTTTTTTTTTTTTTACAATTTTATTTCGTTTTTACAATTTTTTTTTAGGAGTCCCTATAGAGGGCTTTGGTGAAATATCAGGGGTCCAAATGGAGAATCTGTGCTACACGGGGTGTATAGGTTGTGCCCAGGCACACTCTGTGCTCACTCCTATGCTCATTGTGTTTAGTAAATCCACCCCTATGTGCGGTAGCAGAATGGCCTGACTATGCCTTTCTATTTTGTTGTTTTATTTTACCTTTTATTCAGTGTGGTTATACAGGAAAAAATAAGAAAGGAAACACTCTGTAGAAGCCTAAGAATTAACATTACTGTCAGAGATTTGTGTTTATGCCTTCAGTATACGTTTATACAGCTCTGCCCGTGTCTCATATCTTAGCTTACCTCCTTTTAGCTGCCTGCTGGCAATGAGAGAATGTCACGTTATTCTGTGTTGAAAGGGATGTGCCACTGAAGCTCACTTTATATACAGCTTGTTCATTCAAAGCTTGCATCATTTTCAGAGTCATTTAGCAAAATACAATCTAAGACTGTACACAACGGCCATTAAATAGTTTGGGTCTGCTAGAGCTTCTGTATCATGTTATTTTGTAAAAAAAAAAAAAAAAAAAGGACTAAAAAAAAAAGGTTTTTGGTAGCTTTTATTTATTTTTGCTGTTGATCTTGTCAGTTTAGGTATCTGTACATGAGGCATCATCTCCCTGCTAAAAAAAAAATAACGTTTATAGGAAATGTGGTCTTGTTGATATTTTTTTTCTTTGGAAAGATACAAACTTTTTTGCTTGGTTATAGTTGAAATATTGCATATACAATGCTGTGAAAAAGTATTTGCCCCCTTTCTGATTTTGTATTTTTTTTTGCATAGTTGCCACACTTAAGTGACTCAGATCATCAAACAAATTTTCCTATTACACAAACATAACCCGAGTAAATACAAAATACAGTTTTTAAATGATGATTTCATTTATTAGGGCAAAAAAGCTGTCCAAACATGCCTTTATGTGAAAAAGTAATTGCCCCTAAACCTAATAACTGGTTGTGTCAACCTTGGTGGCAAGAACTACAATCAAGCGTTGCGATAACTGGCAATGAGTCTTTCACATTGCTGTGGAGCAATTTTGGCCCACTCTTCTTTGCAGAATTGTTTTAATTCAGTCACATTGGAGGGTTTTCCAGCATGAACGACCTGTGTAAGGTCATAATACAGCATCTCAATTGGATTTAAGTCCGGGCTTTGACCAGGCCACTCCAAAACCTAAATTTTGCTTTGTTTGAACCATTTGGAGGTGGACTTGCTGTTATTTCAATCATTGTCCTGCTGCATAACCTAAGTGCACTTGAGCTTAGGGTCACGAACTGATGGCCGGACATTCTCCTTTAGGATTTTCTGGTAGAGCTCAGAATTCATGGTTCCATCAATTATGGTAAGTCATCCATGTCCTGAAGCTGCAAAGCATCACGCTACCACCACCATGTCTGACTGTTGGTATGATGTTCTTGTTATGAAATGCTGTATTAGTTTTATGCCAGATGTAACGAGACACTCACCTTCCAAAAAGTTACATTTTTGTCTCATCAGTCCACAGAATATTTGCCCTAAAGTCTTGGTATAATCAAGATGTTTTTTGGTAAATATGAGATGAGCCTTTGTGTTCTTTTTGGTCAGCAGCGGCTTTGGCCTTGGAACTCTCCCATGGGTGCCATTTTTGCCCAGTCTCTTTCTTATTGTTGAATCATGAACACTGATCTTACCTGAGGCAAGTGAGGCCTGCAGTTCTTTAGATGTTCTGGGTTCTTTTATGACCTCCTGGATGAGTAGTCATGCTCTTGGAGTAATGTTTGTAGGCTGACCACTTCTGGGAAGGGTCACCACTGTTCCAAGTTATCTTAGTTTGTGGATAATGGCTCTCCCCGTGGTTCACTGGAGTTCCAAAGCCTTTGAAATGGATTTGAAACCCTTTCTAGATACATTTACATGACTTTGTTTTTAATCTGTTCTTGAATTTTTTTAGATTGTGGCATGATGTGTGGCTTTTTGTGATCTGTTAGAGTGCTTCACTTTGTCAGACAGCTTCTATTTATGTGATTTCTTGATTCTGGCAGTAATCAGGCCTGGGTGTGGCAAGTGAAATTTAACTCCGCTTTCCAAAAAATTGTGGTTAATCACAGTTCATTCATGATTCAGCATGGAAGGGGGCAATTACTTTTTTACATAGGGCCAGGCAGGTTTGAACACCTTTTTTCCCTTAATAAATGAAATAATCATTTAAAAACCGCATCTTGGATTTACTCGGGTTATCTTTGTGTAATATTAAAATTTGAATCATTTAAGTGTGAGAAATATGTAAAAAAAAAAAAAAATCAGGAAGGGGGCAAATACTTTTTCACAGCACTGTAAATATGTTGTATTTTTCAAAACTAGTCTGACCTGCTTTGGTGAAAAAGCCTGTTGACAGAGCTCAATAGCATCAACATACAGTTGGAGGAGTCAGGGTAGTATGTGTGCACATCCGATTAAATGTTTATTTGTAAAGATTTTATATAAAAGGTATGAAAACAGATATGCCACATCAGTTAAAACATCTAAAATGTGTTTGTGATCACTTGTGATGCTGTGCAGTCCATTTTTTTATTTTCTCAATGATCTATTAAACAGGGCTGAAGTTTTCCTCTTGTGTACTGCTCCCCATAACCCCCCCATGCTCTGCTTTTCCACGGAGCTAG
This sequence comes from Lithobates clamitans, assembly GCA_037952925.1. Taxonomy (NCBI): domain Eukaryota; kingdom Metazoa; phylum Chordata; class Amphibia; order Anura; family Ranidae; genus Lithobates; species Lithobates clamitans. Next base: position 1,973,772 of record JBBGZY010001144.1, read on the forward strand.
CATCTATAACAGTACAAAATGTGACTCCTGCAATGGAGAGATCTTCTCTGCAGTAGTTTGTGTCTCTGCACCTAACACAAGAGGGAGTTTGTACCCAGTTATTTGTTCCTGCCCTTCCCACAAGGGTGCCACTACCTCCAGTAGTTTGTGTCTCCATACTCCCAACAAACTGAGATATCCTTCAGTAGTTTGTCTCTGCTCTTACCACAAAGGTGAGTTTTCCTGCAGTCGTTTTTTGATTCTGCCCCACCCATAAAGGTTAGATTTCCCGCAGTAGTTTGACTTTTTTTTTTTTTTAGATTCACATTTGTGCGTTTGAGGAATGCACACAATCTTGTGCGTTCCTGCAGTGCTCAAAAGACACGTATCCCTTTTGTAGGCACACGTCTGTGCCATTTATTATTAATGGCACCCCAATGCACATTGCTACCAATGTATCATTCCTTTTTGTGCGGTGTTAAAAAAACAAAAAAGCAAACACTTCTTTTAGTGTGATTTTTACCTGTAGGGCAGCCCATTGAAATTAATAATGCCCTAAACGCAATGTGAAAAAATGCGCACACACTATCACACCAGCATAGGTGATATTTTTGCTGTGGAAAAAGTGTTCTATTTTCAAAAGAATGTATTTAACTAATTGGCAACCTATACAAAATGTGATCGCCAGCCATAAAGCTTGATAGAGGTTCAGCTGCCTGTATTGTTGGTAAGCCTGCAGACTGGCCATGGCTCTCCTTGTACACTGGAGTTACCAGACACATACACAGGGTTAATCCCGGGCGTGTTCCTCTTGCCCGCAGTGCTGGTACATTGCATGCTGATTAGTTGTACCTCGCTCTGGGATTAGCTGGACTCTCATTTCCTTCCTATGATAATGCAATTTTTTAACTTGCATTAAACAGATGTTCTCGCCCTTAAATGTGTGAGCTGGATGTCACTAAATCCACACTAATGCAAAACAGGATGAAAACAGGTTTTCAGACGTAAGAACATTCATGGGAAGGGAGTTATGGTGTTGGATTAAGGGGCCCTCCACCTTCAGGTGACTTTGGTTATCAAATGAAAAGAATTATATTAAGAGGTCAGGACAGGAAAAGTGATACTGGGCGGAGTTCATACATGTAGAATAAGATCAGATACTGAGAACATTAACCAACATACACAATAAGAGAAGTGGTACTGGGCACAGTTCATACATGCAGAAGAAGATCAGATACTGAGAATAATACCCAGCATACAGAACAAGAGAAATGCTACTCTGCAGTGTCCATGCATACCGAATAAGAACCTATACTGAAGGTTATACCCAACCTACAGAACACTTTTATTGTGCAGCATCCATACCTACAGAATAGGAACGGATACAGTCCCTTGAAAAAGTATTCATACGCCCTGAAATTTTCCACATTTTGTCACGTTACAACCAAAAACGTAAATGCATTTTATTGGGGTTTTAGGTGATGGACCAACACAAAGTGGTACATAATTGTGAAGTGGAAGGAATAAATGGTTTTCCAAATTTTTTACAAATAAAAATGTGAAAAGTGTGGGGTGCAATACTTTGTAGAACCACCTTTTGCGGCAATTACAGCTGCAAGTCTTTTTGGTTAGGTCTCTACCAGCTTTGCACATCTAGAGAGTGACACTTTTGCCCATTCTTCTTTGCAAAATAGCTCAGGCTCTGTCAGATTGGATGGAGAGCGTCTGAACAGCAATTTTCAAGTCTTGCCACAGATTCTCAATTGGATTTACAGTAGGTCTGGACTTTGACTGGGTTCCCTGTCACCCCCTTCCCTCAGATTTGAGCCAAAAGTTCCTTACACACCTCAGGATGACTTTCTTCCATCAGTGAATGGTTAAAAACTTCCAGGAGCAGTTAACCCCTCTCTTCCAGAAATGGTGGTACCGTATATAAAATTTTCTTTGACATTTTGCTTTTTTCAGCGCATAGTTACAACTTTTTCCACTACTGTCTACTATTTATAACCCTATGGACATGGTTGGGCTTCAACTTAAGTGCAATAAAGTGTTTAATTGAATCCAAGGTGTATACTATTTTACATATGAATACATATATGAATATACATTTTTGACTTTCTTCCCATAGAGCACCTCCTTAGTTTTTGTATATCCTGGACTTTGATTGGGCCATTCTAACACATGAATATGCTTTGATCTAAACCATTCCATTGTTGCTCTGGCTGTATGTTTAGGGTTGTTGTCCTGTTGGAAGGTGAACCTCCGCCCCATTCTCAAGTCTTTTGCAGACTCTAACAGGTTTTCTTCTAAGATTGCCTTGTATTTGGCTCCATCCATCTTACCATCAACTCTGATCAACTTTTCTGTCCCTGCTGAAGAAAAGCATCCCCACAACATGATGCTGCCACCACCATGTTTCACGGTGGGGATGTTGTGTTCAGGGTGATGTGCAGTGTTAGTTTTCCACCACACATGTTTTGCTTTTAGGCAAAAAAGTTCAATTTTGGTCTCATCTGACCAGAGCACCTTCTTCCACATGTTTGCTGTGTCCCCCACATGGCTTCTCGCAAACGGGACTTCTTATGGCTTTCTCTCAACAATGGCTTTCTTCTTGCCACTCTTCCATAAAGGCCAGATTTGTGGAGTGCACAACTAATAGTTGTCCTGTGGACAGATTCCCCCACCTGAGCTGTGGATCTCTGCAGCTCCTCCACAGTTACCATGGGCTTCTTGGCTGCTTCTCTGATTAATGCTCTCCTTGCCCGGCCTGTCAGTTTAGGTGGACGGCCATGCCTTGGTAGGTTTGCAGTTGTGCCATACTCTTTCTATTTTCAGATGATGGATTGAACAGTGTTCTGTGAGATGCTCAGAGCTTGGGATACTTATTTATAACCTAACACTGCTTTAAACTTCTCCACAACTTTATCCCTGGCCTGTCTGGTGTGTTCCTTGACCTTCATGATGCTTTTTGTTCACTAAGGTTCTCTAACAAACCTCTGAGGGCTTCACAGTACAGCTGTATTTATATGGAGATTAAATTACACACAGGGGGACTCTATTTACTAATTAGGTGACTTCTGAATGCAATTGGTTCCACTAGATTTTAGTTAGGGGTATCAAAGTAAAGGGGGCTGAATACAAATGCACATCACAATTTTCAGATATTTGTTTGTTAAAAAAATTGAAAACCATTTATAATTTTCCTTCCACTTCACAATTTTGTTCCACTTTGTGTTGGTCTATCACATGAAATCCAAATAAAATATATTTACATTTTTGGTTGTAACATGACAAAATGTGGAAGATTTCAAGGGGTATGAATACTTTTTCAAGGCACTGTACACCCAACATATAGAAGAGAAGTGGTACTGTGCAGGGTCCACATACACAAAGAACAGGTACAGATTTTTAATGCCATGTTACTTTCTGACAGACTTTTTATCCACATTTTCACAGTAAATATTAAAGCGGTTGTATACCCGCTGAAACTTTTTTTATACCCCTGTAAGGCAAAAGGCATAATGAGCTAGTATGCACCGCATACTAGTTTAATATGAAATACTTACCTTAGAATGAGGCGTTGGTATCCTACCTGGGCCACGCCGAGGTAGCTGACATGTTGCCTCGGCGTGTCTTTCGGGTATCGCGGCTCCAGCGCTGTGAGTGGCTGGAGCCGCGATGTCATCACTCCCGCGCATGCGCGCGGGAGATTTTTTTTCCAGCAAGGTCCGGTATCTGCCGGGCCTTCAGCCAAGAATCCCCTGTGCGCATGCGCAGCTGCAGTCAGCGGCTCATAGTAAGGGGAATATCTCCTAAACCGTACAGGTTTAGGAGATATTTTTTTTACCTACAAGTAAGCCTTATTATAGTCTTACCTGTAGGTAAAAGTTAAAAAAATGACTATACAACTGCTTTAAGTGCTGCCATTTGTAGCCTATCCCAGAGTATGTGTACATATGTATCATTGTGAAACAAACCCTTATTGTTAGGCATTAAGTGTTCTCGCAGTACTGTGTTGGCAAGTTTTCTTTTGGTAATAACAGAGCAGTTAGCCGAATTGCCAAGCAGCAGTTGTTGGTAAATAAACTGTGGAAGGGACAGGTAGTGAGTCTTTGGCTTTGCCAGCAATTCTGCCAATGTTTGCTGCTATACTTGGCAATAGAATATTTAATCTCTGTATACCTGGGAGACAATACAAACTGAGCTCTCCCTCCACTCCTGATTCTGTTTACTCTGACCTCTGCACCACAGTATTAAGCAACAGCACGTGTCTAGACAGTGCCAAAACTTTATGGCCACAGAGTGCTGCTGTTTTCTATAATCTTTTGTTGCTCTATAACCGTTTTCTCTAGATTATATTCTAAGCTTTGTGGATATTTTTAGGGGTAATAGCTCTTCAATTGTAGATCATTTTAAAGGGTCTGTTGACTGAAGAAGGTTGAAAAACACTTCTGTAAATTTTCCTTAAAACTAGGAAGACTCTGCCCCTGACTTTCTCTCTACTGTTCTAAAAACACTTAACACTGAGTTATCACATTCTCCAACATGACCCTGCATAAGGTAGAAACTACTCTGCTCCTGATCTTCTCTCTACCTTCCTGATTACACTCACCACTGATATATCACATTCTCCAACATGACCCTCCATTGGGTAGAAACTACTCTGCGCCTGACCTTCTCTCTACTATCCCGATTACACTCACCACTGATATATCACATTCTCCAACATGACCCTCCATAGGGTAGAAACTACTCTGCTCCTGATCTTCTCTCTACCTTCTCGATTACACTCACCACTGAGATATCACATTCTCCAACATGACCCTGCATAAGGTAGAAACTACTCTGCTCCTGATCTTCTCTCTACCTTCCCGATTACACTCACCACTGATATATCACATTCTCCAACATGACCCTCCATTGGGTAGAAACTACTCTGCGCCTGACCTTCTCTCTACCTTCCCGATTACACTCACCACTGATATATCACATTCTCCAACATGACCCTCCATAGGGTAGAAACTACTCTGCTCCTGATCTTCTCTCTACCTTCCCGATTACACTCACCACTGATATATCACATTCTCCAACATGACCCTCCATAGGGTAGAAACTACTGTGCTCCTGACCTTCTCTCTAACTTCCCTATTACACTCACCACTGAGATAACACATTCTCCAACATGACCCTCCATAGGGTAGAAACTACTGTGCTCCTGATCTTCTCTCTACCTTCCCAATTACACTCACCACTGTGATATCACATTCTCCAACATGACCCTCCATAGGGTAGAAACTACTGTGCTCCTGACCTTCTCTCTAACTTCCCTATTACACTCACCACTGAGATAACACATTCTCCAACATGACCCTGCATAGGGTAGAAACTACTGTGCTCCTGATCTTCTCTCTACCTTCCCGATTACACTCGCCACTGAGATATCACATTCTCCAACATGACCCTCCATAGGGTAGAAACTACTCTGCTCCTGATATTCTCCCTACCTTTCTGAAAACATCCTCCATAAAAGAGAAAATACTATTGTGTGGTGACTGGTGAGTGCTTTTAGTGTTTGGAATTTCTCCTTATCACCCCCTAAGGACGGCTTACACTTTTGGTATTGCAGCACTGGGGCAGAATCAGGTAGTGAGCGATTGGGCAAGATGTCAAACTCAATTGTTTTCCATCAGTCTGAGCTGACTCTGACTTGAATTGAGAGAAATAGTAAAGTATAACCATTGCATAGCACTTTTAAGCAGAAAGCAAAGCCTGAATGTGTAAAGCATAAATATGGCCATCCCCATTTTTTTTTATTTTAACATTTATACACCTAAGAATATTACCTGTCTGACAGGTTTGTATTGCTGTTAGGTCCCCTTACTTCAAGTGACAGGTGGGATAGTTCTTACCCCTTCCTCTTGTGTCATTGAGACGGGAAATGAACAGGAACCTCTCGAACAGGAACAATGACAATAATTAAAGCCCAACAGATGTTCCAAAGCTATCCAAAACTTAGTGTTTTTAATTGGAGTTTTATTTAACATATTTAGTATATTATATTCATAGTAAAATTTACATCCTTTAGGGACACAAAGTGGTTGATATACTAAAACTAGAGAGTGCAAAATCTGGTGCAGCTCTGCATAGAAACCAATCAACTTCCAGTTTTTTTTTTGCCAAAGCTTAATTGAACAAGCTGAAGTTAGAAGCTGATTGGCTACCATGCACAACTACACCAAATTTTGCACTCACCGGTTTTAGTAAATCTCCCCCAAAACTGTTGTAGAAAATCGGTTGGCGTTGCAGAGAGGATTTCAGATTTTCTAAATTGTTAGAGCCGTTTAATCCTGTCACTATTCTGTGCCCCTGCATCGCTCAGTGGAGTTCTTCTTTACTGATTGCTGGCCCTTGACACAATGGGAAGGTGTTAGCATGAGCATACAGCGTATCCTAATATAACCTCAGCGAGTTTTTTTGTGGCCACTCCGGCTGACAAGGGGTGAATGTTTAATCGCACAGGCACACTGGCAGATGTTCTGCGAGACGCGAGGTGCCGGTGAAATACGAGTATTTATAAACTTCACAACTTGTGACAAGGCAAAGCTCTAAAAAAGGACAGAGCAAGCCGGTTCTAAAGGCCACAAGAAGCTGTTCTTCTCCCTGGGAATTTTATAGGAATACAAATCTGGGAGGAGCTGGCATTTAGTGGAACACTGTGTAACCTGTCCAAAATCCCTGATACGCAGCTAGCGTTAACTCTTTCCAGACTGCGCCTTTCCTTAAATAACTCCTCCAAGTTAACAGACAACCAAACATTTACTGAACCTTATTGCCTTGCAAAGGAAGAAGGCTAAGTCTACCGAAAAATGCAGTTTTAGTTATAAGTGGAGTCTGGTGGTATTTCTCAGCTATGTTCCGGCCCACCTTGGAGTGTTTCTGCTCCTTCACAATATAATCAATAAAAAAATCCAGCAGGGGAGAAAAGGACTATCCTAACAGCACTGGCAGGTGTGTAGACCTTGGAACCCACCACCTGGGAAACCTGAAAAGCATCCACCAAACACTAGTATTGTAGTTTTGGGTGGAGTAGTCCTTTAATCTCACTTATATTTAGGTCTGATTATCTTAAGAAACATTTACATATTGGTTAATGTTATTAAAAGCTCCTTTTAATAAGGTGCAGTGATGTCGCAGCTTGTTCCATGTTTTGCCTGCAGTTGGCAGAATGAGTGTCTGTTGCTGTAGGTAGTGGGCGCCTCCGTTCTGTCTGGGCAGCATCTAGTTCTGTGCTAAACAATGACAGATCTGTTTGGAGTAGCCTGTGCCCATGCCACTCTGGGAAGGTCTGGTACTTGTTGCAAAGATGCCACCACGGCAGATTTTGTGGCTGCCAGTTTGGCGGTGCGGACTTCCTTTGTTCTGTCAGGCAGATCTGACATAATTAATTTCTGCTGATACAGACACTGCAATATATTATATCAGAATGCAGTCACATCTCTCGCCAACGTTGCGATGAGCCCTTGTTTATTTCCAAATGGTTTGTGTGTGTATGTGAAGTACATATTATGATGTTCAAGCTGGCCAGCTGCCTCAAAGTGATCCCTTCCTGCCCAGTCCCTACACTAACTAAAAGATATGACATATCCATATAAGTTTTATGTATTCGTAGCAAGGAGAGAGACTGGATAAAGAGGGTTCCGCTTGGAAGTATATTGCAATATGTGAAGTGCAAAAAAAAGTTTAAAATGCTAAATAGCAGAAGGTGCAGAATACCCCAAGAGAGGAAAGTTAAAATGTAAAGCAAGAGTCTTCAAACTATGGCCCTCCAGTTGTTCAAGAACTACAATTCCCATCATGCCTAGCCATGTCTGTGAATGTCAGTGTTTTACAATGCCTAATGGGATGTGTAGTTCCGCAACAGCTGGAGGGCCGTAGTTTGAGGATCCCTGATGTAAAGGAACTGAGTCCTATAGCAATAGTATTTTCAGGAGAGTATACAGTGCATCCGGAAAGTATTCACAGCGCTTACATTTTTTCCACATTGTGTTATGTTGCAGCCTTATTCCAAAATTGAATGAATTCATAATTTTCCTCAGAATTCTACAAACAAATACCCCATAATGACAACGTGAAAGAAGTTTGTTTGAAATCTTTGCAAATTTATTAAAAAAAGAGAAAAAAAAATCACATGTACATAAGTATTCACAGCCTTTGCTCAATACTTTTGTTGAAGCACCTTTGGCACCAATTACAGACTCAAGACTTTTTGAGTCTGATTCTACAAGCTTGGCACACCTATTTTTGGGCAGTTTCTCTCATTCTTCTTTGCAGGACATCTCAAGCTCCATCAGGTTGGATTGGGAGTGCCTGTGCACAGCCATTTTCAGATCTCTCCAAAGATGTTGAATCAGGTTCAAGTCTGGCCTCTGGCTGGGCCACTCAAGGACATTCACAGAGTTGTCCCATAGCCACTCCTATGTTATCTGTTTTTGTGTGCTTAGGGTCGTTGTCCTGCTGCAAGATGAACCTTCGCCCCAGTCTGAGGTCCAGAGCGCTCTGGAGCCAGTTTTCATTAAGGATGTCTCTATAAATTGCTGCATTATTCTTTCCCTTGATCCTGACTAGTCTTCCAGTCTCCCAGTTCCTGCCGCTGAAAAACATCCCCACAGCATGATGCTGCCACCCCATGCTTCGCTGTAGGGATGGTATTGGCCAGTGTTGAGCGGTGCCTGGTTTCCTCCAGTCATGACGCTTGCCATTCAGGCCAAAGTGTTCAATCTTTGTTTCATCAGACCAGAGAATTTTCATTCTCAAGGTGCCTTCTGACAAACCCTGGCCTGTTACTGAGGAGTGGCTTCCGTCTGGCCACTTTACCAGTACAGGCCTGATTGGTGGAGTGCTGCAGACATGGTTGTTCTTCTGGAAGATTCTCCTCTATCCACAGAGAAACACTGGAGCTCTGTCAGAGTGCATCGGGTTCTTGGTCACCTCCCTGACTAAGGCCCTTCTCCCCTGGCTCAGTTTGGCTCTTGGAAGAGTCCCGGTGATTCCAAGCTTCTTCCATTTATGGATTATGGAGGTCACTGTGCTTATTGGGACCTTCAATGCTGCAGAAATGTTTCTGTACCCTTCCCCAAATCTTTGCCGTGATACAATCCTGTCTCGGAGGTCTACAGACAATTCCTTAGACTTCATGACTTGGTTTGTGCTCTGACATGCACTGTTAACTGTGGGACCTTATATAGACAGGTGTGTGCCTTTTTACATCATGTCCAATCAACTGAATTTGCCACAGGTGGACTCCATCAAGTTGTAGAAACATTTTAAGGATGATCAGTGAAAACAGGATGCACCTAAGCTCAATTTTGAGTGGCATGGTAAATACTGTGAATACTTATGTACATTTTTTTTTTCTTTCATGTTTTCATTATAGGGTATTGTTTGTAGAATTTTGAAGAAAATAATGAATTTAATTCATTTTGGAATAAATAATAATAAATGAAATGTGGAAAAAGTGAAGCACTGTGAATACTTTCCGGATGCATTGTAGCCAGCCACAGATGGATCCAAATATGGCCAGTTCAGCAGGGACTGGCTGAATTTGAATCCATGTGTGGGTGTCCCTATTCAACAGAAGATGATTGTTAGTTATTCTTTTGTTGAACATGAATATTGAAAAACTTTTGTCAATCAGCGGCTTCAACCACTGGTCAGTGTATTCCTTCATCCGCCTCGCTTGTGTGGATGGAGGAATTTTTTCATTTTTTATTTTGTTTAGCTTACTGGCTGAACAAAAAAAGTGACCTATCTATGGGCAGCTTTAGACAGCAAAAGGAACACAGTCCTACAGCAGAGCATAGCAGGGTATTTCAGGTAAGCAGAGTTAGATAGCAGGAGAAGAGTTCTCCAGCAGTGCATAGTATTTCAGGAGAGGAGAGTTAGATAGCGGAAGGAGCAGAGTCCTTCAGCAGCGCATATTTCAGGAGAGGAGGGTTAGATAGTGTAAGGAGCAGAGTCCTCCAGCAGTGCATAGCAATTTTTTTTTTTTTTTTTTTAGCTTAATGGTGGAACAAAAAAAATGACCTATCTATGGCCAGCTTTAGACCGCAAAAGAAACAGTCCTCCAGTAGAGCATAGCAGGGTATTGCAGGAGAGGAGAGTTGGATAGCGGAAGGAGCAGAGTCCTCCAGTAGCGCATAGTATTTCAGGAGAGGAGAGTTGGCAGAATGGTGGGGTCTTCCAGCAGAACATCGTGTTTAGGAGAGTTGATAGAACAGTGGCGTCCTCCACAACACAGATTATCCACAGAGGACATTTAGATTGTGGAAGGAGAAATCACCTTGCGAAGAAAAACGTTTCGGGGAAGAAAGTTAGGTAACCTAAGAATCAGAGTCTTCCAGCATTGCTGAGTGTTGTGCTCTTAAAAATGACCACTAATGTTTATGCTTTTCTTGTTTTTATTTTTTTCATTAGTTGGTCAGGAGAAAGATCAAATACAGACTTCACTGGAGAATCGCTCTTGTGTCCTGATTCGGAGAGACCTGGTGGCACTTCCAGCGAGCCTCATTAGTCAGATTGGCTACCGCTGCCACCCGAAGCTCTACTCAGAAGGTGACCCAGGGGAGAAGCTGGAACTGGTGGCAGGTAAATACAATTTGTTCAATTAGCCATGCCTTTTTTGTTCACTAGGAACAGCAGTAAGGTATGGACCTATCAGAAGGATGTATTGTTTTGGACAATTTATGACAGCCTTTCCAATTCAGTCTCTTATTTTCCCACTGTTATTTTCTAGTGCAGGATAAACATTGATTGGTTGCTACTAGGGAGTCGATCTACAAAAATCCAGGGAAAGTCCTAATAACATGCTATGAGCCAAAGTCCCATGTTTCTTCCACATGAGGAGCTATTTTCCTGCTTAGGTGAGGGCAGTACACAACCTTGAAGTACTTAGACTCCTTATTTCTGTTAGAGAATATTATATGTCCATAGTCTGTAGCATGATGTAAGAAAGTCTGTTTCCACCTTAACCACTTCAATACAGGGCACTTTCACCCTCTTCCTGCCCAGTCCAATTTTCAGCTCTCATCACTGTCGCATTTTGAATGACAATTGAGCAGTCATGTAACACTATACCCAAACAAAATTTTTATATATTTTTTTCCCCGCAAATAGAGCTTTCTTTTGATGGTATTTAATCACCACTGGGTTTTTTTTGTATTTTTTGCGCTGCATATAAAAAAAGACCAAAAATTTTAGTTACAAAACTTTGTAATTATGTAAGTTTTCTCCTTCACTGATGAGCACTGATTGGCACTGATGAGGTGGCACTGATGATGAGGCACTTATATGCAGCACTGCTAGGGGCCACTGATAAGCAACACTAATGGGCATGCATAGGCAGTACTGGTGGGCACTCATAGGCGGCACTGATGGGTGGCACTTACAGGCAATCACTGATGGGACTTTTTTTCCAGGACTTTTCCAAAGCCTCTCCAATCCTATGAAATGCCCTACCCCAATCTGTCCGCTTATCTCCTACTCTATTGGCTTTTAAACAATCCCTTAAAACCCTTCTCTTCAGAGAAGCCTACCCTACCCACACCTAACAACAACTGTTTTTTCATTTTCTCCATCAGCTCACCCCCCACAGTTATTACCTTTTGTTTCCACTTGACCCTCCCTTCTAGATTGTAAGCTCTAACGAGCAGGGCCCTCTGATCCCTCCTGTATTGATTTGTATGTAAGTGTACTGTCTGCCCTCATGTTGTAAAGCGCTGCACAAACTGTTGGCACTATATAAATCCTGTATAATAATAATAATAACAATAATGGGCACAGATTGCCATCTTAATAGGCACTGATTGGCATCGCTGGTGGTCTCACCTGGTGGTCTCCAGTGGGCATCCTCAGCGGGTCTGCACGGATAATCAATGCGCTGATTATCAGCGCAGACCCCCCTGTCAGGAGAGCAGCGGATCGGCTCTCCTATACTCACGTCTGTCAGTGCGAGTGAGGAAAAGCCGATAAACGGCTGTTCCTGTTTACACTGTGATCAGCTGCGTCCAATCACGTCAGAGGCTCTTTACCAGAATTGGAGATTGTGGTGTGTCAGACTGACACACCACACCATCGATCACCGCGCTGCGCACCCCCGCTGGAGCACCCTAGCGGCTTAGCCATAGACTGTCAGTTCAGCAGGGACCAGCCGAGATTTGAACCATGTATAGGCAGGCTGAATGTACCAAAGTTGATCGATCAATCAGCTTGGGTACAACCAGCTTGTCAGATTTTACATGTGTTTGCAGGAAAGAAAATCGCTCCATCTTTGGCTGGCTTTACAGGAGACCATCCTACCAAAAGTTCCACAGTCTAACAAGAGGCCATCAAACCAAAGTCTTCCACTGCCTTAAAAGGCTGTCATTGCAATATCTGTGTACCAAGAGACTGAGGTACTACTGGCTGGCACTGTGTTACAAGAGACTGAGAGAGGCACTTGTAATGTCTCGTAATTGGCATTGTAAACTAGGGTTTTTAGTAGGATGGGTAAAAAAAAAACTCTAATGGGAAACCCCCATCCAACATTGTCCTGAACACTTTGTGACACGTGCCTCAATTGTAGCACATGGAAATCTGTGGCTGCCAATCAGAGTTGAGTTTACTGTAGCCCGAACAGTAAAAAGGCGACTCAGCCTGCTTTGTCTGGGTCAATGCACTTTTCATGTTGTTCTTGCAATTTGCAGTGCTTAGCTGAATAGACCACATGGATTTCATAGTGTTCCAAATGAGGAAACCTGTTTTCTGCTCTGAAATGAGCCCCTTGTATCCGTGAGATCATTGTCATGTCTGTGTGTAGTTATAGAAATCCCTGACTGAGTGCTTTTGGGTTGGGAAATTAAAAGTTTATATTGTGCCTTAATGGTTCTTGAAGCCTAAAATGTAAAAACTGTGCCACATAAAACACTAATGTTAGTCACAAATATCTGTTCCTGTATATTCTCTGAAAATGACATATTTCAGTTATTATGTTATTTTAGACTAAAGGAGGCTTACAGCTCAAAGTATTTTTTAGAGAATCTGAAGTGGATGGGAATATAATCCCCTCCTGCTTTTTTATTATTATTGCTATGGATTTCATAACGCTAACAGTTTGTGCAGACCTTTACAAAATGGAGAGAAACAGTTCAGCTACAATACTTTTCAGTACTTTATCCTCCTGATATGCTCCTGAAAAAATTTCATATTTATCAAAGAATGTCAAAAGTGGACCTGTCGTTAAAATTAATTTTTCATGAGAATCAATAGGGCACATGTCAGCCTTACCAAATCACATAGTTCTTTTTAATGAAAATATGCCACAGATAGAAAAAAATCTGTGCCTGCTGAGCTCCTTCATGTAACATATAGATTACATGAACCCTGGATACTCGGAGCATTGTGAATGTAAGTCTATAAAAAATCAATTGCTTTGAATCAGGTCTGACGTGAGTAGTAGGTATGTGCTGATGGATAGGAACAGTCCCTGTTAAGCACTACTAACAATTCGGAAGCACAGCGTTCGTGAGTAATTAGCAAATATTACTGCCCCCCCCGACCAAAGGATATGTATAAATACAAACTATACAGAGAAAAAAGATTTTTTTAAATATTGTTGCACACTAAAATTTATATTAAGACATTTTTACACCCTTCTATCCAAAGATAAAAAGCAGATAAGACTATAGAGAACATTGTTAACACTTTACCAAGAACCTGATAATAATTTTGAATACCTGGCCCTTTAAGTCTCCTCTCTCACAGAGTCGCCCCCGCAAAACACTGCCGACATCCAAACTACTGTGTATGTTTCCAACAAAATCAATTTACTTGCGCAGCACAATAGCCGGGGCGCTGTAAACGCTTGTTAGCATACAGAATACCAGCACTCGTTATGCAGCCAGAATATTCATTTTGTTGGCGTTTACATTTTATGTGGCACTATTAAATGTGACACGGGTTATTTTCGCAGTGAGGAACAACTGTAAATCGTGCCTGAGCGCACCTGTGGATGAGTCCGATTTGCATTTTTCAATCTGCAGCAGGCAGATTAATATCTCCAGCTCATAATGCATCCAGCGATGGACTTATTTCCTCCGGTGAATTAATATCAGCGCTGGCAGGTGTTTTGGGGTTTTATCCCACCTCCTTCCTTGGGGAGTTTGAACATATTTCTTTTTCTTTTCCTTCCAAAATCTATCTTGTTAACCTGCGAGATGCTGGAGAGCCAAGAATACAGGAAGCGTTTGTTTTTTTTTTAACTATTGGTTGATGCGTTATTGATTTAGAGTTGTAGACTTTATGCATACATGTGTGCTGCGCCTACGTGATGTTTTTAGCATCGGCAGCTCTTGAGCACTTTCTTAAGGGAAGAGGGGCCTACGTACAGCAGGAACACAGGATACTACTGGGCGTAATTTTACAGAAAAACAAAGGCAGCTGTTCAGTACCACTTTTTACCCAGGCGTGTGATGCTATGCTTTATACCAGAAAGCAGAGCAGCACACGACCACCTATTTTCAATGTCTACGTTTCAGGGCCTCTCATTCTCTAGCGGGAATTCTGCTGGAATGCGGGCAGCAGAGACACTGCCTTCCTCTACCTCCGTCTATACTTGAGAATCAACTATTAGGACCGACACTGCAAGCACCCAATAAGATTAAGGTAGACATTTAGAGGTTAAAATGGAACCAAGCTCAGTGCTGCAGGGAGAGCCTTTGTCTTTATGGTGTTCACACATTATATCAAACCTCCTAGTCTTCTCTCTTCCAACATTATTAGATCCATGCTCACGGTCATTACTGCCACCATCTTCTCCACTGATTCGTCTGGTCAGACATACTTCCTCTTCTACTATTGGCTATCTACAATTGGCTATCGACTGATGATAAAACTCCTCGCATAAACTCTGGAATTACATTATCCTGTCACATGGCTTAATTATCTGTAAGATACTGGGAGTATGAGCTGCACTGCGCATGCACCGCATGCAGTATAAACAATAAAAAAAATATTTGCTTAATATAGTTCTACCAAAAAAACTTAACCCAGCAATGTTTTTCAATGTTTAGTTCTGCTTCAAGTTAGTGTTGGGGTATACAAGTAGAATTTAAGTGTTAGCTGAAATTTTAGGTTGAAGGGAAGGTATTGGGTTAAGGCTTCAAGGTCACGGTTAAACATTAGGGTCAGATTAAGAGTTGCATAGCTACATAGTTATAGTTTGTAAAAAGTCAATTTGTTCAACCAATAGAAAAGAATAGAATCAATAGTGAATCTCATACCTAGGATTGATCCAGAGGATGGCAAAAAATACCTATAAATTGTGATGCTGTTTGCTCCAGTGGGAAAAATAAATTCCTTCCTTACCTGGATCAACAATCTCTAGGCTTATTACCTATAAATGTTATTATGGAGTTATGTTTGGTGCATTTAGGAATGTATCCAGTGCTTTTTTTTTCTTTTTTAAACCATCTACTGAGCTGGCTGCTGCAGCCGATGCGCGATTCCCACACTCCCTGTGACGGCAGTTCGGGGAGAAGTTCCCTGCACTAGCTGTCACTTTTTGAAACCAGTGCAGCTGTGCGGGACTTTGCCCACACGGCCACCTCATTTATTTACACAGCTCTGTGTGTGAATGAACTAGAAGCTCTGACATCCTTTGAGGCAGTCAGCTTGTAGTTCTCAATGAACTACCACGGTGCTGTGGAGTGCCATGGTAGTTCATGGATTCTGTCTGCCCGGGCACACAGATACACTGACAGATCTGAAGGAGACCGGCATGGCACCAGCGATCTGCTGATCGCTGGTGCAATGCTTTACAGGCTCCAAAAAAAAAAAAATGCACATTTAAAAAAAAAAAATTTTACCTGCAAAAAAAATGTGCATTTATTATTTTTTTCTAAAAAGTGAACTTATCCTTTAAGGCTTAACTTGAAGTAGATGTAAAGCCTAACTTAATGACATTTAGTTTGCTAAAGCTCAATTTACAAAAACTTTAATTCAAATATGTTCCTCATTAAACCAAATACCCACCCCAATTATGACTAGTTTGGATTTTGGAAGGATATGAGAAAGAAACAATGTAGGTAGAGTGTAGGTTGCTATGAGTAACAACAGTTACTTCTTTATGTTTACAAAGTCCTGTGGTTCATTTAGCCCACTGTTCTCACATTAGCCTTTTGTGAAATACAAGCCTAACAATATGGCCGCCCTCTGGTTCACATTGGAGCATTGACTGCATCAGCAATTTTATTCTCTCAATTTCCGGCCTGGTCTGATTACAGATGCTGCTTGTGCTGCTTCTTTGAATGGCGGGGCCCTCAAGCTGTACTAATAAAAACTCCATAAAAATGTCTCACTCGACCAAAGCTCAGGAATCCCATTCAGATGCTTTTTTTTTTCCTTCTCTTTCCTCAGCATATAGAACTGGCAGCCTGTGTTATAATGCAGACGCCCTCCCTATCTCACAGCTTGCAGATTGACTCGACTGGAGGGGATGGAGTTCCGCTTCTCCGCAGTCAGCACATTATAATTAGAATCAATACCCGCAGATCTGTGTGTGTGCGAGTTCATTCGAGGTAACGGAGCTGAGCGCCGGGGAGGTGGGGGGAGCCGGGCCCTGAGATCTCACCGTAGCCCCAGCACTGCGCTGTCTTCATTCCATTGATTTATCAGGGAATGTAATTTGTGAAAATGTCCAAAATCTCCCTGGCTAGCCAACACCTGATCACCAAGGGACAAGGACCTCTTTCCCCATAATGGGGGTGAGAATGTACTCTTTTCTTCCAGGATTTCACATGACAGCAAGATTAACCCTATTAGAACAAGCATATGCTGAGAATTTCACAGCATTCTGTTCAGCATTGCTGTCTTAAATAAATAATATGGAGGGTTTTTTTTAAGAAACAACCCTCTTAAGCTTTATTTGCACCTAAGCTAGCCACATCACATCATCCCAATTCAATTTCAGAATAATAACCCTTTCCAGGAAAGTAAAACTTACTGATTTACATGATCCCTAGGCTTCTAACAGTCAGGCACAAATGAAGGAATAAAAAAAAAAAAAAAACCTATGTACGATCAGTTTTCTCAGCATGGCACAGTCACGCAGGTAAAGCAGAGGAAAACAGAAAAACACAAGGTGCTGTTCTCTTTGGGGGGTGATTGGTGAAAAGGTGCATAGGTATGCTATTTTAAAGAGGGTTAGGTACTGGATTTCTGTATTAGCTGCTTCTCTATATTGATATCTATACAGGGATAGCTTGGGGTATTTTCAAGGAGAGCAGATTTTAAAGTATTATTGCAGTTTTTTCTAATTTCATTTTTGATGATCATTTCAGATTCTAACATGCTTGCTCTTACAATGTTTTTTGTACTGTATTTAATAGAGATTTGTACATTAACCACTAGAGGGAGTTCTGTATTAGGTTCAGTATTAGGAGCTGGGAATTGCTGGAGTTTCTGGGTTAGGTCCAGGGATTAGTTGGTTGTTCTGGTTAGGTGTTAGTCGATGGGTTGAGGATCAGGATTACGTTTCAGAGTTGGGTTAATGTGCACGAGTAAGAGTTAGGTCTTGTGTTAACAGGCGTTGGGTTTGTGTCAATGGCATTAGCATTGAGACGCTTCTTAGAATGCATTGACAGATGCATTTACTCTACAGTAGCCTTTCTTCTGACATGCTTTAGGTGGGTTTTGTATTAGGATGCAAAACGTATTTGAACTGAACAAAAGCCCTTGGAAACAGCCCCCTACTTGGAGTTCATGGTGAGGTGTAGAAGTTAGTTGGAGGTCATAGGTAGGTGTAGGGGTGAGTTTGAGGTTCTAGGATAGGTTTGGAGGTTCTCAGTTAGGTTTCAGGGGATGGTTGGAGGCTCGGGATTAGGTTTTGAGGTTGGGTTGACATGCATTGATTAGTTGTAGAGGTTAGGTTGAGTTTCACGGCTAAGTGAAGGGGTTAACTGCAGGTTCAGGGTTGAGGTTTTTTGTGTACCAGGTGAAGATTAGGTTTTGTGTTAGGACTCTCGCTCCATAATTCATATTGTTTTTTTGGGTGTGATAAGGGTGCAATTAAATATCTCATGTGGTATAAATGTCAGCTCTAAATATTTGTAGTTTAGCTCAGGTTCGTTTGATTTTAGTATTCAGCACATATTCTCGAACCACTAAAAAAAAAATGGTCCACACTGATTTTCAAAAGCTAAAAAAGTAAGACACGGTTTTTCTCTTTGTAGCACACCCCACGTAGGAGCTGCAGATGAACAGAGATCCCCCACTCCTGTACAACCAGGCACACCGAATCTTCACAGCCACACAAAGTCAGAAAACAGTCCGTAGCTTTGTTTTTGTTGTTTATTAGCGGGCTAACAACTTTGGGGTAGGAGGTTATGGGATGCCCATTTGACTGCAACAATACCTTCAGGGACATCTTTCTATTTACAACTTTAAGTGCTTTAGGCAATGCTAGCCCACCTGGCTGCCGCTGTTTCTTCACCAGCCTAACTGGCGGTCTCTCTTTACACCAGCCCACTTGGCTGACTCACTGGAGAGATCTTAGGGAAAGGCAGAAGACTTAAGCCCAGCACTATCTTCAAGGGAGAGTGGCTACATGTGGCAGTCCCTCCCCTTTGTTAGTCTCCACAGTGTTGAAATGCTCACTCTGTCCTCTCTTTGCACCTGTGCCTCCAGGAAAGCCTCCTCCCTTTGCTTCTATGGCAGGATCCTTCCAGCACCTGAGCCCCGACAAGACACCCCCCACCTCAGGGAGTAGCCCTCAGGGCCACCGACAGCCTCCTCAACACTGCATCTTCCCTATAACTCCTCTCTTGGCATAGCCCATGTTTTCATATGGGGGAGTCTCTCCCCCCCGCCAGCCCGCCACTGGGGATTGGCCGAGGCCCCATAAATATTCATGGCAGCTCCTCCTAACCCCTGCCCTCTAATTCTAGAAGGTTCTCCAACCTTACAGACACCAGGGGGAGGCACCAGATAGCTGCCAGGATGAGGCACCCAGCCCTGAACTCTAGTGAACCCTGACCCAATTAAGACTCTCATGCTGTAACATGAGTCAGGTAAATTTTCCTACTCTGCCACTACTAGTACCACACACTAGAGGGTGCTACACCTTGATACAGTGTGTGGATGGGGCTGGAACTATGGAACACCGTGGTTGCATTTTCTCCGCATTACAGTTATGAGTATTCCCAAGAGAAGATACCAACATTTTTATGTTTAGCTGAAGCTGGCTTATATAAAAAACTGGACCTTTTTAGGTTGCATAATGGCAAGAATTTCAATGACCTCTAATTTCAGGTCTCTTGCTGGGAGTAAATATATTTATACTTTATTTTATGTTCTTCTGCAGGGTCAGGGGTATACATCACCCGTGGACAGCTTATGAACTGTCACCTCTGTGCTGGAGTGAAGCATAAGGTCCTTCTAAGACGACTCCTTGCCACGTTTTTTGATCGGTAGGTCCATTTGCCTCTTATTTGTCTATTCCTCATTCTGCTGCCTGTAAGGTTATATTTGAAAAAATATACATTGATTTGTCCCAAGAAATGTCCCTTCTGTTCAGTAACGACTGCTTCATAAAAAATCACTTTCAACGTCTGTTAAGTTTATGACATCTGTCAATGGTTTATTGGATTTTTCAGAATGCTTAACTTGCTGCCTGTATCCCCATTGTGGAGATTCCAGAGCTGGATGTCAGAGTGAGAAATCTTGTGTCAGAGTACAATAAGGTATCAATGGATCGGGAATCTACCAATTAAGGGATAAAGGCAGCAATGGAAACCAGTCAGGTTTCAACCCTTCCACATTTTAGTCAAGCTGTTTTGACTGGGGTCCTACTTTGAGGACCTCATTTAAACTGTTAAGGAAAATCTACTTGCTGCCGTTGTTAACCACGTTTTAGAATACAAATTCTTTACCTGTCACCAATGTCAAATTTTTTAATCACTGACCCAGAACAAGCATGCAACCTTAAAAATCAGAGAGAAATCAGCTCCTGATCTGCATGCTTGTTCCAAATCAGTACCTTAGGCCTCATTCACATGGCATTCTTTATTTGCAGATCTGAATGCAGCTGCATTATTTTCAATGGAGTCAGTCCCATAGGTGCGTTCAGATCGTAACACAAAATCTGAAATTCAGCGTTTCAGGACATGCATATACACATATGCCAGATGTATGCAGGTATTGGAGGGGGGGGGGGGGGGGGTTTACATAAGTATTAACTGATCAGTACGCAGGAACTATTGTGCTAGAAAAAAACACCATAATAAGATCAGTAACATTTTTAAAGCCATGTGAATGTAGCCTAAAAATGATCTACATGTTTAATTTAAAGTGGTTCTAAAGACAGAAGGTATTTTTTATCCTTAATGCATTCTCTGCAGCTCTTAATGCAGCTCCCTCTAGCAGATACCCCCCCCCCATATTACTTACTGGAGTCAAATTCTGATACAACGCTGTGAACGTGAGCAGCAGCTCCTTCCTCACAGGGCAGATTAATAGCAGGAGCCACTGACAAGGGAGCGGGGGACAGGACTGAGTCATGTTGTCCCTGTCTATGGACACAGGAAGTGTGGCTCAGGATCGAGCCAGGTGTGCCACCATAGGCAGCAGCTTCCTATGGTGGCACACCAAGAAGGGGAGTAGCCAGGTGCACCAGCGGGGGACCCTAGGAGAAGAGGATCGGGGATCCTCTGTGCAAAACCTTTGCACAGAGCAGGTATGTATAACATGTTTACCCTGTTACCCTTTGCAACCATTTTAAAGGATATGTAAAAGGTTAGTTTTCAAAAAAACAAACATGTCATACTTACCTCCTCTGTGCAGTTCGTTTTGCACAGAGTGGCCCCGATCCTCCTCTTCTGGGGTCCCTCAGCGGCATTCCTGGCTCCTCTTCTCGAGTGCCCCGTTGTAGAGCCACTGTCCCTCGGGGCACTTGTGCGGGCGCGCCCCCGTGTCCTGCTGCTACGTCCATTGACACAGACACCAGAACTCGGCCACGCTCCCCGGGTCATTGGATTTGATTGGGAGCCAATGGCTGCACTGCTATCAGTTTATCCAATCAGGACCCGAGACACCAGCTGGAGCTGGCGTGCTCGTCCCTGTCACCAGAAAGACTGGGTTCAGGTAAGTAAAAGGGGGGCTGCTGCATCACAGGAGGTTTTTCACCTTAATTCATTAGGATAAAAACCACAAGGGTTTACAACCCCTTTAACTTTAAATAGTTTGTTTGGACCAAGCTGATCCAAACAAACTATTTACTTCACTAAAAGTTTCAGCAGATATATGCTCTGTAAAAAAAAAAAAAACTGTATGTAGCCATGTCTACATACAGTATACAGAACTGTACTTTGGCAGCAAGACAAGAACTTTGCGCTCCTGGAAAAAAAAGAAAAAAAAAAATCAGCTGAGAATTGCCCCTCTATTCAGAGGAAACTGTGTTCTATGAAAGAATACAAAGCTTACTGTGATTGGCTGAGGCGGACAGCGGGGCTGATAACAATAGAACTGTAAAAGAGGCTGATCAGGTCAACAGAAAACTCTCATTCAAAAATCTATCTGCCCTGTGTATCCAAGTTCAGATTTTCATTAATAAATACATCATCTGCTGATCAGTATGCATCTGTTACTGTTTCTAATGCATCACTGGCTGTTTCAGGAACACCCTCGCTAACAGCTGCGGCACCGGGATCCGCTCTTCCACCAGTGACCCCAGCAGGAAGCCTTTGGACAGCAGGGTACTAAATGCTGTGAAATGTAAGTAAATATTATGTTGATGATGCTTAATGAATTTTGCATGAAGCAGACCTTAAAGTTATTGTACAGCCATTTTTTTTATTTAAATAACAAGCATGTAATACTTACCCACTCTGTGCATTGGAATTTTTGTATCACCATGACATCTAGGAGCTCACACTGGGAGGTGTTATTTGGCCTTCTTTCCTGCCCATGATAGACTTTGTTTGTCTTTTGATTGGTTGGTCCTTGTGGTTTTGGCCGCTTTTCAGCCTATGTTGGGGACCCTCCCTAGGAAGGGCTTCAAGACTTTACATATCGTCCCTTTCATTTTTACTGTGATCTTGCACTCGCCTGATGGCATCCATTTGCTGGCGACCCTTCTGATTCTTTTTACCCCTACAATAACATCTATTATGGATTGTAGCACACCTGAGATTGTGTGGGGTGTGTGTACCTAACATATATCATGCTTTTTCATTTCTTTTGTAAGCTTTTAGCTCTATTTGAAAAGTGGATCCTAAAGAAGCCCTCATCTCGGGCAAAACTCGTCAATCCATAAACCTTCTGGGATCTATCCCTATGTGGATTTGTGTACTGTATGTCAATGCAAAAAACATATTATGTTTTTTAGAGGACCTGTACCACTCTTATTTTTAAAAGAGGTTGTAAACCTCCAAACCCCCCCCCCTAAAAAAAAACCTGCAAGACAAAAGGCATAATGAGCTAGTATGCATCGCACACTGGCTCATTATGAAATACCTACCTTGGAACGATGCCCTGCAGTGCCGCCCGCACTCCGCTCCCACGGCCAACATTTTTCACCGGATTTACTTCCAGGTTTGCAGGCTCCGGCGCGGTGATTGGCCGGGGCCGCGATAACGTCACTCCCACGCATGCGCACGGGAGTCACTGGTAATGGCACAGGTCCTGAAGAACCAGCGGGCCGTTTCTTCAGTGCAATGCACACGTCGGCAGCAGCGTATATAGAGAATATCTCCTAAACTGGGCAAGTTTAGGAGATATTTACAGTACCTACAACCTTATTATAGGCTTACCTGTAGGTACAAGTGGTATAACAGAGTTTACAACCAATTTAAGGTTTAAAATGTATTGATTGTGTTGATTTTATATGGACAATTTTTGAGCAATTATCACCATCCAGGCACATTAACTACTTGCCGCCAAATCATGTACATGTACGTAATTTTGGGGAAGTGGTTGTACCAGGGTGATGCCTGCAACGACGGTTGGCTTTCATGTAATAATGCTTTCATGCGGCTAAATAGCCACTCAGCTGTTATCACAAGAAGCGGGAGAGGACGTCCCAGTCGAGCTCCTGGGCTGCACTCTCTGCATCCATAGACACCAATAGCACAGCTGAGCTCTACCCACCACTCCCTAATCACAGGATTTGACTGATAGCCAAGCCTGTGAAAGCAGGGAGAAGGGAGAAAGCCACTACAGACAGACACTGAGCTGGATCGAGTGAAGACTCTGGTAAATATGGGGGGAAGTTGAGGGGGCAATACTATTACCTAAACTGCTTTTTACCTTAAAGGGGTTGTAAAGTTGTTTTTTTTTTTTTTTAAATAACAAACATGTTATACTTACCTTCACTGTGCAGCTCGTTCTGCACAGAGTGGCCCCGAACCTGGTCTTCTGGGGTCCCTCGGCGGCTGTTTCAGCTCCTCCCCGCAAGCATTTACCACCTTCATGCGAGCTCCCTCGCACGGTGGTGAGTGCTTGCGGGCGCGCTCCCGTGATACAGCTGGCGGCTATAGCCGCTCGCTGTATCGCTCGGCCCCGCCCCCCGGCGCGCCGCGTCATCGGATGTGATTGACAGCAGCGCGAGCCAATGGCTGCGCTGCTTTCAATCCATCCACTGCAGCCAATCAGCGACCAGGCTGAGCTGCAATGAAGCTGACGAGGACGAGGAGCGAAGATTCGAGGCGTCAGGTAAGTAAAACGGGGGGCCTGGGGGCGGCGGTACTGTCAAAAGTTTTTTCACCTTAATGCATAGAATGCATTAAGGTGAAAAAATTTTTACCTTTACAACCCCTTTAATGCAGGGAATGCATTAAGGTAAAAAATGTTTAGGGTTTAGAACCACTTTAAATGAAGGCATTTATGGCTCTGACATGGTGTGCGTGACCTGGAGGGATGGAAAGTGTGTTGTACTACAACAACCTAGATAAAGGTATAATACTCGTTATATTTTTCATAACATTATGTCTAACAACAAATGGCACACAAAAATAATATAATTGAAAATGTATATTTTTTTTTCTTTTCTTGTATTTTTTGCCTCTTTATTGGGGCTTTTTGTAGTTGGAGGCACTTTACACAGAGAAAAAAAAAACGTGGCGAAAATAAAGTTTCGCCCTTTTAATTCTGGGCACATGCTCCTGTTAGTGTCTCTAAATGTTTGAGGTTGCTATTTGGACTAGATTGCATAAAATACCTCAAATAACAAATACAACAAAAATACTTAAAAATAGACACTTCTTTTAAGTGTTTCTGTTTTTATTATTTTTGGCACAATAAAGACAGCCATACATGGATTGAAATTTGCTGTTCAGCAGGGACTAGCCAAGTTTTGATCTATGCATGGTCTTTGTGCTTGAACAGAAGTTGATCTACTAATCGACTTCTGTTTAACCACTCTGTTGTACTGAAGGCAATAGCCTGTGGCGCTGATCAGTCTATTGTGACAGTGGAGAAGTCTCACCGCTGTCAGAATTTAAAGACCAGAGGATTCCCCCATCTACCTCGAATGTGTGGATGGAGGAGCTGCGTCAATTTTTCCATTAAACCCGTTGGTTGAACAAAAGAAAGTGGACTCATCTATGGCCAGCTTAAGGCTTTATTCAGATGGACATAAAAATTTTACTGACCACGTTACACTTTTTTTTTTTCCCTCTCACAAAAGTATCTGCATAATGATCAGTAAGCACTTGCATAAAATTGTTCATTTTTTAAAATCCAATACCTGCATCTGGCATATTTGTATACGTATGACCTCAAATGCAGGTTTTTGGATTTTGTGTTATGAATCTGAACGCAGTGCATGTCGGCGCACCTGTGTGAATGTCTCCATTGAAAACAGTTTAGCTGTGTTCAAATTCATAAAAAAAAAAAAAAAAACGGCTTGTCAATGTGTTTTATTACGGTCGTGTGAATAGAAGGCTAAGTTCACTTTTTTTTTTTTTTTACTAAAATCCAGCTCCCCAATGTACCAATATACAAGTAATGTACCAGTAATGTACCTCTGTTGCACAAAAATACAAATTTTCTTATTTTCTGAAGATCAGGCCTCACCTCCATCCATGGCTGTAGTTTGCAGATCACTTCAGAAACTTCCTGGTAGACAGGGGACAGACACACAGGATGGACCAGCAAGTATGACCTAGGAAAGAGTTTACCAGCTGTCCCCATTAGCACACCTTCACCCATCAACTATTTTTTTTACAGCACCCTCGGCATTGCTCCATGTGTGAATTTGCCTGACTTCCCCAGCGTCCCTTTGGACGGGCTCATGGTGCATGCTAAATTCCCTGGGGCCATAGGCAGCCCATGGGACATCCTTGATGTAGTGCAAGTGCCTGCCTGGTTGATGGTGTGTCCTCCTATTATATAGTTTTAGTGAATCTAAAAGGAGATTGTAAAAAGATTGTATAATCATATTGTATAGTGTATGGCCACATTTATACACCTAAAATTACCTAATTGCGCTTTCAGTGTCATTAATTGTTAACGGCACACCAAACACAGAAGAAAACACACATTTTGCCACATGAAAAAA
The DNA here is from genome assembly GCA_037952925.1 of Lithobates clamitans. Classification (NCBI taxonomy): domain Eukaryota; kingdom Metazoa; phylum Chordata; class Amphibia; order Anura; family Ranidae; genus Lithobates; species Lithobates clamitans. Next base: position 1,999,336 of record JBBGZY010001144.1, read on the forward strand.
CAGGTGAGAAATGCAGTAACAAATTTACAAAAATGTCCTATGAACTACTTTGCCAGGTGGAGCGCAGCCCATTGAAATCGACTGGCTGCCCTATGTGTGTCACTGGAAAAATGAGCCAAAAAACATGCGCTCCCACAACTCTAGGTGTGAATGGGACCTAATAGTGAAATTGGTGCGTTTACAGAAGAACAATGAGGCTCCATTCACATCTGTGTTTCCAAACGCATGGCAAACTGCACAGAAAATGTGCGCATGCATTTCATAAATGCTGCAAATGTGCATCGTATGTGTCTTGTCATCACATGTTAACCTCTTAAGGACCGAGCCTCTTTTTGAGACTTGTAGTTTACAAGTTAAAATCAGGGTTTTTCCCTAGAAAATTAATTAGAACCCCCATCCATTATATATTTTTTTTAGACACCATAGAGAATAAAATGGCAGTCATTGCAATACTTTGTCACACCGTATTTGCGCAGCGGTCTTCCAAGTGCAATTTTTTGGGAAAAAAATACACTTTTTTTTTAGTTAAAAAATAAGAAAACAGTAAAGTTAGCACAATTTTTTTCTATATTGTGAAAGATAATGTTATGCCGAGTAAATTAATACCCAACATGTCAAACTTCAAAATTGCGCCCGCTTGTGAAAGGACGACAAACTTAGGCACTTAAAAATCTCCATTGGCAACGTGTAAAAAATCTACAGGTTACCAGTTTTGAGTTGCAGAGGAGGTCTAGGGCTAGAATTATTGCTTTGCTCTAATGATCGCAGTGATACCTCACATGTGTGGTTTGAACACCGTTTTCATATGCAGGCGCGACTTACATATGCGTTTGCTTCTGCGCGGGAGCTCGGCAGGACGGGGTGCGTTAAAAAAAAGTATTAATTTTTTTCTTATTTGTTTTACCTTTTATTTTTACACTGTTCTTTTTAAAAAAAAAAATTGGGTCACTGTTATATCTATTACAAGGAATGTAAACATCCCTTGTAATAAAAAAAAGGCATGACAGGACCTCTTAAATGTGAGATCTGGGGTCAAAAAGACCTCAGATCTCATATTTACACTAAAATGCAATAAAAAAATATATAAAATGAAATGTCATTTAAAAAAAATAAAAAATTCCCCTTTAAGAGCATGTTTGACGTCGCTTCCCCCCTCCAATGCTCTGGAGCCAAGCGGGGGCCATCTTTCCCTCACTCGGCATCCGGACAGTGAGGGGAGCGGACGCGATCGTCTCCGCCGTTATCTATGCTGCCATAACCTCCGTATTTAATGTACAGGTACGTTAATTTGCGTGAAGTGGTTAAAGGCTCTCCAAGTGTGGTGAGCAAACTGAAAACTGCAGTGCCGCTCTAAAAATAGTTCTGGAGCTTCTCTGGGACGATTGTTGCGCGTAGGGCAGTCTATTCAAGTGAATGGGCTGCCCTATGCGTGATGAGTGAAAACACTCCAAAACCCACAAAACATATGCGAGTTTTTGTTAGGTGGAGATGTGAATGAGGCCTTATGACTGAGTGTCTCCGTCCACTTCCTCTTATGTACTTGTATAAAGATCCCATACACTATGCAATCTGATTGTACAATCTCTGTACATTTTCCTTTGGATTTACCAGAACTATGGAATAAAGGACACACCTGAACAATCCATTCAGTTTGTAGCAAATCAGGTAGGCACTTTTACTACATAGCTGATAGGAGATCTAAAGGAGATTGTACAGGAAGTGGGTGGAAGGTGGTAATGTAATGAGGGAGGTGTGGTCCAGAGTGGTGAACACACCCTATCACGCCCTCTTCTGTGATGCAACAAGGAAGTGATGGCTTCTGGGAGATGACCTAACAGGAAGTAATCTAAAAATCCATCCAAAGATACAAGACTGACAAGATTCTAAATATTACGTGGATGAGATAAGTGAGAGAAAAGCAGATTGGGAGGGCTGGGTCAGGAATGGCACTGGAAAACGCTTCTGTTTATTATGAACAGTGAAATTCTTCCCAAAAAGGTGAACTTCTCCTTTAAACCTTATGGATCGATTTGCGCTTGTAAACAAATTAATTTGTAGTACTCAGCTGTCAATTGAGTACTTTGGTGATTCATAGGTACATAGTAGGTAAGGTTGAATAAAGACAATAGTCCATCCAGTTCAACCTGTGTAGGTGTACGTGTGTCAGTGTCTATAATTAATTTCCAATCTCCTTGTATATTGTGTTCTTTAAGATGCTTGTCCAAGAGTCTTTTAAAAATATCCATACTTCTCGCTACCACCACCAATTGTGGGAGAGAGTTCCACATCCTTATTGCCCTGACAGTGAAAACCGGTTAAACTGCTTCTCCAATCCCATTGTGTGGCCCCGTGTCCTCTTACACTCCTGGAGACTAAATAGTTTTTTCCTATGCTGGGATCTTCTTTGAGGCAAATATAAATCGCTATCATGTCTTTTTTCCAGCCAAAATAAATTTAGTGCTTGTAGTCGCATCTTGTAATTGAGGTCCTCCAGTCCCCTTATTAATTTTGTTGCCCTTCTTTGGACACTCTCCAGCACATCCCTTCTGAGGACTGGTGACCAGAACTGGATGGAATACTCCAGATGTGGCCTTACCAGATTTTTATAAAGTGGGAGAATTATAGTTTTATCCCTGGAGTATATCCCCTTATTTATGCATGGTTAAATTCTGCCAGCTTTGGTAGCTGCAGCTTGACATTGCATGCTTTTGCTCAGTCTGTCTTCTACTAGGTCCGTTTCCATCCTGGATTCCCCCAGAGGTTCTCCACCTGATGAGTAGTTTGCATTCATGTTTTTTGCTCCCAAGTGCATTAATTTACATTTCTCCACATTAAACCTCAGTTGCTATATAGTTACCCACCCCATTATTTTGTTCAGGTCTTTCTGTAAAATTTCTATATCCAGATGTGAAGTTATTGCCCTGACTGAGACCGAGCTTTTTATCCCTTCCTCTATATCATTTATGAATAAATGAAACAGATCTATATCATTTATGAATAAATGAAACCGAATCGGTCCCAAGACAGAACCTTAGGGTACCCTACTTACTACTCCTGACCAGTCTGAGTACATGTTATTTATCACCACCCTGTAACCAGTTTTCTATCCAGAACAAACCTTATGGGCCATGCCTGCAGACCTCAGCTTGTAAATTAAGCGTTTATGGGGAACTATATTGAATACTTTTGCAAAATCCAGATACACCACATCCACAGGCCTCGCCCCTATCTAGATGGTAGCTCACTTCCTCGTAGAATGTTAACAGATTGGTCTGGCAGGAACAACCCTTTGTAAGCCCATGCTGATAACTACTAATGATGCTTTTTTTCTTCAGTATATTTTTGGATATAGTCCCTTATCATCAACTCCAATAAGTTGCCTACTATTGATGTTAGGCTGACTGGCCTGTAGTTTCCAGGAATTTGTTTCTGCCCTTTTTTGAATATTGATACCACATTGGCTTTTCTCCAATCAGCTGGTGCAATTCCTGTCAGTATGCTGTCCACAAAGATTAGGAACAATGGCCTGGCTTTAACCTGACTGAGTTCCCTGAGGACTCTCGGGTGTAAGCCATCTGGTCCTGGTGATTTATTTGTGTTAAAGCGGGGTTTCACTGTGTCTACATTTTTTTTTTTTTTTTGGCAAAATGACAATGTTTGATATATTTAAATATCTAACTTATTAGTTCCATTTTTAGAACTTACTGCTCAGTTTTCTCCAATAAAAAAAAGTTATACATTTTCCTTTTGATGGTTGTCAACTTGCCTGTGGGCATGTGAAGCCCACAGGCATCCTCTTCCGGGATACGGTGCTGCTGATCGACCAGCATGCACCGCCCGTTCTATCCCCGATCTCGCGCATGCGCAGGAAACACAAATCAGAGCGCCGTCAACAGCTGTCTGTTGAAATCACGCGAGATTTCACGGCGGCTCTCCGCACTGACTCCTGGGATGAATGACACGAGATCCCAGGAGACAGTACAGCGATTAGAGGAAGTGATGAAAATACCCGCCAACAGCCGCAGGGACCGAACACAGGCCAGGCCACATATTGTAAGGTAGGGGGAAAAAAAAAAGGTCTATATAGCACTGGGTGCTATATTTAGAAGCCACGGAGCTGAAGTTTACAAAATGTGTGAAGATCCGCTTTAAGCTTATCTAGCCTTTCCTTGACTCCGGCCTCTGTTATCCACAAGGGTACGCCCTTTGATGTGTCGCTAACAATAATGTTGTGATCAGTACACCCCTCCTTTTCCTGTGTAAAAACTAAGGAAAAAAAAGATTTAGTACAGTTGCCCTCTCTATGTCATCTGTAACCATCCTCCCATCATCGTCTTTTATGTGGACAATGTGCTCTGATCTTGTCTTTTTACTGGTAATATATCTAAGAAATGTCTGTTTTTTGTTTTTTTTTATTCTCCTCTGCTATGTGTCTCCCGTAGTCTTATTTAGCCGCCCTGATTTAGTTCTTACACTTCTTATTGCATTCCTTGTAGTGTTGGAATGCTGACAATGACCCCCCCCCCCCCCCCTTTCGATTTTTTTTTTAAGGCCCTTTTTTTTCTCTTTAATGAGGCTTTTTACATTACGGTTTAGACACCCAGGTTTAACCTTCGCTCTTCTATATTTATTGATCATTGGAATACACTGTGATACCTTTTTGTTTAATATGTTCCTAAAGCATTCCCATTTTTTTTCTGTGTTCAATGTTTCTAGGATTAGGTCCCAATTGATGTCATGTAGTATTGACTGCAGTTCAGAAAAATTGGCTCCTTTAAAATTTCGTCTCCTTTTTCTATGATTTACGCTAAATGAGATCATCCTATGATCGCTATATCCCAGTTGTCCTGCATTGCCACATCTGAAATCAGACTTGGATCGTTCTTAGTTAATAGATCTAGCAATGCATTCTTTCTAGTCAGGGAATCCACCAATTGAGACATAAAGTTGTCCTGTAAGACATTAATGAAATGACTGGCCTTTCATGAGTGAGCTGTCCCCCCATTATGATGACATTTCCCTGCCTCGTTGCCACTTTTAGCTGTGAGAGTAGGTCCAGCTGCTCCTACTGCTTTAGATTGGGGGGCCTGTAACATACCCCCACTATTAATTTCCCACTTCTTCTCTTTGAAGTTCTGCCCACACAGATTCCACCCACCCCCCCCTTTGCCTTTGTCCCATTCACAATGTCACTCCTCTCTACCACCCTTATATCATTTTTGACATATAGACACACCCCTCCTCTTCTACCTTCTCTGTCCTTCCAATAAAAGGAATACCCTAGGATATTTGCCAGCCAGTCGTGAGAGCTGTTAAACCAAGTTTCTGTTATTCCCACAAAGTCTAAGTCCTCCTCATGTAATAGCAGCTCCAGTTCCTCCATATTTTTTTATCTAGGCTCCTGGCATTTGTTTATATGCCTCTTAGTGTTGTATGAGTGCATATTATTTTCTCCTTATGTTTTCTCGGGCTTTGTTTTTGATTTGTCCACGATTCAAAATGGAAATGAATAGGATTGATTATCTACAACCCTTTGATTGTTTACCTTGAAGCCCATTCCTACACTAAGACATTTATTAGCATATCAGTTTAGGGCAATGATGATTCACCAGTGTACTTAAAGTAGGATGAATGGATGTGTCTACATACGCAAATCCATTCATACAGCATGAAGCTGCAACGGGAAGTTGAAGGCAGCTTCAAATAACAAAAAAATGTAAAAAGTCAATTTATTAACGCTTTGTAGTGCTGTAAGTCCGAAGCCCGCTAACCTCAACACAACATAAATAGTTCTGGCATCTCGCGCTCTCCTTTCGGCTTCTCCATCTGCACATAGGACTCTTTTTTTCCCCCTCCCAGTGTGGGAGGTGGGGTGGTGGCGCTGTGTGGGAGACTTAATAAAACACCACCTACACCAGAAACATTGCTCAAGTGCATATAGTTTCTTTGAATGTCAATAGATCATTTTTTTTTCTGTGAAGGTGTGGAATATCAATCTCAAATGATAAATCATGAGTGTTTATGAAAAATAAACAACTTTTTTTTCATCTGTACCCTAATATTTATATTGTAGATAGAGTACATTGAACTCATGAAATATTAATACCTTGTGTCTTGTTTCTGTGCTCAGTCTTGCCATGGTGTATGACCTGTGACATGAAACTGTCTCCCACAATCTCACCTTAGTAGCAGAGTTTAGCTGTTTCTCACTCCGCTGTTTCTGTTAATTAATGTGTTTCAATCTACATATAAAATTGAGGATCATTAGCACCTTCTTGGTATAAATTGGTTAATCATACACCTGACTCTAATCCTACAAAATCCCTGACTTTGTGCAAATGTAAGGCCCCTTTCACACGATCAACAAGATCGGCAAACTCGGATCTGCCTGTCCGTTTTTCAGGTGGATCCGAGCGGGCCACCGATTGACTTTTATGGGCAGGTGGATGTCAGCGGAGATGTGTCCGCTGACACCCGCCTGCCATCTGATAAGATCCGCTCAAAACAAACGGACGGATCGGATGAAATTGGACAGCCTGTCCGTTTTCATCCGATTTCCCCATAGAGAACAGCGGGGCTCTGACAGGTCCGTCCCTGCACATTGAGCTGAGATGGACCTGTCACCCGCGGGCTCAGCGGGGATCAATGGAATGAGCTAGTTGCGTCTGTCCAATGGATCCGCTCTGTGTGAACCCAGCCTTAGAAATGATGCTGGTTTGAAACCAAAAGAAAATAGTCGCACCAAATATTGATTTAGACTTCTTCTGTTCACTCACCTTGCATTTTGTAAACTGATAAAAAAAAAAAATATTTTTGAAAACATTGTCACTTTACAGCATTTATTTACACCTGCCTAAAACTTTTGCACATTACTGTATATTAGTTTATTATAAAATTTGCTAAAAAAAAAAAACGACTTCACATTCATAAGAATTTACGGTCCATTTCACATATGATGCTAGTTGCCCCACCCATCAGTGCCCCACCCATCAGAGCTTTACATGTATCAAAGTATCACTTTGGCCTTTCATGCTGATTGCATTGATGTGGACAGGGTAGATTCTCAAAGCATTTCACGAGTCAGTTGACTGGCATCATCGGGTACTGAGAAAATACATGATCATCATTGGCATATTACTTACAGGCGAATTGAACAGTCAATAGAATGCCTGGGGCATCCAGTTATCCTGTAACCCCCAGGGGAAAGCATAGTAGGAAATAAAAACTCAAAGGATTTTCGTTGCCATCAGAGCATAATGCAAATTGGAAAAGCAAACTTGAGGATTAAAATACTGATGGAAGTTGGATGCACCTGAATATAAAAAATATTAATATTACTTAGAGATAGATAGACTTGCTATATTTTTCTCTTTAGACCCTCTTTAGCGGTTAATTAAAGTAAATGTAAACTTAATGTGTCATACTTTATTTTCTACCTAATGTGTCATACTTACCTGCACTGTGCAATGGTTTTGCATAGAGCAGCCCCGCTACGTATGGGTCCCCCGCTGGCACTCCTGAGTTCTATTTCCCCAGCCAAGTGTCCCCCACAACAAGCCCCTCACTATGGAGGCACTCAAGTAGGCCTGATTCCCAGCCGTGCTCTGTGTGTCCAAGGACACACTCAGCGCAGTTCAGCGCTGCCTCACATTCTCTCCTCACAGGCTGTGATTGACAACAGCAGGAGCCAATGGCTCCTGCCTCCATGTGCGTGAGGAGAAAAAGCTGCTGCTCTCGGACACAGCGCTCGATCAAGATCGGGCTCACTGTAGTATTTATGGGGACTGGGGGATACTAATCAGAGAAGGTTTTTTTTAACCTTAACTGCTTAAGGACCCCCCCCCCACGTACATTTACTGCGGGAAGGCGGCCCTTAAGCGCAAAAGATCTTTTTCAAGGGCTCTGGGGCACGCGTTCTGCTAGTAAGGAAAATGGAGATCTTGTCTTTCTGCTAAGCAGGAACACGACGGATCTCTGTCTTCCTACAGTGCAAAAATCCCCCACACACTTCGCAAGCACTCCCAGGGAACACAGTTAACCCTTTAATCGTCCTTGATGTTAACCCCTTCCCTGCCAGTGTCATTAGTGCAGTGACAGTGATTTTTGTTTAGCACTGATAACTGTATTGGTGTCACTCTTCCACCAAAAAGTGTCACTTCGTGTCAGATTTGTCTGACGCAATAGCGCAGTCCATCTAAAATTCGCTGCCATTACTAGTAAAAACAATAAAATAAATAAAGTCCAGAAATCTATCCCATAGTTTGTAGATGCTATAACTTTTGCGCAAACCAATCAATACACGCTTATTGGGATTTGATGAAGAAATTAGATTTTTAAATTTTTTTATTGGGTATGTTTTATAGCAGAAAGTAAAAAATCGTTTTTGTTTTTCAAAATTGTCGGTCTTTTTTTGTTTATAGCGCAAAAAATAAAAACCGCAGAGATAATTAAATACCATCAAAATCAAACTTTATTTGTGGGGAAAAAAAGACATCAATTTTATTTGGGTACAGTGTCGCACGACCACGTAATTGTCAGTTAAAGCAATGCAGTGCAGTATCGCAAAAAATGGCCTGGTCAGGAAGGGGGTAAAACCTTCCAGAGCTGAAGTGGTTAGTGGAGAGAATGCATTAACCATTTTAAGTCTTTACACTTTCACCCATTCCAGTCCAGGACATTTTTCAGTTTTCAGCACGTCACTCTTTTGAATGACAATTACTCAGGCATGCAACATGTACCCAAATGAAAAATTTGATCATTTTTTGAAACAGATAGAGCTTTCTTTTGGTGGTATTTAATCGACCACTGGGTTTTTAATTTTTTTGCTATATAAATGAAAAAATACCAAAACTTTAGAAAAATAAACCTGTTTTTCTTAAAGCAGAGCTCCCCTCAAAAAGGGAAGCTCTGCTTGTTTGCACCCTGATTTTGACAGGTACCCGCTCCCACTTCCAGGTAAGATCAGCAAGCTACATTTCCCCCCGCTGCCTTCTGGGACACACACACATAGGTCCCAGAAGAGTGTGGGACCAATCAGAAAGCGCAGCGTGACTCGCACATGTGCAGTAAGAAACTGGCAGAAAAGCCTGAAGGCTTCACTGCCGTTTTCCCTTACTTACAATGCCGGCGCCTGCACCCGAAGCTGATTGACAAATCGGCTTGGGGTGCCAACATCGTGAGATCCCTAGACAGGCAAGTGTCCTCATAACCCCCTAGTGGTTAACCCCTTCACTGCCAGTGTCATTTACACAGAAATCAGTACATTTGTATAGCACTGATTGCTGTATAAATGACAATGGTCCCAAAAATGTGTCAAAAATGTCCGATGTGTCCTCCATAATTGCGCAGTCACGATAAAAATCGCTGATCGCCGCCATTACTAGTAAAAAAAAATAAATAAAAATGCCATAAAACTTATCCCCTATTTTTGTAAATGCTAAAACTTTGCGCAAACCAATCAATAAACGCTTATTGCGATTTATTTTTTAACCAAAAATTTGTAGAAGAATACATATCGGCCTAAACTGAGGAAAAAAAATGTTTTTTTTAAATATTTTTTTGGGGATATTTAGTATAGCAAAAAGTAAAAAATAATGCGTTTTTTCAAAATTGTCGCTATTTTTTTGTTTATAGCGCAAAAATAAAAACCACAGAGGTGATCAAATACCACCAAAAGAAAGCTCTATTTGTGGGGGAAAAAAGGACGTTAATTTTGTTTGGGAGCCCCGTCGCACGACTGCGCAATATTCAGTTAAAGCGATGCAGTGCCGAATCGCAAAAAACGCACTGATCAGGAAGGGGGTACATTTTCCGGGGCAGAAGTGGTTAACAAATCATCCGAAACTAAACAAATTTTTTCATTCTGCATATGTCTAATACCTATCACATTTTTGGAGACACAGGAGGAGGCACCAGGACAGTATAAACACCCACACAATAACCCCAGTTTGGAAAGCAAACACCCCAAGGTTTTCTGAAATGCATAGTGAGCCTTTTGAAAATGTAATTTTTTTACATAAAGTTGTCAATTTAATAAGATATTTCTCAAACACATAATAGGCATACTCAGAATTACACCCCAAAACACATTCTGCTATTCCTGGCAATACCACATGTATTTTTTACCACTTGCTGTCCACCCCATAGCAGTTTTACTGCTACAGGATGGCAGCTGTCACATTTATATATACACGTAATCCTGCTCTTCTGAGGAGGGGGTGCACATGCGTGCCACCAATGGCTCACTGCTGTGTCCGTGTGATTTTTTTTTTTTATTGAAATGGTTTTATAACAAAGTAAAAAATATTGTTTTGTTTTCAAAACTGTTGGTCTTTTTTTTTATAGAGAAAAAAATGCAGAGGTGATCAAATACCACCAAAAGAAAGCTCTATTTGTGGGGGGAAAAAAGCACAAACATTTTATTTGGGTACAGCGTTGCACGAGTGTGCATTTTTCAGTTTGAGTAACACAGTGCCGTATCGCAAGAAATGGCCTGGTCAGGAAGGTGGGTAAATCTTAGGTGAAGTGTTTAAAGCCTAGCCCCACAGGGCCCAAAATGCAGGGAGCACCTTCAGGCATTCAAGAGGCATAAATTACTTTTAATTTCCTGACGATCTGTTGCATATTTATTTATTTTTTTAAATCAGAAAAAGATTTATTTTTGTTTTCCATAATACAGAATATATGCCATTCAATACCCAGTAGAAAAGAGGAACATAGCATTAGATATTAAAACACAAGAGAATAAGGTAAAGTTCTTATACAATGATATGCTGCCGGCCAATATAGTGCATACAAAGATACGTAAACCAGAATTACAAAGACCGACATATATACGAAGGCATAGTGTAAGACCCCTTTCACACTGCTACAGCCCTAAAAATAGCGCCTGAAAAAAGCCTCGGCTGCAAACCTAGTGTGAAAGCCTGAGTGCTTTCTCGCTGGGGTGCTGCGCTGGCAGGGCGTCACAAAAAGTCCTGCCAGTAGCTTTCTTGCAGTGGTGGAGGAGCAGTAAATACACCGCTTCTGCCCATTGAAAACAATGGGGCAGCGCCGCCATACCGCCAGCAAAGCGCCAAAGCAGCAGCGTTTTGCGGGCAGATTCAACTCTTTTTCAAACGCTAACGGGGGTTAGCGCTGCTAAAACGCCACTTTACCGTCGACGCCCGGGCGCGTTCAGTGTTAAAGCACTCTTAACTGAAAAGAAACTAACAGTTCAACCTTTCAAAACCCTCAGAGCCCTGAGGGTTAACCAAAAATGAACAAACAACCTACCCAAGTCACTAATACTATAAGGGAGCTTGTATGATTTAGGACCTAGTCAGCCACTACTCTGGATCTCCTATAACATTCACCCCTGTAGGAGCCTGTCTCTAATTAACTGATTTGGTGCCAATCCTGAAACATCCAACCAGGCTTTCCACATTGAGTAGAATTTACATGAAACATTTCTATGTTGGTATGTCAACTTTTCCTGTATTAATAATTTATTGGCATGCTCCACCCATTGCCGCCTGGTGGGCAACCTGGGAACAAACCAAAATTGTGCGATCAGTTTACGTGCAACATATAGCAGTCGTGGAACAGCAGTATGAGCTTGTGGAGTAAGGGACTTCTCCTCCAGGGCACCCAACAGGCACACAACCGGGGCTTGCGGAATATTGAACACGAATACCTGAGAGATCACGTCAAAGACCTCCTTCCAATAGCGGAAAAGCTTGGGGCACTTCCAAAGCATATGAATGAGGTCGCCATGATCTCCCTTGCATTTTCGGGCATAGGGGGGTATTGCGATCCCCCCCCCCCCCCATTTATGGAGTTGTACAGGTGTTCTGTATACCCTGTGTAGCAGGTATAAATAGGATAATTTTTGAGAGGCAGATACAGACACCAAAGGGGGAAAGGTCAGGCAGAGATCCCATGTCTCCCCATCTATGGTACCCATATCCTTTACCCAGCCCTGCCTACAAGGTGGTTTGGAAGAATTCTGTATAGCATTAAGAAGAATATTATAACTTCTGGAAATCATTCCCTTTTTATCGCCTTCCATAAGAACCTCCTGTATTAAGATATGGTCAGTCGACCTAAGTTGGGCACATCTGGATTGTGTCTGTAGGGCGTGTCTCAGCTGTAAATATTTGAAAAAGTGGCTACATGAGATGGCAAACTCTGCCTGCACCTTCATAAAGGATTTGGTGTTGGCCCATTATATAACTGTGATATAAAGCATAGTCCTGCCCCTTCCCAGTCTCTAAACCCAGAGTTTCAATATCTCCCTATAGTTTAGGTTGCGCCACAATGGGGTGTATGTTAGAAAGCCCTGTATCCTTAGCATCTGTTCATCATATGACCATAAAGTCTTCAGTAGAGTTACTGTGGGAGCCCTAGGGTCCAAGTGCATGAATCCCCCCTCCAGATACATGAGGGCTTAGACATCACCTGGTGGGATCAGAAGTCTACGTATAGGGGCCGTTAATTCCACAATTCCCCAGCCCCCCAGCTGCTGCAGCTGGGAAGCAAGGTTGTAGGCTCTAGAGTGAGGGACCGCTAGTCCCCCCTGATCTTTGCTATATTGTAATGTTGATAGACTAATTCGAACTATCTTTTTATGCCGTATCAGTTCTCTAAATTGGGAGTCTATCCTAGCAAAACTACTGTCGGGGAACCCAGACTGGAGAGTTGTGGTGCCCAGACCATTTTGATGAGGTTAATTCTCCCCACCACTGATAATGGCAGTTTACACCAAATGGCACATTTTTCACAAAATTTATGGAGTAATTGAATTAGATTGAGTTCAATATATTGAGATGGGTCGGGGATAACCTGAATGCCCAGATAGCGAAAGGAAGATACCACTTGCACCATTTCCGCACATTCAGGAAGGGGGGTGGTTATCAGGTCCAAAGGCATCAGTACCGACTTGTTCCAATTAATGGAAAAGCCTGATAGTGCACCAAAGGCATCAATAAGAGTCATGACAGTCCGCAAAGTGCCCTGAGTATCTCCCAAGTAAAGTAGGGTATCATCAGAGTACATCGATACCCCTGCCTAGTGCCCCAGAATAATGCAAAAGGTTCTGAGAGCTCTCTGATCACCCTAATCCTAGCCGAGGGCTCAGCATACAGTATCTTGACCCACTTGATAAAATTAGTACCCAGACCCATGTGTGCCAACACCTTCCAGAGGTAAAGCCATTCAACACCGTCGAAGGCCTTCGCTGCATCTAGCGAAAAAATGGTTCGGTTACCAGGATTATCCACAGGTAATTGTAAGTTTAGGAAAAGCCTCAGAAGATTCTGAGTCGAGGATTTAGTGGGGATGAAACCAGATTGGTCCTTGTGTACCAATTTATGTATCACCTGAGCCAGTCTGGTTGCCAACACCCGTGCCAATAGTTTGACATAGTTTGTGAGCAAGGAAATAGGTCGGTACGAATCAGGTAAAGTAGCATTTTTTCCTGGTTTTAATAGCACAACAATTATCGCCTCATTCATAGAAGTTCGGAAAGCTTCAGTCCGAAATGCCTCATTATAGACCTTCAGTAGTATGGGTAGCAATGTGCCTGCATATTGCTTGTAGACCTCAGATGGAAGGCCTTCCGGCCCCGGAGATTTGTTATTAGGAGATTGTGCTAGAGCTAACCCAAGTTCCTCCTCCGTTAATGGGGCATTGAGCAATGCAGCATCCGACGGCAACAAGCAAGGCAGCACACAGCCATCTAGAAATCCCCCAACCTCCATTTTAGAAGGCTGTAATTTAGAAGTATAGAGATCAGCGTAGAATGATCTAAAGATCCTAATAATGTCAGAGGTCTGGGACTGGAGGGCACCCTGTACATCGCAGATGGCCGAGACAAGGGAGGATGACCTCTGTGCATGCGCCAGCATGTGCCCAGTAGCCTCCCCTTCCTCTAAGTGAGTTTGCTGTAGAAAAAAACGTTTGTTCTCAGCCAGCTGCCTGGACATGGATTGTTCCTCCAACCAAGCCTGCTTTGTATCTTCCGTAGGGTTAGTGATATATCTATCTTCGGTCTCCATAACCTCCCTGCATACCCTTGTTTCCCAGGCTTTGGTATCGGATTTGTTATCGGTTATTAGTTTGATAAACTGACCCCTCATATAGGCCTTAGCAGTATCCCAGACAACACTTAACCGAGCAGTGTTTGTTATTGTGAAAAAAACGTTTTTAGGAAACAACGCATGGGGTCTGGTTCTGGCAATAAAGAGAGCCAGAAAGGGTTACGTTTCCACCCTGTATGTTTAGAGGTAGTGGGCAGCGAAATATTCACCCGAAATGGGGAATGTTCAGATATATGCCTACTTTCATAGTTTAAGGCTATAACCAGTGGCAGTAATGCATCATTACCTAAGCCAAAATCACCAGGGTATGTAAACTTTTGATCAGGGTCATTTAGGTAGTTTCTGATTATGATTTAAAAAGAGTAAACATAGTTGATTGATAATAAATGGTTTCAGCCAAACACTAACCATGAGAGAAAGAAATGTTTTTGTGTTATTCATATTCTCTGAAAAATGGCCAAGAAATCATAAATTCTGCCAGGGTATGTAAACTTATGAGTACAACTGTATATGGCACTTTCATTAGTTCTCATAGTTTACTAATGTAACCAACAAAAGGACTTGTTTTAATAAAATCAGGACGGTTGGTAGCTATATAGAGCAGTGTTTCTCAACTCCAGTCCTCAAGGCGCCCCAACAGGTCATGTTTTCACGCTTACCATTATTTTGCACAGGTGATTTGATCAGCTTCACTGGCTTAGTAATTACCACAGCTATATCATCTGAGGGAAATCCTGAAAACCTTTCCTATTGGGGCGCCTTGAGGACTGGAGTTGAGAAACACTGACCTAGACAGTCCCCCATACGCGGCTGAGTAACATGAAAATTTTTTTGTCTGGGTGTCTAAGCCGCCATATATCTGTTAGTGCGAGCTCCTCTAGTAAGTGAGCAAAAGGTGTATCTCCCTCTCTTACTGAAGAGGTGTAGACAGGGGCAGGTAACAACTACCTGAATCCCATATGGAATTCAGGTAGTTGTTGAAATCGCCTACCGCTAGTAGCGGGATATCTGGAAAATGGGCCATAAAGCTCGCCAAGCACCTCTGGACCTCGGACGAAAACAGTGGCGGTATATATCTCCCAGCAATTATACAGGACAAACCAAAAACATTGCATATCAAGAACACATATAGTCCCCCTGGATCTATGATCTTGTGGGAGCAGGAAAAGCGAACATCCTGACGGATGCTTACCCCCCTGAAATATGTTGAGAGGAATTGGGTACCAGTTACATATTTGGAGGCCCTGGAGCACCAGGACTGTGGAAGCACAGAACACATTTTGGAAAGCAAACACCTCATGGTATGTTATAAGAGGCATGGCGAGACATTTTTTTGCCACACGTTTTTGGAAAATGCAGAATGAAAATAAAAATGTATCTTTACACAAAGTCGTCTAATAAGATATTTCTCACACACAGCATAGGCATTCTTAGAATTACACCTCTAAAAAAAAAAATGTTGCTACTTCTCCCAGAGCGTGGCAATACCACGTGTGGGACTTTCACTATTTGGACGGATTATGTACCAGTCATTGTATCTTGTGCATAACACAAATCAACCAATTGTATTAAAACCAATGTACTGTGGTCACCTCCTATATAAGTTATTAGGTAATATTGCTTAGTGTAGCATCACCTTTAGCAGTCCCGAGTTCTATAAGCCAAGCAAGCCCTGCCTACTAGTACATGGCTGCCCCCAGGAATGCCATGTTCAATGGCCAGGAAGTACAGGAGGCTAAAAGGAAGAGCAAGAGTGTTCCTGTGGTTCCAGGACTGCAGTAGTCTGCAGAGGATGGCCCAACTGTGACTGGCTGCACTATTAGGGCTCGTTCACTTGTGAGGTTGGAAAAACATGGTTGAGCCGCAGTTTTACTGCCCCTCAATCGCTACCCCCTTTAGCTGCAGAGGATTTGGCGGTGGGTGTACACCTGCCACGGCTGCGATGTTTTGCTTCGCAGCTGTGGAAGGAATTATACCCCCTGTACACCCGCTGTTCGTGGCTCATTCAAATAAATAGGAGTGCTTGTGTGGGGTCCAAGGGGTTAAAGTGGAAATACAATGCCTCCTCACTGCCTCTCAAATGCTCTCTGAAGAGTGATCTGAACACAGATGGCTCTTCAGAGAGCAGCGCACATGTGAACTGGTGTGATGGTGAAAAGGGGCACTGAGACTGGTGTCGCGGTGATCAGGAGTACTGTAACTGATTTGAGGGCAATTAGGGACAATGTGACTGGTATGGCGGTGATCTGAGACACTGTAACTGGTGGGGTGGTGATCAGGGGCACTGACTGGTTTGGCGGTGATTAGACACACTGTGTGGTGACAGTATATTTTTTCAACCTAGTGTCACCATATCCACACTGTATTTCTCTAGGGGTGATCAGGGTTTTTTTTTTTTTTTTTTACAGTGATAATTACTGTAATAAGGAATCTGTAACACTGTTCAATTCATTAAACCTTTATATACTACTGTGATTGGTCACAACTATCACATGGTGCAGGGCCATTTTGATTGGTTTATTTATCACATGGTACCAGGGCCAATTACAAAGATCACACAGTTGTACACAAGATAGCTGATTTACTAAAACTAGAGTGCAAAATCTGGAGCAGCTGTGCGTGGTAGGTAGCCAATCAGTTTCTAAAGTCAGTTTGTTCAATTAAGCTTTAACAAAGCTGGAAGCTTTTGGGTTTCTGTGCAAAGCTGCACCAGATTTTGCACTCTTTTGTTTAAGTAAATCAACCCCATGGTGTCATGAATGACAGCCTTGCTTACCACTGTAACTGTGATTGGTCACATAGTACGAGGGCTACTCACGGCAGCTTTGTACGGTGATTGTCCACTGTGCGCTCTAGAGAGCGAGCATGTGTGGTTGATGCTGGAGGACGTAGGGGTAAATCCACCCACATCAGTGTTGCTCCTGTCTGGCTGTTTAAATTCAGAGGTTGGGCGGGAGGTGGTTAAGGCAAAAAACCTTTTAGGTTGACAACCATGTTTAAGACTTCCCTGTGTTTTTTTCAGGGTGGATTTGATTTAAATCACAATTTAAATCAAAATCGCTAGTAAAAAGGCTTGATTTAAATCATAATTTTTAAAGAGCATCTGTCTATTCTCTGTCCCACTGTTGACTCATTGACAGTCCCATCGACTTCAATAGGATGGCTGGTAATGCGGCAGTGACACAAGAAGGTGAGAGAAGTGGCGGCAGAAGGTGAGTGGATACCTGCTAAGAGACACTGCCATGATGGATCTGAAATGACAGGTGCTCTTTAAAATGTAAGGACTTATTCTTGCTGGTAGTTAGAATCTTTCATATTTGCAAACAAAATGAAAAGTTTCCTATTTACAATAATAAGCTGTCAGGTTAGTAAAACAACAATATCAGAAGAGAAAAATGGAACTGGTGGTGTTGTATAAATTCTTAGATAAGGCACCTCATCCCAGAAAGTAAATAGAAACAATGAGTGGAATGATGGGATTATTGCAGTGCCAAAAAAAAAATATAGCGAAAAATTATATGCAATAAAATAAATTAGTTTTATTAGAAAAAAAATTATTTAAAAATAGTTGCATTTCATTTGTAATACAAATATGTACAGGAGTATATACAATAAATTTACAACCTGTAGATGAAAATCATGCAAATCCCTACTAGTTTCTCCAAAACATTGGCTTCTTCAGGGGACGTATTAGGTTGCAATTCTACAAAAAGAAAGTTGATTTATTATAATGCATTAAACTAAACACATAAAGAAGCAAAAAACAGAAAAACTGCAGCAGCGCAGTGCTAATCCCCAACAAGAGTGCATGGAAGCTAGACAGTAGCAACCAATCAGTGGAACCCAGCAAGAATGGAGAATTCATCAACTTAAGATCACACGTACATACCCAGAGCGACCCGAAGGGCCGCATAAAAAGCCTCCAAAGTGAAGGCCAGCTCCTCACTGCCTTAATGTGACTGCAGGGGGCTTGATGAGAAATCTTGAAAATTAAATATATAGAAGAATGTATGTAAGGCTAACTAGCTCAGTTACATCAAACAGGAGAGAAAGGACATAAAAGTCCTTAATACTCACCAAAAAGTTAAAATCACATAGAAGAAACCGATTCAATTATACATTTTGTACTGTACATAGATTTGCAAAACAATGGGATAAAGGAATATTCCTGAACTTTGTTTTATCTCATGGTTACTGTGAAATTGTGTGAATGTATCAATACAGTGCATATTTTCTCAGCTTTCAGAGCTTGGATTCATTGAATGAGTTTACCAAAAAATATTGCTGAATATATAGCCTCATGCTACATAACTAAGCTCCATTTCATGCTGAATAAACTAAATTATTACTGTATCCTAAATGGAAAACTATCTTTAGATTTTTACTTCAAAAGCATTTTATTAAAATAAATTTGATAAAAATCCAAAAAATCTGATTTAAATAAAAAAAAAAAATCAGATTTACAGTATCTCACAAAAGTGAGTACACCCCTCACATTTTTGTAAATATTTTATCTCATCTTTTCATGCGACAACACTGAAGAAATTACACTTTTCTACAATGTAAAGTAGTGAGTACAGCTTGTATAACAGTGTAAATTTGCTGTCCCCTCAAAATAACTCAACACACAGCCATTAATGTCTAAACCGCTGGCAACAAAAAGTGAGTACACCCCTAAGTGAAAGTGTCCAATAAGCATTTTCCCTCACAAGTGTCATGTGAATCATTAGTGTAACAAGGTCTCAGGTATGAATGGGGAGCAGGTGTGTTAAATTTCATGTTATCACTCTCATACATGGCACCTCATGGCAAAGAAATCTCTGAGGGTCTGAAAAAAAGGACAGGACAGGTTCCACTGAGAACAGGCCTCGCCATGGTCAACCAAAGAAGCACGTGCTGAGTGTCATATCCAGAGATTGTCTTTGGGAAATAGACGTATGAGTGCTGCCAGCATTGCTGCAGAGGTTGATGGGGTGGGGAGTCAGCCTGTCAGTGCTCAGACCATACGTCGCATACTGCATCAAATTGGTCTGCATGGCTGTCATCTCAGAAGGAAGACTCTTCTAAAGATGGTGCACAAGAAAGCCCACAAACAGTTTGCTGAAGACAAGCAGACTAAGGACATGGATTACTGGAACCATGTCCTGTGGTTTAATGAGACCAAGATAAACTTATTTGGTTCAGATGATGTCAAGCGTGTGTGGTGGCAACCAGGTGAGGAGTAAAAAGACAAGTATGTCTTGCTTACAGTCAAGCATGGTGGTGGGAGTGTCATGGTCTGAGGCTGCATGAGTGCTGCTGGCATTGGGGAGCTACAGTTCATTGAGTGAACCAGGAATGCCAAAATGTACTGTGACATACTGAAGCAGAGCCTGATCCCCTCCCTTCGGAGACTGGGACGCAGGGCAGTATTCCAATATGATAACGACCCCAAACACACCTCCAAGATGACCGCTGCCTTGCTAAAGAAGCTGAGGGTAAAGGTGATGGACTGGCCAAGCATGTCTCCAGACCAAAACCCTTTTGAGAATCTGTGGGACATCCTCAAACAGAAGTTGCATGAGCGCAAAGTCTCTAACATCCACCAGCTCTGTGATGTTATCATGGAGGAGTGGAAGAGGGCTTCAATGGCAACCTGTGAACCTCTGGTGAACTCCATGCCCAAGAGGGTTAAGGCAGTGCTGGAAAATAATGGTGGCCACACAAAATATTGACACTTTGGGCATTTTCACTTAGGGGTGTACTCACTTTTGTTGCCAGCAGTTTAGACATTAATGGCTGTGTGTTAAGTTATTTTAAGGGGACAGCAAATTTACACTGTTATTCTAAAATATTAGAAACAAAGAAAGCGGAGGAGAGATGGGTTTGCTTTAAGAGCATATTAAATAAGGGCATTCACCAATGCATCCTATTGGGTAATAAATTTAAAAGAGCGAACAAAAGTCCTGGATAGCTTAACTCCAATGTAAAAATGCATATAAAAGTAAAGGAGAAGGCCTTCAAAAAATACAAGGTTTAGGGATCATCATCAGCATTCAGACTTTATAAAGAATGCAACAAGAAATGTAAGGGTGCAATTAGGATGGCTAAGATAGAACATGAAAGACAGATAGTGGAGGAGAGCAAAAAAAATCCCAAGAAATTCTTTAAGTATGTAAACAGTAAAAAAGGGAGGACAGACCATATTGGCCCCATAAAGAATGAGGAAGGACATCTGGTTACAAAGGATGGGGAGATGGCAAAGGTATTGAATTTATTCTTCTCCTCAGTCTTCACGAGTGAATCGGGGGGCTTTAGTAACCAAAACCGCAGTGTTTATCCTCATGACACAACACAGGAAGCACCTACATGGTTAACAGAGGACAGAATTAAAATTAGACTTGAGAAACTTAACATTAATAAATCACCGCGACCAGTTGGCTTGCATCCGAGGGTACTTGGGGAACTCAGTCAAGTGATTGCCAGACCATTGTTCCTAATTTTTACAGACAGTCTACTGACTGGAATGATACCAGCTGATTGGAGAAAAGCCAATGTAGCACCAATATTTAAAAAGGGCCCAAAATACATCCCTGGGAATTACAGACAAGTTAGCCTAACATCAATAGTATGTAAACTCTTGGAGGGGATGATAAGAGACTATATACAAGATTTTAGTAATGAGAACGGTATCATTAGCAATAATCAGCATGGATTCATGAAGAATCGTTCTTGCCAAACCAATCTACTAACCTTCTATGAGGAGGTGAGTTGCCATCTAGATAAAGGAAGGCCCGTATACATGGTATATCTGGATTTTGCAAAAGCATTTGACACAGTTCCCCATAAACATTTACTGTACAAAATAAGGTCCGTTGGCATGGACCATAGGGTGAGTACATGGATTGAAAACTGGCTACAAAGGTGAGTTCAGAGGGTCGTGATAAATGGGGAGTACTCGGAATGGTCAGGGGTGGGTAGTGGGGTTCCCCAGGGTTCTGTGCTGGGACCAATCCTGTTTAATTTGTTCATAAACGACCTGGAGGATTGGATAAACAGCTCAATCTCTGTATTTGCAGACAATACTTAGCTAAGCAGGGCAATAACTTCTCCGTGGGATGTGGAAACCTTGCAAAAATAACTGAACAAATGAATGGGGTGGGCAACTACATGGCAAATGAGGTTCAATGTAGAAAAATGTAAAATAATGCATTTGGGTGGCAAAAATATGAATGCAATCTATACGCTGGGGGAAGAACCTCTGGGGGAATATAGGATGGAAAAGGACCTGGGGGACCTAGTAGATGATGGGCTCAGCAATGGCATGCAATGCCAAGCTGCTGCTAACAAAGCAAACAGAATATTGGCATGCATTAAAAAGGGGATCAACTACAGAGATAAAACAATAATTCTCCCACTCTACAAGACTCTGGTCCGGCCGCACCTAGAGTATGCTGTCCAGTTCTGGGCACCAGTCCTCAGGAAGGATGTACTGGAAATGGAGCGAGTACAAAGAAGGGCAACAAAGCTAATAAAGGGTCTGGAGGATCTTAGTTATGAGGAAAGGTTGCAAGCACTGAACTTATTCTCTCTGGAGAAGAGACGCTTGAGAGGGGATATGATTTAAATATACAAATACCGTACTGGTGACCCCTCAATAGAAATAAAACTTTTTCGCAGAGGAGAGTTTAACAAGACTCGTGGCCACTCATTAAAATTAAAAGAAAAGAGGTTTAACCTTAAACTACGTAGAGGGTTCTTTACTGTATGAGCGGCAAGGATGTGGAATTCCCTTCCACAGGCGGTGGTCTCAGCGGGGAGCATTGATAGCTTCAAGAAACTATTAGATAAGCACCTGAATGACCGCAACATACAGGGATATACAATGTAATACTGACACATAATCACACATGGGTTGAACTTGTGTCTTTTTTCAACCTCACCTACTATGTAACTACTATGTAACAAGCTGTACACTCACTACTTTACATTGTAGCAAAGTGTCATTTCTTCAGTGTTGTCACATGAAAAATTTTAAAATTATTGATTATCAACCCTGGGTTTTTTTTTTTTTAATATATATCCTACTATGCTTTCTTCTGGAGGTTACAGGGGAACATTACACCCCAGATATTGTATTGACTAATTAACCTGTAACGAATGTGTCAGTGTCAGTAATGACCTTGTATTATTATATATTAGTTTAAAATGTGTATGTATTTGCAATTGTGGCACTTACTGTTATTTCAACATGGTACAGTGTTCACAGCTCCTAAAGCAGTAGGTCAACTGATTTGTAAAATGCATTGAGAATGTACCAAAACCCCATCACTGCAATCGGCATGCAAAACCACAATGATACTTTTTAAAGTGTGTAAAGGTGCCATACTCCACATATATGTCATCAATCCATTAAATTAAGCCTTATTTGGTACAAAATTAACTAGTTGCCTAAAAATGCTTAAAAGAGAAGTTTTTTATTATTATTATATTTACCTAGGTGGCTGCAGCATCGGTCCCCCGCCGGCTCAAACATCACGGATCACTCAGTTCTCAGTGCCCTGCGAGCATTGAGCTGGTCCCTGTCAGTCATCGGCTGTCGGCTCTGCCCCCTCCCCCCCATGTTCCAAGGCGTTGGAGAGGCTGGCTCAGGCTCTCAGCAGATCAGGTGCGAAGTCCAGGCTCCTGGGCGGATCCCGACCATATGGTTACGATTTTTCTCCAACCTGGACCGGCTCTATGATGTCAGCAGACAGAGGCTTCAGCCTGCTGTCTGCTGGAAACGGGTCACCGGAGTGCAGAACAAACTGCACTACCATGATCCACAGGAGAAGTACAGACAAACGAGCTTCAACAGAGAAACCACCTCTGATATAAGGTACTGTATTATATGGCGCCAATTAAAAAACAATTGACAGTTGCTGGATTTTGCATATAAAATCTCCACTGTGGATTAAAACAAAGGGTACTTTTTTCCTTTGTTAACACAGAACATTAAAATCTCATATGCAAATCAGTCTGTACCACCAGAATGAACTGGACATGAAAAAAATGCCATGCATTGAGCCTTTCTGCTGATTAATTCTCATCTTTTGCTTAGTCACTAAAGATTAAAATGTTTATATTACATGACTCAAATGCAGTGTAATTAGAGCCAAGCACCCATGTTGCACGAGTCCGGAGATTACCTCTTGGAAGTCAATAGAATTCACATTACTGCAGGTGAAAGGTAGAAGTCAGAGCAGTGTTTACAGAAAATATACAACTTAGCAGATAGTGTGGAGACTGGAGACTGGTCAGACATAAAGTGTAAGATAAGAGCTTTTATTTTCTTTACAGGTCTGAGGTACATCTGTAATAGAGAATATTAGTAAAAAAATGGCAACCCAGTATTATTGTAGGAGCCTGTGCACTAGTGAAAACTGCACTGGTTACAGTTGTAATAAACCCAAAAGCAAACCTTTATTATATTGCAGCTTACCAGTTCTTAGATGTGATGGCTGAATTAGCTTTATTTTTTTGAGCCTTCTTTCTTTGATTTTCACCTGGGGATCCGGCCAATAAGTTGTTTTTCAAAAGAACAAGCTCTCCTGCAAATGTAAGACCCCTTTCACACTGAGGCGCTTTTCAGGCCCTTTCACGCTAAAAAAAGCGCCTGAAAGGCTCACAAAAACCTATTTTCATTAGGCCCCTTTCACACTGAGGTGCTTCTGAACTGCCAGTAAAACACTGAGTGCTTTTGAAGAGCTTTTAAGGCGCTTTTGAACAGCTTTCCCTGCATTTCAATGGAGAGGGGAGTTTTTTCACCACATTGCCAGCGCACTGCCCCAGTGTGAAAGCGTTCATTGATTAAGCTCTAACGAGCAGGGCCCTCTGATTCCTCCTGTATTGAATTGTATTGTACTTGTACTGTCTGCCCTAATGTTGTAAAGCGCTGCGTAAACTATCGGCGCTATATAAATCCTGTATAATAATAATTTTAATTGAAATCGTTTTTTTGTGAGCTTTTCAGGCGTTTTTTTTAGCGTGAAAGCACCTGAAAAGTGCCTCAGTGTGAAAGGGGTCTAACAGTTAGGCCGGTTTCACATTGGGGCGGTGGGTGCATTGGCGGTAAAACGCCTCTATTTTTAGCGGCCCTTTACCGTCATTTTAGTGGCGCTGTTTGCCCGCTACCGGGGCGGTTTTAACCCCCACTAGCAGCCAAAAAAGGGTTAAAAGCGCCGCTTTGCTGGCAGTATAGCCGCGCTGCCCCATTGATTTCAATGGGCAGGAGCGGTGAATACACCACTCCTTCACCGCTCCAAAGATGCTGCTTGCAGGACTTTTTTTTCTGTCCTGCAAGCGCACCACTCCAGTGTGAAAGGAGACACAGCAGCGGCTGTTTCAGGGCGCTTTGCAGGCACTATTTTTAGCGCTGTAGCACCTGCAAAGCGCCCCAGTGTGAAAGGGGCCTGAAGCTACTTTCACACTGAGGCACTTTACAGGTGCTATAGCGCTAAAAATAGCGACTGCATAGCACCTGTAAAAATAGCGACTGCATAGCACCTGTAAAGAGCCTCTCCTGTCTCTCCAGTGTGAAAGCCCGAGTGCCTTCACACTGAAGCGGTGCGCTTGCAGGACGGTAAGAAAAGTCCTGCAAAACCTCCCTTCTAGCAGGCAAATAGCGCCGCTAAAACGGCACTAAAAAAAGCGCCGCTTTACCGCCGACGCCCGCCCGCCCCAGTGTGAAAGTAGTCTAAAGGGTGGTGAGAAAAACCATTTACCAATAACAGGGGTGCTTACAATGATCAACTTTTATTTATTCATGTAAAGCCTTTGTCCTAAAAAGAAAAAAAAAAAGGTTTGCTGTAACTGCTTGTGTAATTGCAGTGTGACTGGAGCTTATCATAAAGGAGAAGTATGGGCAAAGCTCTTTTGTGCGCAACTTCTCCTATGGATCATAGTTCCATTCTGTACTCCTGTGACCCGTTTTCAGCCAGCAGCAGGATAAAGCCAGCCGCTCCCACCCCCTCCACAGCCCAGCACTGCAGTGAGTAGAGAGCTGGTGACTGACAGTCCCTCTGCAGACTGAATACTAAGAACTGAGCGAGCAGCGGTATTTGATTGCTCAGTTCTTCATGTAGAACAGGTAGGGGACAGCTCCAGCTAGGATCAGTGCTACAGCCATCTAGATAAGTATGATTGTTTACTTTTTTGTATTCCCAAACTTTTCTTTTAAATTTGTTAGTGTATCTAAATCTGCTAGTCATCTAACACTACCCTCCTCCTCAGATTGACAATGCTGCTGTCTGCTGTGCCCCTTTATCCAGAGTAGATACAGGAGGTGTTCTACTGGCCAGATCACCAGGTGAAAACAGAGGAACAAAACGAAAAAAAAACCGAATACAGCCACCACATCTGAGGATTGTTAAGCTGCAATATTACATTTTTGGTTTTGGATTTAGTACCGCTTTCCGCTATCTTCAGAGTTCCATAGGGCATTTAGCATAGGCAAATATTGACTTTATCCTGGAAGATGGTGCTTGAGCCCATCCTTCCTGGCACTAGCACTTTCATGTAGTAGGCAGCCACACTGACCAATAGGAAGTTTAAGATTTGAGGCCCCAGGAGCTTTGCACACTATGCCACACTTGCCTCTCAGTGAGCCCCCCTCCAGCAAGGTGATGTCTGCACTCCCTCTTGTTTCTCAATTGCTGGCAACTTCTCCTGGGCTTCTTCCAGGTGTAAAATTATCTCATGCTGGGGACAAGGACTGGCCAGCCACACAAGATTCTAAACAAAAAAAACACGTGTAGTCATGGAAGCACCATAGAATGATGTTTTCTCAAAAAAACAGTTATGTTACGGGCCATTTTTATCCAATAAAAAACTTTTCTTTTTTTCAGGATTCATTCATTTCCATATTTTTTACATTTAGATGTTCTTTTGTGTATTTGCAGTGTATTGCCAGAACTTTGCACCCAATTTCAAGGAGAGCGAGATGAACGTCATAGCAGCAGATATGTGCACTAATGCCCGCAGGGTACGTAAACGCTGGCTCCCCAAGATAAAGTCGATGCTGCCAGAAGGTGTGGAGATGTATCGTTCTGTGATGGGTGCAACAGCAACTGGTGTCCCACTGGAATCAGATTTCCAACCCAGTCCAGCCCAGGTGTTTGAGCAACGTATTTATGCAGAGCGGAGAGGAGATTCTGGCGCCATAGTGTCCTTGAGAACTAACACAGCAAACATAGACCTCACCGCCAATGCTAGTCCTCCGTTCGAACAGAGCCAGGAGGCCGAAGGAGCAACAGGGTCCGTCATTCAGGAGGTAGGTGGCACTGATCCGTTGACATCGGACAACCCAAGCTCACCTCCAACTTCTTTCGAACAAGAAGCCGGCTCCACCAGCAGGCCAGAGACCCCTGTGCGGAGACAAGAAGCTTCGTACAGTGGGACTTTATAGATCATGAAGAAAAGCCAACAGGGAGTCCGCACGGTGACCTGTAAGGGAAGTTGTAATTCTAGCGCTGCTTGCATGCATTACTAATACGAAAAGAAAACAAAATGTGATCAGCCACTTACTTCAGAACTGCTATTTTTGCCTGACTAAAATGTGATTTTTATTCTGCTTGTATTTAAAACAAAAACACTCAAAAAACAAAAAAATTACAAAGGAAAAATAATCGCGTTCGTTATACTGTAAACGATCAGGTCGAATGAGACCTGCTTAGTTATAAAACAAAATGGGCTCATTTTTAAAATGGAATTTACTCTAATGAATGCATATATTTGTTTTATCTTCCACTCACAAAAGCACGTGTTTAAGAAAAAAAACGAAAAAAAAAAAGTAAAGTAAAATCGGCACCATTCATTAATCCATTCATGGTTTAAATGGGACGTTACCATCACTTATCGTCTGTCATCCTTCTATTTTGGAGCAAGACATTTCTTGGGACTATTGCAATCTGCAAAGCAGGTTTGGGGGCCATCAAATGGCAAGTTTGTATGACATTGTGTATTAAAATGGAGATATTGGCCTTGTTTGCAATTCACAGTTTATTTTTATTTTTTGAAATTAAGATTAGCCTAAAACTTCTAGTTTTGAGAGAATGAAGACTTTGTTAAATCCACCTAGTATCTCCAAGCGTGTATAGGTGGCGACTAACAAGTTCTAGTTTGGAAGACCACCCATTAGTAGAATTGATCTTTGCTGGTTTATCAAACCAACCAATTAAATAAAAGCCAGCAAGCTCTGTTACATTGTTTTGGCTTTGTTACCAATGTTGAAGTCGTAATCTAGAATTTTACTTTTGGAAAGTTTAACCAGGAATTGCATTCACATGAAAGTATAAAAAAAGTTGCAAAAGAAAATAGTTTAAGTATTTGCACTGTTACAAATGTTCTTCTAAAAACAATAACAGAATTGGCGTCACTTTTTTCTCATACAGAGGAGAGGTGTAGTTAAAGAAGGAATATTGAACTTTTTTCATTGCATAAAAATTTTGAATATCTAGTTATAATTAGAGCATTTGTTTGGGGAGAATCTTAAATGGACCTTTGCATGTATTGAAAACCATTTTATGGTAAACTATGAAACAAACTTTTAACGGTTTTAATAGCTAGATTTTTTTTTTATTTTGTGAGGTTTTAACATTGGAAGAATTCCTTTCCTTGGGCTTAGTTGAAAAGGAAACATCTATATCAATGTTGTTTGACAGATACATGCTTTGGTATATTCCCTGATGCAAGTAGATTTAATGCAACACACATGGGTATTGTATTTACCAAGCTCTGAATGGGTTGATTTGTGCTTCTGGGAGGTTAAGACAAATACATCTTCATGCACAAGTTGAATTTTGAGACTTCAGGTGTTTGGGTTCTTGAATACTATTTGGACTTGGCTGGCTGTAAGGTTCTGCTTGGTGATTTGAGATTAGAAGTGAAAAGGGCAGTCAGTACCTTCTTTAGGGCTTTCTGTATCTGTTCTGGAACTCAGAAAAATGTACAGGTTCTAGGCCTTTGCAAAATTTTACTTGGGGATTTTGAAAATGTTTTTATACTTCTTTTTTTTATCCATTAGCTAATGAGATGATCTAAACATGCCTACGTTGTTAAAGGTTCTGTGTTTATTTAATGCATGTAAAAAAAAAAGTCTAGCTATTTCTGAGCAATTGGAGGACAGTCTGGATAAATTACAGATCCAGCCTAGAGGAGCTTTTGGCCTGCTTTTGTTCTTTCCTTTTCAATGGGAACATTATGTGTTTACCACACACTGCATTTGTCATGTAAAATCAGATTATTGATTTTTATATCAGTCTTAATGCATATTTTAGAAAGTATTCCCTCCTGCCTTCTGGATATCTCCCAAGCTGCCATAAATTAATGGAGTTTGTTTTTGATGCATGCATTTCCCAGAATCCTCTGGGGTCCTACAGAAGAGGTAGGATCAGGTCATCATCAGTTTAGACTTTCTCCTTTTGCTCGAATGTGAATACAATTTTTTTTTGGCTTTAGATGCAGATTAATTGCACTTTATTCTGAAAAAAACACTTCTAATATGTCCTAAAAGGCACAGAGCTTCGCAAATTGATTATTTTGAAAAACAGAATAATTGATGTGCACTTAGATACAGATAGTTTATTATAGAATTGGTCACAAGGTAGAGGGCTTTGTTAATGGAAAGAGAAGAGAGCGATTTCAGATGTTTACTATATACCAGCGGGAAGATTATAAGGTTAGCACAATGCCGCTTCCTTGCCTTAAAAGATCTACAGAAATAGGGTAATGGGACCACCATGAAATGTAGGATAGTGATAATTTACACCAAGGCTGAGCATCCTATCAGTAGTTTCAGACCTTTAAGCATGTTGTCACTTGAAGTTTCAATACCTAAAAGGCTAAGTGCTCTCCAGCCCTGGTTGATCTCAAGAGAGGCCAAGCGTCAATGCTCAGTTGTAAGCTGAGCACTGTTAAAAAGTTGTTAAAACTTGTTTATGGGGTCTTCAGCCAATGCCATGTTTGGAGCTCCAAAAAAATGGCTCATAATGTAGAAAGAACTTATTGTTCAGTCAGTTTGTGATCCTTGGTTGGCTTCCTAGGTTGTCAGATTGTTTATTATCTGTATGAAAACTCAACACTTGTGTGTTCACAAGATCCAACTTTGAGGGTACATTACTGGATTATTATGAGTTTTGATTAGTGAAGATGAACACATACCTTGCTAAAACAAAACACCCATAGCTAGGACATATTTTTCATCTTATATGTAATCAGTTCTGACTTTTTTATTTTTTTTTTGGAAGGATCAGTCTATGCATTTTGAATACACTAAAAAAAAAATATTTATAGGGTGATAAAATGGGAGGACTGATTATCATGTAGTGTTTCCAAACAATCATGCTCCAACATCTATGGGCGTTTTAGCTGGCAAAGATTCAAATTATGCTACTTGAAAGAAAAAAGCAATGGAGTCAATCTTTTACAAGAGCAGCAAGCTTGGATCATTGGCTGGTTATTATTAAGCAGGCAATGTTCGGGTCATTGGTCCCTGGATTGGTATGAATTGGGTTGTTCTTTCTGTATACAAATGGCTAGCTATAATATGAATTGTCTGATAAATACAACAGTAATTATTACAGGTACTTAGCAGTTTAGAAATGAGATTTAGGCACAAGCTAGTAGACTACAGTCTAGATAGAACAATTGTAAAACAAGGTACCTTCTTTAGCACAGTGGACCTTGGGAATGGTATCTGCAGTGCAGGTATTAATGTATTTGAAGATCAATAAAGGTTAAAACCAAAGCGGTATTAATCTGCAGAACTTATGAGAAAGCACTTATTATATTTGGAGTGAAATGAGTGTGTGTGTGTATTTTAAGTGATCAGATTTTGTGAAAACAGTGGCAGTTCCGGAGAAAGGCCTTGAATGTAGAATATGTATGTTTTTTATGAATGTTCTTTAAAATCCCAATTTCACGAGTCAAAAAAGAATGCTTTTGGGCCATTTTGGCCTAGTGTAGAATAAAATTCACTTATTGCACAGACTGTATTAACAAAACTAAAGTGATGTATAGAGCATAACTTGATTTGGGGAGTTCAGAGAGGCACCTTGCACAATGGGAGAGAAATATATATTTTTTATTTACCTAATTTTTTCCTGTACATATTTTAGTTTAGGAAAGCAGAAGATGTAGGATAAAACTGTTAAAAATGTGAATGGTATAGGACTTACTTATCACATGGTGATGTATGTAAGTCATTTGCACTAACGTTTTCTGTGTGTCAAGGATTAACGATGTGAAAGACTGCGTGGATGATCATTTCTAATTTTGGAAAGATTTTACAAAACATAAAAAATAAAAGGGGTGTTTAGAATGTTCAGAGAACTTTGATTGTATAGGCTTTCCTGAGTGCCTTATTTTTTTTTTCCTTTTTGCTAATATGTGAAAAATTATTACATTTCTTTTATGTCTGTAGGTGGAAGCTCAAATCATTCTTCCTAAAGGGATTAGTCAAAGTTTATTAAATCCCTATTGTTTACAGCAGTATATTTGATTAGCCAAAAGAAAACGTAGGCTATTGTCTAGAATTTGGAGTAGGTTCTGTACGAAACAAAAAATGATTTTTCTTGTTTCAATGAACATTTCTTGCAGTCTTGGCAATATTATTATGCCTGTGTGTTACAAAAGCACTTTCCCCCTCCCAAGCATTTCATGGGATTTTAAAGGAGAATTAGTACACAGTATTTTTTTTTTTTTTCATTTCTTCCCAAAAAAATTTAATTTGATAGCCCCGACACATGCTTACTTCTACAAAATGCAAACGCAGAATAAAATTGACAGAATTAATTTAAAAAATACAAAAATAGAATGTAGTGTATGTATTACAATTCTAAAAATAGCATATTTGGTGCTGATTCTCCTTTAAACTTAGACATAGTTGGGTGAAACAAAGCCTGAACATCCCGCTATCTCAGTCTACACATTTAAATTTACAGTTTAACACTGTATTCTATGGTTGCATTGCATTATTAAATTTCAGAATGACCTCTTGTCTTACTCCTTTATGTCTCACTGTACTGCAATTACCAACAGATCAGAAAATGTATAGATTTTACATTTTTAGCTAGGCCTCCAGAAAAGAATGAGTTCTGCTTAGTTCTTTGTGGAAGGTTAACACAGTGCCAAGTCTATGGCTTTTTTTTTCCTAAACTCAGATATTAAAAAGTAGAAAAGAAATGGTCAGAGTGCAATTTGCTAACCTAATGTTTGATGTTATTTAATTGGTTTGTGTTTTTTCTTAGTAAATTTGATCCTTTTTATTTTTGTCACTGTTGCCCTGGTTTGTTAAACAGCCTTTATTGGTAATCCAAGAATTTTCTTTTAATTGCAGCTTAAAGACCACCTTTGCCTTTTTATTGCAGTTATATAATTTTATGTGAAATAAAGTGTTCATAACAATTGTTGGCAAACGATGCTGAACAATTTACAGGAGTCTACTTTTTAAATCTGTCTAATCCATGGTCCATGCCATTTGGTTGTATGTTTTGTGGATCTGTTGACCACAGGGGGTTTGTCATACCCACTTGTGGGGAAAATAAAAACATTTTAGGGCACGCACATTACTGTATCTGTATTATGTGAAGCACATTAATTTTAAAAGGTCAGACCACTCAAGGGTGATATTAGTTATGGGTGCAATGATTTGCCCAATAGTTTCTTGCATCTTAAGTTCACAGTTTAAATATGGCAAAACTTTGTGCTCCTCCAATTTTACAATGGCAAGTGCAGCCTGCAATTAAAAGAGACATACACATCCAACAAAATCTTTTATAAATTTCTTGCAGTGCTTCACCAAGCAAAATATTCTACCCTTGTGCAAAATGAAGACTGAAACTTGTGTACTCCCACTATAAGTAAAAATTCTGATTAAATAAATACCGTAATTTGACCTTGAACTGCATTTATAGAGGCAGAAAGGTTTTCCAGGCACCTTACTACTTTGTGCAGGAGAGTGATTCTTCTCATACCCCACACATAGTATGAACATTGTGCTATATGCTTGAAAAAGACAATCCTGCGCATTACAGGAGTGTTCACAGGAAGAAATTATGAGGACTTTTTCACACCTGGGCTTACAATAAATGCACATTGACCTCTAAAAACACAGTGTAAGGTCAAATAATCTGTTACAATGGAATTTCTACCAATGGTGGAGGTCACAGCTTTACCGCTTTTGCACAAGGGTAGAATGTGGTGAATGGTGCTGGCTTTTCCCTCACTCCATGAAGTCTCTTTGCTTGCTGCATTCTCCGTATTGTATAAAAAAAAATGAAGGTGGCGGACTGCTAAAAAACTTCTATGGCAGATGAATAGAGTGACAGCTTTTTCAAGTCTGCGAGAGATGCAAGGGCCTAATGAATGAATCATCCTATTAGGTTTTTTTGGATGGAATAACCTTTTACATGTCTGAGCACAGTGGTATTGCAAATGTATAGGCAAACAGCACATGAAATGTTCCTGTCTGAAGTATTGCAGAAGCAGCACTTTGTGCGTTAAATTCACAAAAGATGCTCATGCCTTAGGTATCAATAGATGTGAGATGTCAGTTGGAAGGATTCTGGCAAAAAAAAAAAAAAAACACAGATCATTTTAGCCTGATTATATGCACTGCAAAGATACCTAGTGCCAGTCTTATATGATAGTGGTGGAGGGATAACAACCGCTTTTTGCATAGTAGTCTCTCTCGCTCAAAATCAGTTGGCCAGGAGATGTCCTCAGAGGTTGCAATGCGTCCTCAGTCCAACTGTTTCCCAAACAGCAGATTTAGATGATAAACATCTCACACTAAAGAATGTTGATTTACTGGTTGGGAAGTGCAGTGCCATCTTATAATAAATAATTACAACTTTTTAGGTGTTGTAGATGGTCAATAAATTCCTCTTACAGGATGCCCTGCTCACTTATGTTACAGCTTCCCTGAAAGCCAGCTAAACACACATAAAAACAAGTCAAATAAAATAACAAACTTTAACCAAAGTTTTTTTTTTTAATCAAATTAACAAGAGGCACCTCAAAAGATCAAAACTGATTACTAAAATACACATCTAAAAAAACACATTGCTTTTTAGAGGTTTTTTTTTTTTTTCATTCTTGTGGCTACATTAAAAATCAACATTCATCTAAGCCTTTAGTTGAACAACTTGTCCCTGATGATCTGATAATCAGCCCTCCCCATAAAAGCTGGCTCAAGGCACAAAAATATCTGCCTATTTTTGAGGTAGATGAAACCTTGAGAAAAGTCAACATTCAATAATTGCAACTGATTCCTCCAACTGGTTGAGTTCTAATTAGCATACACAAGTGATTAAGCATATTGTTTAATCATCAATGTACACAAATCTAGATTTATGTTGGGTGCCAGCTCAGTGGTCTGTTTCAATTCGTAAAATCGATTTTCACATCTCCATTGAGGATACTCTTATTTTTTTAATTTAATGTCTTCAATGCTGTATTTAAATAACATTGACCAACAGTTGAATGGTAAGGACAACTCCTGATAGCAGCTTGTTGTAAAGACCTTGAATGAATATGTTTGCTTAAATCCTTAACAATATTTTTAAGCAGACAAGAAAAGGTTGTGTTTTTGGGATTGGTTTGGAAATTCATTTATAAAATTAGCATCGTTATCTTTCCACTCACAGCTATCAAAACTCCACAATTTTATGTCACATTTGGGCTTGACCTTTTAGAAACTATAAAATGACAACGAGATTCCACAGAGGGTGGCAAAGCACCTTATTCACCATATGTTGCCCCTTGTTGGGTCTTTGTCCAAGTAAGCACATCTAATGGAAATGCTGACTTTTTTCAACATATTTGAGCAGGCAAACATTGGGTCTTATTTCAGGAAGTTCCTTCAGATAAAAGGCGCTATACTTTAACAAATGACACATCAACACTGTGTATTTAATTTTATGATCTAAATTAACCAGAATGCAGTTTTGTCATATGGAAAAAGCACAGCCTTAGAGTTACCACCACTCTAACAACATGAAATTAGAATCATATATTCTAGAATATGCCCCAATGAGGTTGATTTACTAAAGGCAAATTGACTTCTTGCTAGAACTTACTAAATTAGGTGAAGCCGTTTACTGCCATCATCAAATCCTATGCAAGCTTTCCTTGCATGCGATAGACTATCATTTGCCAAGTGAAGTTTCACCACAACCACTAGACTCCCCTTGGAAAGTGAACAGCCTATATGCCTTTAGTAAATTAACCCCAATAATTAGAATCTACTTAGGGAGTATGCAGGTTAAACCTCTTGTTTAAGCCTCATCTTCAAATCAGAAAGAGATTGAACCATTTCCAGGTCAGGTTTTGCCTAGATGTACGATGGCAATGTATTTGAAGACTGATTATTCAAAGAAAGAATTGTTTGGTCACATTACAATAGACATGTTTGGCACAAACGAAAGACAGCAGGAGAATCTCATATCAACTGTGTATTG
This sequence comes from Lithobates clamitans, assembly GCA_037952925.1. NCBI lineage: Eukaryota > Metazoa > Chordata > Amphibia > Anura > Ranidae > Lithobates > Lithobates clamitans. The sequence goes on from JBBGZY010001144.1 coordinate 2,033,891, forward strand.
GGGCAAATGTTATGCTCTTGGGATCCTTTTCTGCTTCAGAGCCTGGGAAGATCGCAGCCATCTCAACCATACATTCTACATCATTTTGAATTGGGCTTGAAAAAAAAGGTGATGCCATCTGTCCAAAGGTTGAACCAGGAATGAGTCTTTCAACACCATTATAATCTGAAGAAGAACACTACCAAATCCACCAAGGAATGTTTAAAAAAGAAAAAAAATGAAGTAATAGGGGGTTATCAAAACCATGTTTTGACTCCTATTTTGATTTTGTAAGAGATTTTGAAACTGGCAGTTCATGCAAGGCAGCCCACAAAGGTCTTGCAACTAAAGACATTTTGCACAGAGAATTAGTTAAAAAAAGTCAGTGCCAGAAACTGGGGAGAAATTACACAAAATGGCCACAAGAAATTCCTGCCTTCCACAATACATCCTTGCATCCATTGTTATTTTAGTTGACTAGATGATTGAAAATGTGCAAATATTTCTTGTTTCTATTCCAAGTAGATCACTTTTTTGGTCGGCGCGGTTTTGATAAATATCCAACGTTTGCCTATTCAAATATGTTGAAATTGTTTATTTCCATGAGGTGCACTTCATTTTCCTTATGACTGTGTTTATTTAACTGTGTTCTCCAACAGATGGTAACCCAGTTAAAATTATGTTGGCCACTTCAGAAAAAGTAAACTGTAAATTTAAGGCCTTTCACCTAAAACTTTTATTTCTATTTTGGGTGGAGGTAACAAATTCAGCATATAAGGTTAGTTTTAAAGCCCTGTCATTAAGATCCCCTCTATAGATGCTTCAGGATTCTCCTCCCTTCTATGTTATTTCCTCTGCTGCCTGTCTGGGTGTCACAAGGAAACACCAACGGCCATCTGTGTGCTAAGGGGAAGAGATTACTGAAGGAACTTAACTTCTGAATCTTTACACAAGTGTTAAAAGTAGGTATAATGTAACACCCAGGCTGCTTACATCACCTTCTATCGAGCCATAAGAAGATATCTAGGAAGCCATAGATGATTTGATTCGCTTTCCTTCCACAATAGATGGAAGGAAAGAAAATCGTTCAATTTCATTATTAACGCAATCAGTGTTGATGCGGGAATGCCTGCCACAGCAATATTGGCTATTGTGTCTGCCGATAGGGAGCCTTCTCGGCAAGCAGAACACAATGAATCCTGCTAGCAGCTATAGCCGCCAGCAGTAATCGCAAGTAAAAAAAAAAAAAAAAATCAGACAGGCTGGCTATACCAAAGTCAATTGATGGATCAACTTGGGTACAATCAGCCTGCCCATAGATGGAGGAAATCTCGGCTGATCCATGCTGAACCGGCCAAGATTTGATTCATCTATGGCCGGCTTTAGTTTACGATGGAAAACTTCTTACAGTTTATTGTGGACTGGTTTATATTTTATATAGTTTCTAGTATACAAACCTCTAGTTTATTTTCCCCTCACCTCCTGTTCCATTGTCATATGTCACTGGCACAAGAAGTGAAAAAAGCCAGATAATTTCTAACCTTCCCCTCTCTATCCAAAATGAAAAGTTTTGGCTGGAGTTGGACTTTAATTGTTGTTCTATGTTCCTTCCAGCTGCCATCTTTGCACTCCAACTACATTTTGTGATAGGTTGACGCTCATACAATGCAAAGTGCTTTATGGATAAAATTTTACAAGCAGTTGAATTGAATAGTATTACAGACTATAGTGAACAAAGTTTGGACAAGTATAACATATACTAAAAAGCACAGCCACAATTGAGCCACGTATATACTAAATGCTGCACAAGGACAAAAAAAAAAAAAAAAAAATCAAACAAGGTAATATAAAACTATTTAGCCCGTTTTTAAAATTGAAATTTTACAAAGTCTAGCGTTCATTTTGCTCATGACTGCCTATTTGACCCCCCACCCTTGCAATTGTCTAACACACTCAGTTTGAGAACCAGTTACTATCTTTAATCAACTTCTTCCATTCAAAGCATTTTGCACATGATCTGTGATTCATTGTTAACACACAGAGACAAAAAAAGCCAAAACATGCACTACTATTTTTAGCAAATAAAAGAAGTGTGGAGATGTCTAAATATTTTTGACTTGCACAGTTGGATGGCATGTGATTTCAAATAAAACATTAATCCTTTCGACAGAATGTTTAGGAATTGAAGAAAGATACACAGTTCTTTTTAGCGCATCTGTTTTAGATACAAAGTAGTACTGTATTTTATGACTGTTAAACTTTTATTTTTTAAGTTTGTGCTGTCAGAAACTTAACAGAGACACTGGTGAGTTATTTTCATACAGACGCTTTTTAATTTTTTTGTTTTTGTTTCATCCACTGGTACGTATGTGCTGTTACTATGTATAGTTTAAGACTGTTATTTTGTTACCATGGTTGTCTGCTGATATCAGAAGTAAAGAGAGAAAAAAATAGAAATAAAAAAAAAAATTTAAAAAAAAGGGTATCCAACATTTCAACAGACGCTCATAACTGTTTTTCATATCATAAAACAAGGTTTTAAAGAAAACAGCTCCATCAGATACGGTCATTAACTGTAAGATGCTTTGTAAAATTCACATTTACAGAATAATAAAGTCAATTGAAAATTAACCTGTTGTTTCCTTGTTTTATCTGTGTAAAAGAGCCTTACAGATACGGTGACAATAGATAAGACGTGTGCAAAAGACAAAGTAAAGATTAAGTTACAGTGAAAAGCTGCAGATAGACTGCAGAGAGTGGATGACAATGACATGGTGGTCTACAATGCTTATGCAATCCAACAGAACCCTGCAAAGCATGCTATTAAATTGTATGCTTGGGTCAGCATAACCAAATGTCCCCCTTTTACTCTCCATATGGGAGGAACAGAAATAAACTTGATTGGTCAGAATGAAAGTAAAATGGGAACAGTTTCAAATTCAAATAAACACTATATTACCAAAAGTATTGGGATGCCTGCCTTTACACACACACAAACTTTAAGGGCATCCCAGTCTTAGTCCATAGGTTTCAATATTGAGTTGGCCCACCCTTTGCCGCTATAACAGCTTCAACTCTTCTGGGAAGGCTGTCCACAAGGTTTAGGAGTGTGTCTATGGGAATGTTTGAAGCGCATTTGTAAGGTCGGGCACTGATGTGGACAAGAAGGCCTGGCTTGCAGTCCCCGCACTAATTCATCCCAACGGTGTTCTATCGGGTTGAGGTCAGGACTCTGTGCAGGCCAGTCAAGTTCCTGCACCCCAAACTCGCTCATGCTTGTCTTTATGGACCTTGATTTGTGCACTGGCGCGCAGTCATGTTGGAACAGGAAGAGGCCATCCCCAAACTGTTCACACAAAGTTGGGAATAATATCCAAAATGTCTTCATATGTTGATGCCTTAAAAGTTCCCTTCACTGGAACTAAGGGACCAAGCCAACCCCTAAAAAAAAAAACCCACACCATAATCCCCCCTCCACCATATGTTGATTCAGACCAGTGCACAAAGCAAGGTCCATAAAGGCATGGATGAGCGAGTTTGGGGTGGAGGAACTTGACTGGCCTGCACAGAGTCCTGACCTCAACCCATATTACACCTTTGTGATGAATTAGAGCAGGGACTGCGAGCCAGGCCTTCTCATCCACATCAGTGGTTGACACCCCCTACCCATTTAGCTTCTGGAAGAATGATCAAACATTCCAATAGACACACTCCTAAACCTTGTGAACAGCCTTCCCAGAAGAGTTGAAGCCATTATGGCTGCAAAGGGTGGGCAGCGCAATATTGAACCCTATGGACTAAGACCGGGATGCCATTAAAGTTCATGTGCCTGTAAAGGCAGGCGTCCCATTACTTCTGGTAATATAGTGTAAGTGTTGATAGTTTTTGTACTGAGGCTGACTGTTTACAGTGAGGGAAAAAAGTATTTGATCCCCTGCTGATTTTGTACGTTTGCCCACTGACAAAGAAATGATCAGTCTATAATTTTATAGGTAGGTTTATTTTAACAGTGAGAGACAAAATAACAAAAATATCCAGAAAAATGCGTTGCATTTTAATAAGTGAAAACAGTATTTGATCCCCTATCAAATCAGCAAGATTTCTGGCTCCCAGGTGTCTTCTATACAGGTAACAAGCTAAGAGTAGGAGCACCATCTTAAATGGAGTGCTCCTAATCTGAGCTTGTTACCTATATTAAATACACCTGTCCACAGAAGCAATCAATCAGATTCCAATCTCTCCAATATGATCAAGACCAAAGAGCTGTCCAAGAATGTCAGGATCAAGATTGTAGACCTACACAAGGCTGGAATGGGCTACAAGACCATCGCCAAGCAGCTTGATGAGAGGGTGAAAACAGTTGGTGCAATTATTCACAAATGGAAGAAACTAAAAAAAAAACTGTCAATCTCCTTCGATCTGGGGCTCCATGCAAGATCTCACCTTGTGGAGGAGTTTCAATGATCATGAGGAATCAGCCCAGAACTACACAGGAGAATCTTGTCAATGATCTCAAGGCAGCTGAGACCATAGTCACCAAGAAAACACCATGAAGAACTGAAATCCTGCAGCACCCACAAGGTCCCCCTACTCAAGTAAGCACATGTACAGGCCCGTCTGAAGTTTGCTAATGAACATCTGAATGATTCAGAGGAGAACTGAAAGTGTTGTGGTCAGATAAGACCAAAATCAAACTCTTTGGCATCAACTCAACTCATCGTGTTTGGAGGAGAAGGAATTCAGTCTATGACCCCAAGCACTCCATCCCCACCGTCAAACATGGAGGTGGAAACATTATGCTTTGGGGGTGTTTTTCTGCTAAGGGGACAGGACAACTTCAGCGCATCAAAGGGACGATGGACAGGGCCATGCACCATCAAATCTTGGGTGAGAACCTCCTTTCCTCAGCCAGGGCATTGGAAATGGGTCATGGATGGGTATTCCAGCATGACAATGACCCAAAACACATGGCCAAGGCAACAAAGGAGTGGCATAAGAAGAAGCACATTCACAGCAAGGCACGGGGCTCGAAAGGAACGGCACCTGTGGGTGTTCCTTCAGAGCGCATGCACCAGTGATGTCACTGGCTGTATGTAATGTAAATATCTCCAAAACAGTACACATTTAGGAGATATTTTCACTACCTACAGGCAAGCCTTATTATTATAGGCTTACCTAAAGGTAGATGTCAGTAAGGAAGTTTACTTCCTCTTTAATCCCAAAGAAAATATGTAGAGAGAGCTGAAGGTTCGAGTTACCAAATGTCAGCCTCGAAACCTTAAAGACTTGGAGAGGATCTGCAAAGAGTAGCGGGACAAATCCCTCCTGAGATGTGTGCAAACCTGGTGACCAACTACAAGAAATGTCTTACCTCTGTGATTGCCAACAAGGGTTTTTCCACCAAGTACAAAGTCAGTTTGGCGAAGGGGTCAAATACTTATTTCCCTCATTAAAATGCAAATCAATGTATAACTTTTTTGAAATGCGTTTTTCTGGATATTTTTGTTATTCTGTCTCTCACTGTTAAAATAAACCGACCATTAAAATTATAGACTGATCATTTCTTTGTCAGTGGACAAACGTACAAAATCAGCAGAGGATCAAATACCTCACTGTTTTTTCCCTCACTGTATATGTGCGATAGTTCCAAGGCACTAAAGTAAAACATTTAGCTTGGATTACAAGTGATGTCACCATCCCAGAACTAGTATGCAGCTCAGGGGTAAGAAAATGGCACCTTCCATAAAGAATTTCGTGCAGGTATCTTGTTGTGAGACCAATTCTCTTTAAAAACAAAGGTTTGCTGGTCTACAATCATCTGCACTTTACATAAAGCTTTTATTTTAATAATTTTCTAAAGTCTTTTTAAATAAAAAATTAGTTTAGGGTGCACCCAACACATTAGTGTTGGTTTTCCTAACAAGCAGTAGCCGGTTCCTTTCAGACTCACTCTAACTGAAGGTCTGTATGTAAGCTTACGGAGCAAGGAGGAAGAAGGGGAGGAGTCTCTTGTCAGTTTCATCCAGCTATGTATGGAGCTTGAGCTATGCAGTTCTGTAAACAGGAGTTTTTAGGGAAAGAAGTCCAAAAAAACTGAAACAGGGTTATGCATGATGTTTGTCATTTTGCCTTCAAAAAGGGGCCCTCTCCATGGTCCTGAAACAATGGCTAAAAGATTGTTTGAATTTAACACATAACTAAAGCCTATTTGTGTTTCAGTTCAGACAACTAAAAATGAGAAGAAATCATAGCAAAAAGGAAGCCACCGGAACAGGGAACTGGTGTCCCCATTGGAAGTTTTACCCTCAGCTTCTTTTCTGAGGACAGTTGTAAAATTTTAGATGTCCTGTCATTTTCTCTTCCAGTGATAATGGTCATTGGGACCAGTGTTAATTTTGGCAGCAAATTTCAATTCAGTTTTAGTCTAATGCCCCGTACACACAATCGGAATTTCCGCCAGCAAAAGTCCGATGTGAGCTTTTGGTTGGAAATTCCTACCGTGTGTATGCTCCATTGGACTTTTGCTGGCGGAATTTCCGCCTGCAAAAGATTGAGAGCAGGTTCTCTATTTTTCTGTCGGAAAAAGTTCCTATCGGAAATTCCGTTCGTCTGTATGCAATTCCGACGTGCAAAAAACCACGCATGCTCAGAATCATCGCTTTGTATGGAACTACCCTTTTTTAGTGCTGTTGTACATCACCACGTTCTTGATGTTCGAAAGTTCAGAGAACTTTTGTGCGACCGTGTGTATGCAAGCCAAGCTTGAGCGGAATTCGGTCGGACAAACCATCCAAGGTTTTTCCGACAAAAAAATTCCGATCGTGTGTACATGGCATTAGTCCTTTGACTGAAATGGCGTTTTAGTTTTACTTTCATTTTAGTCTTCTGTAATTGTTTTAGTTTTAGTCATATTTAGTCGGCTAAATGTCCAGTACATTTTAGTCGACTAAAACTCATTTTAGTCGTTTAAAATCGAATGGGTGTAGTTACATTTTAATGCATTATTTAAGCATTTCTCTACAATTTCCAAACTCACTATATACTGCTGGAGTGAAAAATCTCTGTTATTATTTATGGTATTCAGGTTTAAATATCCACTACACAGACCAGTGTTAATTTTGACGTCAAATGTCAATTTAGTTTTAGTTGTGCTCTTTTGACTAAAATTGACTTTTTACTTTTAGTCATATTTTAGTCATCTCAATGGTTTTAGTTTTAGTCGTATTTTAGTAGGCTAAAATAGTATTAATTTAGTCGGCGATGTTTTGGTCGATGAAATTACCACGATTTGGGACAAAGAGGGTTAATCTCACCACTGGGGACAAAAACACAAAATAAAACCTGACATAGGTTCTAGCCCTTCCCTACCTCAGCCACTACTGAAAAAGAAAGTTTTTCTCTTTTATTACGAGACCCAGGATAGTATTCTGGCAAAGTGAAACTGTACAGGTAGTGAAGTATAACCCCTCCCTCTTCTAGCATGCCTCAGTTTTGTTTTGCTAGTGACCTTAGGAGAACGGACCGCTTTTCTCAGCTCTTAGAAATGCAAAGCCTCTTCGCTTTTACTTTTTGTTATCACATTTTTCTTCTACATGATCCTTCCAGAAGCTGAAAAAATTAGCCCCAGTGGCTCTGCAGCAACTGATCAGCTACTCCTTATCTTTGCCCTGGGAAGGAAGGGGGGTATGTACCCAGACCCCACCATGAAGAAGATTGGCATGTTGTGCAAGGCACTGAGTTAGCCACAGGTCCTGTGGCAAGATACATCTGGCTAGTGGCACTCCTTAGAAGACTGTCTGAATGTTGTATGCCCCAATATGGGTTAGACATGAGCCCTTTCCAGTACCTGGTTGCTGTGACTGACAGCTGTAGACCGTCCCCAAGACCATCACGACCACCACTACTTCGACTTGTTCACTGCAGCATCAGTCTATCAGATGCAACGGTCTTATGGGTCACACCTAGCAATGTACTAGTGGCCTTTAGGTAATTCCACTATGGAATTGAAACTTGGAGCCTGCATGGAGACAAATTGGATGCTTGCTTTCATGCTGGATTACATTTTCACATGTTGCAGGCCAGAGTACGTGACTGTGACACTGTTGCATCACGTGCAGCTTTTCTAGTTCACATGCGCTGTGACACGTGCCTTGTGTATGTATGCTCCTTTCTTCTGCCTCTCTTGCCTTTGGCCTGCACAGGAAGCAACACTGGCTCCCTGCAGGGATAAAGGATCATTCCTCCTTGCCACTATGGTGTTTGGTCACAGAAAGTAACCCACCCCTCCTGCAGGTAGGTGTCCATGGGTACCTCACTTTCCATATGAGCAGTATGGTAGGTCAGAGCACAAAGAGAATTGGTCCTGCAGGTCTTACCTGCTCAAGATCCACTAACCACTCATGGGTAGCTTATAGTGTCCCTTCCTTGGACCTGATGTCAACAGCTTGAACTGCAGTCCCTGCTCGAGTATATCCACTCCTTTCAGTCTTCCTTATCTCTGCCTAGAGTAAACAATCAGCGGGTTTGGGCCAGGGATATGTCTGAATCGATCCTGCATGGTTCTTTAGTTTGCATATATAGGAGCGCTTGCCTGTTGCCCTATGTTACTGTGATGGACTTATTGAATTTGTATGTCTCACATTCTGTATGAGTCTCCTGTCTGTACATATGTGGAAGAATCTTTCGCTTAAAGGTTAGTCTGCTGAACAGCAATGCAAAAACATTTACATTGTAAGTCTTTTGGTAGGGGGCCATCTGCTTGAAGCTTCCCTGGAGGGGGGTGGAGCGAACTGCTCTGCCTGTACTGTGAAAGTGATTAGTGGCTTTATAGCCGCTTGATCACTTTCACTTTACTGCCGGGAGCCCACTGAGAAACACAAGCAATTGCCTTGTGCTTAAAGTGGAGTTCCACCCACTTTTACAACTCTTCAGCATCCTTCACTAAACTGTGCACTGTAAACGAATTGGATATTTTTAATTTTTTTTTCTCAGCACCTACTGTATATCTGCTGTATTCATTTTTCACTTCCTGCTCCCTGGCCGTGGCCCATCGCATCATTTCCTGTTTGCAATGCCTTCTGGGAAGGGGCGGCAACTTCTTCTGACACTGCTGTTGCTATGGAAACCTGACCTGAAACCTATTACACTGCTTGTGCTGCACTGAGCATGTGCGAGATCTGCAAGGATGAGATCCAGGAAGAAATACAGTCTGGCTCCAGATGCCCACACTTAAGATGGCCACGGCCTGCTGTAAGTTTTATAAAATAACAAACTACTGCTATAAACTAACAAAACAGACCTTAGTTTACAGACTAACTTTACTAGAATACATTAAGCTTGTGTATTATAGGGGTATTTTTCTTTAAAAAGTATAATTTCGGCCGGAACTCCACTTTAACCCCCTCACTCCTTGGGTGTACTATGTCTGTCCAAGGAGCTGAACTGGTTAGCCAGGATGGACATAGTTTTACAATACTTGTCTTGCTCCTAAACATCCCAAGGAGGTTTCACTCCGTTGTCTGGCTGTGGTGCACGCTCTTCAAGTTCATCTCTTAGCTACACCTCCCTTTTGACAGGCCTACGCTCTGTTTGTCATTCTGAAAGTGGGGACAGCCTGAATCTTGCTCCACTATTGCTGGGTAGGATTTGTTAGCTCATCGTTCAAGCTTATGATCTCAGGGGCAAGGGTCACTTTCCCAGTCAAAGTGCACTCCACTTGATCAGTTAGTGCTTCATGGGCTTTCCAGCATCAGGTAACTGTTGCTCAGACTGGCTAGGAGATGACCTGGTCATCTGTTCACACATTTGTGTGAACAGGTGAATGTTCAGGCCTCACCACATGCCAGCTTTAGTCACAGTGGGCAGCACAGTGGTGTAGTGGGTAGCACTCTCGCCTAGCAGTAAAAAGGGTCACTGGTTTGAATCCCAACCACAACACTACCGGCCTGGAGTTTGCATGTTCTCCCTGTGCCTGCGTTGGTTTCCTCCGGGTACTCTGGTTTCCTCCCACACTCCAAAGACATGCTGGTAGGTTAATTGGCTTCTGTCTAAATTGGCCCTAATATATGAATGCAAGTTAGGGACCTTAGATTGTAAGCTCCTTGAGGGTAGGGATCGATGTGAATGTACAATGTATATGTAAAGCGCTGCATAAATTTACTTATAGCGCTCTATAAGTACCTTAAATAAATAATAAGGTTCTTTAGGCAGTGCTTTAGGCTCCTTTGAGCTTCCCTTGTTGACCTATTTTGTTTCCTTGTGGGTCTGTTAACCTTTTGTTTGCTGTTGTCACCCTTTTAGTTGAACTGCTTTTGGGCATCCTAGTGTTTCAGAATTCTATTTAGAGACCTATAATGTAAGACTGAATAATAGGACTTTTGTCTTCTCTATAAAATCCTTTTCTTGGAGTACATTATAGGGCACAGACCCCTCTGTTTTTATTATCCACTTTCATCAATGAAGAAAGACTGTATTGCTCCACTGCAGGCACCCCTACCCCCTGCTCCTCCAACCAGTAGATGCTGGCTTCTAGAAATTTGCCATCTGCTTTGTAACCATGAAAAAGAAGCCGTTCTTCATTGTAAAAGCCTAGTATGACATTGTATTGGCCCTTCCAATGCATAGACCATTTCCTCCACTCCTATAATTTATTGCAACTAAATTGAGGCATGTTGGGAATGGTTATACTGGGCTGACCTTACAGCTTTGCTTTCCCAGGGTCCAATTCTACTGAAGATGGCAATATTACCTGGAGTTTTAGAATACTATACAGTGGTATTGAATAATGTACTCCAAGAAAAGGATTTTACAGGTAACTCAACATCCTAATACATATTAATACATTTTAGTATAAAATAGAAGTGTGCTGATGAAGAATATCTGTTATGGCAGAATGGAGATGACCATCACAGTACAGGAATTACAGGGGTCCCTTGGGTGGTGGTAAATTCTACCTGTGTGAAAAGCCTTAAAAATAGAAGTTGCCATTCTGTCAGGAATCAAAAAATGGGAAAACTTCCTGCCAAAACGTCTCATGCAAGTATTTTAGATAGATGTCTTTTAAAATAACCTTATGAAGAATTTCAGCTGTGACAGAGCTTAGAAAAGTTAAGTGGCCATCTGAAGGACATTAAAACCCCAATCTGAAGCCAATTTATATGTGTACTAAATAAGGAAGTGCCACTTGTGCTAAAGTTAATTTCTAACCAGAATACACACTCGGCCCCTGGGTTCACACAGTGATAAAGTGCAATTCATGGTAAAAAATCACGTAAGCAGCTTTTCAAGAAACACCGAAGTGTTTTACGATGCTGCCTTTGTTTGTACAAGTGACTCACCAGATTATATGACACAGCACAATTATGAGTAGGCTCAGGTACCAATGGCAGCAGGGGTTGCACACAAGGACCATACCTGGCAAGGGATTCTGGGTAAAAAAGAAGCTTTAAATACAACCCGTCATGAGAAAAAATATAATTATTGACTTACTGTAAAATCCATTTCTCGGAGTTTATTGGCAGACACAATGCTCTATTATTCAGAACCACAGGGTTAGATCGCCCCCTACAGGAGTAGGACACTAGGCAGAAGAAAGACTTGGCTATCCCTTTGGCCAGTCCTAGGTGATATACACCCCCCTCTCTGCTATAGGCCTTCAGTTTAGTAACAAGCAGTGTCAGAAGCATCAAAACTCCTTAGAGGGGTGGGTGCTGTGTCTGTCAATGAACTCAGAGAAATTGATTTTACGGTAAGTCAAAAATCCCATTTTCTCTTTCGTTTGACAGACACAGCGCTCCAATATTCAGAACCATAGGGACGTCCCCAAAGCAGTGCCAAACATGAGGGGTGGGACAATGAAAAATCCCAAAGCTAACACAAGAGCCAACCAGGTAACAGGAGCTCACAGAAACAAACTAGAGCCCAACCTGAACAATACCTCTTCAAGAGGGAATAGACCCTCTAAACAGCAGCAACACCTTGCGGCCAAAAGAAGCATCCTCAGATGCCAGCACAGCCACGTTGTAGAATTTTGTGAAAGTGTACACCGACGACCAAGTGGCCGCCTTGCAAACCAGCACAGCTGACGTCTAATGATGGAAGGCCCAAGAAGCAATAAGCAGCCAAGTAGAATGCGCCATAATAGGGAAAGGAGGAACCCAACCCCTGATAGAATAGACCAGAGTCATTGTCTGTCTGAGCCATCTAGAAAGGTCGCAGAAGAAGCAGACAGCCCCCCTTTTTGGCCCGTCCGTGATCACAGTGAGTCTGATCTCCGAAAAGGCCCTGTGACCGCCAAATACACCCAAATCGCCCGAACACATCCTGGGCATGTAAAGTAAATCCCTAAGGACATTTTGACCTGGGACACAGGGAAGGCAATACAACATCCTTAATCAAAAGCAATCAGAGGAGGAAACCACGGACAAGGGCGAAGAACCACTTCATCTTTGTGGATTACCAGGTAAGGAGTATGACATGGTAAGGCCTACAGTTCCAACACTTTGTGAGCAGAGGTGATAGCAACCAAAAAAGCCACCTTCTGGGACAGAGCAAGCAGAAGAACCTCCCAAATATTTTCAAAGGGAGGCTCCTGTAGAACCGAAGCATCAAGAGTAGATCCCACAGCAGTAGAAGTGACCACACCAGTGGAGGCAGATGTCGAACCCCTTGATTAAGAGTACGCACCAGGGGGTGCGAGACAAGGAGATGCCGAAGAAAACCAAGCCAAGGCCGTCACCTGGCCCTTGATGGTACTCGAGGCCAAGTTCTGCTCAACCCCCCCACCCCCATGAAGGAAGGTCAAAATCCAAGCCACCGAGAAAGAACAAGGGTACATGGCAAGCTCCTCACACCAGGATATGTATGCTATCCATGTCCGGTGGTAAATCTTCCCAGAGGAAGGCTTCCTAGCCTTCAGCAGCATCGTAGCTTCAGCACCTGGCTCATAACAGCCAGCCCTTCAAAAACCAGCGACTGAAGCAGGATGGAGGATCAGGCCTTGGGACAGTAAAACCTCCCTTAGAGGCAGTCGCCAAGGGACATCAGTGACCAAGCGCAACAGGTCAGCGTACCAAGAACGACAAAGACCATCCGGGCCCACTAGAATGACCGGAATCCCTTTGGCCTCAATCCTGCGCAAAAGCCGCGGCAGAATCTTGAAGGGAGGAGAGGTGTAGATCCGACTATACCGGCCCCACGGGGCCACCAGAGCATCTGCAGTATCCACCAGAGGAGCCCGTGACCTTGCCAGAAACCTCAGTACCATTCCGTTAAGCTGGGACACCAGTAGGTCTACCTTGGGAGTGCTCCATTGGAGACATATCCGATGAAACATGTCCTGGTGAAGGGACCACCCCGTGGACCAACACTAGCCGACTGAGGCAACCGCCTGCAATTTTTGCCATTTTTCCACTTCTAAAATGCATACGGCGGAGAGGGCCAGAACAAGGCATTCTGCCCACCGGGTGACCACTGTCCAATACAAGGGGAGAAAGGATTTGTCCTACCGAAATCCTGGAGAGCAAAGCCACCAGACCAGAACCAGAGACCTCGAGCACTTTACGCCAGGATCTCACTTGAAAGGAGCTTGTATGGAACTGCGTAAATGGAACCGCCTCGAAGGTGGCTACCATCAGTCCAAACACCCACCTGCAGGACCGCAGGGAGGCCCACCTGCGAGAAAACGGTAGTTGAAATGCAGCATGCAATTTCTTGAGTTTGTCCAGAGGAAGAAACACTCTGGCCAGAGATAAAACCAGAGTCAGACCCAGATAATCCAATTTTCTAGAAGGAGCCGGAGCAGACTTCAGGTAGTATAGAAGCCAACTGATAACTGAGGTCTGTATAGCAAGCTACGTCGCCCTTCAGGGTAGCCGAGGACTCTGCTCACAGAAGAAGATCGACAAAGCAGCCCAGGACCGCAATCCCCCACTTAAGTACGCGAGGGATGGAGGCGAGACTAAACGTCAACACTGCAAGCTGAAAATGCTCTTTTCCCACAGTAAAATGGAGGACGTGTTGGTGTTGGGCACATATTGGAGTGCGTAAATAAGCATCCGTGATGTCGACAGAAGCCCTAAAGTCCCCGTGAGGAAGGGACAATACCACCGTGCGGATGGATTCCATTCTGTACCCACTGGAACCAGGACAAGCACACCCTAAAGCAAGAGGGCTTGCACAGCCCCAAGGAGAACTGACAACAGTCCGGTGACAGACACCAATTTGAAGAAAAAAAAAAAACTTTTCGGGGTTCAAGGCCAGAACACTAGGACATAGGTGAGAGCGCGCCTTTTTGCTGAAGGGGCCTTGTCCGTGGGTCATGTGAGCGCCGCTCTCGGCTCACCAGACCAGGTCCATTGCGTGAAGAAGGTCCGCATCCACTACGAGGCCCTTTTCCCATTTCAGACTGTGGAAGACATTTACACTTCCCTCCTGTGAGACTCGTAATGATGTCATCCAGGGTAGCCCCAGACATATGCCTTGAAATGGTAACCCAGTCAGAGCTTTTTTTTAGACGCCCAGTCCGCAGACCAACACTTAAGACTCAATACATGTCTAAGCACCACTGCAGAAACAGAGAGCTTAGCAACCAAAGGGAGCTGTGTCCAAGAGGCATCGCATACAAACTGCAACCCCCAGGTCACTTGGTCCACCAACTCAGCAAAAGCAGAGGGAATCTGCTCCCCCTCCAGGTATGTCAGCCGGATCCTTAAAAGCCGGAGACTCCTCTACCAGAATCATGGTCGCCTTGCGCAACCTAGAGAAGGGGGATCCATTACTGGTGGAACAGTCCACTCTTTAAGGGGTACCTCACAGCGAAGCGTCTTTGGAACCACAAGGCGACGCTTTGGACACTCCCAGTCTTTACGAACAAATATTTCAAAATAGGAGGGAGAAGAGAACACTTTTGCCGTGTGAGACAGTTTATGAGTGCCAAGGGGACCGGCTCCTCCGCCGCAGCCACAGCTGCATCCTCCATCTTTAAAGTTTCCCGCACAGATATAATAAGGGACACAACCAGCACCTTCTTGTGCACCACTGCAGTTGTGGAGGAACAACCTCACTAACTGACAGGACAGGGAGTGTGGCCACCAACCCCGTAAGGCGGGCCACATCCACAATGGCAGAGCCAGACATAAGATCAGTCGAGACAGATGAGGCAGGGGAGGGTGGGGGGCGCCATTTACTAGTCTATATGCCCAAGCGCCACCTGTGAAAACGCTGTGACACAGGCCGAGACCCGGTCGTATGCGACCTCGCAAAACATTTAACTCGCAGGGTCAGCCCCAGTCCAGTGGGGCTATGTCGTGGCTGACCTAGAGCGTAGCTGCGGTCTGCACGCACTCGCTGGCCAAACTGGGGAGACCACTGGATCTTAGTGTCCAGCCCTTCGCCCAGTCCGGCAGTTGATTGTAGATCTCACGGGAAAAAATCCAAGAGAAAAAAAGTAGCTTAAAAAGCAAAAACTAAAAATTGCCAGGACCAGAGATCCCAGCAGGGAACTAGGTCCTTACTCCTGACTAGGCAGAAAAAAAACTGAAGGCCTATAGCAGAGAGGGGGGTGTATATCAGCTAGGACTGTCCAAAGGCATAGCCAAGTCTTTTTTCTGGCTTGTGTCCTACTCCTGGAAGGGGCAATATAACCCTAT
This sequence comes from Lithobates clamitans, assembly GCA_037952925.1. Classification (NCBI taxonomy): domain Eukaryota; kingdom Metazoa; phylum Chordata; class Amphibia; order Anura; family Ranidae; genus Lithobates; species Lithobates clamitans. Next base: position 2,049,517 of record JBBGZY010001144.1, read on the forward strand.
GATTCTGAATAATGGAGCGCTGTGTCTGTCAACGAACGAAAGAGAAATAAAGGAGGTTGCAGGCTACATTCTGTTGCCTGGCTGTCTCCAACCTGAATAAGTGTGCATGAAGTAAAATCTGAAAACCTTCACATTTGCACCTAGATAAAGAGTCAAAGTATCCGCATCAGTAACTAAAATTTTCAGAAAGAATGGTCAAAAGCACCCACCTACAGATTCTATGTGCCAGAAGTTACCTAAAAGTTGTACTGTAGGTATACTTATCAAATTTAAAAAAAAAAAAGAGTAGGTAATTGCGCAAACTGCAGTCAATAATGTCAAAAACCATAGTCTTTGTGAACAATTATGGGCATGGGGTTCAGGGACAAAGTTCACAAATTGGGTGAAAGAATATTAAAATCCAGCAGAAAGAGCGGACAGTCCACAGCTCAGGGCAGGCCTCTTGTGGGAAGCAGAAGCACACTTCAAACATGTAAGGAAAAAAAAAAACAAAGGAAGAGGCGCCTTCTGCGTGTAAACAGTGTAGACTTTATAAAACAAGTAATAAAACACTCACATTGAGGTAAAACCATGTCAGCATTGAGAGGATAAGTCCTGCAACAGTGTATCTCTATGCATGCTGGTTTCGGCAGCCCAAACCACTCGTGGTCCCTGTAGGAGCCATCCACCGGCTCTATGTATCGAGATGGGTCCAGGGGAGAGGGCTGGAAAGCTTGTGGCCCACAGCGGCGCCTGACGTCACCGAAGGTGTTGCAACGTTTCCGAGCATGCGCACGGTCGGTGGAATTGACAGGAGCGCTCCTTTTATCAAATTCAATGCCGCCTTTAATCCAGGCACACCAAAAAAATTTGCATATATAAATGTTCAGATTTTACCCTTTTTCTTGCAGTCATTTGAATACTGAAGTGGAATTATTAAGGGTTTTGCAGTTCCAAATTTGTTCTATTTACATCTGTTCAAATATAGCAAAAATGTGGAGAGAGATTCATAGGACCATCATTGCTGTCCTTTCCTTCTGAAGATGATAGTTACTTTGCGGCCGTGTTGAGGTCTCCTCCTGTTATGAAAATAACTAATTGCTGCTGTGCTGACTTCAGTACTCACTAACCCAGAAGGATTATATACATGAGGACTTCTGGCTTTACTCTAGTAAACATGTTCAGGTTACTGACTCAAGTACTGAAGCCAAAGGTCAGCATGGCAGCAGGGCAATTATTATTTTCATAAGATCTACAATGGCAGCCTCCACAATTTTGCGTTTGGTTTTGTTCAAGTGGTCTAATACAAGACAAGCCTGTGATTGGAAAGCATTGATCAGAGTTACTAAACTGATACCACAGATGTTTAATGCCTGCAGCTACTCACCACCTGAATATTTCATTTTTGCTTCAATATACAATTTACCTAAAGGCCCCACTAATTGCATAATGGCAATTACCATAACAAAAAATAAAAAAAATAAAAACTACCTTCTACAATGCCCTGAGAACTCTCCGTGTCCAATATTTTCTGAGACTACCATCTGTTGAACATGATTACTGTACTTATTAATGTTATGGGAAGATCTTTCTGTAACATGCTTGTCTTTTTAAAATGTTTTAATTTATGCATTGAAAACACTTTTTATGCTAGGTTCACACTAGTGCAGCCAACGTTTACTCCTGAATGGGCTGTTGTACCACGCATAAAAAGGTGCATGCACCTTTTTAAACACGCAGCCACGGGGCGTGTCCAAGATGGCGCTGGGAGCGGACGTGTAGTACCAGAGCTCCCACTCCGGACTTAAATCCTTCTACAATCCTGGTGTGGATTTTGCACATATCGCCCTGCCAAATACACCAAGATTTCCCCTGTGACTCAGGGAATGCGCAGATACAAAAAGGGGACACAGAAACCGCGAGTTCCTGACCATACGCGGACGCCGCCGAAGCTCGGGCCTTCTCCTCCTAAGGCTCACCACATGGAGACGCAGACATCCGCCCCGCCGGACGGCGCGATTCAGGCTGGATCTCAGGCGTTTGAGGCCCTGATGCAGGCTATCTCCACATGCCAGGCCACTCTCACTATAAAAATAGACCATGTCCAGGAAGAAACCGCTCTTATCCGCCGGGACATGGACCGTTTCAGGGAGCGGGTAGGTGAGGTGGAGCGACGGGTCTCTGCCTCAGAGGACGTGCAGAGGGAACATCATGAGGATATTCAGATCCTGAAAACGAAAGTGAGGGCACTTGAATTCAGGGCCGAAGAAGCCGAGAATCGGAATCGGAGGAATAATCTCCGGGTCCTCGGTCTCCCGGAGGGTGCAGAAGGGACGGACCCGGTTGGATTTATGGAGAAATTGCTGCCAACTCTCCTCCCGAAAGCTCAGTTTTCCCCGCACTTCTCCATCGAACGAGCCCATCGAATGCCTGCTAGCAGAGGCCCACAGGGAGCGCCGCCGCGCACTTTCATTTTTAAACTCCTGCATTACAGGGACAGGGACACAGTGCTCCGCTCTGCTCGCCTGCAAGGAGAACTACACTACGAAAATTCGAAAATTCTCATCTTTCCAGACTACTCTGTGGAGACACAGAGGCAGCGGAAATCTTTCGACCATGTTCGTGCCATGTTGAGAGAGAAAGGAATCAAATATAGCATGCTATTTCCAGCCAAACTGAGGGTGCAGGATGGCGAAAAAGTGCAGTTCTTTACCTCTCCCAGAGAGGCGGCTGCATGGGCTGATACTATTCGAAAGTGGTTTCCACTAAACTGTGAGTACATTGCTGGAGAGTCTGCGGAGGGGTATTGTCCCTGGAAGGGAGGGATCGCTACTGGTCATTTATCACAGCATCAAGGACACCTGCGGGCTGTTTGTTCAGTACCCCCCCTGCACTGGTAACTTTGGTCCTAACCCATATTTTCCCCCTCTAGTACACCCCGGGTGGCACATGGGTTTTTTCCGTGATCCAGCATGGGGTAAGAAGAGAGACGCTTGCTGTGAAACCCTGAATCTCTCCTCATATATAAATACCCTTTATTGACACTGTCTACTCCTGGACAAAAAACAAGTTTTCCTCATTAATCCTGGTCTGTCGCCAAACACGCAGAGGCGACGCCTCATCCTCTTTGGGACAGGATAGGGCCCCCAGTAATCACCTGCCTTTTGTTCTTTCCTCCTCCCTTTCCCCCTACTTCCCCCCTGCGGGTTTCTCCAGCAAACCCTCGATCCCGGCCGGGGTCGGGGATACTCGGCAACTACCGCAAGTTTTGTGCCCCCGGGGCTCCGGGTGATCTACACCAACTCTTCCTTACCGGAACTTAAAGTACACTTGAACATTTTTTGATTCTCAGAGGTTGGTTGCCTCTAGTTCACTGCCTCCATGACTAGCCTCTGGGCTGTAGCAATTTTTGGGTTACAAACCTGCCTCCATGTTGGGGGGTCGGGTGGGGTGGGTGGGGTTTGGGGACGTTGAGCCATGTTTCCGGCTCCCAGTTTTTTGTTTTCTATTATTTGACAGTACTGTGTTTGCTAGGCCTACTAGATCTCTTGCCAAGCCTTGGTTCACTTCGGGCGCCCCTTGGGATGGCCGGTGGTGCACCGGGACTTATATGCAATATATATCCTGTTTCTTTAATACCTAAACTGTATACATGACTAACCTTGATATCCTCTCCTGGAACACACGGGGTCTAAACTCCCCACTGAAACGCTCCTTAGTGTTTCAATTCATCAAAAAGCACAACCCCCATATTTGTGTGTTACAGGAGACACATTTGATTGGTAGCAAAACCCTCAGCCTAAAGAAACCTTGGGTGGGTTATCACTACCACTCTACCTATTCCAACTTTGCTAGAGGGGTTAGTATTTTGGTCCTAAAGACTCTCCCCTTTAAACTCCTTGATTTGGTTTTGGATCCCGACGGGAGATACGTGCTAATACACGCTCTGATATATGACCTACCATGGGTGCTGGTGGGTGTATACCTGCCCCCCCCCGGCTTCCTTCAGGGTCCTCAATTTAATCTCGAGAGGGCTGGCTCGGTTTCCCCCGGATAATGTGGTGCTAATGGGTGATTTCAACCTGGTTCCGGACTCTGGGTTGGATAGGAGCTCAGTGGGAGGTACGGCTCGCCATGACTTAGCGGACTGGGCTGACACATATGGTCTGGTGGATGTTTGGAGATGGAAAAATCCCCAGGCCAGGGCGTTCACGTGCCACTCAGCCACGCATAGATCATTCTCTCGTATAGACCTGGCCTATGTGGCGGCCCCTGTCCTTCCCAGAGTTCGAGACATCAGCATACTTCCACGGGGGATCTCGGATCACGCCCCGCTGCTGCTGTCCCTGGAACTGACGGCGACTCCGTCGGATAAACTCTGGAGGTTGTCCAGATTCTGGATATCTGATACGGATGTGGACTCTCAGTTTCAGGATTCGATGCAGCAATTTTGGCAGGTTAACCCAGGCACCGCCCCTGACAACACTGTTTGGGAGGCCTTCAAGGCCTCATCAAGGGGACACTACCAATATATCATTGCTAAAGTAAGGAGACTACGCAGGGCAGAACTTACTAGACTTGAAGTGGAGGCGATTAGGCAAGAGGCTCTTTATGTCCGGTCTCGAGACCCACAAGACTATACCACACTCCAACCCCTTATTCAACAGACCGTCTTGACACAGACCTCCCTGACACAAAAAAAACTATTATACCAGTCCCAACGCATATTTGAGCAGGGTGAGAAGACAGGTCGCCTTTTGGCCTGGCTCTCCAGGGAACAATCCGGGGTAACGGCAATAGCGCGGATTAGAGATCAGGATGGGACACTTCACTCCTCCCCAGTGGAGGTAAACAGATGCTTTACCAAATACTATCAGCATTTATATAGCTCACGAGTAGTGTACGACCAACAGGCCCTTACTGACTATTTGGGGGAAATTGACATCCCGGTCCTCACAACCACCGCAGCAAACAATCTGGACGCTCCCATCCAACTGGAGGAGATACAAAAAGCCCTCAAAATGATGCAGACAGGGAAGACGCCGGGCCCTGACGGCTTCCCGGTAGAGTTCTATAAGACTTACATGGAGGAACTAGCCCCTAGACTACAGACGGTTTTTAGCTCAGCTCTAAAAGCTGGGGCCCTCCCGGCCTCGATGAGTGAAGCAGTCATAGTGCTCATTCCGAAACCGGGGAAAGATCTTACCCTCTGTGCGTCTTACCGCCCTATCTCTCTCCTAAATGTTGACGCGAAGGTCCTAGCTAAAATCCTTGCCAACCGCTTAAATAAAGTCATCACTGCCCTGACTCATCCGGATCAAACGGGGTTCATGCCCGGTAGAGGTACAGATATAAATATCCGTAGATTGCACACTCATATTGCGGTGGCTGACCCGGGGAGCCCTGGGGTGGTGGCCTCACTCGACGCTGAGAAAGCTTTTGACTCGGTCGAGTGTGGCTACCTGTGGAAGGTCCTTTCCAGATTTGGTATTGGTCCGGTTTTTCTCTCCTGGATTCAGATGTTGTATGCACATCCAAGGGCTCGCATACGCACAGGGGGTAACCTCTCGGAGCCATTTCCCCTGGAGCGGGGGACTCGGCAGGGATGCCCGCTCTCCCCGGCATTGTTTGCCTTGGCCCTGGAGCCGCTGGCGGCCCATATTAGAAGTGACCGAACCATTAAGGGTATCAGGGTAGGCCCACTGGAGGAGAAATTGTCCCTTTACGCTGATGATTCCCTCCTTTATTTAGCTGATGCCTCCGGGTCCTTGAGGGCTGCCTTGTCTCAGTTCGAAGCCTTCAGCCGCTTTTCAGGAGTCCGTATCAACTGGGACAAGTCAGTCCTCTTTCCACTTCACCCATCCCTGCCCCGCATCAATACTCTGACCCCTCTCAGATGGGTTGAAGAGTTCACATATTTGGGCGTTAAGGTGGCTTCGTCCTTAGATGGGTACCTGGAACGTAATATTCTTCCGGTGTTGGACAAGCTTACCAAACAGTGTACTACCTGGCGCAAGCTCCCACTTACGCCGGTGGGCAGAGGGAACCTAATCAAAATGGTGTACATGCCCAAACTGTTGTACTTCTTTCGTCACACTCCTGTTCATATACCCCGGGCTTTATTCCGGAGGCTAGACAATATTGTGGGTGAATTTGTCTGGGCGGGTAAACCTCCTAGAGTGGCCAGACGGACCCTTTACCTTCCCCTCTCTGGAGGTGGCCTGGCCCTCCCAAATTTCCTCATATACTACTGGGCGGCAGTTTTGGTCACCGTCCGTTGGTGGTTCTCCCAGCCTAGACAGAACCCAGCGGTCACCCTCGAAGCCGCAATCCTTGGTTCATACGCGGCCCTTTCTAATCTAGTCTTCAGAGGGTGTAAAGCACACCCGGCTGTTACGGTGCCTATGAAGACCACTATACGGGTTTGGCAGTGCTCCCGGGCGGCACATCGGGACCCCACGGCGGTCTCCCCCCACACACCCCTTTGGGGCAATCCCCTTCTTCCCCACTTAAATACAATACCTGACCCGGCGGCATGGGCAGCGAAGGGAATTGTTACCCTTAAGCAAATAATGCCAAACGGCAAGATCCTAACATTCCTGGAACTAAAACAAGCATTTAAGCTTCCCCGGTCCTTCCAATTTCGTTACTGGCAGCTCCGACATGCTCTTGCATCCCAATTTCCCGGCCCAGTCACTCTGACCTCTGACTCTATTGAGAGACTTCTTACGACAGAACTTTTGCACAAACCACTTTCCACCCTCTACATGTATCTTACAGTGGCCCATGACACGGACACCTCAAACTTGCTGGCCAAGTGGAAGGTAGACATTCCCAACCTTGACGAAGAGATATGGGAGGAATGCGTCTCCACGTTTATTCCCTCTATGATAGCGTCCAGAGACCGTTTTGTACAATTAAAATTCCTACATAGGGCATATTATACCCCACAAAGGTTGGCCAACATATACCCCTCTCACAGCCCATTGTGCACGAGATGCTCCACTGGACGGGGCTCCTTCTTCCATATGGTATGGACCTGTCCCAGGATCCATCCATATTGGAGAGGAATAGCGGAGGTACTAACAGAAGTCTGTGGTGCCGTTTTGACACTGGACCCTCTTGTCTTTTTGCTCAGCTATCTTGGCGATGTAGAAGGTGACCGCTATACCAAATTATGCTTGACTTTTGCCCTCTACTATGCAAGAAGAGAAATCCTATTGAAATGGAGGGGTACGGAGCTCCCCACAGTTGCCGCATGGCGAAATGCAATCAATAAAGTCCTTCCATTATACAAAATTACTTATGAAAGTAGAAACTGCCCGGCAAAATATGATAAAATATGGTCAAACTGGTCTGATGTCTAAAGCAGTGAATTTATATCATATGAAACTGTCATGATATTGCACCCATGGGCCATTGGGGAGCTGGGGGTAGCTGTTGACCGTTCTCTGGTTTATCTCTCCCCCCCCCTCGCTCTCTCCCCCCCCCCCCACCTGCTTCCCTCCCCTCCCCGCTTTCCTCCCCCCTCCTCCTTCCTTCCTCCCCCTTTTCCCCTACTCTTTCCCTCTCCCCCCCCCCCCTCCCCTGGACCGCAATAATCTCCCTCTCGTTATTTCTTTAGTAGGAGAATGTTAGGCACAAGCTAAGAATATCACTGTTGGTATAAAGTATAGGTACCCCCCCCTTATTTGCACTGAACCATTTGATATTGGTAGTTTTTTCTTTTCTCTTTCTTTCTCTCCTTTTTTTTTTTTTTCTTGTCTGGTATTTATGATCTGGTGGCAAATACTGTACTGACTATGTTCATGCTATTTGTATTTTATAAATTTCCTTTTTGTATTCTTACGATAAATAAAAAACTTTTACTGTCAAAAAAAAAACACGCAGCCACAGGGAAACCGCATGGTCTTTTTGACCATGCAGGTTCCCACAATCACGCTGCGGGCTGAGATGCTTGGGGCTGCCATTCAGAATGAATGGCAGACCCATGCATCTTGCAAGAGCAGTGTGATTCTGCTGTGGGTATCAATGCGACGCAGTGTAGGCTAGGGTGAACCTGGCCTAAGGTTCAATAGAAACGAAAGTGGTCATGGGACTTTACATGAGGCAAATCGCATTGATGGACAGGATTGCAAGTTTATTGCACAGTAACACATGTCATAATTGACAGTAGACATGACTGTAAATTAATTGTGTAAAAACAAAAAAGCTTGTTTCGGCTGCGGGTATCGATGGGACGCACAGTGCGGGCTAGTGTAAACCTAGCCTAAGGGTCACACCTTTGCATGTGGCTGCGGGTGTGGGAATTGCATCTGTACCCGCAACAACCTGCAGCCAAATTGCACTGCTCTTAGGAAAACTGCAGGAAAATCGCATGGTCAAAAAAGATTTCCCTGCGGCTGCATTTTTGAAAAGGTTCATGCACCTTTTTTTCTAGCGGAAACAGGCACAGCAGCCCATTCATTTGAATGGGCTGCCATGACTGCGCAAACGTGGCCTGCACAAAATGTAGAAGTGTAAACCTAGGGTAAGGGATTCTTGGGAAAAAAAAAACATTCCTATCTTGAAACATCTACAAGTTCTGCCCTCTACTGCTGTTCAAAGAACTCGTATCCTTTATGGTAGCCAGAAGAAGCTGTCTATCACGAAGGACAAAAGAACTAGAAAGGACAAAGGATATGTAAGTTGCAAACGGTTTTTAATGGACGATTTGCTTATAAAAATACTACTTTTTTGGAACACCTGCTGATGGGGGAGAAGGAAATAGTGTAATAGTGGTCTCTGAGCCGTAAATTGCTGGAGCGATGCAGTTTGGAAGACGATACTTGTGCACCTTATTCTTTGGTTCCCTCTCCTTCCTCATCCCAGTATGGATCACCGGCACAGAGACAACATGAAACTAAATCTTAATTAAGTTAATAGCAGGGTGGCCATTAGCAATACTTGATCCGCACCTGGCACGGTGCTGTGTTGGGTCTGCTTTGTGACAGGAGCATAATATAGATGTGAGGGATAAGCGGATCACCAGTGCCAAATTGGCATCAGTTGCAAAAGTTCCATTTTGTCCTGTCAGCAGCAACTGAATTTACATGGATCATTTTAGCCTCAACTATCAAGATGTACACAGCGATCATATACACCATTATAGAGTACCTCTGTCCTCGCACAGCCTATACACCATCCCTTCAACTTTTAGAACACACTTATGGCTGAAAGTTCTAGATAAAAGATTTAGCCAGTGACATAGCTTATACATTCTGATATATTCTGCTTTTATTCTATTACTGACCTCTCCAGAGATCTGCAGAACATTGCTCTACTCTGTCTACCTTCTGAAAAATACACTTTTATGCATACTGCAGATAATACTGTTAGTGGCTTCTCTACAGATCTGCAGAACATTGCTAAATTTACCTCCTGACAGATACTTTAAGATATTTTGCAGATTATTTCATTACTGGCCTCCCTCTAGAATAGAGATGGACTCAGGCGTGTTCGGGATCCTAGTCCCAACCCACCTGCCCGATCCCACCAGGAAGCAGACGCTGCACATCGCTAATCACAGGCAATGAGACATTTCCCAATCTGTACAGCTTCAGAACGGGAAATGTCTCACTAGCGGTGTACGACGACGGCTTCCTGGCGGGATCAGGCAGGTGGGTCGGGACTAAGATCCCGAACACGCCCAAGCCCATTCCTACTCTAGAACACTGCTCAACCCTCTTGACTAAAACAAATACATATGGATACATTCTGCAAAATATCCCATTACTGACCTCCTAGAGAGCTGCAGAACATTGATCTATCCCTTCTATTGCCCGACAGATTTGTGCCCTGAGCCCTCCCAGTTCTGTGATAATAGCAAATTAACATTCGCTATCGTCTTCCTGGTTCTCCTCCCAGGCAATTAGGAAGCGGGTCTTAAGACCCAAGAGGAGAAGCGATTGTATTGGCCGCCGAGGACGAGACGCAGGGGAAGCCGCCGTGAAGCCCCCAAAGAGGGGGAGACACAGAAAGGTGCCGCAGCTGCCCGCGATCTAGATGGGGTAAGTGCGGGGCTGATGGGCAGACAAGCAAGTGACAGAGGTGGGGCGATTGATCAAACGAACGGGGGGGCGGCAGGTTGATTTGTTTGCCTCCCCCCCCCAAAAATGGAGCCTGCTGTCACTAATCTGCAGATTATTCCACTACTGGGCATTTTTAAATACACTATACTGTCAAACGTGTTGAGACGCCTTCCTTTACACGCACATGAACTTTATTGGCATCCCAGTCTTAGTCGGTAGGGTTCAATATTGAGTTGGCCCACCCTTTGCAGCTATAACAGCTTCAACTCTTCTGGGCTGTCCACAAGGATTAGGAGTGTGTCTATGGGAATGTTTGACCATTCTTCCAGAAGCGCATTTGTGAGGTCAGGCACTGATGTTGGACGAGAAAGGGCTGGCTGGCAGTCTCCCTTTTAATTCATCCCAAAAGGTGTTCCATCCAGTGGAGGTCAGGACTCTGTGCAGGCCAGACAATTTTCTCCAGCCCAAAACTCGCTCATCCATGTCTTTATGGACCTTGCTTTGTGCACCGTTCTAAATAATTTGGTGGAGGAGGTATTATGGTGTGGGGTTGTTTTTCAGGGTTTGGGCTTGGCCCCTTAGTTCCAGTGAAGGGAACGCTTAGGGCGTGAGCAAACCAAGACATTTTGGACAATTTCATGCCCCCAACTTTGTGTTAACAGTTTGGAGATGGTCCCTTCCTGTTCCAACATGGCTGCGCACCAGTGCACAAAGCATGGTCTATAAAGACATGGATGAGTGAGTTTGGGGTGGAGGAACTTGACTGGCCTGCACAGAGTCCTGACCTCAACCCGCTAGAACACCTTTGGGATGAATTAGAGCGGAGACTGCGAGCCAGGCCTTCTTGCCCAACATCAGTGCCTGACCTCACAAATGCACTTCTGGAAGAATGGTCAAACATTCCCATAGACACACTACTAAACCTTTTTGACAGCCTTCCCATAAGAGTTGAGGCTTCCATAGCTGCAAACGGTGGGCCAACGCAATATTGAACCCCACTGACGAAGACTGGGGTACCATTAAAGTTCATGTAAAGGTAAGTGTCCCAATACTTTTGACCATATAGTGTATATTTAAAGCACTGCTCCATCCCATCTGACCCCGACAAACATTTTCTAGAAGGCTATTCTATTAACAGCTCTTGGGATCTGCAACACATTGCTCTGGTCCAACTCCTTCCTGATACATATCTATATAAAAGCAGATTATTCCATTACTGACCTCTACAGAGATCTGCAGAACGTTGCTCTGCCCCATATTTTCCCTGATACATATTGATATAAGATGCAGATTATTCCATGGTGAACCTCTACAGAGATCTGCAGAATTTTGCCCCATCTACCTGCTGACAGGCACATACGGATATATATTTGAATTTTAGAGCTTTAAGCTAAAACATTCCAGGAACAATCTGCAGAACATAATCTAATACCTCCTTTCATCTGCAGAATGTGTTGCTTTCTTGACTTTCCTCGAAATACCACGTCCCTTCTCCCAAATTCCCAAGCCATCTTGCCAATCATTTACTCCCAACTCCATAAAAGCACAGAACTGAATGCAAACTGCCAGCGTCTACAACACCAGCCAGTATCGTGGCCTGATTTATACTAAACGCCTTGTTATAATAATCAGACATTTTCTCCGCCACACAGCCCCTCTTTCCTGCCGACTCAGTATTTTCCCGCAAACGACGCTAAAGCTTTTCAGTATTTCATTCTGATTACTTACAAACAGCATTTCCAAAATTAGTGTTTTGTTGTAAGAGTGGGGGGATTACCATCGGCAGCGTGGAGTCGAGAGATAAATGGCTTATTTAAGGAGGCAAAGATATTGCTCTATAATGCAGCGGCTGAAAACAGCCTCTTTAATAGCCGTATTATGTTTCATTATAATGTAAAGCTATTACAAGCTTCGTACATTTATTTTGCTGCAGAGATTGGTCGCGGGAAGCTATTCCAAGACTCCGCTTCTTTCAGCAGCTCGGCCTGAGCAGTGTTCACAGAGGTTTTTTTTTCCCTCTTCGATCTGGAAAAAGGATGGCATAGAGGCCCGATGGGTTTTTAAGCAACGGAGGTAAATCATGAAACGTTGGCGGCTTTGTATGGCGCTCTGCCTGTCAGCATCAATTCCGGCTGCCTCGACATTCGCCTTGTGCAGCCTTTTGTTTGCCTGCTTGCACATCGAAGTAATTGAATCAGCAGAAAACTGCAAATGTCCTCACGGATCCTATTCACCGACTGTCCAAGCTCTTGCTATCTTGTGCAGGCCTGGCATACAACTACTGTAACACGCCAGAAAAGTTTAAAAGGGAAATTAGTGTTTTAAATGCTTTATAGATACTATGTGAATGCAATTCGTTTTCTGTAACTAATCTTATCAATGGGGCCTACAGGGGCAAATCCATTTTTGTATACAGAGTGGGATTCGCAGTGGATCTGTGGCCTGTAATAGAGGACAGGAAGCAGCTCATACCCAAAATGCAATAGGTACCTATGGACTTGACAAACTGCAGGAAGAGGTTTTGCAGGCCATTGGGTGCATGCTTATGTTGTGGAGCTGGAAGGGAAGGTAAGGAGAAGCAAAAATTATCAAAAAAAGGTTTGCAAAACATTAAAATTGATCTTGTTTACCCAAGTGGCCAGAAGTCAGTTTTCACTGCTGCCCCAAAAATTAAAATGTTATCCATTGTGAAGTTTATGGATGAAAATGTCTCCAGTCTGCAGCCAGCTTATGGGAATTCGGAAGTTTGCAAATGTTGCAGTGTATTTTCAGGGAAACAAATTTAAAGAGGAACGGCAGTCCGCACTCTACAGCAGACACACAAGGTTGTCCTCAATTCACATGCCAGTGGATATAGTGTTGTCCTTCTCTGATCTGCTGTGCCACTGCCAAAAAGTAAACAAGCAAAGATGCTCCAGGTATGGGTGGATAAAAGTTGGATAGTGGCACCACAGCTTGATGATAGCACCGGCAGGCCTCAATGTGAGGACATATACCATTGGGAGGTGTCATTGTAACAGACTGGAGCTATAACTCTAAGGGTATCTCCGAGCCAACAGACCGAAATGCAGTAAAAACCTCACAGGAAGGTATCTTCCTATGAAAAAATATTTATCTATTTAGTTGCTAAAAGGGAAGAAAGAAGAGAGGTGGCTATACTGAAACTTGGTAGCACCACTACTTCTTAAATGGGTTGAAAGTGATCCTCTGCCCAGATTTTTCCTTGTAAACAGAGCAAAAATTCAAATATTTTTTTTTCTTAGTGTAAGGAGCATGTGCTAGCTCAGAGGCCTTCAAACTTTCTAAGCAAAAGGGCCAGTTTACTGTCCTTCAGGCTTTAAAGTGGGACAAACTGTGGCCAGTGGGAGTAGAAAATGCCCTGGCATCAGTAAGCAATGCTCTATAATTGGTTTTAGTGGAGGTATAATGCCCCATTGTTAGTATTAGTGGGAGGAATAATGTCCCATCATTGGTGTCAGTGGAAGGAATGGTGTCCTAAGGGCCGGATAAAGGCAAGCAATGGGCCACATCCGGCCCACGGGCCAGAGTTTAGAGACTTCTGTGATAGGTAAAATTAGTGAAATCCACAATGGTGTGGGAAAGTCCTGGTTATTTTTTATTTTTTTCACAGAAAAGTTTAATAGACAAATCAGCATTACAGTACAAAGCGATATAGTGCATTCCGTGCTATACAAGTATGGATAGGAAAAACCACCTTCATCCGGCAGTCATCTTTTAGCTAATGTTCCAGCAGTGCCTCTGTCATGAGTACCAGTTACATACGATCATTGGAGGGGGGGAGGTGTAACAAAGAGGGGAGTGGTTAAGGGGGGCAAAGGATAAGGGGGGTGTAGGAAGGGGGGGGGGTATTACGGGTAGGTAAAAAGGAGACATTATCAATTGGTATGGTCAAAGTCATAATTAGCGGGAGGGGGAGTCAAAGCTATCAGAGGCATCTATCCAGGAGGACCAGATTTTATCAAACTTCCCTGGACATTGTCTACTTTCGTAAGTTAGTTTATACAGGGGTAGTACCGAGGTCACTTCTCGCCTCCATGAAGCAAGAGTGGGGGGGTCTTCAAGCTTCCATTTCAATAAGATTTCACGTCTAGCATAATATAATGAGAAGGTAAGACACAATTTACGATACCTGTCCCCCTCTACGTCTTCCAAATGGCTTAGTAATAGAGTCTGTTGGTCAACCTGTAGATTCGATCCGGTCACATCACTCAGTGTAGAGGCCACGGCTGTCCAGTAAGGTTGGATTTTGGGACAGGACCAGACCATGTGACAGAAGGTACCCACCGCTTGTTTGCAACTTTGACATTTGGGGTCCCTCTGAGGGTAAATGTGCGCCAGCCTCTGTGGGGTGAAGTAGGCCCTGTGTAGGAACTTAAAATTGTATAAACCTGTTCTTTGCGGCAATCGTAGAGGGAATGTATGAGGTCAGACATTCCTCCCACTCCTCGCCCAGGGATGGGATATCTGCCCTCCATTTCTCCCAGGATTTGGTTAATTTGGTATTATATTCTACTGTGAGATATAGGTATAAGGTCGAGAGAGGTCTCCCCATTGCATTAGAGATCAAGAGACGTTCAATTGAGTCCGATTCCAGAGTCAGGGGGTCAGGGAATTGGGCCACAAAGACGTGCCTCAGCTGCCAGTATCTGAACTGAAAAGAGATCGGAAGTGCATATGTTCGTCTCAGTCCCTGGAAAGTCATAAGCCTACCCTCATGAACTATATGTTTTAGGGTAGGGATTCCCTTTTTCGCCCACAGAGAAGGGTCTGGGATGCTGTATAGGTGGGAGAGCATAGGATTACCCCATAAGGGTGTATGTGGGGAGATGTGATCGGGCCTGCCATAAATGCCTTCTGCCAGACCCTCACTGTGGTTCGCATCAGTGTTGTCATAGATAAGCTAGCCCTGAGTCCATGGAACGGCAGATTGCTCAGGGCTGCAAATGAGCCCAGGATGGCCGCCTCCAGGTTGACCGCTGGATTTTGTCTGGGCTGGGAGAACCACCACCGCACCGTGACCAGGATGGCTGCCCAATAATAAAGCTGAAAGTTCGGGAGTGCCAGCCCCCCCGCCCGAAAATAAGAGTTATAACATCTGCTTGGCCACCCTGGGGGGCCTCCCAGCCCAGACAAAGGATATCAGCAGACTCTCCAGCCTCCGGAAGAAAGTCCTGGGGATGAGTGTGGGGGTATTATGGAAGAAATATAAATACTTGGGGAGATGGATCATTTTTAGCAGATTGACTCTGCCCACCGGGGTCAAAGGGAGGGAACGCCATGCAGTACATCTGGCTGCTGGTTGTGTCATGAGTGGTCGTAGATTGTTATCCATATAGTCCTGTGTTTTACTGAATTTTAGTGAATTTTAATCCCCAGGTATATTAAACTTTCTACCCATTTAAGCTGTGGGTATGGCACTCGAGGAGTGGAGTGGGAAGAGGAGCGATTTGTCCCAGTTAATACGGTTCCAGTGCAGTTTGTAAGGATGACGACGTGTCCGCTAGATAGAGCAGAGGGTCATCCGCATATAAAAACAGCTTTTCCTCAACTGGGCCCACCTGTAGTCCCTTAATCCTAGGATCCGCTCTCAGCAATATAGCCAGGGGCTCCATTGCGAGGGCAAACAAATCTGGACAGAGGGGGCATCCTTGTCTTGTCCCCCGAGCTAGCTGAAATTTGCCTGAGAGGCAGCCGTTCATACGGATTCTAGCTGAGGGACCGTGGTATAACATGCAGAGCCAATTTGTGAAGCCCGGACCAAACCCGAATCGCGAGAGTACCTCCCATAGGTAACCCCACTCGACGGAGTCAAAAGCCTTCTCCACGTCGAGTGAGGCCACCGCCCCCGCCGTCCCTCCATCTGCTCTGTCTATATGAGTAAGAAGGCGTCTGATATTAATATCGGTGCCTCTTCCCGGCATAAAGCCCGTTTGGTCCCTGTGGACGAGGGCAGTGATGACCAAGTTTAGTCTAGTGGCCAGGATTTTGGCCAATATTTTCGCATCCACATTTAGCAGGGATATGGGCCGATACCAGGAACATAAGGTGGGGCCTTTTCCTGGCTTGGGGATCACGACTATTATCGCTTCGCTCATGGTGTCAGGAAGTTTCTCGAGGCGCGTCGACAAGAGAATATGGAGTCTATCAGCAAGCTCTGCAGCGTATTGCTTGTAGAACTCCACTGGGATTCCGTCGGGCCCAAGGGTTTTCCCAGCCTGCATGGATTTAAAGCGCCTGCAGAATCTCCAAGAATATAATGGGGCGTCTAGCTTGTTGCGGTATGTTACCGTAAGGGCGGTATGTCAATGTCAGCCAAGCATGTCATCAGGTCTTCCTTACTGTAGTCTGCCCTAGAGGTATAAAGGGATTTGTAGAATTCTACAAAACAGTGATTCATTTCGTCTGGGGTATAAGTCAACTGTTCTGAGGATCCCCTGATATGTGAGATACTCATCCCCCCTGCCTGTTCTCTGGAGAGCCAGGCCAACAGTCTCCCTGACCTCTCACCCTGCTCAAAGATTTGTTGGGACTGTGCCAGCATTTTCTTCTGGGTAAGAGAGCTGCGGAGGCAGATAACCTCCTTAGTTATGAGCTGCAATTGCGAGTAATGTTGGGGGTCTCGAGTGCGAACAAAGAGTGCCTCTGCGCTAACCGCCTCCCTCTCAGCCTCAGTCAAATCTGCTCTGTGCTCCCTGCATACTCTGGCAATTATGGTTTGGTAGTGTCCCCTCGTCGTGGCCTTAAAGTCATCCCACACAACCGTGGGCTCCGCCGAACCAGCATTAGCCGCCCAGTAGCCACTCAACTCAGTCCTGAACTGAGCATCTAGAGCAGTGTCTGAAATCCAAAATCTAGATAAACTCCACAGTCTGTCCACTTGGCCCAGGGAGAGGTCTAGTGTCAGGAGCAAGGGTGCATGGTCTGAAATTTCCCTGGGCAATATTTGTATGTCCGTGACCCTAGGGAGGACTGGGCTCCCCGCAAAGACCAAGTCTATGTGAGAGAACGTTCTGTGGGAGGCCGAGTGACACGTGAATGCCCGAGATCAGGGATGTCTCCACCTCCAGACATCTGTCAGGCCGTAGGTGTCAGCCCATTCAGCTAGCCCAGGGCAATGGTGTCCCACAGATGTCAGTCTGTCCACGGCCGGGTCAGGGACTAGAAAGAAATCCCCCAGGATGACAGCATTGTCAGAGGCAAACTCGGCCATCCTGCTAGTGATTTGATTCAGCATCAGCAAGGAGGCCGGAGGAGGTAAATATAAACCCACAATGGTCCACGTCATCGAGTGGATCTTAGCATGAATGATGACATACCTACTGTCTGGGTCCAGGGCCAGATCCAGGAGCCGGAAGGGAAGGGATTTCGACACCAGAATACTGACACCCCTGGCAAAACTGGAATGTGTGGAGTGATGATGGCCCACCCAGGGTTTTTTAAGGGTGAGGATCCTGCTCCCCGTAAGATGCGTTTCTTGGAGCACACATATATGCGGGCTATAAGCTTTAAGGAATTGGAACACCAGGGATTGCTTGACAGGCGGGTTCAACCCCTGGTATTCCATGAAAGGATGTTAAGAGTAGACATAGGCTCTAGGGGCAATAGAGGGATTAGGATCAGTGTGGATCTCGGCTCCTGAAGTGGACCACCAGACCCGAGGCAGACACATCTGAAAACAATGCAATGCTGAAATATTTTAGTACACAAATATAATACAACCATACTAAGAACATTTGTAGAAACCCAGTAACTAAAATGAAAAAAAAAAAACTGACCCTGTTAAGGGAACACTCCACACCCCCCACCCCACCCAACCCCCTTAAACTGAGGAGGGCATTCATCCCAAACAGTTTCAGCTCGCCGGCTGCAATAGGGGGTCTGTGTTAGAGGCAAGCTCAGCCCCCGTAAACTTCTTGGGGGGGGCCAGGCGGTAGTCTGAGCAGCTCCTTAAGTGTGAGACAACCGCTGGCTCAATGTAGTAAGCTGTTGGGGACAAGAGTTCAAGAGGAGAAAAGAAAACTGTAATGCGTCCCAGCAGTAAATTCGATCCAGTAGTGGGTGGGCACCCAGAGCATGGGCCCGATGCACCAGGAGGGGACAGAAACAAGCATAGAGAAGCGGCAGGTCGCAACTTTCTCCTGACTGTGTCTGTTGTCAGGGGCACTAACTTGACTACCCACAACAGGTGGATTAACTTCCGCTGTCGGAACCGCACACACCATGGGCACAAACAGGGCACAACAGATGCAACACAGGTGTGGACTTCCCTTCCGTGGGCGAGCCAGTGATAGTGAGTCCAGCCAGGAAGATACCTCTCTGGGGGTGTTGAAGAAGCGGATTGTCTCTCCATCCTGGACTCTCAGACGGGCTGGAAAGAGGACACTGTAGTGGATATTGCACGCACTCAATGCTGCTTTGACATGGTCGAAGGACTTCCTGAGCTTTTGGGTTTGCACCGAATAGTCATGGAAAATCATCAGCTTGGCATTCTGATATTGGAGGTCCCCAACAATTCTAGAGGCACAGAGAATTTTGTCTCTGTCCCTACAGTTGAGGAGACGGAGAATGAAGGTTCGCGGGTGGGTTCCAGGAGGCCCCTGTTTAGGTGGTATTCGTTGTGCCCTTTCCAGGCGGCAGGGAGGAGGTCATGCAGCATGCCTTCTACAAAGCCTGTGGGGTTGTTCCCTTCTGCTCCCTCAGGTAGGCCGACAATGCAAGGGTTATTACGCCGGTTTCTATTTTCGGCATCTTCGTCTCTGTATTTAGTTTGAAGGGTGCAGAATGCTGCACCATGTTCCGCGACTATATCTTCATTATTGCTCACTCTTTGTTCGGTCTCAGCAACTCTGGGCCTGAGTTTGTCTATGTTTTTGGCTTATGAGGCCCACGTCTATCTGCACCGCCTCTAATCTTGCTGTTAATGTAGATTGGCATGTGGCAATGGCTGCCATGACATCCACCAGCCAGGGAGGTCGGGACTCGGCCGAGTCCATGGGGCCCGTCTGTGAGGCTCCGTGGTCTCTCCTGGTGTGAACCTCCACTCGGGGGTTGGTGGGCGTTTGGGGGGGGTTCCGGCTGTGATGGAAAAGTCAGTCTTTTACCCCCTTACTGAACTTAGCACCCGAGCTGCAGCGCCTCATTCAAATGCCCAGGGCCCACACTGTAAACTATATGAACTGTGGATATCTTGGGGGGCCAGGGGGTGTCCAGGAGTATCTCTCGTAAGGATTAGGGCCCCCAGTCGGTTTTCCCCTCTTACTAGCAGTTCCTGGAGTGCAGCAGCAGTCCGCTGCGGATGTCAAGGAGGAAGCCTGAATGTATGCTCCACCGGAGTTCAGCCTCTCTCTCTGTCGTCCCCGTTCTGCGGGCTGCGCAGAGCTCCTGCCTCACGAGCAGGGGTCACGGGGTGCCTCCGCTGGATCCACCGGAGGTTGGTCTCTCCCGCCGTCTGTGCCCTGCGTGTTGTGGAGAGCTCCGATCTCGTAAGCAGGGAGCGCGGGGTGTCTCCGTCCAGCTCCAGAGCCTCGGGGTCCGCCAGGAAAGGCCACGGCTGTGGCCTAGCTGCTCGGAGGACCCGGATACATTCAGGGGGGAGCGCCGGCTC
The DNA here is from genome assembly GCA_037952925.1 of Lithobates clamitans. NCBI lineage: Eukaryota > Metazoa > Chordata > Amphibia > Anura > Ranidae > Lithobates > Lithobates clamitans. The sequence goes on from JBBGZY010001144.1 coordinate 2,069,191, forward strand.
GGGACTTCTCTCCCCTCCCCAGCCGCACTAGCCTGGTGTGATGCTCGCCCACCCTCCCAATCTGGAGGGGTAAATTAACCAGATGAATTCTGCCCTGGATCCGGATAAATGCCTAGAAGGAGCGGAGCGCTCTGGAAAAGCAGCCGCTCACAGTGCCATCTTGGCCACGCCCCCCGTCCTGGTTATTTTTAATAAAAGTGAACCAGTCCCGGGCTCTCTGAGAACAGGCAGATATACTCAGTCATAACTCCCCCAGTTGCACTGAAGCGTGTCTCTGACATTACCCTTGCAAAAAGCCCAGTCTGGCACCCCAAGCACATATTAGGAAAGCTCCCACCATTGGTCCATCCTAGATGTCAATTAGTCACTTGTGTCCTCATCTGACTGCCCTGCTCTTGGGCAACCTTCTTCTGCTTTTAGCACATCACTGTTCTCTCACTTCTTCCTCTTGTTCAGGGCTGTCTACTCCCCAGTACCCAAATGTAGTCTGACACATCGTTGTCCATCACCTCTTCCTCACTGGACCCCAGAGTGCAGAAACCACCAGTTAAAAGGGACTTCGATGGTTGGTGTTGCTGTGCGGTTGCATAGATGACCTCTCTCTCCCACTTTGCTCTCAGCCTTTTCAAGTCCTCCACACAGAAAGGCCTGTATATTACTATAATCTTCCTCTGCTTGTGTAAAGCATGAAGATGAATGCAAATGAATAAGGTCCGAGGAAAGCCAAAAGTCTTTATACTCTAGCTCTGTGAGGACAGAAGAACCTGATGGCCAAGCAAAGGGCATTTTCACAAGCCAGCAATGGCAGTCTTCATATTTCTCTCATAAGAGACTTGCTTGAAATGCATTTGATGGTTTCCATGCATTTCTCTGCATCAGCAGTTGTGCTTTTATGTGTTTCCATCATTTTAATGAGCATTAGGTGCACGTGCATTAAAGTGTATTTATAGATAAAACTTGGTTGTCTTTTTATGTTTTGAATGAAGTGTGAAAGAGTTGGACGCTCTGTTTTTGGTTTTTATTGTGGTCTGTGTGCCCGCTAATGAAATCAGACTTACTTTATCCAGATAACCATTATCACAGGATAAAAAGTGGAAAACAAAAATGTAACAGATGTCACCAGGACAGGAGGTGAGGGTATATCTTTCAATAGAGAAGCCTGTTCAGAGAAGCCCGAAGCAAAGAAAAAGGAAAAGAATAGCGGAGGGTGTACATGACCAGGGAAACAGGGGTTCAGAGTGCAGGAATGTTAGAGCACTCATGATTGGAGGAACTGTAGAGGGAGGAGGGTCCATAGGCAACAGATATAGGAGTTGGCCCCTCAACAGCGTTCAGTGGTAGCGTGGAGGAGAGAGCTTGCAGCCACCATATTGGTAGTGGACACCTTGCTGGCCCAGCTGCGAGTGGAAGCGGAGTCCCGAGTTGAGGAGTGGCTGCAGGAGCGGCTGGCATCGGTGCTGGGTCACCGGGAGCCAGCGTAACCGGGCAGGAGTCCGTGCGAGCTCGGCGGTCTCGGCCGCTGGAGCTCTTCTCCTCAGGCTCCTCCCCCCAGGGCTTAGCATCACGCAGGGAGTCCCATATGGGGCCTGTGGTGGGGGGTCCTGGGAGGAATCCCCCTCAAGGACGGAGCTCGGCAGGCGGGGCCTCCAATAGCACCGGAGCCCCCACTAAGTCCGCCACACGTCGGGACCAGGAACATGCGGGCTCCGCCCCTGGCAATGAGTCGGCGGGGCTTTGGTGGGGGAATGGCACAGCCACGGCCACCAGGCCTTCCCAGGCTGCAGCCGGAAGCCTCCAGGGATGAGAGAGGCGACTGATGAGGTCAGATGGTCGAAGCGAGGCTGTCTGTCGAGAGGGGAGTGTGGTCCAGGCCCAAGAAAAGCGACCAGAAAAATCGGCGGGCAGATCTGGTGTGAGTAGGCGGGGCCAACAACAGCGCGGATCCTCGGCATCCAGGGACTGATCTCCTGGGCATTCGGAAGCGGAGGAAAACAGAGGTCGAACGATTGGAGGGTGAGCTGTCCCTGTCGGAGGAGGAGCCTTGTAGAGGCTCGGCAGCGATGGAGGCAGGATCTTTGGCTGGTGGGACCCTTCCTAAGCAGCCTGGTAAGTCAGCTGTTAATTCTTGCCCGTGGAGCCTAACCCAGTTGCGTTGGTCTGCGACCACGCCCCAGTGGATGTGGGGTTACGGGGGTTCCTAGTGAGCTTAAAAGAATTGGTCCAGAGGTTTGAGCTGGGGTTGAGCAAGCGGGACAACCCGGTGGTGGCCTGGGTTGCACCTGGGGAAGGGGGGACGGGCCAGGGGCCGGGGGATCCCGGGTTCGGGGTTGCCCCCACGCCCCTGACTGCGGCAGCGACTCCCGCCGTGGCGGATAATACAGAGGTGGGTCAGGCTGCGGCGGGCAAGGCAGCAGCAGGGGACAATGCTGCGACGAGTGGTGAGGCGACTAAAAAATAGGATGTTGTCAGACTGGCTGATTCGGCAAAATGTGAAGTCTATGTCTGCTTTGAGGGCCCTCTGGGGGCTCACCTAAAACCTGAGGTTAGGGAGAAGATTTGGAAAGGTGAGTACGTGGGGATATTTTCATTGCTGCCGCTAGAGAAGTTCAACCTAGATAGGGTAAAGCCAGAGGAACACAAGAAGGAGGATGAGGAGAAGCGGCGATACAGACTCATTCCAAGGACTTTCAATAATTGGCTGCAAGCTTTTTCCATTATGGCGAGTGTGATTGTCGGGAAGAACCCTGAACACTGTTCAGCACTCTTCTGTTATTTGGACGCTGTGGGAGAGGCGTACAGAGTCTATGGGGGAACCGCATGGTTACGATACGACAAGCATTTCCGTCAGCGGAGGGCTACCTGCCAGGCCCTGCAGTGGGATCACAAGGACATTAGCTTGTGGATGCGGCTTATGACGTCGGCGAGGACCACGAGTCGGTTTTTTCAAGGGGGGGCGGTGGCTCATCCACCCCCGGACAGTCAACCGCAAAGAAAAAGGGGGTCTGTTGGCAATTTAATGAGGGTTCATGCAAGTTTGGGGAATCTTGCCAATACAAGCACGAATGCTCTGGCTGCGGAGGTGCCCATCCTTTGTCCCATTGCTTCAAACAGAGAAAAGGACATGCCGGTGAGTCTGTTGGAAAAAGGGACGACGCCGGTGAAGGTGGAAAGGATTCAACCTTTCCTCGATAGGTACCCAGATAGGGAGGCGGCACGGTTGTTAGGCTTGGGGTTCTCGGAGGGATTACGCATTCCTTTTACGTTGGCCGAAGCACCGCTGGTGTCTAGGAAGTTGCGCTCAGCATTGCAACATGGGGAGGTGGTTTCTGAAAAACTGTGGAAGGAAGTTGCATTAGGCCGCATGGGAGGCCCCTTCCCTGCTTTGCCTTTAACGGATTTGGTTATCTCGCCATTGGAGGTCGTGCTGAAGAAGGAACCTAATAAGTTCCGGCTGATTCACCACCTTTCCTTCCCAAAAGGGGGGTCGGTCAATGACGCTATTGATTCAGAGGTGTGCGCGGTACCATTTGCTTCCTTTGATGCGGCTGTATTCTGGGTGTGGTGATATGGGCATGGAGCTATGAGGGCCGAATCCGATATCAAGTCTGCTTTCAGACTGCTTCCCGTTCATCAGGGTAGTTTTCGCCTGCTATGTTGTCAGTGGCAGAAAGAATTCTATATGTATTGTTGTCTGCCGATGGGTTGTTCCATTTCGTATGCGTTATTTGAGAAGTTCAGCTCCTTTTTGGAGTGGGTGGTTCAAGACGTAGCAGGGGTGAATTCCATCATCCATTACTTGGATGATTTCCTTTGTGTGGGCCCGGCCTCATCGGAGATCAGCACGGTGATCCTGGCTACGTTGGAACATGTAGCCGCCCGCTTTGGCATTCCGTTGGCCCTGAAAAAAATGGAGGGGCAGAGGACTCTGATTAATTTTCTGGGCATAGTTTTGGACTCTGAAGCTATGGAGTATCGTCTGCCAGAAGATAAGCTGGTGGCGCTCAAGAAGGAGATTTGTGGGCTCTTGGGATTACGCAAGGTGCAACTTCGCACTTTTCAGTAGCTGTTGGGCAAGTTGAATTTTGCATGTCGCATCTCACCGATGGGGAGAATATTTTGCCGACGGATGACGACGAGTACAGCAGGGGTCAAGGCTCCCAATCATTTTGTGCGTCTGGTACGGGAGCAAAGGGAGGATTTGCGAATCTGGCACTCGTTCCTGGAAGATTGTAACGGGCGGGCATTGTGGATGTCAGGGCTGGTGAGCAACTTTGATTTGGATGCTGCCGGTTCCACAGGGTTTGGGGGCTTTTTTCAGGGTAGGCGGAGTGCGGGTCCTTGGCCGGATTCGTGGAAAGAGGCGGGGTTTCTCTGGAACTTGGTGTTACTGGAATTGTTTCTGGTAGTGCTGGCTGTGGAGAGAGTTCTTCAGGAACATGAAAGTGCGGTTTCACGGGGACAACTTGGGGGTTGTCCCCGTGAAACCAACAGGGTTTCGGCATCATCCCCTCCCGTGGTTCGGATGCTACAACACTTGGTTTTGTGCGGTTTACAGATGAATGTTTTTATTTATGCTGTATACCTTCCGGGAGTGGAGAATGTTGTTGCTGACGCTTTGTCTCGCTTTCAATGGTACAAGTTCCGGGAGTTGGTGCCGGCGGCGGAGCAACACGGGGTTCCTTGTCCTGCAGGGCTGTGGAGGATTGCCTTGGGATTGTCGCCGGATGGATCAGACGATCAGTGAGCGATGCAACGTGGGCTGCTTATAGCAGGGTAGGGTTGTCCTTTTTACAACAGCTTGAGAGGGAGCAGGAGGGACAGGACCTATGGTTGATGGTACTGTATTTTGTCTCTCGCAATATGGAAGACGGGGTATCAGCGTCGGGGGTTGGTGAAGAAATTGGCAGGGTTGGCCTTTTGGTTCAAGTTCAGGGTTGCCAGGATTTCACAAAAGATTTTTGGATATGACAAGTGATGAAGGGGTTTTGGCGCTCACAAAAACGCAGGGACTCCAGGCGCCCCGTCTCATTTGAGCTGCTGGAGAGGGTTTTGGAACAGTTGGTTGTTACATGTTCATCGGAGTCTGAGGTTTTGTTGTTCCAAACGGCGGACTCCTTGGCATTTTTTGGGGCGATTGATAGGTGAGCTAATCAGCCCTTCCAAGAAAGTTAAGGGGGACTATTGGCCACAGAGGTTACCTGTGGGGAGGATAGGTTGTCACTGTGTTTGCACAAATTGAAAACAGATCAGTTGGGTAGGGGGAGGAGGTTTCAGCTTTTTTCTAGAACAGGCTCTCCCCTCGCCCGGTGGATTTGGTAAGGAGATTCCTCGCAGTTCGTCAAAACGTGGAGGGGCCCCTTTTAGTGCATGCGGACGGCATGCCTTTGTCCAGATTTCAATTTATTTCCGTGTTTCAAAAATGCCTACGGGCATTGGGTTTGGGTCACAAGGAATTTTCCTCTTATTCGCTTCGCATTGGGGCGGCTACTGAGGCAGTCAGATGGGGGTTGGATGATGCAGCAGTAAAACGCATTGGGCAGTGGGAATCTCGGGGGTTCCAGTTGTATGTTCGTCCCCACCCGATGTAAGAATAATGAGGGTAGGATCTTGGGGTAAGCCAGCAGGGGAATGCATGTCATGCTGCAGCTTGGTTGTTATGATGGTTGTTTTTCTTCTCTTTCAGATGGAACTCAGGGCCTGGTCTGGATATTGGGTCACTCATATGTTTTTTTGGGGGCAAAAAGAGCAGACATGGGGCATGAGGGGAGAGAGTTGGGAATTTATAGACAGGAAGCCTATATACGGTGGTTGGGGGTACCAGGTATGCTCTGGAGCAGGACAGTCCCAGAAGTGCATCGTTTTGCACGTCTGGATAGGCCACCGGACGTGTTAGTGTTACATGTCGGCGGCAATGACTTGGATTTAAGGTCCATGTTGGACATTATGCGAGATATTAAGTTTGATTTCTTACGGCTCCACATGGCCTTCCTAGAGATGCTTATTTTCTGGTCCGACATTATTGCTAGGACTACGTGGCAGTTGGCTAGATCAGCGGAGAGGATTAATAAGGCCCGGAAAAAAGGTAAACAGGGACGTGGGCAAGAACGGTGGGCTAGTTATACAGCATTTGGAATTGGAAGTGGACACCTGGCGATATCTCAGGGGGGAAGGGGTGCACCTCAATACGGTGGGTATTGATATGTGGGCTTTAGGTTTACAGGACGGTGTACAGAGAGCATTTAGGGTGTGGAGGGGCACGCAAGGGTGAGGTTTTCCCCTTGAGTGCTGTAGCGGGTGTTGGTCTTTGCGGATGATGGAAGAAAACTTGGATAAGGAAGAGTTCAGGACCCATCGGTGGTATGGGTCCCGCTGGTGGTATTCCAGTTAACGGTGGTTTAGCTGGAATTTGGTTAAAAGGGTGCACTGCGGTCAGTGGTTTTGTCTCCGAGCTAGCATGTCAGCTGGAGGCCTAATTTTGGTTTATGGGTACCGCATATTATTAACATAATATGGTAATTTTGGGTTTCCTGCAAAGACCAACGCAAGTATTGACTGATCGGTGGTGGTTTAACAGATGTTTATACAGTTATGTTAATTTTAAGTGAGTTGTTAAATAAAGAGGCTGCTACGGCCAATATTTACTCCAAATTTGTGTGGTCTCCATTAATAGGGAGGTGAGGGGGTATGGGAGTATGGGTTGGTCTGGCAGGTATGGGGTAAGTATGGATCATCTGTTATACAATAGCCATGGTGTTAACATTCTAAGAGGGGATTCCCCATTACTTCCTTCACTAATCTATCCAAAACTAAAAAAGTACGATCTACTAAAGCTCAAGAAGAATGTACCATGGCAAGAAAAGATTAAAAATGCAGTTTAAAAAGCATGGTAAAACATCCCCATTTTTGACTGTAGAAGTATGAATGGGACTTAAAAAATTCAAAAAGGTAAAATACAGCGGGAATGGTCTACGTTCACACCCTCCTTCGTTGACGTGTTTCACGTTTTGCAGAAAGACTGTACCCATACAGGCATATGGCTCACCGTCATTTTCAAAAGGAGACACTTTCCTTTTGCGGCGATATAGAATTTTCTGAAGGCCAGCTTATTTTAGGAGGAGATTTTAATGTTCCGTTATTTCCCAATATGGACACCTCTTCTGGCTCATCCTCCGTTACTCTTGGTACCCGTAAGTGAGTGGCACAAACTATCCACAAGGCTCAACTTATCGACGTCTGGCACATACAGCACTCAGGTGAGAAAGACTATACGTTCTATTACACTCCTCATAAACTCTATTTGCGCATATACTATTTTCTGATCCCACATGCACAGCTACAGGCTGTTTATAGTACAGCAATCGGCATAATTACATGGTCAAATCACGCACCGATTGGAGTTGATATATCGACTATCAGAGCTCTCAGCTTCCAGGACTAGATTCTGGAGACTGAATGAAAGCCTCTTGCAGATCCCCGAGATAGCGGAAGATGTACAACATGAGATAGGTCAGTACTTCCAAACCAATAAACAACCTGACACTGACGTAGGGATCCTATGGGAAGCCCATAAGGCTGTTATAAGAGGTGTTCTTATCAAACATGGAGCATGGCTTAAGTGCCAACGGACAGAAAAACTCACAGCCCTTCTTCAGGATATCCACAAAGTAGAGGCCTAACATAAGCATGCACTGAACCCTATGCTTGAACAAACTCTTTTCTCCTTCCGTAAGCAGGTTACGGATTTTTTAAGATACCAGGCCAAAGCTACCATACAACGATGTCTCAGATTTAGCTATATGTCGGGAGACAAATGTGGGAGAAAGCTAGCACGTTCGGTTGGAGAACAAAAACTAGCTTCATATGTTCCTCAAATCATTACACCTCAAGGTCAAAAAGCAGTGCTCCCTAAGCAAATTACACAGGGCTTTAGAGACTTCTACTCTTCATTATACAACCTTCCAGAGCAGTCTCTTTCCCAGATACAAATGGAAAATTATATCGCCTCCTCGTAACTCCCTCAGTTAACCTCAGAGGTTCGAGAAGACTTGGAGGCGCCAATAACTTTAGATGAACTCCAAGATGCACTTGGGGCCTCTAAACTAGGCAAAGCCCGAGCCCTGATGGGTTCTCGCTACAGTATTACAAGAAATTTTTCCCACTTTTAGGTCCCCATATGGTGGAATTGTTTAATAAAGTAAGCCTTGAAACACCTTTCCCTAGAGATACCTTAAAAGCACATGTCACAGTAATCCTTAAAGAAGGAAGAGATCCCACTTGCTGCAGTAGCTATAGGTCGATATCACTCCTGAATTGCGATCTCAAATTATTTACGAAGATTATTGCCACTCGAATTGCGCAACATTTACAACCGCTGATACATCTTGACCAAGTGGGATTTATCCCTACTAGAGAAGCTCGGATAATACAATTAAAGTGTTAAACCTTATTCACACTGCACAGGAGACACGTAATCCATGCGTTCTAATAGGCACAGATGCTGAAAAAGCATTTGACCCTCTTAACTGGAATTTTATGATTACGGTCTTACGTCACATAGGCCTGGGGGAACATATGCTGCAGTGAATATCTAAGATTTACTCACATCCGACGGCCCAAGTCAAAGTTAACGGAACCCTATCAGACCCCTTCCCTATCTCTAATGGGATGAGGCAGGGGTGTCCGCTGTCCATGTTGCTTTACGTTCTCTCCCTGGAACCTTTCCTTTGTATGATATGGCGGAATCCAGATATCACTGGAGTTTAGAGTGGGAAAGGGACAACACAAAATTTCAGCGTAGGCGGACGACTTGCTATTTTCTTTCACTAACCCTTTAATTTCGCTTCCGAAACCTTATTCGTGAATTTGAGATTTATGGCAGATTGTCTAATTTACGGATCAATTTCAATAAATTGGAGGCTATGGGGGTTGGCGTTTCTCCTGCGCTGCTTCAGACCCTACAGATAAGTTTCAAGTTTAAGTGGACAGATACAGCTTTGAAGTATCTGGGAACGTATATTACCTCCAACCTAACTCGAGTCTTTGAACTCAGTTTCCCCCCTCTTTTGACTAGAACACATATTTCCCTGGAGACGTGGAATCAGGGACTGCATTTGTGGTTTGGTAGATGCAATCTTTTAAAGATGAGTATCCTACCCAAGTACTTATACTGTATTTACTTCAAACCTTACCAATTAAGATACCATCCCAGTATTTTAAACAGGTCAATTCTTTATTTATCAAATTTATATGGGCACATAGGAGACCACGCATTCCCAGATCCCAACTATCTATCTAAACATAGTGGCGGTATCGCACTCCCAGACGTACTTAAATACTATCAGGCTGTACATCTGGGGCGACTCAGACTGGAGATGGGAGAGAGAGATGAACTGTAAGTTCACAACTAGTCAAAGACAAAACCTGATTAGACTCTCGCTGAAATCATCTATCTGCATTAAGATCCAGGAGACTAATTACAAAATATTGACACGGTGGTACCATACTCCACAGATGCTACAAAAAATTTTACCCTGAAAAGCCAGATCGCTGTTTGAGATGACTGGAGGAGGGAGGTACGATGCTACACATTTTTTGGTCCTGACCAAAGATAAGACCATATTGGAGGGAAGTACGGAACACTGTTCAAAAATTCACAGATTATAGTATACCAGAGGATCCAGCTTTTTTCCTATTACATGTTACGACTATCCCAGTTAAAAAATATGAGAAATCTATTTTACGACATTTAGTAAATGCTGCTAAAGCATGTATCCCTCTTACGTGGAAAAACACACTACCTCCTACTGTCAGATGCTGGCTTCAGAAGGTGGAAGAGATCAATAAGATGGAAGACCTCATACTTTCAGCACACAACAAGCAGTTATGGAGACGGTGGAATATGTTTATCCTCTCTGAAGAAGGTTTGACCTTGCTTAACTCATAATTGTCAGGCATAGGTATCACAACTAGATACCTGACGATTATCTATTTATTATCTATCCCCCCCCCTCTTTTTTTTTTTTAATTTATTTTTGTTTTTGTTTTAGTTTTTGTAATTTAGAAAATGTAAAACATATAGGGCGACCCCGGGTATGGGGATTCAATGTGTTTCCTGTGGTAGTTGAAATATCAGCGTTAATTCTCACTGGATGTATATTGAGGGTGCTATGAATGATCTGATTTCTATTTTTGGTCTATTGTTCTATTTCCATAAATATATCTGTTAAAGTTATTGTGTATATATGACTGTTGTGAGAACCTAGTTTTGCCTTTGATGGTTAAGAAATAAAATATTTGAAAAGAAAAAAAAAAATATTCAAAAAAAAGGTAAAATACAGCAGGAACGGTCTACGTTCATACCCTCCTTCATTGACGTGTTTCACGTTTTGCAGAAAGACTGCACCCATACAGGCATATGGCTCACCATCATTTTCAAAAGGAGACACTTTCCTTTCACGGCGAGGTTGTATCAGGCCAACTTTCAAGAACTTCCAAGCAGCCATCCCCAAAGGATTTGGTAATTGACTGAAATCTTGAGCCGAAAGGCGAAGGGATGAAACGTGACATTTCCAAGATGTTTATGTGAGAACAAAGGCCGCCGTCATCTAAATAACAGAAGTAGATTTCTCAGGCACTCCTCATTACAGTCTTCTGAAGATTCACAATGGTAGAGCGTTTGAGACAAAACCAAGAAGCTGCCTGATAGAGGCTCTGTAAGTCTGGCAGACTGCTACTTAAAAGGGAAACTCCAGTGGATTTTCACTGCGTAAATACTTTGAGTTCTTAGTGGAAAGTTTTCCAAAAATTTCATGAGCCCAACATATTATACTTTTGCTGTTTCACATTTGCATTTTGTTATTTCAGCTTCTCCCTCTGGTTCAGCAATGAACAGATATCAGAGGCAGTTTCTGACATCAGTTTCTAAAAATTCTAGCTGCCTGGCTCTCATTAAAATTGACCAGCCTTAGACAAGTGTGCAGATCAGGAGTTCTGATGTTACTGGTTGCATAATTTTGGATCAGTGATTTCCAGTACTGATTACAGGCATAACATTGTGATAAGGTGGTCTACTCTGTTAGCATACATATATCTCCTGGTAAATAATCATTTGCTGAAGGTTGTGATCACAAAATTGACAGTTCTTTAACAGTAGCAGATATTTCCCAGAACTCTGTATCCGCACTAACAAAGGGCTTGAAGTGTATGTATAGACATGACATTTTTTTTGTTTTGTTTTGGATAGAGTAAGCACATTTATGAATGTAATCAGCAAATAGGTCAACCTAATGCACATTAATAACCTTATTTCTATGTGTAATTTATTTCTTTAAGTGATTGTAAAGGCTTGCAAATGAGGTGAAACAAATGTTAATGTAAAAAAGAGAGATAGACAAATAATTTCACAGTAACACACTAAATTTTTCTACAAAACTCCCAATTTAACATTGTGAAATGATAAACATAAAACACCCATACATAATCAAAAGTGTCCATATGGCATATCCAAAACATATATATGCTCCAACATATGCAAATCAATATGGTAACACAGTCCATGAAGTGATGAAAAAATAGTGAAACAAAAATCTCGTTGATCCACCAAAATCCTTCAAAGTGACAGGTGCCAATTCCACTCCCTTAAGAATAAAACTCATCAGAGGCTGTTGTCATTCACTCTCATGTCTGGTAAATATCGCCTTATTAGATGTTATTGCAGAGCCGCTTTTACACGCCAATCTCCATCCAGATTAATAAAGACACTCTTCACATGTGGGGATAGAAATTGAGACAGGGCCTCCAATAATGTAAAAACACCTTAAAGTAATCGGTTTAATAAAGTAATGCACTTACTCATAAAAGATTCCAAATCGCCTTGTTAAAATTCCAAAACACGCCAGGTGACTCAGTGTTGCAATCTCCTCATAGTTTCCTTTGTACACGTGGAGTCACCATCTCAGGGTTGCCGTGTAGCCTCGTTCCAATGCGTTTTGTCACTTTGGACTTCGTCACTCTTTTTTACATTGACATTTGTGTCACCTCATTTGCATGTTTATTGAATATTAAGTGGCAGCACAGACAGATGTTTTTCATTAGCGCAGTGCGCATACATAGATTGTTATTTTAATAAAATAAAAAAACAACATTTACAAAGAGGTTATACTTACCTGCTCTGTGCAGTGGTTTTCTACAGAGCAGCCCTGATCCTCCTCTTTAGGGGTCCCCTGCTGGTGATCTGGGCTCCACCCCCCTGCCGAGGTCCCCCAGCCCCATTCCAGAGCCTGGCTCTGTGTGTCTTTAACCACTTGCCGACCGCCTACCGCATATATACTGCGGCAGAATGGCACGGGCAGGCAGAATCACGTACCCGTACGTGATCTGCCTCCCGCGGGCGGGGGGTCCGATCGGACCCCCCCCCCGGTGCCATCGGCGGTCGGCATTTGACTGGGAGCGTCTGGAGGCGAGGGGGAGACCATCCGATCGTGGCCCCCCCCCTCGCGATCGCTCCCAGCCAATGGGAATCCTCCTCTGCCTGTGTGTCGTTTCACACAGGCAGAGGATGTGATGTCATCTCTCCTCGGTCTGGCAGTTTCCGTTCCAGCGCCGAGGAGAGAAGACAAGTGAGTGCACAACACACACACAGTAGAACATGCCAGGCATACTTTACACCCCCGATCCCCCCCCCAATCACCCCCCCCCCTGTCACAAACTGACATTAGCAGTATTTTTTTTTTTTTTTTCTGATTACTGCATAGTGTCAGTTTGTGACAGTTACAGTGTTAGGGCAGTGAGTATTACCCCCCTTTAGGTCTAGGATACCCCCCTAACCCCCCCTAATAAAGTTTTAACCCCTTGATCACCCCCTGTCACCAGTGTCGCTAAGCGATCATTTTTCTGATCGCTGTATTAGTGTCGCTGGTGACGCTAGTTAGGAACGTAAATATTTAGGTTCGCCGTCAGTGTTTTATAGCGACAGGGACCCCCATATACTATCTAATAAATGTTTTAACCCCTTGATTGCCCCCTAGTTAACCCTTTCACCACTGATCACCGTATAACTGTTACGGGTGACGCTGGTTAGTTCGTTTATTTTTTATAGTGTCAGGGCACCCGCCGTTTATTACCGAATAAAGGTTTAGCCCCCTGATCGCCCGGCGGTGATATGCGTCGCCCCAGGCAGCGTCAGATTAGCGCCAGTACCGCTAACACCCACGCACGCAGCATACGCCTCCCTTAGTGGTATAGTATCTGATCGGATCAATATCTGATCCGATCAAATCTATACTAGCGTCCCCAGCAGTTTAGGGTTCCCGAAAACGCAGTGTTAGCGGGATCAGCCCAGATACCCGCTAGCACCTGCGTTTTGCCCCTCCGCCCAGCCCAGCCCAGCCCAGCCCACCCAAGTGCACTATCGATCGATCACTGTCACTTACAAAACACTAAACGCATAACTGCAGCGTTCGCAGAGTCAGGCCTGATCCCTGTGATCGCTAACAGTTTTTTTGGTAGCGTTTTGGTGAACTGGCAAGCACCAGCCCCAGGTTAGCGCCAGTACCGCTAACACCCACGCACGCACCGTATACCTCCCTTAGTGGTATAGTATCTGATCGGATCAATATCTGATCCGATCAGATCTATACTAGCGTCCCCAGCAGTTTAGGGTTCCCAAACACGCAGTGTTAGCGGGATCAGCCCAGATACCTGCTAGCACCTGCGTTTTGCCCCTCCGCCCGGCCCAGCCCAGCCCAGCCCAGCCCACCCAAGTGCAGTATCGATCGATCACTGTCACTTACAAAACACTAAACGCATAACTGCAGCGTTCGCAGAGTCAGGCCTGATCCCTGCGATCGCTAACAGTTTTTTTGGTAGCGTTTTGGTGAACTGGCAAGCACCAGCCCCAGGCAGCGTCAGATTAGCGCCAGTACCGCTAACACCCACGCACGCAGCATACGCCTCCCTTAGTGGTATAGTATCTGATCGGATCAATATCTGATCCGATCAGATCTATACTAGCGTCCCCAGCAGTTTAGGGTTCCCAAAAACGCAGTGTTAGCGGGATCAGCCCAGATACCTGCTAGCACCTGCGTTTTGCCCCTCCGCCCGGCCCAGCCCAGCCCACCCAAGTGCAGTATCGATCGATCACTGTCACTTACAAAACACTAAACGCATAACTGCAGCGTTCGCAGAGTCAGGCCGGATCCCTGTGATCGCTAACAGTTTTTTTTGTAGCGTTTTGGTGAACTGGCAAGCACCAGCGGCGTAGTACACCCCGGTCGTAGTCAAACCAGCACTGCAGTAACACTTGGTGACGTGGCGAGTCCCATAAGTGCAGTTCAAGCTGGTGAGGTGGCAAGCACAAGTAGTGTCCCGCTGCCACCAAAAAGACAAACACAGGCCCATCGTGCCCATAATGCCCTTCCTGCTGCATTCGCCAATCCTAATTGGGAACCCACCACTTCTGCAGCGCCCGTACTTCCCCCATTCACATCCCCAACCAAATGCAGTCGGCTGCATGAGAGGCATTTTCTTTATGTCCTCCCGAGTACCCCTACCCAACGAACCCCCCAAAAAAGATGTTGTGTCTGCAGCTAGCGCGGATATAGGCGTGACACCCGCTATTATTGTCCCTCCTGTCCTGACAATCCTGGTCTTTGCATTGGTGAATGTTTTGAACGCTACCATTCACTAGTTGAGTATTAGTGTAGGGTACAGCATTGCACATACTAGGCACACTTTCACAGGGTCTCCCAAGATGCCATCACATTTTGAGAGACCCGAACCTGGAACCGGTTACAGTTATAAAAGTTAGTTACAAAAAAAAGTGTAAAAAAAAACAAAAAAACAAAAAAACAAACAAAAATATAAAATAAAAATAGTTGTCGTTTTATTGTTCTCTCTCTCTTTATTCTCTCTCTATTCTCTCTCTATTGTTCTGCTCTTTTTTACTGTATTCTATTCTGCAACGATTTATTGTTATCATGTTTTATCATGTTTGCTTTTCAGGTATGCAATTTTTTATACCTTACCATTTACTGTGCTTTATTGTTAACCATTTTTTTGTCTTCAGGTACGCCATTCACGACTTTGAGTGGTTATACCAGAATGATGCCTGCAGGTTTAGGTATCATCTTGGTATCATTCTTTTCAGCCAGCGGTCGGCTTTCATGTAAAAGCAATCCTAGTGGCTAATTAGCCTCTAGACTGCTTTTACAAGCAGTGGGAGGGAATGCCCCCCCCCCCCCAACGTCTTCCGTGTTTTTCTCTGGCTCTCCTGTCTCAACAGGGAACCTGAAAATGCAGCCGGTGATTCAGCCAGCTGACCATAGAGCTGATCAGAGACCAGAGTGGCTCCAAACATCTCTATGACCTAAGAAACCGGAAGCTACGAGCATTTTATGACTTAGATTTCGCCGGATGTAAACAGCGCCATTGGGAAATTGGGAAAGCATTTTATCACACCGATCTTGGTGTGGTCAGATGCTTTGAGGGCAGAGGAGAAATCTAGGGTCTAATAGACCCCAATTTTTGCAAAAAAAGAGTACCTGTCACTACCTATTGCTATCATAGGGGATATTTACATTCCCTGAGATAACAATAAAAATGATTTAAAAAAAAAAAAAAATGAAAGGAACAGTTTAAAAATAAGATAAAAAAATAATAATAATAAAGAAAAAAAAAAAAAAAGCACCCCTGTCCCCCCTGCTCTCGCGCTAAGGTGAACGCAAGCGTTGGTCTGGCGTCAAATTTAAACAGCAATTGCACCATGCATGTGAGGTATCGCCGCGAAGGTCAGATCGAGGGCAGTAAGTTTAGCAGTAGACCTCCTCTGTAAATCTAAAGTGGTAACCTGTAAACGCTTTTAAAGGCTTTTAAAAATGTATTTAGTTTGTCGCCACTGCACGTTTGTGCGCAATTTTAAAGCATGTCATGTTTGGTATCCATGTACTCGGCCTAAGATCATCTTTTTTATTTCATCAAACATTTGGGCAATATAGTGTGTTTTAGTGCATTAAAATGTAAAAAAGTGTGTTTTTTCCCCCAAAAATGCGTTTGAAAAATCGCTGCACAAATACTGTGTGAAAAAAAAAAATGAAACACCCACCATTTTAATCTGTAGGGCATTTGCTTTAAAAAAAGTATATAATGTTTGGGGGTTCAAAGTAATTTTCTTGCAAAAAAAAATTATTTTTTTATGTAAACAATAAGTGTCAGAAAGGGCTTTGTCTTCAAGTGGTTAGAAGAGTGGGTGATGTGTGACATAAGCTTCTAGATGTTGTGCATAAAATGCCAACAAATGCCAGGACAGTTCAAAACCCCCCCAAATGACCCCATTTTGGAAAGTAGACACCCCAAGCTATTTGCTGAGAGTCATGTTGAGTCCATGGAATAATTTATATTGTGACACAAGTTGCGGGAAAGAGACAATTTTTTATTTTTTTTATTTTTTTTGCGCAAAGTTGTCACTAAATGATATATTGCTCAAACATGCCATGGAAATATGTGAAATTACACCCCAAAATACATTCTGTTGCTTCTCCTGAGTATGGGGATACCACATGTGTGGGACTTTTTGGGAGCCTAGCCGCGTACGGGACCCCGAAAACCAAGCACCGCCTTCAGGCTTTCTAAGGCCGTAAATTTTTGATTTCACTCTTCACTGCCTATCACAGTTTCGGAGGCCATGGAATGCCCAGGTGGCACAAAACCCCCCCAAATGACCCCATTTTGGAAAGTAGACACCCCAAGCTATTTGATGAGAGGTATAGTGAGTATTTTGCAGACCTCACTTTTTGTCACAAAGTTTTGAAAATTGAAAAAAGAAAAAAAAAAAAATTTTTTCTCGTCTTTCTTTATTTTCAAAAACAAATGAGAGCTGCAAAATACTCACCATGCCTCTCAGCAAATAGCTTGGGGTGTCTACTTTCCAAAATGGGGTCATTTGGGGGGGGTTTGTGCCACCTGGGCATTCCATGGCCTCCGAAACTGTGATAGGCAGTGAGGAGTAAAATCAAAAATGTACGCCCTTAGAAATCCTGAAGGCGGTGCTTGGTTTTCGGGGTCCCGTACGCGGCTAGGCTCCCAAAAAGTCCCACACATGTGGTATCCCCGTACTCAGGAGAAGCAGCTAAATGTATTTTGGGGTGCAATTCCACATATGCCCATGGCCTGTGTGAGCAATATATCATTTAGTGACAACTTTGTGCAAAAAAAAAAAAAAAAAATTTGTCACTTTCCCGCAACTTGTGTCAAAATATAAAACACTCCATGGACTCAACATGCCCCAAAGCAAATAGCTTGGGGTGTCTACTTTCCAAAATGGGGTCATTTGGGGGGGTTTTATGTCATCTGGGCATTTTATGGCCTTCAAAACTGTGATAGGTAGTGAGGAGTAAAATCAAAAATGTACGCCCTTAGAAATCCTGAAGGCGGTGCTTGGTTTTCGGGGCCCCGTACGCGGCTAGGCTCCCAAAAAGTCCCACACATGTGGTATCCCCGTACTCAGGAGAAGCAGCTAAATGTATTTTGGGGTGCAATTCCACATATGCCCATGGCCTGTGTGAGCAATATATCATTTAGTGACAACTTTTTGTAATTTTTTTTTTTTTTGTCATTATTCAATCACTTGGGACAAAAAAAATGAATATTCAATGGGCTCAACATGCCTCTCAGCAAATTCCTTGGGGTGTCTACTTTCCAAAATGGGGTCATTTGTGGGGGTTTTGTACTGCCCTGCCATTTTAGCACCTCAAGAAACGACATAGGCAGTCATAAATTAAAGGCTGTGTAAATTCCAGAAAATGTACCCTAGTTTGTAGACGCTATAACTTTTGCGCAAACCAATAAATATACACTTATTGACATTTTTTTTACCAAAGACATGTGGCCGAATACATTTTGGCCTAAATGTATGACTAAAATTGAGTTTATTGGATTTTTTTTAGAACAAAAAGTAGAAAATATAATTTTTTTTCAAAATTTTCGGTCTTTTTCCGTGTATAGCGCAAAAAATAAAAACGGCAGAGGTGATCAAATACCATCAAAAGAAAGCTCTATTTGTGGGAAGAAAAGGACGCAAATTTCGTTTGGGTACAGCATTGCATGACCGCGCAATTAGCAGTTAAAGCGACGCAGTGCCGAATTGTAAAAAGTGCTCTGGTCAGGAAGGGGGTAAAACCTTCCGGGGCTGAAGTGGTTAAGCCGCTCAGCCCTCCCCTGCTCCCTCGTCACTGGCTCTAATTGACAGCAGCGGAAGCCAATGGGGAGTGACAGAGTATCTGAGCCAATGAGGATGAGAGAGCAGAAGACTTAGCCTCATGCACATTGCTAGAGCAAGATCAGGCTCAGGTATGTATTTGGCGGTGGGGTGGGGAAAAGCATGCAGAAGGTTTTTCTTACCTTGCTTAATGTAAAAAAAAAAAAAAAAAAAACCTTCTGCCAAAGTGCTGAATTTATGCTCAATTTCAACATATAAAAAAAATAAAAAAAATTGAGTGACAGTGTAAAAAACAAACAAAAAATAAACCCGTAAATTCTTTAAGTGCCCCTGTCCCCTGTGCTTGCACGCAAAGGTGAACACATGTGTCAGTCACCCACACAAACAGCGATGGTTCCACACATGTGAGGCATCACCGAGAAGGTCAGATCATGAGCAGTAATTCTAGCACACCTCTTCCCTCCCCTCTACCCAGCGGCATCTGCCAAGCTTGTTCTGATCAGCCAATGGGCATACGGAGCCTGGGAAACATGGTGGGGACAGTGGCATTATTATCACTAATTGGAGCTTGCCTGGTCTTTGGCTTAGTGCAGAGTTGGAATTACTTGCAGATGTAGTTCTGTCTGATATGGCAGAGTCGCTGGCCCTCAAAACATGATGCTCAGTATCCTTGTTATGCTTGATGGTAAACAGAAGCACAAAGCTACTAATTTAACAGCTTTTTCTTGATCCTAGGGTGTCAGTAATTTAACCTGCACCCAATCAAAAGGTCTGAGGGCTGTCTTGGAGGGGTGCTGGCATGCTTTATAATGTTCCAGTGAACACACCCTTAATGCCATCTCTATCCTGGGTACATCAACATTCCCATATGACAAGGTTTTACAATCCGAAGACCATTTTATTTAGCAGAAAGAAATTGCAATTAGTTAGATCTGACTATTTCTGTTACTGACCTGTGAATTCTGTTGAAAATGAGGGTGGCACGGTGTTCAGTACTACTCCCCTATTCTCTCCACACAGAGTTTTGGGTTCCTCAGACCTCACCATTTTATTACTAGGCTTAACAGTTGACTTTTGTAGAACGGATCAGTGACAATAGTAATCGGCAGAAATTATGAGTAGTGTATGGCCACCTCTAGTGGGCCCAGACACAGAGTGTTCAGGTGCGAGGTACTACTGCTTTTATATTTTAGCTGCTCTTCTATTGCATGGAGACAGAAGTGGTAATTAGTTGTACTCAGCCATTTCAGCAGCTTCTCTTTCCCCCCCCTTTAAATTAGATTTCTCTTTTATTCATGGTTGCATAATTTGTACAGCGAGCATTATTGCACAGATTCTTGGTGAAAGCACAGCACTCATGGTGTCACCCTTTGTCAGATACAGAACTTGTCTCTGGATCTATAATCCATCACCAGTCAATCTGTCCTATAACACCCCCTCCACCCCACGAGAGCCAAGTCCATACACGCATACATCATGAAATTTCCTGAAATTGCTGCAGCATACATTCAACAGACAAGCACAGAACAGTCACAAACAGTGCTGTAGGTGTGTCTAGTGCTATGTGCAAATTATTGTCCTGCTGGGTTCTCCTGTTCGAGTGCAATATGATGGGTCCTGGGCCTCCATCTTGGTCCTCTTCAGCTGGCTGCCTTTTCTGGGTGCAGTCAACCAAAATCAAATATATATAAAAAAAAAAAAAAAAAAAAAGTAGAAAAAGTTAAAAAAATTCCAGCAATACTGATTTGGGGAAGGGGTGGAGCATAAAAAGAAAACTGTTTTGGCATTAAGCTCCGCTTTAACAACTTGAGTACCTGTTATACCCTTTCATTTATAGGCCATTTTTTCAGCTTCCATTGCTGTGATACTTTGACAATTACTTCATCGTGCAACACTGTACCCAAAATAATGTTATATAATCTTTAGGAACCAATAGAGTTTTCTTTTAGTGGGATTGTAGTTTTCAACTACGGTATATAAAAATGTAACAAAAAAAAAATCTGATAAAAAAAAAATGCCAGGACAGTACAACCTCCCTACCCCCTCAAAGGCCCAATTTTGGAAAGTATACACGCACTAAACACTATTTTTACCACAATTTTGGAAATTAGGAAACATGCTGGTATTAAGGGGGTTAAACTACAGAGCTTGGTCATGGTGCATTAGGATATATTAAATGTACAGGTCTTACACAGAGGGATCAGTAGATGGAGATGAAGGGGTTATTGTACAGATATGGAGGATAAGGGAGGTGAAGAGTTCCTATACAGGTCACAGAGAGACCATGTGTACATCAGATGTGTATGGGGGTGAGGGGGTAAAAGGGTTAAACGTTACTTGAATGTTCTACAGCTTTGATCTCTACAGTGCTCAGGACAGGAACTAGTGCACACGGAGGAAGGGAAGGACTCTTAGATGTAAAACACAAACAGTTTACAACCTAGATCAATGTAATTGTAGCCAAACGAGACCAGCTAGGTTCACAAGCATTACCAGGCAGGACAGCCACCTAAAGGTTTATAATGGCGCTGGGTAAATTGCAGGTCAACACTGAGCTGTTTTTAGAGGTGGTACAAAAGTGTTGAAATACACAGTTGAAATGTATTGCAAGATCTCCTATCTACCAAAGGGTTTTTAATTTTGACAGCACAGCCAAGAGGGCAACACCACTTTCTCTGTTAAGAGTTTGGGTATTGGACAGTGAAGGAGTAGCAGTACACTGATAAAGTATCAGCTCTGCTTACTCTGCTGCCTGGGGCAAACTGTCTTCTAGTACCACCCTATCTTCTCCCATTCTGCAGGCAGGAGATTACTGGTGAATCATATCAAGGTTCAAGTACTTATGATAGCTGTATATAAAACCATGGCTTTTTTCCAGCAGAACATGGGGGAACACAGTTCCAACTCCTGCAGCACTGAGTGGGGTGTGCTGGTGGGTCTATTGATTTCAGTTGCTGAAGGATCTGTTGTTGCTGGGGGGTCTATTGTTGCGGGAGGGGGGAATCTATTGTTGCTGGGGGATCTAAAATTGCTGGCTGCAGAGGATCGTGTTCGGAAAGTGGGTAGGGGATGGAGACAAGGGGTGATTTGGAAGGGGGAAATATCTGCACCTATTCTCTGAGGAAAAAAATAAAGGCCCAGTGTAAAACACATTTGTATAGAATACACAACTGCAATAAAATGTGGTCTGTTATATCTGCTTTAAGTTCAGCTAGGAACCTGCAGCATGTTCTTTATGCTACATCAAAGTAGCTGCAAGCCGCCATCCCTGGGAGCAGTCTGGGACCTCAGAGACACAAATAGTTATCAGCCATGATATCGCACTGATCACTTTGAAACCAGGAAAATCTGCCGCTATTGCAGATTTTTTTTTAGTGTTCAGTCCCACTATGTATATTTCATCAAAAAGTTAAAAAGATCGTTCTTGGCGGAAAATCCAACTGAAGTCCAAATCTGTATATTCCCTCAATGGGCTGAACAATTTTATATGGTTACAGAGAGACTGAAAGAAAGAATCAAAACTATGGACTCTTCATTATTTTAACTTAACCCTGATGGGTGCTTAGATCTGTATCAAAGACTTTTCTGCATAGCTACATGGTCTTCAAGATGCTGCTTGCTTAGGTGTCTCTGACACCTCTGTGGCCTTACAGAAACTGATGTATGTTTAGCACCCTCCTCTAGTTTGACTGCTATGCAAATTTTGTTTTTGGGCTACACTATAGTGCAGTGATGGCGAACCTTGGCACCCCAGATGTTTTGGAACTACATTTCCCATGATACTGAACCACACTGAAGAGTGCATGAGTATCATGGGAAATGTGGTTCCAAAACATCTGGGGTGCCAAGGTTCGCCATCACTGCTATAGTGTGTGCAAAAGTGATTGATTGGTCTGGTCTGCTTAGGGTTTCCTGAGCTGAGAGTTTGATTTCTCCCACATGCCTCCAAAATACATTTCCAGAGTATAGGGCAGGAAGAGTCAAATGATCAATGTGAATATTTATCATGCCCTGCCAGTCCTTGGAAGGAAGCATCCAGAAGGTGGCTGGGGAGTTGATAAATTTGCAGGAGGCCTGGGCAGAGAGGTCTTTCCCTCAAGGGAGGGTTCCAATTCTCTTGGGGCTGCTACCTCTGGAGGCAGCTCCACTAAAGGCAAGAAGCTGCAGTCTAGGCCTCAGCAGGGTTTGGCTGGGCTGAGGGCCTGGGGAAGTTTCCCAGATGGTTAAATTTTCTGGAGGGCACTACACTGAAGTCTTGGTCTGGAGAAGGATCTAGTTGATCTCCCTCACTTAGGATCTACCTGCAGATGCTGAGTGGCAGACAATCCCTGAGACACTGAATTAAGACCTTGCTGGGGACTAATAGTTGTGCAAGTGCTATAAGGGAACTAAGTGCGTGAAGTGGCTTTATGGACTGCTGTTGTAGGGTCCTAGATATACTGGCCATTTCCTGCTACCTCCTGCTAGAATATTAGAGGAAAGTTTGCCTTTGTATTGTGGTTACTGATCATTTTGGAGTATCCTGTGATCCTAAACCCTTCCCCTGTTAAGGTTTTTGATGCAATAAATATGAAAAAGACGTCACCTATCACCCTAGATGAAGCCTGAATTGTGTGTGTGTGTGTGTGTGTGTGTGTGTGTGTGTGTGTGTGTGTGTGTGTGTGTGTGTGTGTGTGTGTGTGTGTGTGTGTGTGTGTGTGTGTGTGTGTGTGTGTGTGACTGTGCTTGTGACTGGCAGCCTCTGTACTATTGTGGAAGACCTGGGTACATTCTCATTGGCCCCTTCAGGGGTGAACGCTACATATATGTATTGTCAGATCACTGGACTCATGAATAGCATGCAGGTGGACTCCATTCAGCTAGTTACCTGACTTCATGGCCTCATTCAGATGGGGGAAGGTGACTAGATTGCAGTGTTCAGATGCTGCTGAACGCTGCATCTGGACACAGCAGCACCCTGCACTATGGAGGATGCATACAAACTAGATGATTAACTGCATGCAGTATGTGCGTGGCCAGAACTGCCCACCTTGAATTCAAACTGTGTCCAGGGCCATCAAAGTTCCTAATCGCACATAATCACTTGAATGAGCATCTACATGAGAATAGCAGGGGTGCTGGCCATTAATTTGTACAGGGCACAAATCCAGCCACAGCTGTTCACACACAGAGTGTGCATGGAGGTAGCTACTCCGCAGTTAAGAAGCACGGGTTTGGCCACTTGTCTACATGAGCCATAAGGCAATTGGTTGTACCATAGCTTATATAGCAGTTTTTTTAAATCAAATAGTCGAACAATAAAACCAAAACTATTTCGTTTATAAATCATATGAAAATGTATACACCTCCATACAAATACACATTGCTTATTAATAATAATTTAAAGCCCATCTATGGCCATTGACCATCCACCACCAATACCCATTCACACATTATATATTGGAGATCGGGGAGATATTAGCGCTTCAATCATCCTGACATCATAGTTGATATGGTGTCAGAATGATTGAAGTGCATTATTTAAATTACTACATTGTAATATATAATGTAATAGTTCAACTCAGCATAATGCTCACTTTAGCCTGCCAACAGGTGCAGCTTTTCACTGTAGCCTGCCACAGCCACCAGATGCAGCATGTCACAAGCCTGCCACAGCCACCAGATGCAGCATGTCACTAGCCTGCCACAGTCACCAGTGCAGCGTGTCACTAGCATGAGCCAGGAGTATGCAGTACAGGAGGTGGATCCAAGAGCGGTGATGTGGGAGGTGATGCAGTCTCTCTGCTCTCCGGCTTTAAACAGGGCACGGACTGGCAACGGTCTGCAGCTCAGGGGTTGGGGACACCTATCCTAGACAATCAGAGTAGAAGTTTACCCCTACTGCCTCACTGCCCACAACTTTCTGGGACACATCACAGGTCCCAGGAAGCTGCAGGTCCATTCACAAGGGATTCACAAAATCGCAACGCGACTCGAGCATTTGCAGTGGGGAACCAGCTGTGAATCCAAGATGGTGGCGCCAGGGACCTGAAGACTGCCAAAGAACTGACTCAATTGAAGACAGCACTGGACCCCTGGACTAGTACATGTTTATTAAAATTCAGCAGCTACAGTATTTTCTTTTTCCAGACTGCAGAACCTCTAATGCCGTGTACACACGGGCGGACTTTGACGGACTAGGTCCGGCGGACTTTCCAATGAACGGACTTGCCTACACGCGATCAACCAAAGTCCGACGGATTCGTACGTGATGTCGTACGACCGGACTAAAATAAGGAAGTTCATAGCCAGTAGCCAATAACTGCCCTAGCGTCGGTTTTTGTCCGTCGGACTAGCATACAGACGAGCGGACTTTTAGACCAGACTCAAATCCGTCAGAAAGATTTGAAACATGTTTTATTTCTAGGTCTGTCTGACTTTTGGGGAAAAAAAAAGTCCGCTGCAGCCCCCACACGGTGGAATTGTTCGACGGAGTCCGGTCCGCCGGACCTAGTCCGTCGAAAAGTCCGCTCGTGTGTACGCGGCATAACTCTAATAAAAAAAACACACACACACACACACACACACACACAGCTTTTCTGCTAGACTAAAGTTCTTTAATCCTCACTTGTACAATTAGCTATTCCTACTCTGCAAAACACAAAAAATTCTTTTGTAGCCTAAAATATAATTTCTAAAAAATGACAATCCGTATATGTCGGGAAGGGGGTTTGAAACAACCGTCGCCGTGAAAAAGAGAAAATGATGTTTTGCCTTCAGTGGGAATTAAAATATCTTTAAGACAACAACGCTGACAAGTGCGTTTAGTTGTGTAATTAAGCCGTGTGTTTTCAAAGCCACCAATAAGACAGAATTAGCCGACAATTTCATACATTATTCATTATTGTCAGGGAGCCTGGAACTTCCAGGCTGAAAGCAAGACAATTTTTTCACTCACTCGTGTGCTACCTTCTCTCCAAAGGAAATGAAGACAGAATGTTGCAGAATCGGGTCAGACGCATATTTTCACACATTCAGTGACGTTGCAATGTTTTTGGTGCTGTCAGCCAGCAGCTGGATGTTATGAAGGTCCAGAGTTATTTGGACAAAGTTCTTTACTCTTGTAGAGTTGGAACCAAAAGTTTTGGGATAGAGTAGGGAAGAGTTTAACATTGTTTCCATCTGTTTTTTAATTTTTTGTCTGTGTTACTGCTAAGGTAAATTTTCCCCTCACTTCCTGTCCCTATGACACCCACACGAGAAAATCGGGCAGGCGCTTGTCACAGGGACAGAAATGCAGCACTAAAAATATTTTCAGTAGTTCTAAATATCAGTGGCGGCCTGTCTATGCGTGGTGCCGCCCCCCTAATCTACATGCGGGCACCGGACGCATGGATTCCAATGGGTGTTTTTTTTAGAGCCAGAGGCTCTAATAGGCTTCAAAAAAGTTGCGACAATCCCGAATTAATATTTGCTGCTATTGTCTTCCTAATTCTCCTCCTGGCCGATCAGGAAGCGGGTCCTGAGACCCGTCACCCAATTGCCCAAGAGGAGAAGCAATCTTATTGGCCACTGAGGAGGAGGAGGGAGGAGACACAGGGGAAGCTGCCGTGAAGCATTTGGAGGAGGAGACGTAGGGTCAAGCCCCCGCCTGGTGGAAGCGCTGCCAACGACCTAGATGGGGTAAGTGAGGGGCTGGTGACGACCAACCTGGGGGGGTTGCCCGTGACCCGACAGACCAGGTGGGGGGGTGCCGTCAGGTGGATAGTTTGACGCCACCCCCCAAAAAAAAAATACCACCAGCCAGGGGCGTTGCTAGGTCTACAAAAGATCTGTGGCTGGAGCCCATAGCAGCGTAGTAAAGAAAGTCATACGCTTGGGCAGGCATACACATATACAGTGGAGACGGAAAGTATTCAGAACCCCTTAAATTTTTCACTCTTTGTTAAATTGCAGCCATTTGCTAAAATCATTTAAGTTATTTTTTTTTCCTCATTAATGTACACGCAGCACCCCATATTGACAGAAAAACACAGAATTGTTGACATTTTTGAAGATTTATTAAAAAAGAAAAACTGAAATATCACATGGTCCTAAGTATTCAGACCCTTTGCTCAGTATTTAGTAGAAGCACCCTTTTGATCTAATACAGCCATGAGTCTTTTCGGGAAAGATGCAACAAGTTTTTCACACCTGGATTTGGGGATCCTCTGCCATTCCTCCTTGCAGATCCTCTCCAGTTCTGTCAGGTTGGATGGTAAAAGTTGGTGGACAGCCATTTTTAGGTCTCTCCAGAGATGCTCAATTGGGTTTAAGTCAGGACTCTGGCTGGGCTATTCAAGAACAGTCACGGAGTTGTTGTGCAGCCACTTCTTTGTTATTTTAGCTGTGTGCTTAGGGTCATTGTCTTGTTGGAAGGTAAACCTTCGGCCCAGTCTGAGGTCCTGAGCACTCTGGAGAAGGTTTCCGTCCAGGATATCCCTGTACTTGGCCGCATTCATCTTTCCCTCGATTGCAACCAGTTGTCCTGTCCCTGCAGCTGAAAAACACCCCCACAGCATGATGCTGCCTCCACCATGCTTCACTGTTGGGACTGTATTGGACAGGTGATGAGCAGTGCCTGGTTTTCAACACACATACCGCTTAGAATTAAGGCCAAAAAGTTCTATCTTGGTCTCATCAGATCAGAGAATCTTATTTGTCACCGTCTTGGAGTCCTTCAGGTGTTTTTTATCAAACTCCATGCAGGCTTTCATGTGTCTTGCACTGAGGAGAGGCTTCCGTCGGGCAACTCTGCCATAAAGCCCCGACTGGTGGTGGGCTGCAGTGATGGTTGACTTTCTACAACTTTCTCCCATCTCCTGACTGCATCTCTGGAGCTCAGCCACAGTGATCTTTGGGTTCTTATTTACCTCTCTCACCAAGGCTCTTCTCCCCCCCGATAGCTCAGTTTGGCCAGATGGCCAAGGATGATCAGAAGAAATGGACAGCACCTGAGTTAAATATATGAGTGTCATACAAAAGGGTCTGAATACTTAGGACAATGTGATATTTCAGTTTCTTTTTTTAATAAATCTGCAAAAATGTCAACAATTCTGTGTTTTTATGTCAATATGGGGTGCTGTGTGTACATTAATGAGGAAAAAAAATGAACTTAAATGATTTTAGCAAATAGCTGCAATATAACAAAGAGTGAAAAATTTAAGGGGGTCTGAATACTTTCCGTCCCCACTGTATATAATATAGGTGTGTGTATGTATGTATGTATGTATATATCCCCAGAAAGCCTCCCACTTGCATCAGGGTCCCCAGAGAGCCCCCCTTACATTAGGGTCCCCAGAGAGCCTCCCCCTTAAATCAGGGTCGCCAGAGAGCCCCTCACTTACATCAGG
Source organism: Lithobates clamitans (assembly GCA_037952925.1). NCBI lineage: Eukaryota > Metazoa > Chordata > Amphibia > Anura > Ranidae > Lithobates > Lithobates clamitans. Next base: position 2,096,773 of record JBBGZY010001144.1, read on the forward strand.
GTCCCCAGAGGGCCTCCCCTCCCCTCGGGGACCCCTGCAGAGACTCTGGGCTATGGGTGCCAGATTCGGGGCTATAGCCCCAAAAGCCACCCCCTAGCGACGCCACTTCCACCAGCCACCAATGCTAACCATGTCTGTGTTGCAGGGTTTTGGAGAGAGAAATCTCTCCAATAAGGCCACTAATAGCAAATAAAATCTAAAGCTTCGTACACATGATGAGATATCAGACTAATGATAGTTTTTTTTTGCATGCTAGTCTCATATCGAAAATGAAGAGGTTACTCAACTTATGAAGATGACAGAATACAAGTGCAGAAGTCATGTAATGTATTGTATTGTTTCGTAACGTATTTTTTTTTTTTTTCCCCGAGCATTTGTAGAATTCTTCTTCCAATTCTCTTCCGACTAAAGTTGTACTGATTAAGTGAAAATCTCATGATCTGGTATTGTACAAGAAAAATTTTCATGTTTGTCCCTTCATATAATTTTGGATAAACTGTCGTGATCGGCTCTTGAAAGCTGTGTACGAATTATAAGATTATCGTACGATCGCTTAGAAAGTGGTATTTTCCCATACGATTTTCTTATCGTGTGTACTGGCTTAAAAGGGGTTGTGAAGGTTCAGTTTTTATTTAAAAAACAAAAAACAAACATGTCATGTTTACCTCTGCTGTGCAGTTGGTTATGCACAGAGTGGCCCCGATCCTCCTCTTGTGGGGTCCGTCCACGGTGCTCCTGGCTCCTCCTCTTCTCGAGTGTCCCACCGGAGAAGCACTCTCCGACAGGAGGTTGTCAGTGTCGCCCGTTTGGGGGGGGGGGCTTGTTTGCCGCCCCCCAAAAAGAAAAACTCACCAGCCACCACTGTCTGCCCATTGGCTCAATCCTGTGCTGCACCACTAAGCAGAAAGCATAACGTGTGCAGATAGGGTTTAGAGTAAAAACTGCACCTGGCTCATTTAGGTAAAGATCATAATACAAAGAATTGAAATCCATAGCACTTAAAAGTGCTTCCAAAGCCTTAAGGTTTTGTTTTACCTTAATGCATTTTATGCATTAAGGTGAAAAACCTTCTGAGTTGCAGGTAATATTCAACTCCAATTGACCTCAGCCAGGTTTGCTGAAACCTGCTCAAATCCATCCCAATTATGTTTGCCTCATCACCAATGCTGTATCCTGGCCTAGGCCGACAAGGCCCAGGCCTGGGGCAGCACTTTGCAGGGGGGCAGCACGGAAAGAGTCCCCGCCGGCTTGCGCTACATTGTTAGTGTAGCGCCAGTCTTATGGGGCGGACTGGGCTGAGAGGCACATTAGTCTAGCGCCCCCATAAAGCAGCTGCACTGCTTCCGGTATGCGGGCAGTCGGCATTCTGCAACGGGGGGGGGGGGGGGGGGGACGCCATTTCTAATTTTGACTGTCCTATCATCCTGGACCAAAAACCTTCTTCACGGGGCTATATGTTTCCTCTCCATAAAATTATCAGAAATTTGTGCTTAACCACTTGCCGCCCGCCATATAGCAGAATGACAGCGGCAAAGTGGTTGTGTTATCCTGATGACGTGATAAGGATAACAGAGCCGACGTGCGCCGACACACCGCAACTCAGATCGTGGTATGAAGCCTCTAATAGATCATTATGTGAACCAGGAAGTGCCGGTAAACGGCTTTCTTCGGTTCACACTGACAGGGAGAGCTGATCGGCGGCTCTCCCTGTCAGAGGGGGGGGTCTGTGCTGATAATCAGCCCATCCCCCATCAAAAGGTGCCCATCAGCTGCCAATCAGTGTCCAACACCTGCCCGCCTGTCCCCATAATAAACTGATATCAGTGCCAAAAAAGTGCCAATCAGTGCCCCATCAGTAATGCCTGTCAGTGCCCCAAAGTGCCAATCAGTGCCACTTGGTAATGTCGCTCAGTAGCTCCTCATCAGTGCCGCCTATTCAGTGCCACCTATCAGTGCCCATCAGTTTTTTTTTTTTTTAAATGGTCTCCCTTTTTTCGTTTATAGCACAAATATTAAAAACCTGCAGAGATGATCAAATACCACCAAAAGAAAGCTCTATTTGTGGGAAGAAAATTATAAAAACTTAGTTTGGGTACAGTGTTGCCATGACCACGCAATTGTCATTCAAAGTGCGACAGCATTGAAAGCTAAAAATTGTCCTGGACAGGAAGGGGGGGAAGTGCCTGGTATGGAAGTGGTTAAAGTAGAACTAGAGGCAACGATTTTTTTTTCCATTTTGGATAGAGTAAGGGAGGGTTTTAGCCCCTGTCAGTTTATTTTTTACCATCCCTGTCTCATTGCAGAGACTTCCCTTCACTTCCTGCCCCATAGCCAAACAGGAAGTGAGAGGAAATCTATGCAAATTAAGGGAATCCATTCCTCCCCCAGGCCCTCAGAACTAGTGACCCCACTTGAAAATTCCAGGGCGGGTCTTAAACAGCAAGGGGTGTATCCTTGGCAGGAAGGGGTAGGTCATAATTACATTAGGGGGTGCACTAGTTTAGTCAGGCCTAGGGCAGCACAAAACCTAAATACACTACTGCTTATCACTACTAGTAATAGCAAAAAATATGTTTAACAAGTGAAAAAAAAAATTTTTCACAGCGTTATGTTGTCCTGGAACTCTAGGAGGAACATTTTTGAGAGTTAGACCCTCTACAGTACCTATGAACTCAACCAATTTCTCCTTCCTCCTTAATGTGCAATTAATAGAAAATAACGTGGTTAAACTAAGATACTAACCAAATGAGCACAGCAGGAGGCAGAGCTGAGAACTCCGGTGTGCACTCAATCTTGAATGAGAGACTCAAAATCAACTGGCAAACCGCAGACATCTGCCTAAAATTTATATATCGGTTTTGCCAAATTGATCCTTTAAGTGACATGTGAATCTTCATTCTGTTGGAGGAAAATTGTACTAAGTGCAAGATTGTACTGTTCTGCTGGCACAATACAAGGAATCTTTCTGATTAAAGCAACAAAAATAGAGGTAGAGGAGAGCTTTGATAGTCTGCAGATGAGTCCATTAGTTTTCTCTGCAGTCGGAGCAGAGGGCAGAGAGCAGACAAGGTAAAAGTAAAACTTTTCTCTTCTCTTATACTTTGTTCCCAACATGCTCCATTAATTCTGTAATTAGACATTAGGGCTCGAGTTCCTCTCATAGTGTAATTAGCAAAGTCATTTAGAAAATGAATAGAAAAGCAGTAGCGAAGGACAATTTTAGAACCTCTCTATAGTAGCCACAGTAACAACAGGATGTAGCATTACTGTGCAGCATGCCATTAGTTTAGAGCGGATCACAAATTGCACAAATAAACTTAAAGATTAGGTGACTAGCCCTGTCTTCACTTATACAGTGAGTGGACAGACCATAAACATGGTTGGAGAACTCGCCTTCCACTCTCTAACTTCTCCACTCTCTAACTTCTGAAATACTCTGTGCTGCTGGGGACCTCTGTTGATCTATTAAAAAATGGAATCAAGCAACCATCACTTTTTTACAAAAGGTAAAAAAAACAAAAATAGTACAATTGTACTTAAGCAGAAAACAAAAGATATTATAAAAACATATGTACATCTATGTTAAATATGTATATGCGAGTAACGCAGTGAAGTTCGGTGTAAGGTTTTATCGCCCTGCAAGAAGTGCTCTTTCTTCCACTCGAACGCAAACAGTTTACCCATTTTCACCACGGAAATATCACTTTCCATGCAAAGTATTCCTTAATGAAACGAAATGAGGAGATTTGGAGTGTTATGAGGGTCGTTGGGCCTTTCTGGAGATCGTACTATCACCCCCAATACATCGAGGATAGTTGATGCACCAGATATGTTCTGGAGGGCTTTTCTATATACAGGCTTCCCTTGATCCTCTGTACCGGGGGATCACGGGTTTCCGGTAAGCAGTAACCCCTTACATTCTGGTGGTGGATTTCTGCACTAGCTCTTCATTCAACGGTGAACATTGCACCATTTATGGATGGACACTAATTATTATTTTAGTTCACGGGTGTAACTGCTGTGTGGGCCCTTTGGACACTATCTAATCTGGCCCATTATTTCTGACATGTCATCATTTTTTGGATAATTTCACACACCTATAATACATAAACTTTTTAGGTGTTTGTTATTTTCATTTTTCATTTTTGTGATACTTTTTTGTTGTTCACTATATGGTCATACAAATTTGGATATATGACCTCTTTTGTTATCAGATTGGTGTATGAGAGCACTTCACTTTATGCATTTTTTCATATGTCTAGCGCGATTCTACATTTTCCAATTTGATTACTGTATTTATGTTGTGCAGGAGAATTGCTGCTGGTATTGCTCACATGGTATTTCACCTAACCATTGGGATTGGGTATATGTGTTTTATTTTTATTGACCTTAGCGCAGTTTTTTCTTTTTCTTTTTCTATATATACATCCTGGCCATTAACAAAGCCTAATGACCACCCACAAAAAATACTGCAGAAACGTACACTATTTGCATGTTGGCATATGATGGACAATATAATCCACCTTACTGTCAGATTTCATATTGTCCCTAACATAAAGCTTAAGTGGAAGCAGAACCAAGCCAGATCGATAAAATTAAGAAGGATCTTATTCAATTTAATCAGTGGAGTTCCACCTACTTTTACAACTTGGCCTTAAAGGAAAGACCACCCCTTCACCCCTTGTTTTTCATAACAATTTTTTTTTCTTTCCTGAAGTACATAATGTACTTCCGTCCTGGCTCGGCCACGGCCTGACACTGGCAGACAGACACTGGCAAGATACAGACAAGATTGACATACAAATAGATCAGAATCAGGTAGATGTTGATCAAATCAACCCTTTCCGTCTAAATTTTAAAACAATTTTGAATTTAGGCTCCAAATGCAATGCCAAGTAACTTATCTTTTCCTGGGACATGTAAACCCATAAACCCCTTACCTTCCCTTCCCAACCAGAAAAATCCACTCTTCTCCCGGTTGACCTTGGAGCAGCAGGATATCAGAAAGACCACCTCCTCTGCTTCGTCTGTCCCAGTGAGAATCACAGACACATGGTCAGCATAGGCCACAATCCTCACCAGGGAACCCCACTGGTATTCCACATAATGCTGCTCTCTAGCTTCTTTATGAAGCAGTCAGTTGAGAACACATATAGCAAAAGAACTTGCTGACAACCATGGCACACCCAAGAGCCAATCTTTGACAGACCCAAAAAGCCCAGGCATTTAAGAGAGCTACGAGCATTCAGAAAGATGTCCTGTTATATAATGCTAGATGATATGTTATTACCACATTTAACAGTCAAGGAAGCCATGATGCCCCCTGCCAACTTGAAACTCAGTGTGAAGATGAACGTGAAAAGAAAGCTGGTTAATGAGATTTGGACAGCCCTGGGTCTTTTTGAATGCTGGAGGACTGTTGCCTGACTGTCTGGGGTGGGGAATTCCTGTGGCTGCTAGTCATACTGATAAGACTTGTCTAGGTGCCTTGCTGTTAATTAGAATACCGTTTAATTATATCACTGTTAGCTGTTAATTGGATTGCTCTTTAAAGTTTGCATTGTTCATGTGGTAAATTGTGGACAAGGAAAGATTACTCCTGCGCTTGTGAGGGTCTGTTTGGGTTTGAGAAAAGTAGTATTGTGAACTATAGCAAAGCTGAAAGAGATGGTGTTGCATGTCCCGCTGCCCAGAAAATGACCCCGGGGTGGTCAAGTAAGGCTATATGGAGAGTGATGGATGAAGGGCGCGTGATCAATTGCTCACATCAAAACGTATAAAATTTATTCATATGAAAATAGAAGCCAATAAAGGCAAATAAAAGCAATTAAATAATACCAATACTACATATCAATACAAACAGGTAACAAAATATAAAAAACATGGAAATTTAAAGATAAAAATGGGTTAAAAGTATCATGAGCCCATATTGAGGCGGGTGTTTAGAGTTGGCTGACGCGTTTCGAGGATAACTTCTTCATCAGAGCCTTTGAGAACCAGGGCGCAGTCTCTATGTATTGATACGTAGTATTGGTATTATTTAATTGCTTTTATTTGCCTTTATTGGCTTCTATTTTCATATGAATACATTTTATACGTTTTGATGTGAGCAATTGATCACGCGCCCTTCATTGTTCATGTGGTGACTGCCCCTATTTTTGAAGTGTATAAAAAAAACCTGTATTTTCTGTTCAATACAGTGGTTCCTTTGGTTTTTACCTCAACATCTTGTCCGTGTATGATGCTTGGGGTAAAGGGCTGGTATTAGCAATCTGTCTGCTAAAAGGGTTTGGAGGGCTGGAGGCACTGTTTGGCATGCGATTTGACAGTTCACAATCACATGACAAGTTGCACCCCATTGTCAGCAATGGAACCAAATTGCCGCCACTTAAGTCGCAGCAACTTTAAAAAAGGTTCCTGCACTACTTTTTGCTGATTTCATTGAGACTTGCTTAGACTTGTGTTGTATGAAGTGGTAAGGCGCAAGGAAATCGGCAGTGCAAATCGCACTGATGTGCGGCTTTTAAATCGCGCTGAAGTAGCGCAATTTCAAAGCCACACCGCTGTAAATGGGGGCTCAAACTCTATCCTGTAATACTCTATACTTCTGGATGACTCTACTCCATCCTCACCACTTGCCTGATGAAAGGGCCCTGAGATGTTGAATTCTTATGTGATCTTCTGATACAAGTTAGAGCTTTGCAGCAAGCTCCTAGGTGACGGATACCAGCAGCTGTTGCAGCACCCTGCACCCACATGGTATAATCCGGTGTGGTGTCCACTGGAAATACGGTTCTTATTACTTTAAACTTTGCGCTCTTAAAATATTCTGTGTTGATGGGGGTCTCTGCTTTGCTTTCTTTTCATTTCTGAATTATCAGTCCGCTCATTCAAACGGTTACCAGTATGTACCAGAGACTGGTGCTCTTGAACACTTTTTCCCCAACTTAACAAAAAAAAAGTATGAAAATAAACAAAAAACAAAATGCAAAACTGACAAAAATCCATCAACCTCTAAAATCCCACAGCTGTGTAACTCACTGCTTGGAAAGCTCCAATCAGATCTACATATAGATCAGTAATTTAAAATATAATTGCAAAATATCACACAGTGAAAACTAGCAAAAAAAGAAAGAAAAAAAAAAATAGGCCGTCACTGTTTATTTATTTATCTTGCTGGGAAGAGTGGGTGCTAAACTCTTCTTTTTGCAGATTTATGAGCGGATGGAACATACAGAAACGCATTAACATAACGGCACGTCAGCACTTTCCCCTCCAACAAAATGCGCCTACATGCAAATTAAAATGGAGATATTAGAAGAGGCTGAGGAAATTTTATGATCATTAAGGTTTGTGACAGGCGCACACTAAATCCTGCCGTGTCGGCTCGTCCGAGTTAGGTGTTCCCGAAAAAAGTAACTGTTTGTCTGCTGGTTGTCAGCAGTGCATTCTGGAGGGTTTTAATAACTGTGTGGTGCCATTGGCAGCCATTCTTTCGGGACATCATAGATTAGTGTTTACATACACTTTAGAGACCACTAACAACTAGCTTCTCTTCTTTGCTCTGTTTTGGTCTAAAATACATCATTGAAAGCATTTTGTTCTATTTGTTTGATAAGTGAAAGAAATAGCTGTTGATCCTGCCAGGGCTCTTGTGTGCTGCCAACTCCCTGTGCTCCCTGCCTCCACTGATTGTTATCTGTTACATTGTTACCAGCAACATCTGCAGACTACAGAATGCCTTTTCCCTAGGTTATGGGATTTTTAAGATGTCCTGTAATCCTGTCCCAGGATAACACCACTGTCATAGGCGTGTGCAGGGGGTGTTCCAGTTGTGCCTGGGCACACCCTAATCACTATTTCGATTGTCCATTTCCTTTACTGCCTGGCCTTCCCCCTCTTGTTGACCCCGCAGTGCTGCTGGATTCCCTCCTCTCCTCCCGGCTGCTGCGCGGGATGTTTCAGGATGGAGATCAGGGGAAGGGGCTAGCAAATATGTAATTTACTGACCCCTTCCTTTTCTAAATGAACACACTCGCTCACTGTGCCCTTCCTTTTCTAAATGAACACACTTGCTCACTGTGTCCATTCATAAGTTAATCGCATACCTCCCAACTTTTTGAGATGGGAACGAGGGACACTCATTAGCAAAAGTATGTAGGCATAGGACACACACACACCCTGCCACGCCCCCTTAAAAGGAAAATTATACAAAAAAAAAAAATCTTTTTAAAATCTTTTTTCTACCACTACTATTCCTTTATAAAATTTACAAATGCAGCAATTTAGAAATTGTATGAAAGGTTTAGTACTATGAAACACTTTTTGAAAAAGATAATAAGTGCATTTTATATACTATGTGAATCAGACCAAAATGAGGGACAAAATAGGGAGGGACAGAGGAAGTTTGCTCCAAATCTTGGACAGTCCCTCAAAATCAGGGACAGTTGGGAGCTATGCAATCACAGTAAACTGTGTTTACTATGCTTCAGTTTGTGAATGAACAGGAAGCCACTCAGCACAGGAGCACTTCCTATTCATTCACTGTCTAGTACAGTGGAGGCTGCAGAGAAATGCAATAGGCTGCGCACACCTATAAACACTGTGTTGTCATGCTAAGACAGAAATGGGTGGATTCAACAGGCATAAAAAAAAGACAGAAAAAAATTATTGCAATATACAGTTGTGCTCATAAGTTTACATAATCTGGCAAAATTTATGATTTCTTCAGATTTTCCAGAGAATATGAACAACACAAAAACTTTTCTTTCACTCATGGTTAGTGTTTGGCTGAAGCCATTTATTACCAAATCAACTCTGTTTATTTTTTTGAAATCATAATGACAACAGAAACTACCCAAATGATCCTGATCAAAAGTTTAAATACCCCATTTCTTAATACCATGCATTTCCCCCTTTAACATCAATGACAGCAGGAAGTCTTTTGTGGTATTTGTGGATGGGGCTTTTTATCTTCTCAGATGGTAAAGCTGCTCATTCCTCTTCGCAAAAAGCCTCCAGTTCCTGTAAAATTCTTGGGCTGTCTTCCATGAACTGCACATTTGAGATCTCCCCAGAGTGGCTCAATGATATTGAGGTCAGGAGACTGAGATTGCCACTCAAAAACCTTCACCTAATTCTGCTGTAGCCATTGACAGGTTGACTTGGCCTTGTGTTTTGGATCATTGTCATGCTGGAATGTCCAAGTACGTCCCATACGCAGCTTCTTGGCTGGTGAATGCAATTGTTCCTCCAGTATTTTTTGATAACATACTGCATTCACCGTGCCATCAATTTTGACCAAATTTCCTGTGCTTTTGTAGATCACACATCCCCAAAACATCAGCAATCCACCTCCGTGTTTCACAGTAGGCCTTTCATCATAGGCCTTGTTGACTCCTCTTCAAATGTAGTGTTTATGGTTGTGGCCAAAAAAGCTAACTTTTGGTCTCATCACTCCAAATGACTTTGTGCCAGAAGGTTTTAGGCTTGTCTCTGTTCTGTTTGGCGTATTTTAAGTGGGATACTTTGTGTCATTTGCGTAGTAATGGCTTTCTTCTGGCGACTTGACCATGTGCAGCCCATCTTTCTTCAAGTGCCCCCTTATTGTGCATCTTGAAACAGCCACACCACATGTTTGCAGAGAGTCCTGTATTTCACCTGAAGTTATTTGTGGGTTATTCTATGCATCCCGAACAATTTTACTGGCAGTTGAGGCTGAAATTTTAGTTGGTCTACCTGACTGTGATTTGGTTTAACAGAACCCCTCATTTTCCACTTCTTGATTACAGTTTGATTACTGCTGATTGGCATTCTCAATTTATTGGATATCTTTTTATATCCTTTTCCTGTTTTATACATTTCAACTACCTTTTCCCACAGATCCTTTGACAATTGTTTTGCTTTCCCCACGACTCAGAATCCAGAAACGTCAGTGCAGCACTGGATGAAAGATGCAAGGGTCTGTCAGGAGTCCAGAAACTCATTGAACTTTTATACACACACACACACACACACACACACACACACACTAATTACAAGGAAACAGATCACAGATGAGGATGGTTACCTTTAATAGCCATTCAAACCCCTTTGTGTCAACTTGTGTGCATGTTATCAGGCCAAAATCACCAGGGTATGTAAACTTGATCAGGGTGATTTGGGTAGTTTCTGTTGTGATTATGATTTACAAAGAGAAAACACAGTTGATTGATAATAAATGGCTTCAGCCAAACACTAACCATGAATAAAAAAAATGTTTTCGTGTGATCATTCATATTCGCTGAAAAATGGGCAAGAGATCATAAATTCTGTCAGGATATGTAAACTTATGAGCACAACTGTATGTTTGTTCTTGACTTTATAGGTTCTTTAGGTTTGCAGGCATTTAAAATGAAGTACTATACGAGTTAAACAGTCATCATAGAAAAAAAAATACAAATTTTAAAAGAACTTTCAGAATAAATCAGCTAAATAGATTCCATATGCATCAAAACAAAAACGGTGTGCAAAGGGTGTTTTTTTTTTAAGAAGCAGCCACAGCCTGACTAGAAAGGCTGTGACTTGTTAGCATGCTGTAGAGAGGGCCCCTTGCTCTCTGTAAGGAAGTGGTTGTCTTTGAGGTCCAACAAGTCCCATGAATAGTCAGGTCAATAGCCCTACATTTAGCAGAACCCATGCTCCCTGCCTATTGGACATTTCCAGCTCTGCCTCAGCAGGGGGCGTGACAGACCTCTGCTTAGAGACCACCGCTTCTACACAGAGAGCAAGGGTGATTCTCTGCAGCATGCTGGCAGGAGACAGGGGTTTCAATTCAGGATGTGGCTGCTTTCTAAAGAAAACAAACCTTTTGTTTTGATGCACCTGGAATACATTTAGATTTTTTCTGAAATTTTAGCATAACTTTAGGCAATACTTGCAGCCATTTGCGGTCTCTGGAGAAATCGATCCACGCAATTGGAATTGTTTTTCATCCATCTGTCATCCTATAAATTATGTTTAGCAAGTCTTTTTTCCTTAAGATGACAATTTTACTCACATTTCTAAATCTACTTAATTCTCTACCCATTCACATCCCCCACTCATTTTTTTAATTTCACCTCCAAACTTTTCACTAATTTTGTGTATGCCAATAGACATCCTCATATCAACCTGAGGGTACTTATTCCTGAAATCCCATGGCAAACTTGCGATGTCCAATTTAACCCTATATCACACTGCTTGTAACCTTGTCCACTTGATAGGCTAGAACAGACATTCACATAATAAGGCCTGGGTGAGTCTAAACCTGAGCTTTAGCTGTGTCATCAAAGTCAGTGATATTGAAGTAGGATGGCAAATTGGCCCTTGGGACATAAGATCCTGATGATCTGGCAATGTTCACAAAGTCTGCCTGAACATTCAGATGATGACATTAACTACTACCAGGAATCTTACCAGGTTGGTGGACCACATCTGCCTTGGCCAGTCCAGAGAAAAGATGAAGTTTCAGGGGAGGAAAACATAGATCAGAGTGTACAGATCCCATGGAGCCATCCAGAGAACCCGCTGTTTCTGCTAAAGTGTTCCTGTACCCAGAGACAATCCTGTCTAGTTTGTTGTTTAACCTGAAGATCAGGAGGTCTTTCCCCAACAGGAGATCATCTAAGTGTCTCACAAAAGGGCGATCACAGTAGGGCTAAAACTTGGGCTAGCACCTTAGTGAGCTCCAGATGAGAGGCCAGAAGTTGGGGCCACCAACTAGGGGTGTAGGAGCCCCACATAAAAGTGAATGAAAAGCTAATGCCCTGGGAAAAAATGGGGACACGTAGGTATGTGACCTAGGTGTTCACAGAAGTCTCCCTGGTACTAGGAGGTGGATTCTGTTAGTATTTTCTGTACTATAACAAGGACTGTCAGAGGTCTGAGATCCAAGATGGGGCGGATCCCACCATTGGCTACATGAAAAATGAATAGGTTAGAAAACCCAAACATTGGCGATGCAAGATGTATAATCATTTATTAAAAAGGTTGCCTCCCCATATTGGATTATACTTAAGATTGACGCTCCCCCTCGGACATACAGCTGGAAGCTAAATCCGTTTTGGCTGACGGTTGTCCCTGACCTGGAGGATGCGGCCAATGAATGGGAGTTCTTCTTCCACACAAACAAGGACACGGCACCCCCCGAGATTATATGGGACACTTTTAAAACCCATGCCCGAATGATCTTATCACAACGCATAGCCCGGTACCGCAAAACCTCTTCCCAGATTCTCACACAAGCAGAACACTCCCTGGCGGAGGCAGAAAAGAACTTCACAAACGACCCCTCCGCACTAACAGCAGACCAATTAAAATTACAGGCAAGAATAGTGAATAACCTATACTTTGAAAAGGCTGATAGGAAAATCTTTTATAACAAACAAAGACACTATGAGTGTGGGGAGCGGGCGGGGCGACTCTTGGCATACCTAGCACATCTGGACCACAGACCTCCCACGGTGGTGGCACTTCGGTCTGCGGCCGGCGGGATGTTGACAGATCCTGATGACGTGGCCAGGGAGTTCCGCGACTTTTACGCATCCCTATACTCATCCAGTGTAGACACCTCTGTAGAGGCAATAAAGACCCTGCTATCCACCATAGATCTCCCCCACCTTACACAACTTCAAATAGATCAACTAGAGGCCCCCATTACCGAAAGTGAAGTCACCAAGGCTATTTCATCGCTTAATACCTCAAAGGCTCCCGGGTCTGACGGGTTGCCCTTGGAATTCTATAAAACGTATAGCGAGGCACTGACCCCAAAACTCTGCAAATTATTTTCCAATATATTTAAATCTGAAACCCTTCCCCTGTCTATGCGCGAAGCCAATATAGTACTGATACCCAAACCAGGGAAAAACCCAGAGCTCCCAGAGTCATACCGCCCGATATCTCTCCTTCAACTAGATATAAAAATCTTGGCCAAGATCCTGGCGCTCCGCTTAAATACAGTGATCCTTTCACTAATTCATCCGGACCAAACCGGTTTCATGCCAGCTAAAAACACGGCATATAATTTGCGCAGACTCTACATGAACGTCCAAGCTGAACATGACACCTTGGGTTCCAGGGTGGTGGTGTCCCTGGACGCCGCAAAGGCGTTCGATTCCGTTGAATGAACGTATTTGTGGGAATGCCTCACAAAATTTGGGTTCGGACCCCGCTTTATCAAATGGATCCGATTACTATATCAGAGCCCTTGCGCCAGGATCTTGGTCAACGGAAAGGTCTCGGAATCGTTCCCTCTTTCGAGGGGCACTCGGCAGGGATGTCCACTTTCTCCCCTTTTGTATGCTCTAGCGGTAGAGCCCCTCGCTGCATCCCTTAGAGCACACCCAGGTGTTATGGGACTCACTCGCGGTACCCTGATGGAAAAAATTAGTTTATACGCTGACGACATGCTATTATACCTTGCAGACTCAGGCATGTCTTTACAATTGGCCCTAGAAACAATTCAAACCTTCGGCAATTACTCAGGACTGAAAATTAACTGGGACAAGTCCCAGATCCTCCCCATAGATGTCAGTGTACCTACCAGAGAACAGTCCAACTCCCCACTTCTTAGAGTCAGCAAGATGACTTACCTGGGGATAGTGATAACTCGATCACCAGAAGACTACGTACGCCTCAACTTAGAACCCCTAATAGCAGTACTAAAACGCAAAACACAGATATGGGCCAAACTACCCCTAGGGGTGATGGGTCGAGTCAACCTAATTAAAATGGTCCTTCTTCCCAAATTTTTATATGTACTATGGCACGCCCCGATCTACTTACCCCTGCGAATATTTAAATCCATTGAGGCTATTCTCAACTCATTTGTATGGGGATCAGGCCGTCACAAACTATCCTGGCAAACGTTGAAAAACCCGACAGAATTGGGGGGTGCGGCTCTACCGGACTTCAACCTTTATTACCTGGCGGCGCAAATGTCCCAGTTTTTCCACCTAGATAAACATGACAAACAGCGTTGCCTGTCCCTGATCTGTGCTCCACGGGGACCCCGAACTTCACACCCCTTTCAAATTCTTTTTTTAGGCCCTAACAAAGTGGATAACAAAAAAGGAATGCTATACCATTACTGCAGGGTGTGGGAAGTAGTAAAACACAAACTTAAATTGCCGCCTACACACTCCCACACGCCACTATGGGACAATCCTGAACTGGGAGAACTCCACAAGGTACCGAATCCAGAATTATGGCTTCAACACGGCATCGGATTTTGTCAGATGTCTACCAGGACAATGCTTTACAATCTTTCCAATGCCTTAAAACAAAATTTGATCTCCCAAACAGTATGTTCTCCAGCTCCGTCACGCCCTCCAAGCCCAGTTTGGTAGGGCCCCTCCTGAGGTGGAACGCGCAGATGTCTTGCATATTATATTGGGCACCGAGCATTGCAAGCTCATTTCAGAATTCTATAACTTGCTGCTAAGACCCATTGCGGTCTCCATTGCATACGGGTTAAAAGATGTATGGTCGGGGGACGTGGGGGAGCTGGAGGACGACGAATGGGAAGATGCCCTGGAGACTTGTAAAAAGGTCTCCACCAAGCTGTCGGACCTCCTCACACACCTGTACATCCTTCACAGGGCATATTTGACACCCCATCGTATAGCCAAATACAAACCAACCCAAAACCCTAACTGCCCCCACTGTGACAGCCCATCCAGCACTTTCTTTCATCTTCTGTGGCAATGCCCAGCGATACAAGACTACTGGTCCCAGATAGTTAGATTTATCCACGACGAAATGGGATCCCCACTCACACTATGCCCCAAACAATGCCTATTAGGTATATTTCCAGACCCTGACTCGGACAAATATCACAAAATATTCCTTCAAGAAGTACTCTTTACAGCTAGACTACTAATAGCCAGAAAATGGCTACAAGCTACCCCTCCCACGTGTCAAGAATGGATATCCAACATTAACAAAGTCCTTCCTTATAAAAAGGAAATATATGCCCACAGGGGATGCCCAACCAAATACGGCAAAGTATGGGATGCTTGGCTTGAAAGCGCCTCTACCTGTAACACAACCGCAGAATAACTTATCTTACAATAAAATCTCCCGCTGAAATATAAAAGTGTGGACATACTAACCATGTGTTCTAGATTTGAGGTGGCACACCAATAATTGATACATGTTTGGTAAATCTTTTACATGTTTATTTTCTTTTATTTGCCTGTATGTTAACTGACGAGACTATTCTCAAATGTGACATACATAACACTCTCCTGTATTATTGATGACTATGACCTGTATGTACAACTATGTCTTTTGATCTTTCAATAAAAACACCACGTTAACTGGAAAAAAAAAAAGGTTGCCTAACCAGCACTGCACAAACCAGTTAGCGGCCTAAACACTGGCAAGGGTCCAGTCCCACTGCAAGGCTCAAAATATCTCAGACTGCTGTAGCAATAACTCTCGGTGGAGCTGCTGGTTTAAAGCGGGCTGTTACCGTCACCTTTGTTACCTCAATTTCACCAGAACCGGGTATAGGGTCCTGTTGAGTTTAAATCGGGACAATGTAGGCACCAGACACGTTTATTAAAGCATCTTTTCCAATGCTTTAATAAACGTAATTGAAAGAAGTAGCAGGAAAGAGGTAGAAGAAGAGTTGCAGGGAAGTTCAAATACCTTTTCTTAGTGTAGTATTAGGAATTGGAATCTTGTAGATGAATGTACTCTCTTTTTGGAGCTGAATCTTTGCCCGCCTGGATAGGTTTCTCTCACTAACCTAGCAGCCAGTACGCAGCACGAACAAAAGTCTCTGCCACAGACTTGAATGGAATAGAAACCCGTACGATCCTCTGCCACAGGATGTAATGGTTTACGATGAATAGCAAACACAGTACTAGAACCTTTAAGCCGACCCAGCAGTACTATGCGATAGGGTTACTTTAGGATACGACCTCCAACTGAGTCACCAGGCCCCTCTCCAGACCAGCACTCTGCATGATCCTTCCACGACGGGTCCTTCCCTGGGATCTTCTTAGTTGCCCAGCTTCTTCCCTCTAGGACAGACAGCCCAGGACCATTCCCTTGCCGCTGTGGTAGGCCCCAGACAGGCTTCTGGGCCCACCCACATGCTGCAGCAACGTGGGCCTCCCGGTCGGAGGACCACGAGGTAGTACTCCTAGCAAATACCTGTCGGCCAGGAGGGCCAGCAGGTGGAACGAAAATGAACCCTAAAACATGGCGTCGGACCCATAAATACCCTCTCCCAGAATGCAACTCGGAGGACCACCTCCACCGAGTTATCTCCGGGACAGAGGAGCACTCATACACTTTAACGTGTTGCCTTTCCAACACTGACCCATGGTGACAACGACACCCACAGGCACAGTGTGAAACTACATGCAACTCAGCCAAGCTGGAACAGAGGCAAATCTGACTATGTATAAACAGACAACCCACTAAATTTACCTATAAGCAGTAGATTTAAAATCTACCAGCGCTACACTGCTGTTTACAGCCATTGCGATTTTTAACTTCCGACCTCTGTTCACTGTAGTAGCATTGGCATATTTAACTCTGCCCTGCAGTGTTACACAGGAGGGAGGAGAGTTATGAATACATGTGTGCACTCCTTGTTTCCCTGCACACGCTCACTACTTTTTAGAGCCGTATCATCAAATGCAGCTAGGGAAGGTATGGGAAAAGTAATTGTAGCACCCTCCTAGCTAGGTTGCCAACAGTTTGAGGCAAATTTAGTCTTTGGCTCCCCTGTGGACAGTGGAGAAAAGTTTGATTGCTTTCAATAGATTTCTGTTCCAGAATATAGTGGGTGGAAGAGGCAGACCCTCACTTGTATAGTCATACAGCCTCAGCCAATCCCTGGCAGGAAGAATGGACAGTAGGGGGCATGGTGTGTATAAATATAGTCTAGGGTCTGGAATAACAGGGTCCTTATCTTGTGGGGAGAGACCCAGTCTGGGAGCTCTAGGCACATAGCTGAAGTTTAGAGGAGGCCATGTGGGTCCCAGTTCCAGTTAGAGCTAGGGGATTCACATCTAGGAGTTGCTGAAAGCAGTTGAAGAAGGTCCACAGAGGATCTAACCTGGAGGCACAGTACAGGAGCTAGCTGCAGGAAAGCGTTAAAGTAAACAGGACACAGTGAGTTCAAGCCTAAATATATCCTAGGAGACTGTCCTTGGCAACCTTTGGGAAAGTCAATTCATGTTGCCGGCTCAGGCCATACTTTTGCAATGGAGTCCCCTGAACAATAGTTCACTAGTCACCAACTTCAAGAGGTTGGCTGCACCCTGAAGAGACAGTGCAGTTAGAGAGCGTCCTCCATTACCTTTTTGAATTTGTTCTGGAGTATTCCAAGGGTCACCCTGCACCCTACCCAAGCTTAGTAAGCAATAAACCTGAAAAAGACACTTTCTGCCTGGTTCTTATAAAGAGAGACACTAGAAGCTACCGCGTGCATGGCTGCTTGTTTGGCTTGTAGCTGAAAAATACAGAGTAGTTCTCCCCCATGTGACCAACTTGCAAAATACATAAAGCGAGCCTAGAATAAAAGGGGAGATTAAAACCGGTATAAAACCCAAAAACAAAAAAAAATATGTAATTACAGCTTACCAGTTATTGGATGTGGTAGCTATATTCGTTTTCTTTTTTTAGTGTTTTTTTTTTTCTTTATTTTCACCTAGTGATCCTGGCAGTAAGTCTGTTATTTTTCAACAGACCAAGCTATCCAGCAAAATGGTTGAGACAAAGCATTTAAAAATGACACGGGTACTTACAATGGTTACCTTTATTCCTTTATGTAAAACCTTTATCCCAAAAGGAGAAAAAACGGTTGGTGCAACTGCCTAAAAAGTGTTAGCAAGAAGTTGGCTTTAACATGTTAGTCAAGTCTATCTAAATCTGCTAGTTCATGTAACTATACCCCTTCCCCAGATTGACAATGCTGCTACCAAAGGTGCTTCTTGTGGAAATGTATTTAATATGTATTGTCACAGTGTCTCCCAGTGTTAGTTCTCCTGCAGCCCACTCTAAAGAGCGGACTGGGGCAGACTGACGTCAGTTGAGACCCGTTTTGGTAGTGGAAAGCTTCCTGAGGTTGCAGAGAAGTGTTTGTGGAGTGGGGATATGTCCGCCAGTGAAGGGCCCCTGTGCAATACACAGACGATCGTCTTGGGGGGATGTGTTCGCTCTGCAAAGATATTATCGGTTATGGGGGGGGGGGGTGTACGCTTGTGTGCCCCTGTGTGTCTGATCAGCACATGGGGGGGCTATGGCGTGTTCCTGCAGATAAATCTCCCATCCTCTGGAATGGTAGAATAATCTGGGTATGCATTGTTCTCTGAACAATACAGAATAAGGATTCACTTGAACGGAAAAAACGGCAGTCTTTGAATTGGTATGATCGGGGACAGTGTCCATGATTTCAAGGCCAGCCATGCGGCTTTCTTTGTCTAACTGAAGATGATGGCTTACGGGTACAGGGGGCGGGAAATCATACACACTGCCCCTGCCCAGACACGCCCATAGACTCTCCTAGCCATTGTTCATTGGCTCTATTTTTATATAAAGATTGCTCCCATGATCAGACAGTCGAGCTGTGGAGCTAAGGATGTAAGAATGGTGGTCATGTCTGGGTTACTTGGGAAGATACGGGAAAACGGGTTGTACTAAAATGCCTTATACCAAAAGGCTGAAAGTGACATGGATTACATGCAGCATATAGTGGAATTTCCATGACGCTCTGTTGCTCCTTCAGTGGGGTGGAGACACCCTAAGTGTTACTGTCTGGATCTGGTGAAAATAAAGGGGGGGAGCCTAAAAAAGCATATGCAGCAACCACATTTAAGGATTGGTAAACTGCAATATTTTAAACTTAGGTGTTTGGGTTTAATACAAACTGCTTGCTGTGGGGGCACCCAGCAGGAGGAAGGAGCCAGGAGCGCCGGCGGTGGACACAAGGAGGAGGATCCACGGCTGCTCTGTGCAAAACCACTGCAAAGAGCAAGTAAGTTTAACATGTTTGTTAAAAAAAAAACAAGGCTTTAATATCACTTTGAGAAGAACTTCATGGGTATTGTACTTAGAGTGCTGTATTCAGGAGTATGAAATGTGAAACATAGGGGGAGGTTTATTAAAACTGGTGCAGCTGTGCATAATAGTCAATTAGCTTCTAACCTGAGCTTGTACAATTAGGCTTTGGCAATAAAATATGGTTTCTATGCAGAAGTGCAACTGATTTTGCACTCTCCTGCTCTAATAAACAAACCTTAGGGGGGGCGGGGGGGGGGGGTGGTGGAGATTTACCAAGATTGGAGCAGACAGAGTTTGGAGCAGCTGTGCATAGCAACCAATCCGCTTTTATTTTCAGGTTGTATAGTTAAACTTTGAAAATGAAAGATAGAAACTGATTGGTTACCATGCACAGTTTTTTAAAATTTCCTCCAAGTGTCTATAATGTAAGGCTCAGAAGTAAGTAACGCACAGGCTGCTTTACAGAGTTCAACCAAAATTAACCCCTCTTCCCAGTACAAAACGTTTACTCACCCCCCCCCCCCCCCCCCAATCCTCCTAGTACAGATCTCCCCTAACATCCCTAAATCCCTCCCCTCCCAGCCCAAACCCCTCAGTACAGATTCTCCTCCCAGCACAGATGGATCTCCCAGCCCACACCCCTCAATACAGAGACCCCCATAACAGACTTGCCCCCTCCAACACAGACATCCACTACAGGTGGACGTCCCCCCAGCACAGATCCCTTCACCAGCATAGAACCCTCAGTACAGATGGATCTCCCCAGCACAGATCCCTCAGTATAGACTGACTCCCCCCCTCCCCCAACACTGACCAACCCCCTCAGCTTAGACCTCTTAGTTCCAACCAAGGAAAAAGTTTTTGTTTTGGGGTGGCTCTTTTGACGTGCATCCCTTCCATTCTGTGCAGTGGGGCATGAGTGCTCGCCGTACCAGTTGGATCCTTTGGCAGCTCCTGGTCACAGCAATCAGTTTTTTCAAATGATTTCACTGTTACAATGTATTTCCTTTTAGAGTTCCTCCCTCTGTATTCCCCCAGAAGAAGACCTCTACGCATAAGGACAAAGCGCGTTGGGGGGCATAGTATGACTATTTTTTCTATATCATGCTATGTTTTTCTATGTGCACTCACGGCTGTGTTACCATGTACATGTTTTAGGTTCATGTACAGAGCTCATGTTTTAATACATTAATGTCCTTTTTGTATTTTTACTCAAAAAATGTATATTTTCTAAGAAAGATAAGAAAGATTTCTCTGAATGAATTTTTGCTGGCAATAAAACCCCATGGGGAAACCTTTCCATTTCATGCATATTCGGGGAGTGCAGCGCCTTTGATCATATTAATACCACTGCCGTTCCTTTCTATTAGTTCTAACCAATACCCCCAAGAACAGACCTTCCCCAACATCCTTCAGTACAAACAACCTCCATCCCCACAGTTAAGAACCCTCAATACAGATCTCCCTTGCCAGATGACTATATGCAGCGGAGGTTCAGAGTAGAGGGAAGTCCTCCTCACAACTTCGGAGCCTTCCTCTTATTAGAAGCCACCACTGTCACTGAAGCACTGGGGGCAAACTCACTGTTGCAGCTGTCTGACATTTCTTTTGTTGTTTTGCATGGCACTGTGGTGTAATGTCACCCAATACAGCAAATGAAATGCCATGTGGCCACAGCACCTCCAGCAAGTCTTCACCCAGTATAGAGAGCACCCACCTTTGTATGCTACTCTATAGAACTAAATTATTTAAGATCAATATGATCTTGGCTGCTTGTGGCCCTCTGGCACTTACTGTGCAGCCCTCAGAGTCCCTGTAGACAGGAATCTGTTTTGGTGCTTACGGACGTCAGTGAAGGAAAGATGTTCTGTAGAGTGGCTTTTAGTATTTAATAGTTTGGTTTATTTCTTTCACACTATCTAACAGTTTTTCTTTGCTGTCCATCCCTTTACCATTTTCAGGATTTGATTTTTTCCTCTGATCTTCTATAATAGATCTTGAAACATATCAAATGTGGCACAAATAAGAGGGGTTGTAGGAATCCCAAAAGAGGAAGGGACAGGAAAAGCCATAATCACCAGAAGACCTATGTAGTGTCTCCTGAAGCATCTCCCCATTTTCAATTATTCTTATACATGTTCAGTCTTTAACCATCTCCTGTTACATATTTGCAATTTTTCTGCAGCATTACATTTCAAGAATATTATGTGTAGCCCTTTGGTAACATCAGGGACCACACCTAAGGCCCCCTATATCAGGTAAACTGACCACCACTGATCTAACCTGTAATTGTGTGGTATAGAAATCATAGCCTAAAGCTGGTAACACAAACCAACCAATCAGATGTCAGCTTATATTAGTCATGATGAGAGATTACCTGTGAATGGCTGCTGTGGGTTACGGCATTTGCTGAATAAAACACAAGTAGGATAGCCGATGCCAGCTTGACAGCAGATGACATCTCTGGAGCAATAATATTAATGGTTTGATCATCTGCGTTCCTTTCGGCAGCGCCCTGCCAGCAGCGGCAGAGAGGAGCACAAGTCCCTGACGGCTTTTCCAGGATACATTTTAATCGGTGACAGGGAAATTACTGGTGGAGCAGGAATCCAGCACTGATTACCATGTCTGACAGTTAAGGCAGATCTTTACATGCTTTGCTGAAAAAGTTTTAATGTAACATGCACAATTATAGTGTGGGCCACATTCCATGACACCACCCTGTCCACTAATGCAGTTATTGGCTCAGTTAGGGAGAAAACAAAAAACCCCAAAAAATGTCCCGACACATAGGAAAGCAGCAATGCTTTGTTTCTAGGTAATGTTGCTGTATTCATCTCTTACAGCACAGATCAGTAAAATTCAGAATATAAAAGTCAGTGAATGTGAATTTCTCCACCAGGTGTGCAAGAGGAGTGCCTTAAATAATGGAATATATAAAAGGGCAATCCTTCAAAATATAGGACACTAGATAACTATACAGGTATGAGGACCAGGTCAGGTCTCTGTTGAAGGGAGATTGTACCTTGTGTAGGGTGGGAGGGGTGAAAGACAACAGGGTGACTCTCCGGATTTTAGGACAAGCTGACAAGACTGTAGATGGTGACACCACTATCACCTCTTGCAGGTTCCTGCTGTCACTTTCATGCCTCCAATTGGACATATGTAGCACTACCCCCATAGGCGCTGCAAGTGAAAGGGTTCCCCACTGCTGCACAGCCAGTCACTCAGCATTTCCTTCTTTCACCCGGACACAGAAATCAGTCTTTGGCATGTTTTTGTAGTTTTATTAGGGGACGATAACTTGGCTAGTGTAAGGGGTTGTGGGATGCCCAGTGTGACAATTCAACTTCAGGGACACTTCCTATTTACAGATTCCTCTTCTTCCTTTCACCTGCACAAACGTTCGTTATAGAGGAAGAACCACTATGGAGAATGAAAACATTCCAATTTTTTTTGTTGCCAACA
The DNA here is from genome assembly GCA_037952925.1 of Lithobates clamitans. Classification (NCBI taxonomy): domain Eukaryota; kingdom Metazoa; phylum Chordata; class Amphibia; order Anura; family Ranidae; genus Lithobates; species Lithobates clamitans. Next base: position 2,119,282 of record JBBGZY010001144.1, read on the forward strand.
TCCCAATATTTTGTATAATCAAAAGAAAAGTGCGGGACTTTAAGGGCAAACTCTTGTAGACATGTATAATAAAACATACAAAATATGTTATTTAAAGATTTAAAGCATAATGGTGCACATCATCATCATACATAATAACAGTATGGCATATACATTTAGTACCATGCTCAAAAGAGCTAGAGAAACTTTGAAAGAAACACTTCGCCTATAGCCCGACGCATTTTGGGAATCAAAGTACATCCCTTCTTCAGGAGCATAGAGAAGGTAGAAGTGGTTGAAAGTACTCTGAAGCAGAGAAAACTGAACATGCGGTTCAAAAACAAACAGAGCAAAAATTGCGTCAACATGTGGAACACAGTACTGGTGTGTGCACTTTTTATGGCTGGTGTGTTCCACATGTTGATGCAATTTTTGCTCTGTTTATGTTTTTGAACCACATATTGTGTTTTCTCTGTTTCAGAGTACTTTCAACCACTTCTACCTTCTCTATGCCCCTGAAGAGGGGATATACTTCAAGGATTCCCGAGACTGCTACAGCTGGCAGTCTTTCCCCTCATCTGTCCCTGTACCATGCTCATCTACCTCACCATCTCTTCCTGCTCTCTTTTGCTCTCCAAGCCTCTCCAGCTTGAATCCCTCCAACTGCCTCCAGTGGTGGGATCCTTCCAGGCCAGCCTCCCGAGCTCCAGTCCGAGGTAAACACCCCTCCCCCCGCATCGGGAGAACATCGAAGGAAGAACAGAGGGAGAAGCCATCAGCGGAGAGAGGAGAAGAACCGGCAGCGGAAGAAGCCATCATTTTTTCATTTTGGCGAGGGTTCCCCTTTAAGATCCTCAGCGCACAAGCCGCACCGCAAGTCGGATCATCATGGGCTCTCATAGGGAACCATTGATTTTGAATAGAGGCAGAGAAACGCTGCTAAAAGCTAGTGTGGCTAAACGTGCATCAACGCCAATGCAAAAAGCTACTAAAAGCATGTTTTTACAGCTGCTTTTTCCTGGTTTTGGTAGTGGCTTTGCAGCTCATTTTTTCTAACGCCCTGTGTGCATGAGGCCTTCATTTGGATACTTTAACATGCAAGAAGAAAGTTGAAATCAAGCTTGCAGCCAAAGTGGCTCTTCTATAAGCTGACCGCTGGGAGGAACATGGATTGGAGACCAAAAAGGTTGTGCTCCTCAGAAGATTTGGTATGGATATGGATTGGGGGGGTGTGCCGTTCATCTTTTTTTATGTGTCCCCTCCAAAGATAAGGGTTCTGGTATGAATTTAGTATTGCCCTGAGAGTGTTGCCCTGCTTTTTGTTATCAGAGGAAACCACGCTAGCAGGGAAATTTACCAGCAATTTAGACCGCATTTCTTTGTTTTATTTGTAAATGTTGCTTTTGCTTAAGCACATTATATGCATTGTACAGCTGTGCAAGGTTACACGTTTAGGGCATCCCCCAATCATTCTTTTGAAAAGAATTGGGCATTTTTAGGTTTCTCTAAGCAATAAAATCCCTGCTCTCCACCAAATGGTATTTCAAGGGTTTTTTTTTACATTTGCACATATTGCCCAGGGCTGTCCATTCTCATGCCATTTGTTCAACAATCCCTTGCCCATTTCCTTTGAAAGTGGCCATAAATGATTTTAAAGATTTCGCTCTCATTGACTTCAGTGGGGTTTGGATTAATGCTCAGTACAGTTCAGTGAACCTCTAGCAAGCTGAACCCAGGTACATTTAGCCGACTGACAGTACAGTAGTAGGCTTGCTTGTCAGAATTGAAGGATACAGCAGCATCTACTGGCAGCTAAGAATATTGCATCCTATACATTTTTACCAAGCATCACTTTATGAATGCTGACCCCAGCTACAACCCAATTGTGCTATGCAAGTCAATTTTGAAGAGTATACCAGCAATCTTACTGGGAATGTTCTTTTTCTGATTTATAAAAACATTAAAGCCGAACCCCAGAGTCCAGGCAGAGATTAAAAGTAGCTAATTCTTTTTTTATATCAACTTTCTGTAATCCCTGTACAACAGCAGTTAAACTGGGAGATGCAGGTACAGTTGGGCCATTTTTGTTTTTTTTCATGCACCAGACGGTAGCCTGAGTAGAGGACTAGGACTCAAATGTGCTGTCTGATAGAGGTGAGGTTATTAGTGACACCAGTTGGCGACATATCCATGAGTATACAGCCTATCCAATCCCAGAGACCATTGACATTACGGAGATGCTTTCTTCTTATGAAAACACAGCCTATCCATTCACTAGAGACCAGTGACATCACAGAAATGCAATATGTTTATGAGAACACAGCTTATCCAATCACTACTAGTAGGCCAGTGACATCATCAACCAGTGGCGGTGCGTCCATAAGGGCACACGGGCGCCGCCCCCTCTCTCCTGCCACTCCCTCTATCACTGATAGATTCATGCATTGCATGAATCCATCTATGGCCGCCGCTGCCACCCCCTATTCAGGCGCCCAACTCCTTTTCAGGTGCCGGCCGCCTGAATTACAGTGGCAGGGGTTTTTTTTTTTAAGCACCTGATTAAAGCCATAGGTTTTAATAGGCATTAAAAAAAGTGACCTGCAAGCGCCACATTGGGCGCTTGCAGGTCACTCAGCTGTGTTAGAAAAGCAAATGAATATACGCTTTCCTAACACTAAACCGCCTCTCCACCAGGTGCTCGGATCTGTTACCCGTCACCTGATTGGCTGAAACGACAGGCGCTGTGATTGGACGCCTATCAGGCATCCAATCATAGCAGAGGATGGGAAGACAGGGCGGGAGAAGACATAGAGGAGTTGTCCCACCGCCACCGAGACAGGGCAAGTGCAGACGGTGGGTGGGGGGCACACTGGCAGCATTTAAAATGGCACAGTGGCTGCGTTTGATGGGGCACAGTGGGAGCATTTGATATGGCACAGTGTCTAGCGTTTGATGGCACAGTGGCTGCGTTTGATGGCACAGTGGCGGCGTTTGATGGCACAGTGGCGGCGTTTGATGGCACAGTGGCGGCGTTTGATGGCACAGTGGCGGCGTTTGATGCTACAGTGGAGGCAAATGATGGGCACAGCTGCTACGTTTGATAGCACAGTGGCTGCGATTGATAGTACAGTGAGGCTGCAATTGATGGGGGTTTTCTTTGAGAACTTTTCAGTTTGTTTGCGCCCCCCCCAAAAATTTTGAGCACCAGCCGCCACTGTCACCAATACAACATATTATATAGGAGAACACAGCCTATTCATTTTCTAGAGATATTGTACACCACTGACGCCTTATATACCCGAGGACACAGCTTATCCATTTTATACAGACCAGTGATACTTCATATTCGTAAAAACATAGCCTAATCACCAAAGAACTATGACATCATAGAGAATACCACCCCACTTCAATGCAGACAACTTGCTGATCCAGCCAGAAGGCACATTGGATTTAGAAACTGCAGCTTGACTGTTTTGAAAGTAGCAACATGCAGATACATATCACAGTGCAAATCTATGTATATATGCTAAATAATTCATACAGTTATGTATGTATGCACATTTATTAATCATATTTCTGCAATCCTTGTGCAGGTGTGGAGAATGATGACATAGTCGTCCCATGTCTAGAAACACTCCAAGAAAATTACTGGTTTAACACTGGTTTTAGGATTCACCCCACATACATACAGTTGTGCTCATAATTTTACATACCCTGGCAGAATGTATCATTTCTTGGCCATTTTCAGAGAATATGAATAACACAAACTTTTTTCACTCATGGTTAGTGTTTGGCTGAAGCCATTTATTATCAATCAACTATGTTTATTCTTTAAATCATAATGGCAACAGAAACTACCCAAATGACCCTGATCAAAAGTTTACATACCCCACTTCTTAAAGCGTTTGTTAACCCAAAAAAAATGGATCCTGCTCCTTTAAAGCATGCTATATGACACAATGTTTGTCCTGTGTCATTTGGTCCCCTGTAACACCTAAAAAAAACTTGGCTGATCCTGCCAGTTTCTCTCTACCCCTCTGTAAATTGACCACAGTGTATCATGGCTGCTGAGACCAGACACTGTGGTCAGTTTACGTGCCTCTCATCAGCAGCCTGCTATCTGCTCTGCTCTTTGCTCCTGTGTCCACCCCCGTCCCCCCTCCCCTCTCTGGCTGTGTGTGAGCCGCCCCTCCTGCTGCTCTCATATCACTAACCTGTATACACCATCAGCACTGCCTCCTATTGTAGTGTCCCCCTCTGTGAATGATTTATAAATATAAATGCTGTAAATACCTCATTTAAGAGCCGATATTGCGATCACATGACCAGCCAGCTCTCTCCTCCAGACTGACATCAGCAGAGGAATCTCAGCCCCGCCTGCTGCATCTCTCAGAGGAGGAAAGGAGGAAGCTGGCCATGTGATCGCAATCTCGGCAGAGAAATTAGGCATTTGCAGCATTTATATTTATAAATCACACACAGAGGGGGACACTGCAAAAGGAGGCAGTGCTGATGGTGTATACAGGTTAGAGTGGCTCAACAATCACTTTAATACCGTGTATTGCCCCCTTTAACATCAATGACAGCTTGAAGTCTTTTGTGGTATTTGTGGATTAGGCTCTTTATCTTTTCAGATGGTAAAGCTGCCCATTCCTCTTAGCAAAAAGCCTCCAGTTCCTGTATATTCTTGGGCTGTCTTGCAGGAACTGCACGTTTGAGATCTCCCCAGAGTGGCTCAATGATATTGAGGTCAGGAGACTGAGATGGCCACTCTAGAACCTTCACTTTATTCTGCTGTAGCCAATGACAGGTCGATTTGGCCTTGTGTTTTGGATCATTGTCATGTTGGAATGTCCAAGTACGTCCCATGCGCAGCTTCCTGGCTGATGAATGCAAATGTTCCTCAGTATTTTTTGATAACATACTGCGTTCATCTTGCCAAAAATTTTGAGAAAATTTCCTGTGGCATTGTAGCTCACATATCCCCAAAACATTAGCGATCTACCTCCGTACCTTTCATCGTAGGCCTTGTCGACTCCTCTCCAAATGTAGCGTTTATGGTTGTGGCCAAAAAGCTTAATTTTGGTCTCATCACTCCAAGTTGACTTTGTGCCAGAAGGTTGACGCTTGTCTCTGTGCTGTTTGGCGTATTGTAAGTGGGATACTTTGTGGCATTTGCATAGTAATGACTTTCTTCTGGCGACTCGACCATGCAGCCCATCTTTCTTCAAGTGCCTCCGTATTGTGCATCTTGAAACAGCCACACCACATGTTTTCAGAGAGTCCTGTAATTCACCTGAAGTTATTTGTGGGTTTTTCTTTGCATCTCGAACAATTTTCCTGGCAGTTGTGGCTGAAATTTTAGTTGGTCTACCTGACTGTGGTTTGGTTTCAACAGAACCCCTAATTTTCCACTTCCTTGAATATCTTTTTATATCCCTTACCTGTTTTTACAGTTCAACTACCTTTTCCCTCAGATCCTTTGACAATTCTTTTGCTTTCCCCATGACTCAGAATCCAGAAACGTCAGTGCAGCACTGAATGAAAGATGCAAGGGTCTGTTAGGAGTCCAGAAACACATTAGCCTTTTACACACACACACACACACACACTTTAATGCCCCGTACACACGGTCGGACATTGATCGGACATTCCGACAACAAAATCCATGGATTTTTTCCGACAGATGTTGGCTCAAACTTGTTTTGCATACACACGGTCGCAGAAAGTTGTCGGAAAATCCGATCGTTCTGAACGCGGTGACGTAAAACACGTGCGTCAGGACTATAAAACGGGGCAGTAGCCAATAGCTTTCCTCCCTTAATTTATTCTGAGCATGCATAGCACTTTGTGTGTCGGATTTGTGTACACACGATAAGAATTTCCGACAACAGATTTTGTTGTCGGAAAATTTTATAGCAAGCTCTCAAACTTTGTGTATCGGAAATTCCGAAAATGTGTGATGGAGCCCACACACGGTCGGAATTTCCGACAACAAGGTCCTAGCACACATTTTCCGTCGGAAAATCAGACCGTGTGTACGGGGCATAATTACAAGCAAACAGATCACAGGTAAGAATGGTTACCTTCAATAGCCATTCAAACCTCTTTGTGTCAACTTGTGTGCATTTTATCAGGTCAAAATCACCAGGGTATGTAAACTTTTGATCAGGGTTATTTGGGTAGTTTGTGTAGCCATTATGATTTAAAAAAGTAGTAAATATAGTTGATAATAAATGGCTTCAGCCAAACACTAACCATGAGTGAAAGAAATGTTTTTGTGTTATCATTCATAGTCTCTGAAAAATGGCCAAGAAATCATAAATTCTGCCAGGGTATGTAAACTTATGAGCAAAACTGTATATTATAGTAGATCTTGATCTAGATCAGAATCTATCTTCTTTAAAGGCCTGCTCCAGTGAGATATAAAAAATGTATTCAAATGCCTCAAGGTATACAGCTTACCTGGAGTGTCGAGTTCTCACGCTAGGATTAGTCTTTGTGCACCTGGCTGCCCCTCTGTACTAAATGCTCACCCTGCCAAGGTCTCAGAGGTTGCACTGTATATTTGTGTAGCGCTGGTAGATTTACAATCTACAGCAGGTTAGGTAAATTTAGTAAATTGTGCGTTAGGAAGGTTAAAGTTTGCCTCTGTTCCAGCTTGGCTGACGTTGTGTGTGTTTCCGTGCTGACCGGTGGGTGTCGCTGTTGCCACTGGTCAGTGTTGGAAAAGCGTCGTGTTTCGAAGTGTATGGATGCTCCTCTGTCTCGGAGACAAGCTCGGTGAAGGTGGTCCTCCGAGTTGCATTCTGGGAAGAGGGTATTTATAGGACAGACGCCATATTCTAGGGTTCGTTTTACAGCCACCTGCTGGCCCTCCTGGCTGACAGGTATGCGTTAAGGAGCTACCTCGTGATCCTCCGATCGGGAGGCCCATGGTGCTGCCGTGCAGGGGTGGGTCCAGAGGCTTGTCGGGGGCCTACCACCGCGGCCGAGGAATGGTCCTGAGCTGTCGGTCCTGTGTGATGAAGCTGGACAGCCGAGGAGGTCCCAGGGGAGGACCCTTCTTGGAGAGATCACGCAGCGTGCTGGTCTATAGAGGGGCCTGGTGACTCGGTTGGAGGACGTATCCAAAAGAAGTAACTATACAGCATAGTGTTGCCGGTTCGGCTTAAAGGTTCAGGCACTGTGACTGACTTTCACTGCAGAAAATCTGATACATCCTGTGGCAGAGGATTGTACGGATTTACCCCCCAAACGAGTCTGTGGCGGAGACTTTTGATCCGTGCTGCGTGCTGGCTGCTAGACCGGTGAGAGAGGCCTATCCAGACGAGCAAGGAGTGTGTCCCACGAGGGGAGCGCATTCCACATAATTATCTGAATTCTACCAGGACATTTGTCGCTAAGATTCTACAAAAAGATATTTGAGTTTCTCCTGAAAGTTTCCTTTTCCGCCTCTTTCCTGCTACTTCCTAAAGTTTGTCTGTTTAATAAAGCATTGAAAACATACTCCAGTGTTGGTGCGTGTGTCGTCCAGAAGTAAACTCAACGGAACCCCTAGACCCGGTGCCGGTGAAACAGATGGAAGCAAAGTGAAGGTAACAGACCCGCTTAAACCAGCAGCTCCACCGAGAGTTAGTGCTACATTTGATAAAAGTCTGCAGCTTTGTCCAGCACTGAAAATGTCTGCTGAATTTGGACACATTTTATATTTTATATAGTAAAGAATTTATAATAAGTTGCAGTTCTCCCTCATCTAAAGCCAACTCAATGATCATTCAAGGAGCAATTTGTCAAGAGATCCAATTGCCTTGTCAGTGAAGTATTGTCTATTTCAGTGTTTGATCAGCACCAGGAGGACAATCGCATAGAGAATGAACTCTCCACATTGCATGAATAAGAACAGGTTGGCATTTTTGTCACACCAAGCAGGTGCTTACTGAGGTATTACTTTGTTGAGTGTGCTCGTTATTTTCTGGGTTAAATTCATTTTCTACTGGGTAAGCTGCAGAGTTTATAGTTGCCCAGCAGAAGTGCTGCTGTTTGATAGGTAAGGGTTTACTCTGACAGCCAGGCTTTCCCAGGCTTTTCTGAAGAGTGCCGTCCCCTGCTGGACAAGAAAAGGAGGTCATGGGTCACATCAAAGGGCGTTGCGGGCCAGCGCTTGGGCACCCCTGGTGTACACAGTAGTCTATATTTCAATCCTACACTCCAATAGCCAACCAATTTTTTTAGGCGGTTTTGAAAATACAGGTAAAGCTTTTGTTAACTATTTATTGCTGTCTGTGACCCTTTGGTGGAGACTTCTGGTTTCTCCCAGTCTGACAGATGTCATGTGCAGAAGTAAAGGAAAGCCTCCCCACTTCCTGTGTATTTGATTTGTCATACAAAACAGATAACAAGGGGAAATCTACCCAACAAGAATGGAAGTATTTCTGTGCTGAAATCCGAAAAACCTAAAATGTACTCTATATCAACCTGAGGAGCTACAGGGATATGACCCCATGTTAAGACCCCATTTACACTTGTGAGAAGGGCTGTGTGTGATTACCTGCGGGAGACTTCGCTGAAATCGATGCAAATAAGCGTGGGTGAGAAGTCGCACTGAATAGATGGGAACCTGACAGTTCCCACAGCTATTCTCATGCATAGATTATCTGCGGATGATCAACTCTGGACGCAGACAGTGGGTAAAACAAGTAAGGGTATATAACAGTGTGCAGAGGGTTAATTAGGAATTGTCAGTATACACTCAAGAGAACACAAACAGCAACCCCCTTCTAAAGTGCACACAGACATCTTCTGAATCTAGTAGATTGTGGCAGCTTTAGAACTTCTGTCAGATTTCCTGTCACTTCCTGTCCAGGTGTCACAACAGGAAGAGAAAGGAAATTTCCTCTGTAGGAACAGACACAGCATTTAAAAAAGGACAGAAGTTGTAAATTTCTTAGTTCTTGCTTACATGGGCCTGGTAACCAGCTGTTCTTTCCTCCGGAGTACATGTACTTTAACAGCTGGAAGTTTCTTTCTCCCACAAAAATGTATCTGCACAGGTACAAGAGGCATGCCAGCTACTTGCTTGTCATCTCTAAAATCTGCAATGCATCATTTTTCAGAGCACTCCCCCCTCTCCCAGCACGAGACTGCAGAATTGGCCTGCGTTGATGCCCACCAGGGGTTAATTTCTAACCCCGCTGCTGCGATCACCTCTCCTCCAGCTTAACATAGGTACATTGTAAACCGCACAGGGCTCAGCCAGTAGACGCTGAATTCTGGGTGGCTATTTTTAACCACCCAAGTGTGATTTTTTTTTTTCCACAGTTAATTAACACAGCGTTCCGGAGTGAAATATTCTCCAGCAAGGAATCGCACTTTTGATGTGTAAATTCTAGACGAGGGGATGGTCTAAAGTGACCTGAATACATTTTATTAGCCCGTAATAAGGCAAGCCGCAGCAAAATATATACCCATAACCTTACAAATAAAACAAAGAAACACTCGCTAAAGTTTACTAATGAAATGTGCGATGTTGGGGGGGCCAGGCAAACTGCAACAAAAATACGATTAGATTATTTTGGATGGCTTCATTCAGAGCCTTTGGTTGTATTAAAAACCCTAAAAGATGGTGGGGGAGGGGGTAGTGGGGCTCTGCGGAGTTTAAATTCAGTTGAGAAGAATATATTGCTATCTGTGTCAGTTCTTTTGATTAAGCGTTTGTCCATGACAACAATAACATTATTACAGAGAGCGAGAAGAAAGGAATGAGGATTCAGCGTTTATGATGCTTATTGTGGCAGTGCGGCGCAGTTTAACTGTATTCAGAGAAGCAACTTAAATGGGGTGTCGCAGGCTGCACAGGGCATGGCCCTTATTAATTAGGCAGCAAAGTTACAAGAGGAAAAAGAGCAGGTATTACTCAAAAAGGAAAGGTGGACTATACATCTCCTGTGCCCCTGTAGCAATGGAGGATTGCAAATGTCGTCCAGCAACATTTCACTTTAAGGAGTATATTCACTATAGCCATGGGTAATGTGCCACATTAGGTGTGAGGGAAACTTCTGCTTTGCTGGCATTTTGCTAAATTTCATGCAAAGTTCACTGGATTTCGCTCAGTAAAATGCATTGGAGTCAAGAGAAGAGCTTTTTTCCCCCCAGGGAATAGGTGCAGGAACTGCCCCCTTCTGAATCACTCCTTGTCTCCGCCTCCTACCCACCTTTGAGCACTGTCCCTTGGTTGCACCCCCTACCCACCTCCCAGTACCGGCCCTTTTAGAGAGTACAGAACCAAGTATCATTTTGTGGTGCTAAATAACTAATAGATCCTCTGCAGCCAGCAACAATGGACCCAACCCCAGCAACAATAGACCAATAGACCCCCCCAGGCAGTAATAGATACCAACCAGCACTAGACCCACCCCAGCAACAATAGACCAATAGACTCTCCAGGCAGTAATAGATACAAACCCAACACTAGACCCAACCCAGCAACAATAGACCCCCCAGGCAGAGATACCAACCCAACACTAAACCCACCCCAGAAACAATAGACCAATAGACCCCCCAGGCAGTAATAGATACCAACCCAACACTAGACCCACCCCAGCAACAATAAATCCCCTACACAACATTATACCCCCCCAGCAACAATGGGTTGCCCATTACAAAATACCACCCCAGCAACAATGGAACCACCCCTGCAACAGTAGACCCCCGGCAACATCAACAGATTTTCCAGCAGCCAGCAACAATAGACCTCTCCCTCAAAAATTGACACCCTTCCCCAGCAGCAATATACCCCCTCAAGAACAATAGAACCCCACACAAAAATAGATTCCTGCCAGCATCAATAAACCCTCCAGCATACCCCAGTACCCCTTGCCATTACATACATTTAGTGCTGAAGGTGCCGAAACTGCGTTCCCCCACATTTCGGCTGGAAAAAAAAAAAAAAAAAAGGAGGTCAAGAATGTTGACGTAGTTAACCCCATAACACTAGCATGGCAGTGGGCCTTTACATTGATCTGCCACATATGTGTACAGCTAGCATCATTTGTATGCTGGAGACATGCTTACTCCAGTACAGTGATCGCACTGTCACCAACTCGTTACCGTGTAGGATTGGAACTGGTGAGGCAGTCTCCCAAGTATGTGATCAGTATGTCAGCGAATCAAAGTGCTCACATGACCAGGAGGCCCATGTAAAGTCTTCAGGGTTACAAATTTTTAAAAGGCTAGCCCCCCGTCGCCTGTGTAGGCTTTTTCCTTATGGTCCATTGAAAACATGATAAAACAGAAGGGATTTCATCTCACCTCCTGTTTTGGCCATGTTACTGAAATAAAGGGGACTCTCCTCAACAGAACACATAGCAAAAAAAAAAAAAATTGACAGGAATTATAACACCCCCCATACTCTAAATATATCAATCTAAAATGGGAAAAAAAAATCCCTGTAGTTCTACTTTAAGAAAAAAAAAAAATTGACTTTTGAAGTTCCTATGTTATTTTGTTGCACTTTTAACATCTTTTGACACAGACAGGAACCCCACCATCTGGAAACTCAATATGTTCCTTATAAACAAAGTTTCAGCAAATAAAACAGTCAGCTTCAATGAGAAGAAGGAGACAGGTGCTCTTTGATAACCCAATAAAGTGTACTTAGTCTGGCTGTCATTTGTCTAATGTTCCCAAGAATCCAACGGTATGGAACAGGCGGATTGCTGGAAACGAGGCCTAAGGCGTGCCAAAAATTGATAGAAGGGCCATTAAGTAACAGTCGACATGGTGTAATGTTACAAGTGTCTGCTGTACTCAGGCTTCCCGGTAATGTCAACTCACCCCACTGCATTACCTCAGTAAATAACTTCAGCACTTACCCTGTGAACACACCCGATTTGTTTGAGATTTCTGTATCTTGACTCCTGCTGAGAAACAGAACAATCATCCCTGGGTCTGTTATATGCATGCCTGGGACCTTACAACCATCATTACAGATTCTTACCTGCTTCTAACAAGTAGATTCAGAGAGGGGCCACTACACTGACTTCCGTAGACTTAAAAGTGGATGGTCTGCCTGCTGTAATCACAAAAGAATAGATGGAAAACTGATGGGAAAAGCAGTCAGGCAAATGTGAGCACTGAGCAGGATAGGAGACCCCTGGGGTGCTCTGTACAGTGCATTGCCATGGATATAAAAATAAATATTTGAAAACTTTTTTCAATTGTAAAGAAATCACTGTGGCTGCAATATGAACAATCTTTTTAACATTCAATTTCAGAATGACTTGTGTAGTCAATATAGATATTAAATGCTTTAATGAAAGTGGAGCTCTACATTAAAGGACCAATCCATTATGGACTGAAATCTGGCTTTCCAGATATTGCCCTCTGATATACTGAGAGGTAAAATATTCCCACAGGATTTGGCACTACTGTCCTACTGCTGTGACCATCACAAAGCCAAAACTACGGTGACACCCACCTCCTGCCAAACAGATTCCGAACTATGAGGAACAAATTTAAACAAGTTGAGTCCATTTCTGAGACAGCTGCACTTTCATTGTGGCCTTATGAGAGGGGCAGAGACACAAGTTACTGTGGGGAAATCTCACCATTGTGGGAGGGGCAGAGAAAAATGGGAAATCTCACCAATGTGGGAGGGGCAGAGACACAAGCTACTGTGGGGAAATCTCACCATTGTGGGAGGGGCAGAGACACAAGCTACTGTGGGGAAATCTCACCATTGTGTTAATTATTGCCCTGAATGGAGGCGACCCGTTTGGACATAGATGCTGTAAGATCTGACGCCCACTAACTAAAGAGCCTTATACCGACTCTGCTGGTGTGAAGATTAATATGTTCATGCGAGCTAATCAATGACCATTCAATTGGTACCCCACACTCCCTTCATATACCCCCTTTTTTCTACCCGCCCTAGATTCACCACTGTATACTTTCTAGCACTCAGACATCCACTTGGGTCTGTGCCATCCTGTCACAGTACCCTCTTGGATGAGCTCCGTGATTCGGTGTCTTTTTGGGGGTGGATCAGTGTGGGCAGAGTGAGGCCAACCACACACACCCAGGCTCCGGTTTTTGGATCCGTGGGTGGTTTTGACATATCTGCCACCGTGATTTGGGCAATGGGTGCTCCAACATGTTTGGTAAGAGCTTGTCCCACGAGTCGCCCTTGACGAAGGGACGGTCAGTTTCAGTCCCGAAACGCGTAGGCCGTGGAAGACATTACAAGCATCTTTATCCAATGCACATCAGTACAGCTGTGTTTCAGCTTTTTATTGTGTTCACTGTGTTATGTTTATTAACTATGCTAATTTTTTTATACATATATAAATTTTTCTATGGAATAAAATTGTTTTTACATTACGCTGTTGCCGTTAAAGTCCCACAACCTTATTTGGGGGTATTTTTTTCCACCTCACCATTGTGGGAGGGGCAGAGACACAAGCTACTGTGGGGAAATCTCACCATTATGGGAGGGGCAGAGACACAAGCTACTGTGGGGAAATCTCACCATTGTGGGAGGAGCAGAGACACAAGCTACTGTGGGGAAATCTCACCATTGTGGGAGGAGCAGAGACACAAGCTACTGTGGGGAAATCTCACCATTGTTAGAAGGGCAGAGACACAAGCTACTGTGGGGAAATCTCACCATTGTGGGAAGGGCAGAGACACAAGCTACTGTGGGGAAATCTCACCATTGTGGGAGGGGCAGAGAAAAATGGGAAATCTCACAAAAGTTGGAAGGGGAAGAGACATCAACTACCATTGTGGAGTGGAAGGGACACAAACCAATGCAGGGAAATCGCATTATTGTGGGTGGGAAGGAGGCACACCAACTACTGCAAGGAAATCCCATCATTGTGGGAGGGGTGAAGACAAATCTAAAATCAGCAACTCTTTCTATGATAACTTTTTCTTATTCTGCCCAGGTCCGCAAATGACAGGTACACATCCATTTTTATTTTCATTCCTGAGCTCGACATCTTAGACTTCATGTACACTGGCTGCTTGAACTCATGTTTAGAAGCTTTTGGCATTTTTTTGCCAAAGCCCCTAGAAACAACTCAATAAAAGCCACGTACACATAGGCTTTTAGCAGTGTTTAGGAGCTGCTGTGTTTAGGGAAGGTTAAATCTCCTGCTCCTGAATGCAGATGAATCGCCTTCAGGAGAGGAACGTTGTGGCCAAAGACCTCCAAATGCGGCAAAACTTTTTTAAACTGCGGTACCGCTCTACGCACGTTTTTGCAGTGTTTCGCGTTTTTTCATGGCTGGCGTCCCAAGGGAGGTTAGTGTACATAAAGCCTTAGTAGGTCACATCATTTGTAAGGGGTGTAACATTTAGGCCCCTTTCACATGGGGGGGGGGGGGGGAGTCTGTCCCAATCTGTTCCTTTTTTTTTTCTTTAGGTAAAAGTTAACCTTTAATATCAGTGTAGCGCCTCCCTGGGTCTACTGGGAGGAAAGAGGTAACTCAGCGAGCTTACATTCACCCCAGAGCTGAGTCCATGGCTATAATGTTAAGTTGGAACAGAATTTAGGTGCCAGTCACTTTAGGTATTTTTCAATGCTTTAATGAGAACTTGAGAAAAGTAGTAGGAGAGAGGTTTAGGGGAGGTTTCAGATACCCTTTTTTCAGGCCCGGATTTACTCTCTTTGCCTCCCCAAGGCCGGGTCCTTCAATGCCGCCACACACACACACACACACACACATCATTCTCGTCCTGTAAAATCGATGACTGCTACAATAGATCAATTAAAAACATATCCCCACACATGAGAACACTGAAAATAACTGGCTTTAATTGTACAGACTTGAAAATACTCTGTAATGTAGAAAACACATTTTAAAGATTATAGCAGTAAGAAACTCCCTACAATTTTTTTAGTTCTAACTTTTCTTTTGGCAAACTCATCGATAATATCTTCGTAGGACAAAGTATTTAAAAGTTTTGACTCAATGGCAAGTAAAGCTAAACTGTTCAGTCTTTCTTGACCCCAAAGATGATCGTAAATAGTTCTTTATGCAAATACATTTCATTAATTTTTATGCACCACAGCTCAGTTGCAGTGCATAGAAACAGTATGCATTTTGCACCACACTGATCAGTATGCAGTGGCGCTGTTGCAGTTTGAACAGGACACATAGAAAACAATTGTTTTCTATTGCCCTTGCAGAGACCTGTGTTTTGCTAGTGCAGAAATCACAGACCCCCTTTTACATCAGTGTCTTCAGTCCCCCCCCCCTTTTCATCACATCACAGACCCCCTTTTACATCAGTGTCCTCAGTCCCCCTTTTACATCACATACCACCTTTTACATCAGTGTCCTTAGCACTCCCCTTACGTCACATCCCTCCCTGCCTCATCACAGACCCCCCATTACAGACTGACCCATCACAGGCCCTCCTATCACAGACTGACCCCCCCAAATCACAGACCCCTCATCACAGACCCCCATTACAGACTGACCTGACCCATAGCAGACCCCCCCATCATAGACTGACCCCCCCATCACAGACTGACCCCCATCACAAACTGGTCCTGACCCATCACAGACTGATCCCCCAAATCACAGTCTTCTCTCAATATCAAACTCCTTTACAGCACAGCACTCCCCCCTCCCCAAAGAACCCTACCTTATTCACACAAGACATGGAGCCTGGCCGCTCTGGACATCGGGCGGGACTTTTCACGTTAAAAGTGAGTGATTTATTGCTGGGACCGCCCTGCTGCCTAGCAACCAATCACCCACTTCTTAATGTAAAAAGTCCCGCCCTTTGTCTAAAGCGGCTGTGCTTCATGTTTTGTGTGAATAAGACAGGCAGTGTGGGGAGGGGGTAGTGCAGTGATATTAGAGAAGGCATGGACATGCCGCACCTGCCATGCTGCCATGTTAGTGCGGGGGGGGGGTGGCCATGAAAGCCGAGAAGTCACATCGACCCTGCACCACTGCCGCCCCGAGGCCTGGCCTTGATGACCTTGTGGGAAATCCGGCCCTGCCCTTTTTAGAAGATCACTTACAGACTCCTTGAACCCAAAGGACAAAACAGCTTTCTTTTAGAAGATCTTGGATACCTCGATAGGTCTCTCACACAGGCCCAGTAAGATGTCTGGACAAGCCTCTCTCACAGACTTAACAGTCAGCAGAACTCCTGGATAAGTCTCTCTCACAGACTTAGCAGCCAGGAGCTAGTTACCTTGTTTAGATTGTAGAACAGCTTGACAGTACCTGAACCTTTAAGCCGACCCGGTGATACTGTAAGGGTAGTTTAGATATAGGTGCGTCCTCCAAACAAGTCACCAGGCCCTCCTGAGAGACCAACCTTCATCCTGGCTTTCTCAAGAAAGGGTGCTCCCCTGGATTTCCTCAGCTTGGCTCGGCTTCTTCCACACAGGCAAGACAGCCTAAGAACCACCTCAGGATTAGTAGGCCCCAGACAGGCTTCTGGGCCTATTGCAGAACTTGCAGCAGCACATCTTCAGGCCAGGAGGGCCCGAGGTAATGAATGACTAAGAGCACATGGCATCTGTTCAATAAATACCCCTTCCCAGAATGCACAGCGACCAGGAACCTCCTACTGGGCTGTTTCCAGACAAGGAATATTCATTACAGCTCAACCTAGTTGTAATTCTCACACTGTCCTGTGGTACCAGTGACACCTACTGGCAACAGTGGGAAATGCACAACTCAGCCAAGTTTAGAACAGAACCAAATATACAATCAAATCTGAGCTTTTTACAGCTCAGCCAAAAACTAAATTTACACTATAGACCCATTTTAGGAACAGGGGGCTACATCAGTTTAAAGCGGAACTTTACTCATAAAAAGTTAATAAAAAAATAATGTTCTTTAGCAAGGAACATACATTCCACAGTAATAATCATTCTACCAAAATTACCTCCAGCAATGCTCCAGTTTCTTCTTGCTGGAGCCCCTGAACAGCAGTAAATCATAAAGCTGAACTAAACCAATCCAGTTAACGGTTTCAAAAACCAGTTACATTTCTTAAATGCTGGGATTGCTACCTATCACATTTGCTTGTGTCCTCAACCAAACTGTCAAACCAACCAATGGCTGCTGTCATAACTGATCACACGTGCAGCACCATGGCAGTTGCAGCTGTATTAGCTGTAAAGGATAGGAGGGTTTAATTCCGCTTTAAAGCAATAGTAAGCCACACCTTTAAGAGAAAAAAAACCTGCAAGACAATGACATAACGTGCTAGTATGCATCACATACTTGAAGAATATTAAATACTTACCTTAGAACAAAGCCCTCCAGCGGCGCACTGTCACCGCTGACAGGGCTTCCATCTTCACCAGTCTTTCTTCCAAGTTTGAGTGCTCCGGCCGTATGATTGGCCGAGCTGTGATGACGTCACTCCAGCCCATGTGCACGGGAGTCAGGGCCGTGGCATGGGGCTCTGAAGGGATGGCAGGGGTATGCTGTGTGAATATCTCCTAAACAGTGCAAGTTTAGGAGATATTCATGGTACCTACAGGTAAGCCTTATTATAGGCTTACCTGTAGGTACATACAAAAATAAAAATGAAAAATGTAATTCCACTTTTAAGACAGCAGATCAGCCTCTACAAACTCAGCAGTGCCTAAAAATAGAGATCAACTGAGCATGTGCAGAGCAGGGTGAGACGGTGTATTGCTGGATTTTAAACAATATTTTTAATGTCTCACGTAGCTATACCTGCAGAAGGGGCCAACCTGAAGTGATCTATCAGGACAATTTTTTGACTAAAGTTCCACTTGCATTCTATGGAACAAGCATGCAGCCAGTGAAGTCAGTAAACCTGGCTTGCATACTTACTGCAAGCAACTCATGTGAACCTGGATCAGCATGACAGCCAAGGAATTAATACATACATTTCAGACATGCCCATTCTATTTCCCTCATGTAGCTCTGAGGACTGGTCTTCATTTGTTCACTCGGATTGTCTGAGGCTCTTGGGTTAGGGTGACCAGACACCCCCTGTTTCAGTGACAGTACCCAATTGTTAGTTTATTCATATGTAGCTTGGTTTGGATAGACTTTTTTTGTGGGGGGTAATGATATGAATGATTTGCTGCCTGCTCTTTGTTGTGATGGTGACCTGCAGTGCACATCTGAGCCTGGATCCTGGAAATCAACACTAAACTGGGATAGAGGGCCAAGACAAGACGGTAGTACGTGTTATACACTGCTGACCCAGAGCAAAGTAGGCTTAGGATGTCATGTGTGCTTATGTGTTATTAAATCATACCTCTTCCACTCTTAGCGCAATTTTGCCATGCTCACCCACCCATAGCTGCCAACTGTCCCTGATTTGTAGCAATGTCCCTCTGTCCCTCATTCCTCCTCATTTGTCCCTCATTTTGATCTGATCTATATAGTTGTATATAAAATGCACTTTTGATCTCTCAAAAAGTGTTTTCCAGCACTAAACCTTTCATCTGATTTCTAAATTGCTGCATTTGTAAAATTCTAAAAGCCAATATAAAGGAATATTAGTGGTAAAAAAAAAAAGCACTTGCGGGTTTAACCAATCTTGTCTTTTTGTACAATTCTCCTTTAAGGGGGCGTGGCCAGGGGTGTGTCCTATGCCTGCATACTTTTGCTGATAGGTGTCCCTCATTCGCATCTCAAAAAGTTGGAGGTATGCCCACCCCCTTCTCCACCCCCAATAAAAAGTAGGCATGGTGAGAAGGGTGTCCCCCAAAACCAAAGAAAATTTCCAGCTCAACTTACCAACCAGCCTCAAACCAACCAAATTGTCCTATCTAACAGGATGTGTTAAAAACAGGGGTTTAGTTTGCTCACATTTGCAAATACATGAGTAAGCTGCAGAGCCACTTGACGGCACCCCAGTATTATCTGCTGTCCTAACTAAATTTTGAGAGCCTCCATAGGAGAAGCACATGCTATATAATAGATAGACTGTGTCCCCCTACCCACTCGCTCAGTCCTGAGCCCCACTGTGTGTGTGTTTATTGACACGCACAGTGTGGCTTGCCCCTGCCTCCCCACTGTCTCCTCACAGGCTGTGATTGACAGCAGCAGGAACCTATGGCCAGAATTTCACCTGATTTTTTTTATTTCATTTTGTTTGTTTGGTTTTTTTTTTTCAGTCTGTCTGCCCAAGGGCCGGTGTTGACATTCAATTGCAGAGTGCTTTTGACACCAATTACAGAAGCTTCTGAGATCATTCAGAATTAAAGCGATAGTAAGGCATAAAGTTTTTTTTTTTTAATAAATTAAGCATGGTATACTCACCTGTTTTGTGCAGTGGTTTTGCACAGAGCAGCCTCCTCTTCTGGGGTCCCTTGCTGGCACTCTTGGATCCTCCTCTTCTGTGTCTGCCCCCATGGCAAGCACTTGCTATGGTGGTAGATATGAGGGTTCGCTCCCGATCTGGACTCTTTGTTTTAACAGACACACACAGTGCTGCTTGGCCCCGCCCCCACTCGCTTCTCAGGATTTGTCTGACAGCAGCAGGAGCCAAAGGCTCCTGCTGCTGTCTCTGTGCTTTTGAAGAAAGAGATGCATGCATGAAGGTAAAAGCCTTTACAAACATTTTAATTTCAGGTGCAGTTAACCTGCATTTGACCTGCTTTAGCTGCTTTTGAATTCCCCTAGGACTCATATGGTGAAAGCAGTAGTTCTGAAGCAAACAAATAGCCATGGACACAGGCTTTAAGGGGGTCTTACTCTAATTTGTCCAGGAGACGATTGTCACCATGATTAAAAGTGATGGAAAAATGCAACAATTTGAGTTGTAAGCAGAACATAAAGTGAAAGGAAATCTTCTGATAGAGGACATTTGTTCTACTGACAAATTTCTTAGATGGCAATTTAACTTCTCTGTGAGATTTCCTTCTACTTCTTGGGTTACATACAGAAAAGAAAAAACAAACTATTCCTTATTCCACATCCAAAATGAAAAAAAAGACTGGGCTTTTACTATGGAGCTTAGAAAATGTACAGAGCTTCTGGAAGTCCGTAGCATCCTTCATAGCCGACCTTACGGGAAATCTAACCAAGCTTACTCCTGCCACAGCCCTATTAGGTCTAAATCTGGATCTATACCCTGTAATATATAGGACAATTGTATTTCATACATTAATAGCAGCAAGACTCAAAATAACCAGCTTGTGGAAATCCATTGACGCACCCAATCAACTGTCATAGCCAGACTAAATATTCAAGCACAGTATGAACTGATGCTTGCTTATAAAAAACGACTCCACCATTACATTTTTAAAAAATGGAAATACTGGTTATCTCACCCCAGAGCATCCAATTATCTAAAGGAGTGTAATTTGTAACTCTATCCCTAAGATTGAAGTAACCTGAATTCATAGGAGTTTATTTTTGATGTAGATTATCACCCTGGACCTGTTTTTCCTGTTACTTTCCTTCCTTTTTAATTTAAGTTTTACGTTTCCATGGACGCAACTATCCAGTTAACTTGATGTCCAATCCATGCCTACAGTTAGAATCCATTAGGGGTAGCCTGGACCAGGACATCAAGTGTTATATAAATACTCAACATTTCGTATTACTGTAACTTTTCCTATTATTATTATTATTGATTACAGTTAATGACAATTTGTTTTGTTACCTAATAATTCTCAATAAAAATTGACAATTTTTTTTTTAAAAAAGCGTGGGCTTTAGTTAACAAGTTGGGAGGCAAATGCAGTCTACTTACTCCAGTGCAGGTGGCACTCTTTCGCAGTGGCACTGCAGTTAGAGAGGAAGTCAAGAGGAACATGGATTCTTGGGTTACTGAGGAAGCTATCCCATTGACTATAAAGAGATTTATTTGTAAAGGGTATTACCACCCTAAACCTACTGAGGCATTTCCCTGTTGTTCACAGTGGTTCTTATCCATGTGATATACACACTCAGTCTGCTGCTTCTGCTGGCTCTTCCTGGTGTTCCCCTGGTAAACTTCCTGGTTTCAAGCGCCTTACATCACATCCAGTCAGAGGGGCTTGCTCACCATTGACCACCTGGAAGGTTGCCATCTGCTGGAAACGTATTGATATGCTTTTTAAAGGCTTTTAAATGCATATTTGTTTTTCATTTCACCATTATGTTTTAATAAATGCTACACTTTAGTGCTGATGTTCTTTCCTTTTTTTTCGGTTTATACACGAAGCTATCCCATTGGATGCTGCTGCTCCATGTGACTCTAGCCCTCTAGCAGCCACCTTGGGTCAGGCAGAGTCTTTTTTTGGCTCCCAGGTTTGGTACGCATTCTGCAAGTGGGTAGATTAGGGACAGGTACCCCGCCTGGTAAGAGCAGAACTAGTGGCAGGGAAAGGTTCCCGACAAGCAGGGAAAACGTAGGGCTTGCATCTTCCCGCTTGGACACAAGACCCCCTGGCTGCATTCTGCCCCTCTCAAAAGGCACTGTGAGTTTGGTTTAATCTAGTTCTCTACACGCTGTGGAAACTGAGTGTTCCCGGCTGGGCTGCCTTCCCATTGGGTTAATTGTGGTCTGTCTCTGCATTATTTATTTCAATACAAGTTCTTTCATTGCACATGGACTGTGTGCGTTATTGCCACTGCACCCCACCTACAAGTTGAGATCTTTGAACGTACAACGTATGTCCAAAGAGTGAATCTCTAATCACAAGATGATGGCTGCAGTAGTAATAGCCATCAGCTTGTGTGGGTTTTATTCAACTGGCTCCGAGCTGGAAAGTGAAAGTGATGCAGCAGATCTCTAGCCGCCTTGCCAGAACACCTGTTGCCCTGCCCAGGGTGCGCACACGTATGTAAACTGCAGTCACACCACACACGTAACTTATCCCCACACACGTCAGAGCGAGAGCAACAATTCCAAAACAAGAGCACCTGGTTAACTGATTGAGCTGTAAAAGCTTTTAAAGCATCACCTGTGAGTATTTATGGGCACCATAGTTTTTTGTCATATCAAGGACGCACACAATATTAAGACTGGATATCCATTTACTCAACGCAACCTCATGTTTTATATTTTACCAAAAAATGGGTATTATATTGTGTGTGTTTGTACTAAATTTCATTTTATTATATGTTTTCCTGAAAATTTGCATTTAATAAACAGTTGCACACATATCATGTGACATAAAATTTTTTCAACCATCACCTTTTTATTCTACAGGGACTCGGATTTCAAAAAATATTCTGGGGGTTTAAGTAGTTTTATTGCCAAAAATGAAGATTTTTACATGTGTGCAAAAAAGGAAAAAAAAAATTGCTCTAAAGCTGTACTGGTCAAAACTGAAAAAAAAGGCAAACTGTATTGCTGCATTGTTAAAGACACCACTATTTGGTTTGTACACAACACATTTTTGGCAGTTTTTTTTTTTTGTTTTATTCTTAAACAGTTTTGCCGATCATCCAACCACATGTGTCACCATCTCTGAAATACTCCAATCTGAGGTCCTTCCCAGTTATACAGTCTTGCCGCCCTGTCATACCATACTGGTATTATCAGTTTTTCCATTCTCCTACTCTGTTGATATCTACTGAAGAGGAGAAGTAAAGTTTACGATGGTTCTGTATAAATCCTGCACACTTTAACTCGGCTATATGAGGACACACATATCTCCCTTCTAAGACTTATAGCCAGAGCCTCGTGTAAACAGCCCAGAGCTGGGATGTCTGTACACCGGACGACCCCATATAAGAACCAAGTGGGTAATTAATGACTCTTGGCACCCTTACATTGGTATGTGTCCAAAGAGATTTCCAAAATAAAAAGCGCTAAAAAAAACGCTTGTAAACAACTACAAATCTGTACAGCTCATGTCCATTTCTTGTTCCAAGAGCAGCAAAAAAAAAAAAAAAAAAAAGGGCTGTGACTTTTCTAGATGTGTTATGAGCAGGAGAGAAGAGAATGGTGACAACATGGCTGAACACATGTTCTGTGGGATTGAGTTTGTGGGCTGCAACTGAGCCAAGAGACAATTTGTGGTGGCCAAATCATTGCACCACATTACACCGTTCTCTGGCATCTATGGCCTGGCTGACACCATCAATTTCTGGCCTGTGACTCTTTTGGAATATTAAGGCGCAAGATATAAAAACAGGATGTCCAGTTCTGGGCACCAGTCCGCAGGAAGGATGTGCTGGAAATGGAGCGAGTACGGAGAAGTGCAACAAAATTAATAAAAGGGTCTGGGAGGACATTAGTTACGAAAAAAAGGTTACGAGCACTGAACTTATTCTCTCTGGAGAAGAGACACTTGAGAGGGGACATGATTTCAATTTACAAATACCATACTGGTGACCCCACAATAGGGATAAAACTTTTCCGCAAAAGAAAGTTTAATAAGACACGTGGCCACTCATTAAAATTAGAGGAAAAGAGGTTTAAACGTAACCACTTCAGCCCCGGAAGGATATACCCCCTTCCTGACCAGAGCACTTTTTACAATTTGGCACTGCGTCGCTTTAACTGCTAATTGCGCGGTCATGCAATGCTGTACCCAAACGAAATGTGTCCTTTTCTTCCCACAAATAGAGCTTTCTTTTGATGGTATTTGATCACCTGTGCGGTTTTTATTTTTTGCGCTATAAACTAAAAAAGACCGAAAATTTTGTTAAAAAAATGATATTTTCAAATTTTTGTTATAAAAAAAATCCAATAAACTCAATTTTAGTCATACATTTAGGCCAAAATGTATTCGACCACATGTCCTTGGTAAAAAAAAAAGTCAATACGCGTATATTTATTGGTTTGTGCAAAAGTTATAACGTTTACAAACTAGGGTACATTTTCTGGAATTTACACAGCTTTTAGTTTATGACTGCCTATCTCATTTCTTGAGGTGCTAAAATGGCAGGGCAGTACAAAACCCCCCCAAATGACCCCATTTTGGAAAGTAGACACCCCAAGGAAATTGCTGAGAGGCATGTTAAGCCCATTGAATATTACATTTTTTTGTCCCAAGTGATTGAATAATGATAAAAAAATAAAAATAAATTTTACAAAAAGTTGTCACTAAATGATATATTGCTCACACATGCCATGGTTATATGTGGAATTGCACCCCAAAATACATTTAGCTGCTTCTCCTGAGTATGGGAATACCACATGTGTGGGACTTTTTGGGAGCCTAGCCGCATACGGGGCCCCGAAAACCAAGCACCGCCTTCAGGATTTCGAAGGGCGTAAATTTTTGATTTCACTCCTTACTACCTATCACAGTTTTGAAGGCCATAAAATGCCAAGATGGCACAAACCCCCCCCCAAATGACCCCATTTTGGAAAGTAGATACCCCAAGCTATTTGCTGAGAGGCATGTTGAGTCCATGGAATATTTTATATTTTGACATAAGTTGCGGGAAAATGAAAACTTTTTTTTTTTGCACAAAGTTGTCACTAAATGATATATTGCTCAAACATGCCATGGGCATATGTGGAATTACACCCCAAAATACATTCTGCTGCTTCTCCTGAGTAAGAGGATACCACATGTGTGGGACTTTTTGGGAGCCTAACCGCGTACGGGGCCCCGAAAACCAAGCACCGCCTTCTTTGATTTCACTCCTCACTACCTATCACAGTTTTGAGTTTTGTGCCATCTGGGCATTCCATGGCATCCGAAACTGTGATAGGCAGTGAAGAGTGAAATCAAAAATTTACACCCTTAGAAAGCCTGAAGGCGGTGCTTGGTTTTCGGGGTCCCGTACGCAGCTAGGTTCCCAAAAAGTCTCACACATGTGGTATCCTCGAACTCAGGAGAAGCAAAAGAATGTATTTTGGGGTGTAATTTCACATATTCCCATGGCATGTTTGAGCAATATATCATTTAGCGACAACTTTGTGCAAAAAAAAAAAAAAAAACTGTCTTTTTCCCGCAACTTGTGTCACATAGTAAATATTCCATGGACTCGACATGCCTCTCAGCAAATAGCTTGGGGTGTCTACTTTCCAAAATTGGGTCATTTGGGGGGGGGGGGGTTTGAACTGTACTGGCATTTTATGCACAACATTTAGAAGCTTATGTCACACACCACCCACTCTTCTAACCACTTGAAGACAAAGCCCTTTCTGACACTTTTTGTTTACATGAAAAAATAATTTTTTTTGCAAGAAAATTACTTTGAATCCCAAACATTTTTTTTAAAGCAAAGGCCCTACAGATTAAAATGGTGGGTGTTTCATTTTTTTTTTCACACAGTATTTGCGCAGCGATTTTTCAAACGCATTTTTTGGGGAATAAACACACTTTTTTAAATTTTAATGCACTAAAACACACTATTTCCCAAATGTTTGATGAAATAAAAAAGATGATCTTAGGCCGAGTACATGGATACCAAACACGACATGCTTTAAAATTGCACACAAACGTGCAGTGGCGACAAACTAAATACATATTTAAAAGCCTTTACAGGTTACCACATTAGATTTACAGAGAAGGTCTACTGCTAAAATTACTGCCCTCGATCTGACCTTCGTGGTGATACCTCACATGCATGGTGCAATTGCTGTTTACATTTGACGCCAGACCGACGCTTGCGTTCGCCTTTGCGCGAGAGCGGGGGGGACAGGGGTGCGCTTTTTTTTTCTTTCTTATTTTTTTGCTTTTTTATCTTATTTTTAAACTGTTCCTTTCATTTTTTTTTTTTTTTTTTTTTTTTTTTTTAGCATTTTTATTGTTATCTCAGGGAATGTAAATATCCCCTATGGTAGCAATAGGTAGTGACAGGTACTCTTTTTTGAAAAAATTGGGGTCTATTAGACCCTAGATCTCTCCTCTGCCCTCAAAGCATCTGACCACACCAAGATCGGTGTGATAAAATGCTTACCCAATTTCCCAATGGCGCTATTTACATCCGGCGAAATCTAAGTCACAAAATGCTCGTAGCTTCAGGTTTCTTAGGCCATAGAGATGATTGGAACCATTCTGGTCTCTGATCAGCTCTATGGTCAGCTGGCCGAATCAACAGCTGCATTCTCAGGTTCCCTGTTGGGACAGGAGAGCCAGAGAAAAACATGGAAGACGGTGGGAGGGGGGGGGTCATTCCCTCCTACTGCTTGTAAAAGCAGTCTAGAGGCTAATTAGCTGCTAGGATTGCTTTTAAAAAAAGCTGACTGGTGTCTGAAAAGAATGATACCAAGATGATACCTAAACCTGCAGGCATCATTCTGGTATAACCACTTAAAGTCCAGCAACATACCAGTACCTTGCTGGTCCTTGTTAGGCATATATTGTAAACTTTTTTTTCATGCAGTCTGTGGGCTGAACAAAAAAAAGAGATTAATCGGTGGGTATGCCCACCATTAGAATACCTCCCTTCATCCACCCACTTCTAATGATGGGCATATATGCACTGTTTATATATGCCGAAGCATGGGGGCATCCTCCCGCAAAAGGTAGGAGCAAATAGCTCCTCCGCCCACTGCTGCCCCCACGCTTCGGCATATATGCTGAAGTATGTAACTGTGGTGGTGAAATCACCTCCGACAGCGCTGGAGTCACGGCTTTATGTATCGTGGGAGCAAACGCTGTTGCTGTCAAGATAACTAAATCCACGCTGCAGCTGAATGGCGTACCTTAAAAAACAAAAAATGGTTAAAAACACAGTAAACTATAAAAAAAATTACATACCTGAAAAGAAAACATGATAAAACATAACAATAAAACATTAAAAAAAGGGAATGAGTACAGCGCTGCGCCAGACCCTAACAAAGCAGGAGGTAATTATAATATACAGTTGGCAGCTAACACACCTCTAGACATAGGGAAAACAAATAATAGTAAGAATAGTGTAGCGCTATGTGTATACATAATTCATAATTATAACGAATGTGAACAGTGGATCAGTTCGTCCTTTGCGGGACAAGACTAGTATTGAAACAACACTAAGTGATACAAAATAGGCATATAAAAGTGACTACAATAAAAGGGTAGTATAAATCCGTATTATAAACACAAATATTAGGTATACAAAAACGTATATATGTGATAAATCAAATAATATAGTCCATTTACTGTCTAGGTCAATAATGACTAGTGGAACAGAAAACCACCACCAAAGGTCTATAAGGAAAAAAAATGAAAAATAAAAATTGAAAAAAATAAGAGATGAAATATAAAAGTTCCCAGGGTTTCCTCCTAAACGAAGTGGTTCACTTCTAGTAGATGAATAAATAGATCACAGATGGGTGGAAGGTCTAGATAGGTGGCAGGACCATCACCGAGGCATTTAAGGAGGCTTACCGGAATCCGATGACTTGAGAAGACTTACGTCTCACAAGTCTAAGAGAGCTTAATGACCACCAGGTCTGGCGGGGTGTATCATCAGATGATCCTCTGCTTCCAAAGAAAGGGGGAGGAAGGGGGGGTTTCACCACGGCTTCAAACGTCCCCAAGACAGTCCAACAGGCCCAATGGATAATTCAAATGTCATGCGAGAAAGAAAGCTCACATGGCATAATAACGTTTTTAAAAAAACATCAATTTATTAAAATAGAAAAATGAACACTCACATGATAGGAGATCAGAAATGGCTCATATAAAATCATTCGCAGTAATAGTGAGGGGACCCCCACTGGGAGTGTCACTAAACCGGAAGTGACGTAATTGATGCCACTTCCTGGTTATAAAAAATGGTAGTAGATTTATTGTATGAAGACCTGAAATGAAAGGGGTAATAAGCGGTGTGATACCGCTATAATTAACAAGTGAAAGAACTGAAATATATGTTAAAAAATAGAATAATTGCTTGGTCGGCTATTTCGGAATTACCCGAGCGCATACCAAGCCTCGCTTTCATTATAGCCAGTGCGCATTGGTTAAAGCGCCATCCGGCTCCACCCAATGGATTCAGCGTCATGGACGTGCGCAGTGACGTCATCCGCAATGCTGATGCGGCGCCAGTGAGCTCCACTTAGGGAACCAAGCCTCTCTCCCACAACGGAAGCTAGGACACTTCCGGTAAGGGGAGAAAGGCGCTGATAGGCTAGGGGGGGGGGCCGGAGAAGGTCATGATGATTTGACACCGCATAATAGGTGTCAGCAAAGGTGGATTAAAACAACCGATGTTTGGATCATACAAGAAACGACTTGGGATGGATGTCGAAACTAATTATAGTAGTGAAAAACGTCAATCATGACCAAATGGTGTTTGAAAATGTTAACTAGAGGCTGGAATGACACTACCAATGAGGGGCATGTAAAATACTAAAATATGACAAAATCTTAAAGTAAGATGACATCCTTATTAAAATATTCACTGCACAGATATTGCATATTCTAGAATAATAATACATAATTAAATAATGGTGTACAGAGTTTGATCTAGAATTATATCAATATGTGGATACAGACTGAACATGAGTAATATGAATAATTACAATAAAGATAAAATTAAATGAACCAAAATTTGTATTCTATGTATATAAAGGAGAGACCACAAGCTAAATGGCTAAGCCTGATTAATGAAAGAGTTGATATCCCACTCCACGTTAATCCCCCGTGGGGAGTGGGACCCCAATTCATGAATCCAATAAGTCTCCAGGCGGGAGACACCCCTAAGGGTTGAACCACCCCGCCAGGGAGCAACGTATTTGTCGATGATGAGAAACTGTGTGCCCTCAGGGTTTCGGTCATGGAATTCCCTATAGTGGTGAGGCACAGTATGTTTGGTGCTACCTGCTTTAATAAGGTTAATGTGTTCAGATACTCTTGTTGTGAAAGATCTGATGGTCCGCCCTACATACTGCTTACCACATGGGCAAGTCAGAAGATAGACTACCCCTGTAGTAGCTCAAGTGCAAAATTGTTTTATCTTGTAGGAACGGCCGGTCACGGTAGAGGAGAAACTATGGCTGGCCCTCCTACCACTGGTGTTAAACTGGCAGACCAAACATTTTTTACAGGGGTAGAAACCAATCAAATTATGAAAGAAGGAAGGTTTAATCTGGGGGTTGATGACATTAGGTGCCAACTTATTTTGGAGAGAAGGAACGCCTTTGAAAACCACCTTGGGAGTCTTGGGCAACAGAGGGCCCAAAACCTTGTCAGTTTTGAGGACATCCCAATGGTGTTCAAAAATTCTTTTAACGTTTTTATGTTGAATAGAAAAGGACGTCAGAAAGGACCATTTGAAGTCCTCATTTATTTGTCGAGGTTTATCCCCTAGTAGTGATTGGCGATCGATCAAACAGGCATTATTAATCTCCTTATCTAGATCCGAGGGGTTATATCCCTTCTCCAGAAATCTATCCTTAAGAGATGCGGCTTGGATCCTGAAGGTGTTAAGGTCAGTACAGTTCCTACGTAGTCGCAGGAACTGACTTTTAGGAATTGACCTGATCCAAGGCGCATGGTGGCAGCTATCGGTGGGTATATACCCATTCCGATTGGTAGATTTAAAGTAGGTACTGAATATAAATCGGCTTTCCTTTCTTTCGATAACCAAGTCCAAAAAATGGACTGAGGTGGTGCTCGATTCAAATGACAAAACAATGTTCCTATTGTTATTATTAAGGGTCATCATGACATCGACTAGATCATCTGGACTACCAGTCCATAGGAGGATGTCGTCTATGTACCGAGCCCACAACAAAAGGTGTGGGTTTCTCATGGCATAGACGACATCCTCCTCCCACTTGGCCATAAATAAATTGGCCAGACTGGGAGCGAACTTAGCTCCCATCGCGACCCTCTTATGTTGACGGTAGAATCTACCATCGAAACAGAAGTAATTGTGCTGCGTTGCAAACTCAATTAGTTCGATAAAATAATCCACCTGGGGTGAAGCGAGAGAAGCATCCCTATGAAGAAAGCATTTAACCGCATCTATACCCCGACGGTGCGGAATACAGGTGTAGAGGGATGCAACATCCGCAGTTGCCATAATGAGATCACCAGAATAGGAAACATTAGAAAGTGTTCTGATGATATCTTTGGTGTCTTTTAGATAAGACGGCATCTTTGATACGGATGGTTGAAGGAAAAAAATCAATGTATTTCCCGATTTTTGAAGTGACCGAGTCGATGCCACAGATTATTGGCCGACCTGGGGGGTGTAGAGGGTCCTTATGGACTTTCGGTAGGTAGTACATAACAGGTATGCGTGGGGCGAGGGGGACTAAAAATGATCTCTCCTTTTTGTTTAAGATGCAAGAATTAAAACCTTTAGAAACCAATTTATGTAAATCCTTCTTATATTTCTGTGTAGGATTATTAGATAATTCAATGTATGTCTCTTTATCTCCTAAAATACGGTGCATTTCATTGATATAATCTGATCTATTTAATAAAACAATGCCACCGCCTTTGTCGGCGGGGCGAATTACCAGATTTTTATTGTCGCATAAAGTCTTTAGGCCTGTTGAAGGTAAGGGGTTGTGGAACCTACGTTTTAATGCAATGTTTGTTAAATCTCTCAACACTAACTCTTTAAATAAATTAATAGCTGGTGGGAGTTGTTTTGGGGGGCTGAAAAGGGAGGGGTTGGATAAACCCGAATGAACTGTGCCAGACGTTGTTGCCCTGGCTATATTCCTGGAAGGGTTAGAGATAATATATCTCTGAACATTAATTTTCCTGATAAATTTCTGGATGTCGATGAATGTACCGAACTTATTGAGTTTACACGGGGGAGCGAACTTAAGACCCTTATTTAAAATGGTTGTCTCTTCCTTGGTAAGAATGGTATCGCTCAGATTGAAAACCCCCTGACAGGCTAAACTCGTTTCCTTTTTTCGTGTCTGGATCCCCCTCCCTCTACTGGACCCTCTCTTGTTTCTGGACCCCTTTTTTTGTTTTGGGGTCCTCGTGAAAACCCTGAGTGGTCTGTGGCCCAGAGTAAGGTGGTTTATAGTGAGATGGACCATACCCAGCATTGGGAAATGGGTATACATTTTCATTATAGTGGTCACGTAAGGGGGAATATCGATTGTATGTGGAGATCGGGGGATGTCTATAGTAAGGTGGATTCTGATGGTAGGGATAGTGGGGGGAGTCACGGTTACGAACCGGAGAACTCCTATAACGGAGTTGTCTCGGTCGTAATAATGATATTCATCATGACTACGGTAGTCTCCTCTATTTCCACCTCTGCCCCTTTGTTGATTTTTAGGGGTGTGGGTACTAGGGTGTCGACCCCTGTGTGAGGGGGGGCCACCATCCTGGACCCGGCCCTTATCAACAGACAGTTTGGGGCGCACAGAAGTCTCCCTAGAAGGAGCTACAGTGTTAGTGCTCTGAACATTAGTTTCCATTGCGGACTCCAAAGGGGGTGCCGTGATGGATTTTTGCCATCCAAACACCCTTCCCGCCTTGTAGTCCCCGATGTCTTGGAAATATTTTTTGTGCTTCTTGCTTTTCTGTTCTTTATCCTCTTTTCCAAGATATGCTTGCAGGTTAGAGGACAAAGTATTGTATTCAACCGAATTTTTACCGCAAATGATTTTATATGAGCCATTTCTGATATCCTATCATGTGAGTGTTCATTTTTCTATTTTAATAAATTGATGTTTTTTTAAAAACGTTATTATGCCATGTGAGCTTTTTCTCGCATGACATTTGAATTATCCATTGGGTCAGTTGGACTGTCTTGGGGACATTTGAAGCCGCGGTGAATCCCCCCCTTCCTCCCCCTTTCTTTGGAAGCAGAGGATCATCTGATGATACACCCCGCCAGACCTGGTGGTCATTAAGCTCTCTTAGACTTGTGAGACGCAAGTCTTCTCAAGTCATCGGATTCTGGTAAGCCTCCTTAGATGCCTCGGTGATGGTCCTGCCACCTATCTAGACCTTCCACCCATCTGTGATCTATTTATTCATCTACTAGAAGTGAACCACTTTGTTTGTTTAGGAGGAAACCCTGGGAACTTATTTGATTTATCACATATATACGTTTTTGTATACCTAATATTTGTGTTTATAATAGGGATTTATACTACCCTTTTATTGTAGTCACTTTTATATGCCTATTTTGTATCACTTAGTGTTGTTTCAATACTGGTCTTGTCCCGCAAAGGACAAACTTATCCACTGTTCACATTCGTTATAATTGTGAATTATATATACACATAGCGCTACACTATTTTTACTATAACAATAAAACATTGCAGAATAGAATACAGTAAAAAAGAGCAGAACAATAAAGAGAGAAGAGAGAAGAGAGAAGAAGAGAGAAGAGAGAAGAGAGAGAAAACGACAACTATTTTTGTTTTTTTTATTTTATATTTTTTTTGTGTTTTTTTTTTTTTTTTTACATTTTTTTTTATAACTGTCACTTTTAAAACTGTAACGGTTCCAGGTTTGGGTCTCTCAAAATGCGATGGCATCTTGGGAGACCCTGTGAAAGTGTGTCCTAGTCTGTGCAATGCTGTACCCTACGCTAAAACTCAACTAGTGTATGGTAGCGCTAAAAACATTCACCAATGCAAAGACCAGGATTGCCAGGACAGGAGGGACAATAATACCGGGTATCACGCCTATATCCGTGCTTTCTGCAGACACAACATTTTCTTTGGGGGGCTCGTTGGGTAGGGGTACTCGGGAGTACATAAGGAAAATGCCTCCCATGCAGCCGGCTTACTGCATCTGGTTGGGGAAGGTGAGGTGGAGCACCGTCTGGATACAGAAGGGCTCTGACGATCTCTTCCTGGAATTTAAGGAAGGATCCAGTCTGTCCTGAAGCCCTGTATAGCACATGAGCGTTCAGTAAAGCCAATTGAAATAAGTATACAGACACTTTTTTGTACCAGCGTCTGGCCTTACGGGCAACTAGGTCCGGCGCCAACAACTGGTCGTTGAGGTCCACCCCTCCCACATTTTGGTTATATTCGTGGACACAGAAGGGGTTTCTCCACAACACCAGTCGCTGTAGTAATTTGGACCGTTGTGTCTGCATGAAGGGAGGTAAGAACGAAAACATTCTTATTGTCCCTCCACTTCATAGCGAGCAAATTATTACACCGCAAGCAGGCTCTCTCCCCCAGCCTAAGACAGGAATCTACAAGCCGCTAAGGAAAGCCCCAGCGATTAGGCCGCACGTTGCCACATGCTCCAATTTGAGGATCAAAAAGGGGACTAAAAAGTGGCACGTTCGTGTAATAATTGTCCACATATAAATGGTACCAATTTCCGAATAAGAGTGACACCAAGTCCCACACTATCTTGCCAGCGCTTCCTATGTAGTCAGGGCAGTTTGTTGGCTCTACGTGACTATCTTTGCCCTCGTAAACCATAAAACTACATGTATAGCCTGTGGCCCTGTCACAGAGCTTATACATCTTGACCCCGTATCTGGCACGCTTGCTGGGAAGGTAATGTTTGAATGACAAGTGACCAGAAAATTTAATCAGGGACTCATCAACGCAGACAACTTGATGGGGAGTAAACAAGTCTGCAAAACGTTGGTTGAAGTGGTTTACGAGGGGCCGAATTTTGTAGAGCCGATCGTATTCAGGGTCTCCACGAGGACGACAGAGTTCATTGTCATTGAAGTGCATGAACCGCAAAATCTGCTTGTATTGTGCCCTGGTCATGGAGGCAGAGAACAAGGGCCTATGGTGAATTGGGTAAGTAGACCAATATGACCACAACTCACTCTTTATTTATGCCCATGTTGAGGGAAAGGCCCAGAAAGATCTTAAATTCGGAGACCGTAATTGGTCTCCAATCTCTGGCAAGGGAGGACTGGGGAATAGTGTTGACCAGCGTATAAATTGCTTTGGTCCACAATAGATCTATAGAGATCTTCGGTAAAAAAACAGTGAATAAAAATCCAGTGGCGTAAAATCAACAGTTTCCACCTGAATTCCGGGTTGGCCAGTGAATGGGGGAAGTACGGGTGCTGCAGAAGTGGTGGGTTCCCAATTCGGATTGGCGAATGCAGCAGGAAGGGCACTTTGGGCATGACGGGCCTGCGTCTTCTTGGTGGCAGCGGGACACTACTAGTGCTTGCCACCTCGCCAGCTTGAACTGCACTTATGGGACTCGCCACGTCACCACGTGATACTGCAGTGCTGGATGTACGACCAGGGTGTACTAGGCCGCTGGTGCTTGCCAGTTCACCAGAAGGAACAGCAGCGCTAGTACTGCTCTGCTCCATACAAGGGACCTGAGGTTCTTGCACTTCAAAGACAGAAGAAGTTCGGGGTCTGGTACGCCTGACCTTGGCAGGGACCACAACTCTGTCATCAGAGCTATCTGTCATGGAGCCGCTGTCGTCTACAGGATCGCATTCTGAACCTGAATCTGACAGATAAGGGACTTCCTCTTCACTATCTGTCATGCTCAGAAATGTGTAGGCCTCTTCACTAGTGTACCTTCGATTTGCCATTTTGGGCTCTAAATTTAGGGGTACACTAGTGAGACTCACAGGCAAAAAAGCTCCTGACTGTCAGCGACTGTATCAAAACGCTACCAAAAAACTGTTAGCGATCGCAGGGATCAGGCCTGACTCTGCAAACGCTGCAGTTATGTGTGCTTAGTATATATGACAGTAATTCCGCGCTTAGGAATAAGAAGAAAAAGAGACTGCTGCCCCCCTAATGAATAAATATCACCGAGGTGATATCTAAAAATGGATAATATTCTAAGCAGGGGAATTGGCGCTGTCCAGCTATATGTGCATAGAGGAATATAAAACGGAATAATTGTAAAAGAACAATACGTAACAGGGGCTATGGTGTACCACATACAAACAATACCCTTAGTGGATAATAATAAGGTGCAACAGGCTCCTAAACATAAAGAATGTGCCCTAATATCAATTTAACAGATGCCCATGTGTACGTGGAGAGATATGCCTCAAAAATAGAGTATATAAAATACAACCAGTGTCCCTGGCAGAAAAAGCAATAAAGTGCAATGGTGCTTCTAGACAAATATGTAAATGTGCCTTAACCTCAAAAAATCAACTTCCAAATGAGTATATAAAAAGGGATAAGTATGCTCGCAAGTAGATAAAAAAATTGTGGCAATCAAAATAGTATTGGCACATCAAGTAGACAATTATAGACAATAATAGCATAGAAAAATTAAAAATTAAAAATCCCCAACAATTGTGCATAGAATTGAAAATAAAATGTATATAAAAAAGGTGAAACATAAATGTTCAAATTCCAAGTCCCAAAGATGTGTCCTTATGGTGGAAAAAAAAACGTGATCTCCGTTTTAACTGGTGTAGTCCCCGTCCTCCGTTACACCCCCACTCGTGCTTGCACTCACCGGATTACCTCACCCCTGCAGGGGTAAAGGCATATAGTAAATGCAATAATTTGTAATAATGCAATAGTAAATGTGTCAAAAAAAATGCTTGTGTCACCAACCTCTTTCATGCCCCTCTACGCTCTTGCGTCCCTCCACCAGCTTAAGTAGTAATAAAGGTGCTTTAAAAAAACACATACTCATGCTGGACGTTGGAGGAAGCCAACCCCTAGCTAAGCTCTGCCCCCCTCCGCCGCCCTCGCCTTCCTCTCTCTTTTTTTTTTCAAAGAGTTTTCCCACGGAGCGCAGGCCTCTGATCCTACAGGACCAACATGTGAGGGGAAAAAACATGGCGCGGAGAGAGCCTGGAAGCCGCCAAGTAGCCTGTGCTGAAAGTTTTTTTTTCTTCTTTCTCCTGACGCTCT
The DNA here is from genome assembly GCA_037952925.1 of Lithobates clamitans. Classification (NCBI taxonomy): domain Eukaryota; kingdom Metazoa; phylum Chordata; class Amphibia; order Anura; family Ranidae; genus Lithobates; species Lithobates clamitans. The sequence goes on from JBBGZY010001144.1 coordinate 2,154,874, forward strand.
TCCTCGTGAAGAGGGGGAGAATACAGCACAGGTGGGGGGTGTCTGGAGAAGAGAAAAGACCCCCCCAGACTTACCGGAGGTCTGCTGCTAGCTGGAGAGAAAAGAAGAGCGCTGCTCCAACACAGTGTGTCTCTTGAGGAAGTATGAGAAGGTATGTGCTCCATACAGCCCCCAGTAGTGACACTTAGGCATGTCTCCTTTAATTAGTAAATGTCATTTCATAAGAGAATGCAAAAATTTCTTAGAAAACTCCACTTACCTTTCCCACCGCAGGGTTTTCTGTGGTAAAACCAACAGACCCAATCTTCACCCTTCACGGTGTGTTCCGATAACAAACCTTCAGGAGCTGGGGATCCTCGGGGAAACCCACAATCCTGGACCTGTAATAGCACCACCGCCAGTAAAACTTTATGGCCTTAAAACCAAAAGTACTGGATCCCGAGGTCCAGCTCTCTAAAAAGAGAGCGTTTACAAGCAAAGACCTCGTTTCTTCGGACACGAGGCCAGGGTACTATTTAATTCGGCCTAAAAGTCACCTTGAATGGATTCGCCTGCATAGCTAGCCTCAGCAAGGATTGCTCCAGTGGAGCTCAGCACAGAACATCTTCACTCGTGACCAACACCTTAGACACTGGTGAAAAAACTGAGATACTCCCAGTAGTGGAAAGGGTTATATAGGGAGTGCACTTTTTATCTTAGGGCGTGCCAGTGTCCATCACCTGAAGGTGGCCTATGACCCACATAGTAACTACTATGACTCTGTGTCCCGTGATGTACGATAAGAAAAGAAGAAAGAAGAAAGAAAGAAAAAGAAATAAGAAGAAGAATGCCTGTAACCCCAGAACCTAAAGAACAGCGAGAGCAAAGGGTTATTCACCTGCCCAAAAGACTAACATATGATAGGTAGCCTATAACCCACATATAAGCTACTATGGCTCTGTGTCCCGTGATGTACGATAAGAAATAATGCCTCTTTACCGTCTGTCAACTAATCTTTGAAGAGCAATCCAAATGTGGATTGTTCTTCAGAGACCAAAGCTTGTGTGAAAGAGCCCACTTTATCGAAGCTGTAAAATAGCTTGGCGCTCACCCCCCTTCTATTTTTTACAACATTGTTCCAAGTGCACAACCATGGTCCCTGTACACTAGAGCAGCATTTTTTTTTTTTAAACCAGGGTGCCTTCAGGTCTCGTCAGGGGTGCCTTGGCAAACATGCCCATAAAATTTCCCATACATTTTATACAAACCAGCAAGTAGATCAAGCCTTCCTTTTAGTTACACAAAGCCACGGGTTTTCAGTGTGCACCATTCCAACCTTCTAGCCGCCAGTGTCCTAACAACCAATTATGCCATCAGTTGATAAGGAGGACATTGGGTGCCTGCACAGCGTTCTTGTTTGCCCTTCCCTTGCTCCTCTCCGTCAGCACTGAGATCACATTAGCTCAGTGAGGAAGAAAAACTGAGGGTGAAGAGAAACATTGGAATAATGGTCAGTACCAATGTGCAAAGATGTATTTGCTTTGGAATAATAAATCACCTCTAATGTTGGATGTCCTACCTACTGTACTAGAAAGTTACTGATTAAGGCTGGGTTCACATATGAGCTGCATATGGGCTCACAGCAGGAGTCCGGTGCGTCCCCGTTCACTGTTTCAGGCCCAATTTCGGGCCGAATTTTGGGCTGAACTCAAATCTGAAACAGACCAAAAGACGCACAGCGTTTTTCTGCAAAACGCACCGGACCCGCTGTGGAGATATGTGAACTGGCTCCATAGAGTCCCGATCAAAATCTCATTCTCTCACCCCAAAAAAATAAAAATCACCCGCCTAGCACACATCCTCTTTCCCACTCGAATCCCCCCCCCCTCCTAGCACAAATCTCCCTCACCCCCCCCAAAAAAAAAGAAACACAACAACAACATCTGCCTAGCACACATCCTTTTTCTTCTCAAACTTTCTATCCTAGCACAAATCTTCTCCACCCAAATCCCCCCGCCAGCACAAATCCCCCCTAATTCCTCCTTTTAGTCCTGAATTCCCCACAGAATAAATAAAGCAGTGCAGCGCTATACCCAGAGGTTCAAATAAAAGTCCCTTTTTAAAGTTAAAATCAAAAAGTTGATAGAGAAAAGGTCTCCTCTGTAGTGGTCTAGGTGCTCATGACAGTCCATGCAGTGCTATACATCCGTGATTCCACCAGCTAGCCAAACTGCTCACCTCAGCATATGGACCCCTGAGCTAACAGACGGGTCAAAACAGCATTTACCACTCTCAGTGGATAGGGATGGAGACTTGCGTGGGCAGATGGTCACACGATATTATAGGCGGCACTCAGTAATTGATGATCATATTCACATGCAATAAAAATGAAAGTAAATAGTGCACACTGTGTGGCTAAGATGATCACATTTATTAAAAGTCAAGTACTCACATACACAGCACTATACCCTAGTGCTGGGATAAAGGTAAAATGGCATAAAAGGATAACGTCAGTAGAATGGTGGCTGCAGTGATGTCCAAGGAACTCCCGCACGCGTATCGTCCACATCCGGACTTCATCAGTGGTAATGGAGTCCAAAACATCACATCAGAGATAGAATATATATATAGGGTGAACCGTACGGTTCACCCTGTTCGGATCGGAACACATGCGCTCCGCGGAGCGCGCCGCTGCCTCGGCCTTAGGTAAGGCCACGGCTTCGGCCTAGCTCTGGCCATCTTGGTACACCCGGCGGGCGTTTACCACGTGATCGCTCCGCTCTCTCCCCTATGTGTACTGATCTGTACAGTGGAGGGGAGAGATCGGATGGCAGCAGTGCCAATACTCTGCCATGCCCTAACAATACTCTGCCATGCCCTGACAATACTCTGCCAATACCCTGCAATACTCTGCCAATACCCTGCTAATATATTACAGTGGGGGAGATTGTGGATATTACAGTGGGGGAGATTTTTTTTTGTTGATCCGAAAATGATCCGAACCGTGACTCCTGATCCGAGGAACGATCTGAACCGTGAGTTTTTTGATCCGTTGCACCCCTAATGCCCACCAGTGGTGCCAATCAGTGCCACCTAGCAGTGCTGTCTATCAGTGTTCCCTACCAGTGCCAATCAGTGCCCATCACCGCCACCCAGTGCCACCTGTCAATGCCCATCAGTGACACCTCATCAGTGCCACCAATTAGTGCCGCCTTATCAGTACCCATCAGTGCAGCCTATCAGTGCCCATCAGTTTTGCCTCATCAGTGCAGCCAAGTCTTTTTAAAATTTTTTTATAAAAAATAAAAAACCCAGGAGGTGATCAAATACCACCAAAAAAAAAGCTCTATTTGTGGGAATAAAATGATAAAAATTTCATTTGGGTACAGTGTTGTATGACCGCGCAATTGTCATTCAAAGAGTGACAGCGCTAAAAGCTTAAAATTGGTCTGGGCAGGAGGGGGGTTTAGGTGCCCATTAAGCAAGTGGTTAATAAAATGCAACACACCAACCATATCGAGTAGTGATAGTTATAACCCCACATGCTTTGTTTGGTACCCTTAAGGATTTACAGTAGAATGATTCCCTGCCTGCTTCATTTTGTGGGAGGTCATAAATCTGCAGTCAGTAGAATTCACCTTCCCAATCTTGATAGTCCATTTTCATTTGTCATTATATATTATGTGAACAAAATGAAGGTCAGCACTAAAAGTTACATAAACCAAATAAATACTAAAAACCATCACATTCAGCACTTCAAAACCAACAAATATCAGCATGTGCACAATGTATCCATATGTATTTGTCAGGAGATAGGGGGGACAAAGCAATGATCTGTAGATTACGAGAGGTCAGTAAAAGAATAATCTGCAGAATATATTTATGTGCATCTTATTCGGCGACTGGCGAATCTGACCCGGTTTGATTCATCAAGGGTTCAGCAAATCTTGTCAAATTTTGATGAACCTAAACTTAAAAAGAGCTGTACGTTTTTTTAAAATCATACTTACCTAGGTGGATGCTGCATCTGTACCCCACCGCCTCCAACGCTGAGAACCACTGATCGCACGGTTCTCGCAGCTCCCTGAGCAGAGAGCCGGTGATGGCCAGTCACAGTTCTCTGCTCTCTACCCCACCCTCACTGGAGTGCTGGGCTGTGGAGGTGGCGGGAAGTGGCTGGCTCAGGCACGCTGCGGCTCTAAGAGGCTGAGCCGGGTGGAATGGGTCTGTGATGTCAGCGGGCTTCAGCCCGCTGTCTGCTGAAAACGGATCACAGGAGTGAAAAACAAGCTTTGGCTGTACTTTTTCTTTAGGGTGAATCCCAATGAAGGCTATGAGGTGTGAAACTACTTGGTAAATTTCAAGATTGGGACTAAAAGGCAGACTACTGTAAGTAAAAAGGCATCCATGGGAGGCATGTACCAACAGAAAAATAAATTAAGAAATAAATCTAAAACTAAAATTACCATACAGGATCTTTTCACGCGGCTTTGAGGAAAACAATGGAAATCACTTTAATCCTTTAAATAGCATGCTTGAGGGATGCTTTAGAGCTGTACTTTGTGTTACAGAAAGTAGAATTTTCACGCACAAGCTCAGGGTACACTGGCATATTTGGGTGTGAAATTGATTTTACCTTTACAATTACCTTGGCCTACATACAGCACCAGTGAAAGAAAAAGAAAAAAAAAAAAAAGAAGGTTTTTATTTTTTTTCTCCCTTGCAGGTAGCTTTAGCAGCAACACATGCTTTTTCATCAAATGGTGGGCCCACTTTTGTTAGATGTCAGATAGAAATCCGTTGTTTGCTGTGACCATTCTGCTTATCACCAATGCAAAAAACTGCTCAATTTCTATCCAGCTGTCATTAAGATTTAAGAGACAGGACATTTGTAATGAGCATGCCTAGGCCCAAATTTACTAGAGAAAAGAAGCACAGGCTGGGACTATACTACAAAAATTAAAATGGATTGTAAAGTTCCTTTTTTTTTTGTAACAATAAACATGGTATGTTTACCTGCTCAGTGCAATGGTTTTGCCCAGAGCAGCCCCGAACTTACTCTTCTGGAGTCCCCCACCGGTGCTCTCAGCTCCTCCCACTCCTTTCTTAATGCTCTCATACCAAGTTCTTCTTTTAACCACTTAAACTCTGAAAAATTTACCCCCCTTCACGGCCAGGCCATTTTTTGCGATACGACACTGAGTTACTTTAACTGACAATTACGCAGTCAAGCAACGCTGTACCCAAATAAAATTTATATCATTTTTTCCCCACAAATAGAGCTTTCTTTTGGCGGTATTTGATCATCTCTGCGTTATTTATCTTTTGCAATATAAACAAACAAAAAAAAAAAAAGGACCAACAATTTTGAAATAAAGGATTATTTTTTTACTTTCCGCTATAAAACATCCAAAAAAACCCCAAAAAAAACAAAAAACAAAAAGGAAGTCTAATTTCTTTGTAAATTTAGGTCAAAATGTATTCTGCTACATATTTTTGGTAAAAAAAAAAAAAAAAAATCCCAATAAGCGTCTATTGGTTTGCACAAAAGTTATAGCATCTACAAACTATGGAATATTTTTATTTATATATTTTACTAGTAATGGTGGTGATCAGCGATATTGCGGTGGACATTCTGACATTGACACTTTGAGAACCAGTGATACTAATACAGTGATCAGTGCTAATAATATGCACTGTCACTGTAATAATGACACTGGCTGGGATGGGGTTAACATCAGGGGCGATCAAAGGGTTAACTGTGTGCCTAACCAGTGTTTATGTTTACTGTGTGAGGTGCACTTACTAGGGGAAATGATGAAGTACACAAACTCCTCCCCTCCCTCCCCTGTCAGAACTGAGATCTGTCTTGTTTACATAGGCAGATCACAGTTCTGTGTCTCTGCCTGACAAATAGCGAGTACCCGCATCTGCCGATCGGCTTTCGCTGTAAGCAATCACAGTGTAAGCGAGCCGCCGGTGGCATGCTGCCCCCTACCCAGATGTGCCGGCTGCCACACAGCTGCCGCCCTCTAGCATAGCAGTAAACCTGCTATAGAGCAGCCGGCAAGCAGTGAAGGTAAGCATGTCTTTGTGTGCAGGAAAGCATATTTAATTGAAATTTTTTTTAATGATTCTTTGTCCAGAGGTTTATGTGCGTTTGTGAGACTGTCACTTGTGGCCCAGTAATTAGGAGTATTTTGTAGGTACAGGGACCGTAGCAATGGTGTGAACAATGTGACTAGGCAAGTTTTGTTTAACCATACCTCTTTAAGCCTCTCCCACTGTTAGGTCAAACTCAAAGGGGCCAGGCATCGAAACATATAACAATGCCCATTTATGCCACGTGACATCACAGCCATCTTGTGGACCTGCAACACTTCCTTACTGTCCACAGTGGTTCTCATTCATGTGATATACAGTCTACAGCTTCTGTTGGATCTTCCTGGTGCTTTCCTGGTTCACTTCCTATTTCAAAGCACCTTACAGCACGTCCACCCAGAGGGGCTTGCTCAGCATTGACTGCCTGGAAGGTTGCCACCTGCTGGAGACTTATCAATACACTTTTTAATATCTTGTAAATGTGAATGCATGTTTATTGTTGTTTAGGGGTACACTGGAAAGAATAACACTCTCCAGAGCTATAGAGAGGTCTGTAATAGAATAATCTACAGAATATATCTATCCATCTGTTTGCCTGGAAAAACGATACATGCTTGGACTTGTAGTCCAACTACAGTCAAATATTTATTTATTTTTTTAACCAGCATAGCACTAAAATTCAATAACAGATTCTCTCAGCTGTGTCTAAATTATTGATGGTTGGGAAAAGATTTCATATTTAACTGTAAGACTATTAATTACACTGCAGAATAACCTCACAATCCCGACTTGTCTCGCCAGTTCAATTATTTAGCGATGTACCATATTTTAACTGAATGCCAATGAAGACATTAACACAAGCATCCTGGCATTAAATGCCATTTGTCACGGAGTGAAATTAAACAAAAATGACAAAAAGAATGGTGATGTATTTTGCAGATATGAAATGTAGCAATGCGCGGATGAGCAGTTGATGGGATGTAAATGGTCACATTTCTGCAGCTGCAAGGAGTAGTAAAGAAACAACATGAAAAGAAAAAAAAAAAAAAAAAAGAAGTTTTAAAGCACACAAAAAAAAAAGGGGGGGGGGGGGACAACAGTAGCAGATTCATAGGTTGTAAGACAAGACAAAATAATGTAAATTGCCCATAGCAACTAATCAGGCTAGCACCCATCATCTATCTTATCCCCAGACAAAAGAGAGCAGTAAAATGATTGCTTGCTATGAACAACACAGCTGCTTTCCTTTGTAAAATATAGCATCATAATAATAATAATAATAATAATAATAATAATAATAATAATAATAATATGAAATTAGACTGTAAGCACTTCTGGTACGAAGACCAATTTGTTCAGTGTTTTCTGTAGAGCATTGTATGTCAAAATATTATAAAATGAATGAAAATAAATGAAAAATAAGGATCATACAATAATAATAATAAATTACTGGGGACATTAGCGTGTAAGCCCCTCTGGTGCAGAGATCGATGCTCAGTGTTCACTGTAGAGCACTGTGGGCTAAACAAAGCAAAATAAAATAATAATAATACTACATTAGAACGTAGGCTCTTCTGGTGTACAGACCAATTTGTTCACTGTGTGAGCTAAATAAATATTTAGCTATGTCAGAGCTAAATAATAATAATTACCGTATATATAAAAAGGACATTAGAATGTAAGCTCCTCTGGTGTGGAGACCAATTTGTTCACTGTGAGAGCTAAACAAAGTAGTTAAAAAATAAAATAATATGTAACTAGGTCAAAGCTGAATAAAAATATTATTAGCAATGCGGGGCATTAGTTCTGGTGTGTTTTCCGTACTGCACTGTGGAATATGTCATATCGTTATTAAAGACTGTGGTGGAAATATTAGAGTGAAAGCTCCTCTGGTGTGCAGACCAATGTCATTGGTTCAGTGTTTTTGGTACAGCGCTATGGAAAATGTCAGCAGTACAGCCAGGTCCATAAATATTGGGACATGGACACAATTCTAATCTTTTTGGCTCTATACACCACCACAAAGGATTTGAAATGAAACAAAAACAAGATGTGCTTTAACGGCAGCCTTTCAGCTTTAATTTGAGGGTATTTACATCCAAATCAGGTGAATGGTGTAGGAACTATAACAGTTTGGATATGAGCCTCCCACTTTTTCAGAGACCAAAAGTAATGGGACAATTGGCTACTCAGCTGTTCCATGGCCAGGTGTGTGTTATTCCCTCATTATCCCATTTACAAATAGCAGATAAAAGGTCCAGAGTTCATTTCAAGTGTTCTATTTGCATTTGGAATCTATTGCTGTCAACTCTCAATATGAGATCCAAAGAGCTGTCACTATCAGTGAAGCAAGCCATCAGGCTGAAAAAACAAAACAAACCCATCAGAGAGATAGCAAAAACATTAGGTGTAGCCAAATCAGCTGTTTGGAACATCCTTAAATAGAAAGAATGCACCAGTGAGCTCAGCAACACCAAAAGACCCGGAAGACCACGGAAAACAACTGTGGTGGATGACCGAATAATTCTTTCCCTGGTGAAGAAAACACCCTTCACAACAGATGGCCAGATCAAGAACACTCTCCAGGAGGTAGGTGTATGCGTGTCAAAGTCAACAATCAAGAGAAGACTTCACCAGAGTGAATAAAGGAGGGTTCACCACAAGATGTAAACCATTGGTGAGCCTCAAAAACAGGAAGGCCAGATTAGAGTTTGCCAAACAACATCAAAAAAAGCCTTCGCAGTTCTGGAACAACATCCTATGGACAGATGAGACCAAGATCAACTTGTACCAGAGTGATGGGAAAAGAAGAGTATGGAGAAGGAAAGGAACTGCTCATGATCCAAAGCATACCACCTCATCAGTGAAGCATGGTGGTGGTAGTGTCATGGTGTGGGCATGTATGGCTGCCAATGGAACTGGTTCTCTTGTATTTATTGATGATGTGACTGCTGACAAAAGCAGCAGGATGAATTCTGAAGTGTTTTGGGCAATATTATCTGCTCATATTCAGCAAAATGCTTCAGAACTCATTGGACGGCACTTCACAGTGCAGATGGACAATGACCCGCAGCATACTGCGAAAGCAACCAGAGTTTAAGGGAAAGAAGTGGAATATTATGCAATGGCCAAGTCAATCACCTGACCTGAAGCTGATTGAGCATGCATTTCACTTGCTGAAGACAAAACTGAAGGGAAAATGCCCCAAGAACAAGCAGGAACTGAAGACAGTTGCAGTAGAGGCCTGGCAGAGCATCACCAGGGATGAAACCCAGCGTCTGGTGATGTCTATGCGTTCCAGACTTCAGGCTGTAATTGACTGCAAAGGATTTGCAACCAAGTATTAAAAAGTGAAAGTTTGATGGATGATTGTTAATCTCTCCCATTACTATTGGTCCCTTAAAAAGTGGGAGTCACAGTCTGCAGTTAAGGCACATCTTGTTTGTGGTGGTGTACAGAGCCAAAAAGAATGTGTCGATGTCCCAATATTTATGGACCTGACTGTAATTGTATAATCATAATTATATGCGACTACGGTAGGGACTAGGCATTTGAATGTGAGCTCCTCTCGTACAAAGAATGGTGTGAATGGTTCAGAATTGTGCAGCATATCAGTTTCAGTAACCAGTTCAAACACTTCCACTTTTACTTTTTTTTTGAAAGTCAGTGAACGGAGATGATCAGAGTTTAAAAAAAAAAAAGAATGAGAAAAGAATGAAGAAGGATAGGAAAAAAAAAAAAAAGGAAGAAGGAGGAGGGGAAGGGGAGGAGGAGATTGAGAGATGAAAAGAGATAGACTTGGTGTGAATAGGTGACCTTCGCTTGGCATTCAGTTTTCTAGTTTTAGTGAAACAGTTTGGTCTCCAAGTGCCCCAGAATAGTGCAGGTGCATAGTACCCTCTGGTGGTAGCCTGATGCATCTCCCAACTGGCAGTGAATGGGTGCTCATTGTTGCAGCCTATATGATGGTGCTATATTATACTCTGCTGCTACATAAATATATACGCGCATTGTAGGGCTGGGAATAGTATCCACGCACAATGAAAGCGATCTGGGCATTTGGCACCCTGCAATAGACCGATTCATTCTGCCAGCTAAATTAAAATCCTATTGTGCTGTGTTGTTAATATTTTATGTCCTTGTTTTTCGAACAGTTATGGTGTGGCATTCTGCCCAATCTGAGTCAAACTTCACAGCCATCTGCGAAGCTTCAGAAATAGCACAACTAGGTGGATTTATCTCCCCTTCAACTCACCTTCTGGACCAAACCAGCAGGGTGAGGAGGGTGGATGAAAAAGGGACATAGGTGAAGCTTTGGAGGGAAAGGGGTGATCAGAGACATGAAAATGCAGAAGAGCAGTATTCCTGGGGGTCATGCGGATGGAGCCAGTCTTTTTTTGGGGGGGCGGCAAACAATGCACCCACAGCCAAACCCAATCCTCCCCGGTCGGTTGTTCCATCCGCGGCAGATTAGTGGAGTGCACGACTAAGTTGTCCTGTGGACAGACTCTCCCACCTGAGCTGTGGATCTCTGCAGCTCCTCCAGAGTTACAATGGACCTCTTGGCTGTTTCTCTGATTAATGCTCTCCTTACCCGGCCTGTCAGTTTAGGTGGACGGCCATGTCTTGGTAGGTTTGCAGTTGTGCCATACTTTTTCCATTTTCGAATGATAGATTTAACAGTGTTCCGTGAGATGTTTAAAGATTGGGATATTATTTTTTATAACCTAACCCTGCTTTAAACTTCTCCACAACTTTTTCCCTGACCTGTCTGGTGTGTTCCTTGGCTTTCATAATGCTGTTTGTTCACTTAAGGTTCTCTAACAAACTGCTGAGGGCTTCACAGAACAGCTGTATTTATACTGAGATAAAAATTACAAACAGGTGGACTATATTTACTAATTAGAGGACTTCTGAAGGTAATGGTTTCCACTAGAGTTTAGTTAGAGATATCAGAATAAAGGGGGCTGAATACAAATGCACGCCACACTTTTCACATACCGGGATTTGTAAAAATAATTTGAAACCATGTATCAATTTTCCTTCCACTTTAATTATGTGCCACATTTTGTTGATCTAACACATAAAATATATTTATGTTTTTGGTTGTAACATGACATAATGTGAAAAATTTCAAGGGGTATGAATACTTTTTTCAAGGCACTGTACATTTGTTTTTCCATAGAGATGCATCGATTTCTGTTTTTCATCCGTCAACAGATGAAAAATAGACAAACAATCCGCATGTGTGAAAAGGAGCCTTAAAGAGGAATTAAACCCTTCTATCCTTTACAGTCAAGGAAGCTGCTTCTGTTTGATCTGCAATCCACCACACAGAACTGACAGGTAGTGTAGTGTGTGAGTCAACACTCACTGACAGCAATAGGATAGGTTAAAGTGAATCAATGATAGTGGAGGAATCAAAATATACGCAAATAAAATCAGATTAAGATTAAAAATAGTCCATACAATCCATGGCGGTAAGGGGATGTCAGGGAAAGATTCTCAGGATGGATGGATTCACAGGTGAATGGGGATTGCATACACAATTAATTGCTCTTTATTGCAAAAACACTTACATAGTAGTGTCTTGCAAGCTGCATACAGGGGTAATACGGAATGCCGTTCAAGCGGACAGCCATCATGATGGATGAGAAGACCACCATGAAAGACAAGCTCAGACCCACCGCCCAGAGATAACACACCAGCGGTGTCTCCAGCACACACTCGCCACTGACAAGGCTAGCAGGAGACCGACACACAGACTGCGGAGGGGGCGGGCCGAAACGCGTTTCCGAAGCCCCGATGAAGGCTTCAGGGCCTCAGATCACCCTGAAGACTAAGAAATCAGCATTTTAAAAAAGAGGGATCAGCAAAAGCTGCTAATGACAAGTTGATCTGGAGGAGAATTTTGCGAAGAGCCTCTGATCCCTCTGCCCCTGCGTGTCTGTAACCCCACAAGGGGAGATCTCTCGCTCACTTCCTGTTATTTCACACCTGTACAGAAATGGAGAAAAATGGGGGGTGAGAGAGGGGATGCTACTGGAACAGGAAGACAGCACTAAAATCATTCTCAGAAATTCTAACCCTTTCCCACTCTACATATGTAGTAGAAAAAAAAAAAAAAGGAACCTTAAAGGTTTTAACCATTCTTACTCTATTCTTAACTAACATTTCAGCTGGCGTTGGGCTTTAAAGGGTTTGTTAACCCAACATTTCATATGCCTGGTAGGTATATGTTGTACCATGTACTTGTGTTAAAAAGTATCCTGTTCTCTTTGTATTGCTTCCTTTGTGTGTGTCTCTGCTTTCCTATTAAAACGGACCACACTAAGCATTAAAAAGGACACTAATCACAGCATAGTCAATTTTCTGGCTGTGCTGGGAGAACAGCCTGCCTATCCTCCTGCAGTCCCCCCCCCCCCCCCCGCCTATCTAAACCTTTAATGCAGCTGTGAACAGAGAGCATATATATATATATATATATATATATATATATATATATACACATATACATATATACATATATACACATATACACACACACACATACACACATTCTTTGCCTTGCATTTCTATTTTACACAGTGAGGGAGGGTTCATAAATCCTTTTGCTGGTTTGCCTCTCTTACTTCCCCTGTAAAATCAGTTTAAATAACTGCTAGGAAATCCGCAGTCCTCCTGGACCCTTTCACAGACATTAATAAAAGTTTTGCAGCTATGAGTGCAATTTTATTTTGTCCCTGTGTTTCAAGTGGTGTGAGATGCAGAGTCCAGCCAGAATTGAATGCATCCTTTCAAAACTCTTTTTATCAGCTGCTTGCAGGATGAGTTGTGAAAAGTATCGCAGAGTCCAGCTGTGAGTGCTTGGCCCTCTGAAGGGGTGGCTGGGCCCCTTGCTGCCCCCAGATTATTTCTGCCACTGCTGAATGATCAGCAATATATATACATATATTGAGGCCAATCTGTCCACTGTGCCCCATGAGCTACATTGTCAGCTTAAGATTACAACGTGCAATACATTAACTTTTTGACTCTGCATGCCCGCACAGAGGAACAGATGGGCTGTGCCCCATTTATTAACTTTTACCTTCAATAATTCAACCTGATCAGTTTAACAGGAAATCTTTATGGCAGGAATACTGGAGTTGCCAATATTAACTTTTTGAAGCCATCACCCTCATCTTTGCTTTCCTAGTGACTGTACGCATTAGGACACCTATGCCTTTTTTTTTTTTTTAACTGGCATTAGTAAGCATTGAAGGAAGGATCATCATTACTAAAGCAAATCAGCAATGGAAGCTGCACATGTTCTCCGTACACAGCCATTATTGACCTGTGTCTAAAAAAAGGAGCTAATTGCTTATCAGTCGGCTGATCCATTGGCTTCACTACTTAGAGTTTTGGCCTGACCGATATGTTGAACAGGGGTGGGCAGGCATTTGCGGTACCCTAAAAGAAAAAAAAAAAAGTCTAACCTTTCTGACCATGTTTTATAATACACCCATACATGGAACATGAACCCCCCCCCCCCCCCCTTCGACCTTACTGGATCTCAGCATTCTTATCTTCGTAGGTTCTGATCATCTTTTGAATGCAGCTCCCCCTGAACAACTGCATCATCCATATACAGAGATCTGTGAATGGAGTCCCGTCTACCACCACAGCAACAAACTCATTATTCTCAAGTGTGGTGAAGTCACAATACTTGTAGTCCACTGATACTTCCTCCTGCCTCTTAACAGAAGGGTTTGCCTCAGTTCAGACCTACAGCTGGAGGAATAAGCTACAGAAGCCTGAGCATTGCACCCACAATTCACTGATCACAGTTGCAATGCTTTGTGGCCATAAATAATAATAAAAAAATAATAACAAATGCTTGTTTGTGTCAGGCCACCTTGAGGCTAGGTGACAGATGCACACCGTTGGGATCAGGAATGCACCGCAAGGTAGTGGACCCTACGGCTGACTGCTGCAGATGGGAGTCAGGGTGGTAAGGAAGGCAGGGCCGCTGGAACACCAGCACGTATCCCACCGGGGTTAGAGCATAAGATTCCCTGGGGCGCGGAGTCTAAGAATCAGCAGATGTTCACCAGAGCCTCTAGTGGGGAGGATGGACTGGGCTGCAACTGGCTCAAGGTCATGACCCCCAGGGTCCCCCAGCTCACACCCACAGTAGGCAACAAGAGGTTAGGGATAGTAAGGGAATAATCCAAGGTCGGGGCCACAAGCAGACAAGGACAACAGAGTTCACACCAAGGTTCAGGGTCACAGGAATAGTCGGGGACACGCCAAAAAGGTCAGGGTCACGAGCAGACAGGAATAGTTGAGAACAGGCCAAAGTCGGTATCTGGAATCAGCCGTAGGAAACACAGCAAGTACACACGAAAGCTAGCACACAATGGTTGATCAGCATTGCTGGCTTGCAGTGCACAGGTTAATATAGGGTTCCCTGATAGGGCCTGGGGTGGGGCCATGGTTAGAGAAGAGGTTATAAAACTAGCCAGGTGTGAGTGGCTGGCCTCTTAGTCTGAACACATGAGGAGAAGGTAAGCTGACAAAGAAAGATTACTGCATAACCATGACAGTTTGTGTTTAATCAATTTGGGTGCATTAATTGTTTTGCAAAAGGGTGAATGAACCTTTAAAGAGAAAAAAAAAAAAAAAGGGATTTTTTTCTACTCACCCTAAAATCCCTTTGTCTGAGTTCATTGATGGACACAGCACTTCCAGTCTTGACCTTAGGGTTATATCGCCACCTTCAGGAGTAGGAGTAGGACTAGGCAGAAATTTAAAAAACAAGCACAGCACTGCCTAGGGGCGGTCCTCACTGGCAGTAACCCTCCACTCTGTACTGCTTTATAGCGAACCAAGCTGCTTGTAGCAGAGTGGGGGGGGGTGCTGTGCTTTTTTAAATTCCGGCCTAGTCCTACTCCTGAAGGTGGCGATATAACCCTAAGGGCAAGGCTGGAAGTGTTGTGTCCGTCCATGAACTCAGAGAAAGGGATTTTACGCTGAGTAGAAAAAAAATCCCATTTTCTCTTTCGTTCATTGACGGACACAGCACTTCCAGTCTTGACCTTAGGGACATCCCAAAGCAGTGCCACAACGAGGGGTGGGAACACAGAAAAAAAAAAAAAAAAATTACCGAAAAATAAAATTCCACCCAAAACACAAAACAAAAAAAACCCCGTAAGAGGAGCCAAAACCTCAGACGGCCGCCTGCACAACTTTGCGGACGAAGCACGCATCTTAGGATGCCCCAACATCCACCTTGTAAAACTTGGTGAAAGTGTGTACTGACGACCAGGTAGCTGCCTTAGACACTTGAGAAACGGACGCTTGATGCCGGAAAGCCCAAGAAGTACTAACCGCCCTGGTAGAATGCGCTGTGACAGGAATGGGGGGCACCCGCCCCCTAATGGCATAAGCCTGGACCACAATCTGTCTGATCCAATGAGAAATAGTGGCTGAAGAAGCCACCAGGCCCTTCCTCGGACCAGCCACAGTGACAAACAGTGAATCCGACCTTCGAAAAGAAGTCGTAGCCGACAGATACACACGGAGAGCCCAAACCACATCCAAAGATTGCAAGGCGATCTCCTTGGGGTGAGACGGTCGAGGACACAAGGAAGGAAGCACTCATTTAGATAAAAGGCAGATACCACCCTAGGAAGAAACGAGGGATGCGAACGCAGCACCGCCTTATCCTTGTGGAGAACCAAATAGGGAGACTTGCATGACAAGGCCGCCAGCGCAGGAAACCCGCCGAGCGGACGTGATAGCCACTAGAAAAACAACCTTCTGAGAGAGCGTAAGAGAGAGCACCAGGTTCAGATCCCACGGAGGCAGCGGCGGATGCACCGGGGGAGCCACATGATGAACCCCCTGAATAAACGTACGCACCAACGAGCGAGCAGCCAATGGCCGCCGAAAAAAAGATAGCCAGAGCCGATATTTGCCCCTTGATAGTGCTCAAAGCAAGCTTCTGATCAACACCACGCTGCAGAAACACAAAAACCTTAGATACCGAATAGGAATGCGGATGCCACCCCACAGCCTCACACAAAGAGATGTAAGCCTTCCAGGTGCGATGATAAATCTTCCGAGAAGTGGACTTACGCGCCCTCAACATAGTGGGAATCACAGAAGCCGGCAACCCCCGATCTCTCAGTACGTGGCTTTCAATAGCCATGCTGTTAAAGCCAGAGACGGTAAAGCAGGGTGGAATTTTGGACCCTGGGACAGAAGGTCCTCCCCGCACTGGCAGTCGCCAGAGAACATCCGCCACCATCCGTACTACGTCGGCATACCAAGGACGCCGAGGCCAGTCCAGAGTGATTAGAACAGGGGTCTTCAAACTATGGCCCTCCAGTTGTTCAGGAACTACAATTCCCATCATGCCTAGTCATGACTGAATGTCAGAGTTTTACAATGCCTCATGGGATGTGTAGTTCCGCAACAGCTGGAGGGCCGTAGCTTGAGGATCCCTGGATTAGAATTACCTGAATTCCCTCGGCCCCTACCCTGCGCAGCAGACTAGGAAGGAGTTTGAGAGGAGGGAAGGTATAAATGAGTTGATAATGCCCCCATGGAGCCATAGCGCGTCTGATGCGTCCGCCAAGGGATCCCTTGTTCTGGCCACAAATCTCAGCACCTTCTGATTGAGGCGAGAGGCCAGAAGATCCACGTCCCCACCACAGGCAAATGAGACAAAACATTTCCGGATGCAGCGACCACTCCCCCTGATCCAGCAACTGACGGCTGAGGTAGTTTCGCTTGCCAGTTTTCTACGCCCAGAATGTAAGCGGCTGAAAGAGCCAGCACGCAACTCTGTCCACTGCAGAATGCGAGAGACCTCAAGCGCTGCTGCTGAGCTCCTTGTCCCCCCTGGTGATTGACGTAAGCCACTGCTGTGGCATTGTCCGTCTGGATCCTGACCGGACGACCATGCAGCAGCTGCGACCAAGTGGAGAGGCATAACCTGATCGCATGCAACTCCAGAACGTTGATCGATAGGTGGGACTCCTCCGACATCCAGCGGCCCTGAGCCAAACGAAGGCCCAAAACAACCCCCCTAGCCGGTCAGGCTGGCATCTGTCATGACCACCGTCCAATGGAGATGGATTAACAACTTCCCGGACCGTAGAGCCGGGGACTGTAGCCAAAGAAGCAAAGCCCTGGTTAGATGGCCCACACAGATCTGACAATCCAGAGATGCTGGGGATTTGTCCCATTTGGATAAGATCTCCCTCTGCAAAACCCGAGTGCGAAATTGAGCATAGAGAACCTGCATCGAGGGGGATACCATGAGGCCCAGAACTTGCATGCAAAAGCGCAGTGACGAGTACTTGCGGGACAGCAGCAATCGCACCGCAGAGTGAAGGGTCTACAGTTTGATCGATGGAAGAAACCTTCGCCCTTGCAGAGTCTAGAATCAACCCCAAGTACTCCAAGCGTTGACTCGAGAGCAACACAGACTTCTGAAGATTCAACACCCCGTTGTCTCAGCAACGCCAGAACCGGTGCCAGCACCTTGGTGAAGACCCTTGGCGCTGACGCCAGGCCAATAGGGAAGTGCCACAAATTGATAGTGCATGTCCCTGATCGCAAAGCGCAGGAAACGCTGGTGCCTGACACAGATGGGGACATGCAAGTACACGTCCTTGATGTCCAGGGAGGCCAGGAAATCCCCATGATAGAGCGCAGCCACCACAGAACGACTCCATCCTGAACCTCCGTACCCTCACAAAACAATGGAAGGCCTTGAGATCCAGGATCGGACAAACCCCTTCCTTCTTCGGAACTACCGATTGGAGTAGAAACCCCGAAACCTATCCGAAGCTGGTACAGGAACTATCACCCCCCCCCCCCCGTAATAGCAAGTCTTGTACCGCCCCACGGAAGAAGACGGGAGAAGATGAAGATTGGAGGAAAAAAAACTGTCTGGCGGACAAGAAAGAAACAAACAATCTTGTAACCAGACAAAATTAGTTCACAGACCCACTGGTCGGAAACAAGAGAACTCCACCGATCTGCAAACCACCGAAGGCGACCCCCCACCCGTAAGTCGGGGGGGGGGGGGTAAACCTTCATGCAGAAGAGGACTTGTCCACGGGCTTGTTTGGCTTGCCATTTCAAGGACGCTTTTGCCGTCCGCGGGAGCCTTGTTGAGC
Source organism: Lithobates clamitans (assembly GCA_037952925.1). Classification (NCBI taxonomy): domain Eukaryota; kingdom Metazoa; phylum Chordata; class Amphibia; order Anura; family Ranidae; genus Lithobates; species Lithobates clamitans. The sequence continues at coordinate 2,173,131 of JBBGZY010001144.1, forward strand.
TGGGAACGCTTGCCCGCAGAACCGGGCGGACGAAAAAGACGCTTGTGAGCGGAAAAAAGGAGGGGCCCTGCCTACGACGGGGCTCCTTGCCCTTTCTGGACTGTGGGAGAAAAGTTCTTTTCCCCCAGTGATGTCCTTAATAATGTCGTCCAGAGAGGCTCCAAATAGCCTCCCACCCTGGAAAGGCAATACCGCCAAAGCTTTCTTAGATGTCTGTTCCACCGACCAACACTTGAGCCAAAGTAGCCGGCGCAGAACTACAGCCAACACAGAGACCTTTGAAAGCAACGGGGACGTATCTAGGGCCGCATCACAGACATCCCTAAGTCCTTGCACTAACTGGTCTGCCAGTGCCACAAAGACTGAGGAAGCTTGCTCATTACCCAACTCGCGGTGTACTAACTTATGCCACGTAAGTCCGCTGAAGGTCCGGTGAAGCCCACACACGATCGGATTGCCTGCCGCATTTGGTCCGTCGGCGTCCGTCAGACCAGTCCGGTCGAAAAGTCCGACCGTGTGTACGCCCCATTAGCCCATTCAGCAAGTGTCTGCAACACCAGAGCCGTGGCTAGCACCGGACGAGGAGCCGACCCCTCCATCGTAAACAGACTGAGCAATCGCCTCGGCCTTTCTGTCGGCAGGTTCCTTAAAAGAAGGGGACCCCTACAAGGGAATCATGGTCGCCTTATTTAACCTGGACACTGGAGGATCAACGACCAGAGGGGATGCCCATTTCTTCAACAGACTCTCCTCAAAAGGGTAATGCACCGAAAACCGCCTCGGAACTAAAAAGGAGCGTTGCGGGCGTTCCCAATCCTTCTAAATAAACTTATCAAAATAAGACAGGTAAGGAAACACCTTAGCGGTGCAAACCGGCTTGTGAGACCCAAAGGAGACCGACACCTCTGCAGATGCCCCCGCCGTATCCTCAATTTTCAAAGTATCACGCACCGCCATAATGGGTGAACCCACCAGCGCTTTCTCATGCGCCGCAACGGACGCGGAGGATTCCTCCTCACTGTCCGAAAGATCAGGGGCCGCATCATCCGGGCCATCCAGGCAGAGGCCGCCTGCTACGGCGGGGGCCTGAGTCCGGATCAGAGTCCTCCCCGGAAGATGCACGCCACTCGGGAGATGAATGATTTTCCCAGGACTGCTGACAAAGTGTCCAGGGGCACCGCAGACCCAGAGGAGCCAGCTGCCATCACAGGGGTGTTTGGGGGGAGGCACCTGCTTCAGAGCCATGCCGGCCCACGCTCGCCCTGACACTACCAGGGACCGAACATCCACTAAGGAGAGAGTAAGAGAGAGGACCACCCTCCTTGCTGCCACAGACTAGGGGGCCCCCCAGAAGGACTCACCACCCTGACCGAGGAACAGTGCTGTGCCGTCCATCCTCCGGCAAATGGGACAAGCCACGAGGAGATACGCGCTCTTGCCTGGCTTCAATTGCAGAGTCCAGAGCTAGAGGCCCAGCAGAAACACTCCTGACGCGGCTACAAGAAAATGGCCACCGGCCGCGCTTCCTCAGCTTCCCCCTGTACCTAGAACGCTCGGAGACTACCCAGAGGGAACCCCACCAAGTCAGGTAGATGTCAAACACAACCTCCCTGAACCCAGCAATCCGCAGTGCAACTGGGGAGGCTGGGGAGACTACCAGGATCTATATATCCAGCCTGTCACCCAGCCCAGCAGTTGATTACAGATGCATTATCCAAAAAAGAAATAAAATAAAATAAAAGCAAAAGCCAAACAACCACAGGTCCCAGCAGGGAGCCAGGTCCTTCTCCTAGACTAGGCAGAAAACAAAAAACAAAAACGGAGCTGCCTGTAGCAGAGTGGGGGGTTACTGCCAGTGAGGACCACCCCTAGGCAGGGCTGTGCTTGTTTTTTTTTTTTATTTCTGCCTAATCCTACTCCTGAAGGTGGTGATATAACCTTAAGGTCAAGACTGGAAGTGCTGTGTCCGTCAATGAACTAATGCTGCCATTGTTGACCTTCTGAAAAGGCTTGTTTCCTGGCTGTCATGCAGATCTACTGGCTTCCATTGTTTGAGTTATTGGCCTTGCTTTCCTGCAGTGTCTATTAGGTCCATAGCCAACATAAAAACCAAGTTAGACTTACCGGTAACTTGTTTTCCAGAAGTCTTTCAGGACAGCACCTGAGAGATAGCGACTCCACCCACCGGAAACAGGAAACACCTTCTTCCTCCAAACTTTAAAGGGAGGCGCCTCCCTACCATACCTCAGTTGTAGTAGAGAAGACCTCCGGCCCCGGCTGGAACACATAAACACATACGTTAGTCACAGCATAGTATATACAATACAATAGGGCGGGATGTTGCTGTCCTGAAAGACTTCTGGAAAACAAGTTACCGGTAAGTCTAACTTGGTTTTTCCCAAGGCGTCTTTCAGGACAGCACCTGAGAGGATAACAGAGACTTACCCCCTTAGGGCGGGACAACAGCTTGCAGGACCTTTCTGCCAAACGCCTGATCATTAGCAGATGTGAGGTCCAGCCTGTAATGTTTCACGAATGTGTGAAAACTTGACCAAGTTGCCGCCTTGCAGATTTGTTCAGGGGTGGCACCAGCTCTCTCTGCCCAAGTGGCCGCTAATGCTCTTGTTGAGTGTGCAGAAATTCCTGCAGGAGGAGACACGCCTGCATGCGAATAAGCCTCTGAAATGGCTAGCTTCAGCCACCTTGCTAAAGAGATTTTAGAAGCCTGGCAACCTTTCCTGTTGCCTGAAAATAGCACAAACAGAGAATCTGAACGTCTAAAGAGCTTTGTCCTTTCCAAGTAACATAACAAAACTCTTCTAACATCCAACATGTGAAAACAAGTCTCCTTCTCCCCTACTGGGTTGGGGCAGAAGGTCGGAAGTACAATGTCCTGAACACGATTTTGTACTGAAGCTACCTTTGGTAAGAATTTCTGATCTGTTCTAAGTATAACCCTATCTGGGAAGATAGATAAATAGGGTTCCTTAACTGATAAAGCATTAAGCTCACTGATCCTGCGTGCAGAGACCATGGCAATCAGAAACACAGACTTAAAAGTCAGATATCTGAGTGGCGCTTCTTCCAAAGGTTCAAAAGGACTCCTTGTTAGAGCCTGGAGGACTATCGACAGATCCCATTTGGGAAACAACTTAAGTGGTGCTGGTCTGGATCTCGTAAGGGATCTGAAAAATCTGGTTACCAATGGATCTGAGGCCACAGATCTCTCTAGGAACACTGCTAGCGCAGCCACCTGTATCTTCAAGGTACTAACTGCTAGTCCCTTGTCAGCACCAACCTGTAAAAATTCCAGAATGGTAACAAGACTCCCTGGGTCCTGGTCAGATGAATTACACCACGTATTGTAAACCTTCCAGACCTTGGAATAGATATTTCTAGTCACCCTTTTCCTACTGGATAATAGCGTTGAGATTAACCGGTTGGAAAAACCTTTGCTCCTTAAGAGCTGCTCTTCAGATACCAAGCAGTGAGCGCCAAAGTGGCTACCTCTGGGTGATTTACTGGTCCCTGAAATAGTAAATCGTGCCTGAGGGGCAGATGCCAATAAGGCCTGACCGCCATTTTCAGAACGGTTGAAAACCAAGCCCTTCTTGGCCAAAAGGGCGTGATTAGGACAACCGGTACCGTTTCCCTTTGAATTTTTCTTAATACTAAGGGAATTAACTGAAATGGGGGGAAAGCGTAGCAGAGATGGAATCTCCATGGATACGCCAAGGCATCTGTTCCTAGTGACCCGTCGTGATTGCTTAGGGAAAAAAATTGCGGAACCAAGGCATTCTCCTTTGAGGCGAACAGGTCCACCTCTGGCAGCCCCCACTTCTCGACAATCATGGCGAAAACCTCTGGGTTCAGCGACCATTCCGCTTCCCGAATGGGGTTTCTGCTCAGGAAATCCGCCACTCCGTTCAGGGATCCCTTTAGATGGACTGCTGATAAAGACAGCAAGTGTCTTTCTGCCCAACGGAGAATGCTCATGGCTAGTACTTGCAGCGATTTGCTCCTTGTACCTCCCTGCCTGTTTATGTAAGCCACTGCCGTGGCATTGTCTGTTAGTATTTGAACATGCTGGGCCTGAAGCCCCTGAGCAAATGACTTCAGAGCCAAGTCGATCGCCTTGAGCTCTCTCCAGTTTGAGGACTTGGTCGCCTCTTTCCTGGACCAGTTTCCCTGAGTGAAACCTTTTTCTAGGTGGGCTCCCCAACCCCAGGAACTGGCATCGGTTGTCAGCCTTTTTTCGATTGGAAAGGCCCAGACTAACCCCTCCGATAGGATATCCTGCCTTTTCCACCACCATAGTGACCTCTTCACTTGGGTTGGAACTCTTACCTCTGAGTCTAGGGATTCTAAATTGTGATCCCAAGATCTCAGAAGAAAAGCCTGCAGATGTCTGAAGTGTAGTCTTGCCCACTGAACAGCTGGCATTGACGAAGTCAGAACCCCCAGGGCTGACATAACCAATCTTACCGTCAGCTGCTGGTTGGTCTGCAAAAAAGACACTGTATCCTGGATTTTTCCTTTCTTCTCCGAAGGAAGAAAAATTTTTTGGCTTACCGAATTTATTATATACCCTAGAAACCGAATCTCCTGAGATGGTTCCAGGGAAGATTTTTGGAGATTTAGGATCCAACCTAGAGACTCCAAATGGCTGCATGCTCTGCTTAAATTGCTCCTCAACTCCTCTCTTGAGGGGGCGAAAAATAGCAGATCGTCTAAGTAAGGAATTACTGCGATTCCCTGAAGACGCAGCGGAGCTAGGGCCTCTGCCATTACTTTGGTAAAAATTCGGGGTGCGGATGATAGCCCGAAGGGTAGGGCTCTGAATTGCAGATGCTGAATTCTGCCTTCCAACCTTACCGCCAACCTGAGAAACCTCTGGGACTGGGATGAGATTGGAATATGCAGGTATGCATCCTTTAGATCCACTGACGCCATGAAACAACCTGGAGTCAGAATATTTCTGGCGGTGAAAATTGAGTCCATCTTGAACCTTCTGTATTTGATGGCTCTGTTTAGTGGCTTTAAATTTAGAATTAAACGAAATCTTCCTGTTGGTTTTTTTACCAGGAAGACATGTGAATAGAAGCCCTCGTGCCATTCCTCTGGTGGCACTGGGATTACTACACCCTGTTGCATTAGTTCCTCCAGAGAGGATTTCATGGCCAGGGCCCTTATTGGATCTCGAGGAGCATTTGTTACCAGAAACCTTCTTGGGGGGCTTCTGGAGAACTCGAGAGTATAACCCTGCGAGTGAGTGGTCAGAATAAACTGATTTGTAGTTATCACTGACCACTGCGGAAGAAACTCTCGTAATCTTCCGCCGACCCGCAGAGATGAGTCATTGTGAGTTTTCGGCCTGTGAAGGAGGACGGAAGAGAATTCCACCTTTGCCCTTCGCCTTTTGCGCAGACCAATTTTTCCTCCTGCCCTGAAACTTACTTTCCTGCTGTTGCTGTTGAGTTTTTTTGAGGTCGAAAAAGACGTTTTGGGGTCTGCTTTTTCTTTTTGACCGGAAAGGACTTCTTCTTATCGGCAGTTCTGTCTAGGATATTATCTAGATCTGGGCCAAAAAGAAGGTCACCTGAAAAGGGGATACCACAAAGTTTACTCTTTGAAGCTGTATCACCTGGCCAGGTTTTTAGCCATAAAGCTCTTCTCGCAGCATTTGCTAAAGCTGCAGACCTAGCTGACATTTTGATAGCTTCAGCCGAAGCATCAGCAATATAAGCAACCGCAGAAATCAGGGTAGGAAAGGAATCTAAGATCTCCTGCTTGGGGGAATCTGCCACTATATGAGATCTAAGTTGGTTCACCCAGTATTCCAGATTCCTGGCTACACAGGTTGTGGCCATTGCTGGTTTTAAATTGCTCATGATTGATTGCCATGATCTTTTGAGCAAAAGATCCATGCGTTTGTCCATTGGATCCCTTAGAACACCCATGTCTTCAAAAGACAGGTCTGTGGATCTTGAGACCTGTGAAAAGGCCGCATCCAACCTGGGCACCTTATTCCACACCGCAGAAGGGTCCTCCTCAAAAGGGAAGCGCCTTTTGTGGGCTCTGGAAAAAAAGGGCTTTTTCTCTGGATCTTGCCATTCTTTAGTAATGGCGTCAGAAATGACCGAATGAACTGGAAATGTTCGCCCCTTAGGCTCATTTAACCCTGCATACATGCGGTCATGAAGAGATAACTCCTTCTTTTCCTCACTTAAGCCAAGTGTAACATGGATAGCCTTAAGGAGTCCATCTACCTCCTCTAGGGAAAGCTTAAATTTGGAAGGAGCCACCTCCGCTTCCTCACCCTCCTCCTCCGAATCTTTAACGGAAGGAGTAGGGGACTGCTCTTCCCTGATAGAGGGGCCTTCAGGTAAAACTTCTACCATGGGGAAAGAAATAGAACCCTGGGAAGCCTCAGAAGTGGATGGCTGACTAGCAGCTGGATTAACTAAAGAGTCACGAAAAGTCTGAATCGTGGCGTATAGTTCCTTCTTTACAGAGGCAACCAGATCATCACAAACCGAAGCTGATTCCTCCTTAACTAAAGAAGTGATGCATGTACTGCATAAGACTTTTTTCCAATTTTCTCCCATTTTGGTCCTGCAAGAAGGACATCTCTTTTTTGGGTCAGAGCTTTTAGCCTGTGAGAGAAAAAACAAAAAAGGGAAAAAAACCAGGGGACCTTTTAGTGAGACCCGGTCTCAGCTACACAAGAATCACCCACAGGTGCACTAAGAAGAAACCAGTCAGCCTCCAGTGCCCAGACAGGCCCCTTGCCACTAGGGGGTAAGAAAAAAGAAAATAGACCAAACCCAGGAAAAGGAAGAAAGGCAGACTTAAACTGCTGCTCCTACCTGAGCTTTACTGGCGCCTGTGCCTGTCCCCACCGCTGCAGACGCTGAGTCCTCCATCTCTGGTGTGCAGCTCTCCACCTGTGGCTTCATATGCCGCTTCCGGGCTCCCATAGTGCATCTGCACCGGACCGGAAGCGGAAGTAGGCGCCAGTTCCTGTCCTCCCTCCTCCCCTCTCGCATCCACGCCGGAAATGACGCTTTTGCTGACCCAGTGACCCGCCTTGTCACTTCCGCCGCGCCTGCCGGCCAAAAACATGGCGGCGGCGCACGCGCACCGCCGCTCCTACGACCGCGCGGATCACCGGGTCTACGGCTCTCCCCGAGCACCAGGAGGGGAAGAGGAGCCCGATTGCTACCGCTGCAAAGGCTTGGGTAGGCCGGGAGGACAGCGGGTCTCAAAAAAGGAGGAAAAATGAAAAGGAAGCCCTGTCTCCCAGGCATCTGAGAGACCTTGACTCCCCTTCAAAAAGATGTTCCCTCCGGGCCGGAGGAAACACAAAAACTGAGGTATGGTAGGGAGGCGCCTCCCTTTAAAGTTTGGAGGAAGAAGGTGTTTCCTGTTTCCGGTGGGTGGAGTCGCTATCTCTCAGGTGCTGTCCTGAAAGACGCCTTGGGAAAAATGGCCTCAATTACTTATTTTATTTTTCATGCACACAGGACTTCCAGAGGCATTCTAGATGCCTGGTATTATTTCCCCAGCACTTTCCCATGCCTACAGACAGGGGCGTTGCTAGGTCTACAAAAGATCTGGGGCTAGAGCCCATAGTAGTGAAGTAAAGAAAGTCATACACTAAGGTGACCAGATGTTTTTTTTTTTTTTTTTTTTTTTTTTTTACTAGTAATGGCAACAATCGACGACTCTTTGCCCGTCGCCGCCGCTGCCGCCTGCCTCACAGCCTGTCAAGTCTAAAGCCCCATACACACTATCAGATTTTCTGATGATTTTTTCCTTCAGATTTACCAAAACCATATAATTTGAGGTCAAACCTTAAGAGTTTCAATTTGTATGCAATCAGGCAGGCCCTTGCACTACATGGTTTTGGTAAATCTGAAGACAAAAATCAGCAGAAAATTGGATAGTGTGTATGGGGCTTTACTCTTCGGGCCCCGGCTACTACTGGATGAGGAGTAGAGGAAGATCACTCCACCAGGGAAGGCAAGGAGATAAGCAGGCATGCGGCTGGCCGGGACTTGAGCCAAGGCAGAAGAACATGTGAGTGGAGCTGAATGGGTGTGCGCCCGAAACTGAAGAAATAGTGCCTCCGCTCCGACCAGTGCATGATCATCAGAAAGGGGCACAGATAATGGAAAAAAATAAACCCCCATAAGCTAGGAGTGGCAGAGGAGAGGGGGTGCAATTCCGATTTTTTTTTTTTATTCTGCACGGGCTGTCTTTGAAATTGCCCCAGCCCCTGTTCAAATCCAATCCGGGGACAAAACTGGGGACAGACTTGGTCTGGGTCAGTGTCCTCAATCCGGGGAACTGTCCCCAGAAATCGGGGATGTCTGGTCACCCTATCATACACATGTATATAATATACGTGTGGGTGTACAGTATGTATATCTCTGAGTGTGGATACCCGCTTACATCAGGGTCCCCAGAGAGCCCCCCGCTTACATCAGTGTCCCCAGAGTCCCCCTTACATCAGGGTCTCTAGAGAGCCTCCCTACTTACATGAGGGTCCCCAGAGCCCCCCTCATTGCATCAGGGTCCCCAGAGAGCCCACCCCCTCTTACATCGGGGTCCCCAGAACCCCTTTTACATCAGGGTCCCTAGAGAGCCTCCCTACTTACATCAGGGCCTCCAGAGCCCTCCTCATTACATCAGGGTCCCCAGAGCCCCCCTCATTACATCAGGGTCCGCAGAGATCCCACCCTCTTACATCGGGGTCCTCAGAGAGCCCACCCCCCTTACATCAGGGTCCCTAGAGAGCCTTCCTACTTACATCAGGGTCCCCAGAGATCCCACCCCCCTTACATCAGGGTAACCAGAGCCCCCCTTACATCAGGGTCCCCAGAGAGCCCCAGGGCTCAGGAGTTGGCTACATAAACAATGCAGGGCTCAGCTGTGCCCATCTATGCAGCCTCCAGTGCCCAGCAATGCAGCCTCACCAGTGCCGAGCAGTGCACCCCCCACTGCAGTGCCCTCTGTCCCCTGCACCCCCCCCCCCACCACACACACTGTGTAAGTAGAACTCTTACCTTACACAGGTGTACAGCAAGCAGAGCATCTGAGATCGGCATCACAGAGCTGGATGGGGGCGGGAACTACAGAAGTTAACTTTTCACATTAACAAGCTGGTGATTGGTTGCTAGGATTGTCCAGCAACCAATCACCTGCTGTTTAATTAAAAAGTCAACTCCTGCGGTTCCCGCCACCATCCAGCCCTGTGATACTGGGCGCTCGCCACTGTCCAATGAAGGGGACAGCAGCGAAAATTTCCACGGGCCAGGTGCCCCCATTCAGCGGTGGCGGGCCGGGTGCCAACCCCTGCCCTAGAGACTCGGGGCTATGGGCCCCAGATTCGGGGCTATAGCCTCAATAGCCACCCCCTAGCAATGCCTCTGCCTACAGATATGATTTTCTAAACTCTGATGCTTCTTTGCACCTGTGTTTACCTGTATATGCGCTTTCAAAGTATTTTTCTAATGCAAAAGTTTCAAGCTCAGGAAATAAGTGGTGGATGAGACTCGTGCGAGTATTCTATGGGGAGGAATCAATATAGTACCACGTAGAGATCGCACTTTGGGTCAATCGCTGTCCCCTAGTTTCTTTAATAGAAGAACTATTACATCTTTAACATGGCTGCATTTCAAGGGAAACTTCAAGTGTGGCACGAATAGGTGTCCCCCATGGCTGCAACCATGTAGTTAGTGGAAATCAGTTTCGCTCAATAGTAACACAACTATGAAATAACTCATTACTACAACTGCAACACTAATGATGTCATATACCTCCTGACATGTGACATTTGTCGCATCCAATATGTGGGTAGAACAACCAGGAGTCTTCGTGATCATTTCAATGAACATCTATATAGTGTGACAAAAATTTTGAATACAAAATGTAGCCAAGCATTTTAATCTATGCCATGATGGTAATACTACAGCTATGTGTATACAAGTCATTGACAAGATCAGGTCACCAGTGAGGGGGGGGGGGGGGGGTGTTGTGCCGGAGAGAAGTTTTGTGGATATTTCACCTCCAGACTCGCTCCCCACATGGGCTACATTATGAGTGGGATGTCACCCATTTTTACGACTAGCCAAAATATACATTTTCTCCAGCAGCATATTAGCAAATATGACAGTTTTAATTACAATAGTGTTTCTGGCTTTATGTTTACCTAGGATAGCTGGTCGTTCATTTCACTTTTTGAATATAAATCCCTCCCATAGATTACAGGAGGCAGAGGGACAATTTAAAATTTGGGCCATATTTTTACCGCCCATATTGTCCCATATGGTACTGTTCCTGTGTGTATCCAGGGTAGCTGGTTGCTCAGATCACTTATTGAATATGAGTCCCCCCTCCCATAGATTGTAGAAGACACAGGTTTAATCCAAAATTTTGGAAGGGCTCTTTACCACCTATATCAGGGGTCTCAAACTGGCAGCCCTCCAGCTGTTGTGAAAATACAAGTCCCATCATGAATAAATTATTAAAATGGTGCTGCGCTAATCCTAGCAGAAACACAAAAAAGAAATAAATCTCCTAGTGGGCTAAATATCACTAAAATTAAAAAAAAAACAAAAAAAAAAACAAACAAACAAAAACGAAATAAGCAGTTATGGATAATATATGATCACTGCTACGTGAAAACAAATCACTACAAGTAGAAAAAAAGTGCAAAGTGCAATCGTGATATATAATATTGACTTTCAGTGGATATTCATAACCAGAATATAAAACTGTTAAATTGACAAAAAGTGCAACAGCAAATTGTAGGAGTAAATCCTCCTATATAAAGTGCAAACAATTCAATACGACAGTGAATTCCACTGTGTAGTATACAGGCAACAAACATGAAGTGACTTGTGTAATAAAAGTCCATGTGACTACTAAGGCATAAACTTCAATTCAAACAAAGTGCCTGAGCATAAAAAAGTCCTTCTCCACAAAATAAAACTGGCTTCATAGCATGCATACAATGCGGTGGAGTGCTCAGATGAATCAAAGTAGTGCTCCTCTTCGTGTTCACACACAGATTAGTAAGCAGGCAGCTTTTCCCAATAGCTCTGCCTTAACACACATGATAGCGCAGGAATAATTATACACCTATTTTACAAGTCCCATCATGCCTCTGCCTGTGGGAGTCATGCTTGTAACTGTCAGCCTTGCAATGCCTCATGGGACTTGTAGTTTCGCAACAACTGGAAAGCCCCCAGTTTGAGACCCCTGGTCTATATTGTTTCATATGATACCATGCACGCCCAGGTTAGCTGGCCACTCAATCAATCCATTTACTGAATACGAGTTATAGATTGTAGAAGGCATAGGCACTACATAAAAATTTGGGCTGTGTGTTTTTACCGCCCATATTGTCTCACATGGTACTAGTCATGTATATACCCAGGATAGCTGGGGTCTTAGATCATCTATTGAATACGAGTCTCCCTTATAGATTGCAGAAGACACAGGTTTAATCTAAAATATGGGCCATATTTTTTTACCACCTATATTTTTTACCGCCCATATTGCTTCATAGGATACTATGCACACCCAGGATAATTGGCCACCCACTCCATCTATTTATTTAATATGAGTCTCTCCTATAGACTGCAGAAGGCATAGGGACTATATTAAATTTGGGCTGTGTTTTTACCGCTCACATTGTCCCATATGGTACTGTTCCTGTGTATGCCTAGGATAGTGGGTTTCTTAGTTTATTTATTGAATGAATCTATTGAATGAATCTCCTTTAAAGATCGCAGAAGACATAGGTTTAATCTAAAATTTGGGCTGTGTGTTTTGTGTGTGGTGCAAGGGTTTTTGACACCCCTCATTTTGCTGCCCCCTCCCCCGGCTCTACCCCTGACTCCACCACCTTTTCCCTGCCCATGTAAACCCCACCTCTTTTTAACGAAGCGCCCATCAAATGCAGCTTTACCAGTGCCCATCAATGAATGTTTGCTTACTTCCATTAATTTGGAAGTTGGGACACAGACACAGTCCTCCGCCACTGCTGCGCCTCTGACACTATGTGCGAACGGTGTGCGGCTGCCTGCTGATGCTGATGCTTATTTGCTTGCTGTAGAGAGAAAAGAGTAGGAAAACCAGTGGCTGGGCGCCCTAGGCGGCTGCCTAGTTTGCCTAGTGGTAGCACCGGCCCTGTGTATGTATATATCTCGATCTCTAATAAATAACATTTCTAATCGTATGAAGTTAATACCAAAAGTCCCCCTTTACATCTGAACTTACAGAGTTCCCTTTCATGGTAAGGGGGGGCTCTGCAGACTCAGATGTAAGGGAGAACTCTGGAGACTCTAAAATAAGGGATGTTCTGGGAACACTGATTTAAGGGGGAACACTGGGAACTCTGATGTAAAGGGGAACTCTGATGTAAGCGGTGCTCTGGGAACCCAGAATTACCTTAGTGTACTCACTCAGAGCCAGGAGAGAGAAGGGGGGAGACTTCAGTCACAGACAGGGATGGATGGTGAGCTCACTCACCCCTTGGCAGTCGGCACCTCTCATCCAGATGTATCTGAGGCTGCTGGACTTCAAATTTCTGGCTCACTTTGTGGGCAGACACAGAGGGGTAGGGGCAGGAGGAAGAGGTGCAGAACGAACCCTCTCTCCTATCCTGTGTGTGTGTCGGGGGGGGGGGGGATAGTTAGCTCTGACTTTGGACAGCATGAAAGAGAGTGTAGCAGACAATCTCGGCTTAGACAACTGCAGCCAGCAATCCTGCTGGGAGCCATAGTCCAGTCTGAATAATGTGTCCGGGTTTCAGGCAGTCTGAAATCTGGACGCATGATTCCAAACCCGAACTGTCCGGGTGAATCCTAGACAGGTGGCAACCCAACATCCGCCGCTTATTTACAACACTGAAGAAATGGCTGCACTCCAAGATCCATCAAAATTCGTATTTAATGAACGAACCCCTCTGTGTCTGCCATCCCAAGTGTTACAGACAGTTCAAATGGTAGACGCGTTTCACACACTAACAAGTGCGCTTATTCATTACAAAGATAAGTCAGCATTGTTTTCCCTATATACACCTATCTAGTATAGCAACAGGTGATACAGATCATTACATTGCAGACTTCTTTTTAGCCAAATGTGATTCACATAAACATTAAATAAGAAAGAGAAAGACATAGACATATAAACTTGCACATATTTGGATATCTATTAAAGATAACATTAGCAGTACTAATGAAGATATACCAATATAGACAGTCCATGTGCTATGAGAAAACAGTGTATACATATGGAATATATATATAGAAATTTGAGAAAAGAGAAAGCATACCAACTTTAAAAACATTATAACCTATTTATATCCCAATGGTAAAAGATAAAATGTATGTTTCCTATACTCCATTTGACCTGTATAAATATATATGTAGATACATATATATTATTCTAGCTAACCCCACAATAAAAACATTGATCACAAACATGGGGAAGCTATCAGGGTATAAAGATGAAAAAGGAGGAGTACAGGATGAGACAAAAAAGACCAAATCAATCGACGGTATATGGTTCATACAAAGCAAAGACAACCACTGGTTATCCATTCCGTATGACCTCAATAACCTGGTCCATCCTAACTAGATAGATTCAGCCTTAGTCTCCAAACACTGGGAGATCACTTCTCCCCACCCTTGTCTGTATGAGTGAATGAAATGAATAGCAGAATGATTGGAGGAGATACAAGCTAAGGAGTTGGATAAGTGGGAAATATTTACCAATCTCTTCTACATTTTACTGCATTATTCCACATCAGAGCAATTGGGCAATAGACGTGGCCAACAGATTTTTACTCTTATTATTTTTGTTTTTTTTACATCTTAATCCAAGAGAACTCGTCTCTACTATTTACTTATTTCGCCCTCCCCCCCAATCTTTTTCATGAATATTATTGTGTGCTTGTCCTTTATGGGTTTACTGACTGCGCACTGAATACATGAAATGTGGGCTGCTCGAAGATTTCCTTAGAAATCCTGCATGCCTATAACTGTGTGTGTGTGTATGTATGTATGTGTGTATATATATATATATATATATATATATATATATATATATATATATATATATATATATATATATATATATATATATATATATACACACATACATACATACACACACACACAGTTATAGGCATGCAGGATTTCTAAGGAAATCTTCGAGCAGCCCACATTTCATGTATTCAGTGCGCAGTCAGTAAACCCATAAAGGACAAGCACACAATAATATTCATGAAAAAGATTGGGGGGGAGGGCGAAATAAGTAAATAGTAGAGACGAGTTCTCTTGGATTAAGATGTAAAAAAAACAAAAATAATAAGAGTAAAAATCTGTTGGCCACGTCTATTGCCCAATTGCTCTGATGTGGAATAATGCAGTAAAATGTAGAAGAGATTGGTAAATATTTCCCACTTATCCAACTCCTTAGCTTGTATCTCCTCCAATCATTCTGCTATTCATTTCATTCACTCATACAGACAAGGGTGGGGAGAAGTGATCTCCCAGTGTTTGGAGACTAAGGCTGGGTTCACACTAGCCGCGGCTCACAGCGGGGGGTCCGGTGATTGTCTGTTCACTGTTTCAGGTGCCAATCAGGTCCAAATTTGGCCGAATTCGCAACTGAAATGGAGCAGAAGATGCACAGGATCCTTCTGCAATTCAAACCGCAGCCGCCCTGGAGGTGTGTGAACCGGCTCCATTGAGAATCGGTCACAATCTTCTGTCCAGCAAATTGGAATGCGGGGCAAATCTGCATCCAAATCGCATCAGCGTGAACCCAGCCTTACTGTCTAGCTGCCAAGAGGAAGAATCTAAGCAGATACATTTCTGGGATTTAACTGTGCCCGGGGAGGATAGACAACAAAGCTATGGAGGGGGAAAGGGGCACATAATAGATCTCTGTATATACCTGGAAGATCTGCAACCACCCTAAAAGGCTTTAGTGCTAAAACTCCCATAGTGCATGCTTGTTCAAGGCCAATGTGACATACTAGGTGGAGAAAACAGGTCAAGGACTTTTAAAAAGAAATTGTCAATAGCGGATGCCATATTTTTTTTTTGTCTGGACATGTTCTTTTCACCTGTGGTATGGTGTCTGGTTCACTTTAAGCACCTTTTTGTACAGTACATAACAGGATCCATATAAAAATATCAGTGATGTGTCTGTTTATCTTTTTACAGTTTGCCGTTACCAAAACTCGCTGAGCACGCCGAGGGAGAAAATTCGCCCGCAGCAGCCTTGGGGGATACATTTTAAATATGTAACATGCATAAAATTTTTACAGTATGCACTTTTGCAGAATTTAAATAGCTAATAATTGTATATACAATGCGCCCAAACTGAAAGCCATAAACATTCGATGGCTTTTTTCGATTTGCATACAGAACCGCAGGTGAACTGATGGCGGTCTCAAGTAGGAAATTCATCTGCCTTATACTTTACTTCGGGAGAAAAACAAGATTATTTTCAGCCTGGGCTCACTAAATAATGGGTTGTAAAATGATCCTCTTCTAAATAAAAAACAATTTTTATTTATTGCTCATGAAAATAAAAAAGTGAGACAGAAATGTTTTATAGGATGTAAGGTTTTACAAGAGGGATAAAATTAAACACGTATTTTATAGCATCATTTGTGCTTAGAAAACACAGTTCATTATTTGTCTGATGAGAATATCATTTAGCTACTGGGCACATGTGCAGAAACTGGTTTATTCCTTCACTTGAGAGCGCTCTTCTTCTTCTTCCTCCTCCTCCTCCACACATCATGGCTAAGGTCTAAGCCAGGGATTAAAAAAAGAAAAAAATGGGAGGTGGGCATGCACAAAGATGTGAAATTGACAGGGGCATTGTTAAACCCGTCACCCACAGCCCATGCCTCAGATCTTCTACTGCAGGGATCGGGCTCAATTTCATTGCAGGCCGCATCAGCATTATGGTTGTCCTCAAAAGGGGTGGTAGTATCCGTAAGACTATATAAAATGTATCTTCTCTATCATATAAATAATTGCCTCTGCACTTGATTACTGGTTTTAGTAATAACTTAAGACGTAAGCTGTGAAGGGCAGGTGCAGACCGCTGTTTCGTCAGATTAGGCGACCCGTCAAAATGTGTAATGGAAGTGACGTTCCGTCGCCGCCATCTTGCTACACCCCGCACTCTTCCACAGTAAGGATACATGGAAGGGGGAAAGCGGACATCTTGTTACACCCACCGGAGTGGAGTTTAGCATCTTACACTTGTTTTTAACAGTAAACTGATTTTATATAGTGAAATACAGTACTTAGAACTCTGTATGAATGTTTAGATGTTGAATTTTAAAAGCAGTGAACTTCTGTCAGATTAGCAAATCTATGAGATCAGCAGGCTTGCCGCTGCTTTTAAAATTCAACATCTAACCAGTCAGATGGAGTTGTAAGTACTGTACTATATAAGCTGAGTTTGCTGTTAAAAATAAGTGTAAAATGTAAAACTCCGGTGGGTGTAACAAAATGTCCGCTTGCCCCCTTCTCAGTGTAGCCTTACTATGGAGGAGTGCGGGGTGTAGCAAGATGGCGGTGACTGAACGTCACTTCCGCTCACATTCTGACGGGTCGCCTAATCTGACGAAACACAGATACAGAGCCCACTCACACTCCTGTAGCAGTCTGAAAAAGGAGGGGCACACAGCGTGTGTACCATCCACAAGAAACTTTTTTGGAGACTGCTCAGACAGAACGCCATGGCAGAACCATATTCTGTCTGAGCAGTCTCCAATAAAGTTTCTTGTGAATGATACGAGCAGTGTGTGACCCTCCTTTTCAACTGACATAGAATTACATTATTCTCATAATAATAAGCAGGTGTCCAGAGCAACCCCCTCCCCTTCAGAAATCAAGAGTACCCCCACCCCCCTATACCTTGTGCTGCTACTGGTAAGAAGCTGAGGACAGAGCTAGGAAGCAGAAAGTGCAGGGTCTGGAGCAGTGGAGGGCTAGAGTCAGCTAAATGCTAAGACAATGGGGAGGTGAAGACGACTGGGTGCTGCGGCTGCACAGAGAGGCACAGGATCTGTAGAAGGAGTTCTGTCCTCCTCTCTGCTGCTGACTGCTGAAACAAGATGGGGAACGAGGGGGGGGGGGGGGTTAGAAGCTGCAAAAAAAAAAAGTGTGAGGGCCACATGAAATGGCCTGGCGGGCAAGATTCGGCCTGTGGGTCTTGTGTTTAACACATGTGTTCTGAGTACCCTGGGTGTCCTTTGCAGCATTTGCTGCCGTCATCCATGAATGATCCTGTAGACAAATATACTGCAATCATTGCTGAACTGGTTGTGAGAGGTTTTGTATGCAGCAAACCCTTTCTATCTTCCACAATAACTCAGTTTTTTCCTTACAGTTCTTTGGATGATGCTAGGTAGATAGTTAGGTGATCACATAATCTGCCATTTTATTTATTACCGATTTCTGCATTGTAATCTAGGTGCCCAAGAGTGCTCCGGGTCTTTTGGGTTCCTAACAACACCTCCACTGATCACGTTCCATCATCATCCATGCCTATAGTACTTCCTGATTAACATCAACAAAGCTGCCTGAATGGATCACAGAACATATTTGTGGTGGCAATTTATCAAATTGAAATCACAGCATGCAAATACCTGATGGAGCTGATGATGGCATTAACATTAGCACAAAAATGAAAGCAGAACAGTCACAAACTGAAATCACCACACAATCTCAGCCTTTATTTGTTCAAAAAGTTCTTAAAATAAAACATGTCCTAAAGAACCATGAAAAACTCCTTTTGGAAATGCACGTTGACTGGTTGTCATGCAGATGCAATGGCTTTAACAGTCACTGACCAGGAACAAGCATAGAAATAACGACTTCTTATTTTTATCCAATCTTGGTTTTGGTGCTTCCTTGCTCCAGGGGTGCAGGAATAAGAAGGTAGACAGCCAGGCAAAAAGCATTTTCAGGGTGTAAAAGCTACAACGGGCTTCAATCATTCCCATCTCCATTCAGAACAAAAAAAAGCCTTGGCCCAACTCACCTTACCATCAGTTGTCGCTGCAATATAAAGTTGAACCCCCCCCCCCCCCCCAACTGTCACATTACAAGCCCTCTATGCCACTCCAAAATCAGTTATAAATGCGTAGGAAGCAGTAACGATCCTGGAGGTAGGTCTCATGTACATTCAGAACATTTTGTTTATGCACAATAAGGGTCTCTGTGTTTTTTCCGATAGATATGGCCCATACACACGATCCGAAAATTGTATGAAAATAACACTTTCGAAGCGATCGTACGATAATCGGATCGTTAGTACAGAGCTTTCAAGAGCCAATTACGACAGTTCATCCAATATTATTCGATCGGACAAACACGAAAAATTTTCTCGTACGATACCAGATCATATGATTTTTGTTTAATCAGTATAGTTGTCATCTGAAAATACAATAGAAATACACTACAACACATGACATGACTTCCGATTTTTTTATTCTGTCGTATGATAATTTTTGTCACCTCTCCATTTTCAATATGCAACTAGAATGAAAAAAAAAAAAACTAACAAAAAAAATGGATCGTATGTACGGGCCATAAGGCTACATTTGCACAGACACAAATCACAGCGGCAAGAATCTACTGATTCTTTTGGCTTGAATTGACAGCTATGTGCAGATAGCTCCAGCCACTGAGCCCATACAGTACATCAACAGGCTGTTGGCAGCAGCAGCTATTCATGACTGTTTGCTCAGCCAGCGATGATCGTAGCTGGACGCACTTTGCCGCTGATATTCACAGCGTTGATAAAAGCCTGTGCAAATGCAGCCAAAGTCAGTAAACTCCTAATTTTTGTCCCCAACCACCTCCCCTGGTTTTTTCTCTCAATCATGGTTGAGCTGCACTTTTACCATCCTGCACCCCCCTCTAAACCAAACACAGTGGCCAGAGAGGGTTTTACACATACTGCAAAGAGGATACCACCTGCCTAGTTCAAGTGAATAGTGCTGTAATCACCCCACAATACATACAGTTGTGGGTGTGGTGGTGCAGGCTTTTAAAGGGTTAAAACAGGTACTGAGGAGGAAACATATCGCCTTCCAGCGCCCACCGAAAAGCGTTCCACCATAAAATCACTTCTCAGAGGGTTGGTAAGAAGTACCACAAATGTGAACAATGGGGAGTCATGCGTTTGCATATGTCAGCTCCAAGGAGAGCAGTTATGGTTGGAGATAGGGCCTTAGCTACTGACTTTTGACAAAAAGTCAACATTTCCACATCAGTAACATCTCTGTTAGTTGTGCATGTGTTGTAAAAACAAAAAGAGAGCTTTTTAAAAAAAAAAAAAAAAAGCTGGTGCAGCATTAGGATAGGGACCATCGTTGTACTGAGTGGTACTGGGTTTAGAAGACCTGCGTTCCTGGCATTCATCTCTGAACGCACAGGGCCCTAAATACAAGTACCACTCGGTACAGCTTTCAGCTTTGTCCAGCTGTAGTATGCCATAGACTTTAAGAGGCTGCAGAGCTGGACACTACATCTGTACCTCCCGGGCACACACAGAAGCTAGACGACCCGGGTACAAGGGCGCTGCTTTGTCTACATGCTAAAGGCCCATGCACACAGCCATAGGAAAATTATCAAAAAGCAAGGAAAATCATGTTATAGACAGCAAAATTCTTCTTCCATTCTTTTCAGTCCCAGTATGAATTTTCGGTATATACGTGTATATATATATATACACACACACACACACACACATTTAAAACACTTTACTAGTGTACATGCGTAAATCACTAACTATAGATACAGACTTTTCTATTTTGATTTTACAGATGTACATAGGTTTACAGATATTTATGTGCCATGTGAATAGGCCCATAGAAAACAATAACCCTACGCTCAGATCTGTTAAGAATTTAAACAAAACAAAAAACAAAAAAGCAAAAAACAAAACCCTGTCCTGATGTATAGCTGTGTGCATGGACCCTTGTGGGATGGAAATGATCATGTTTGGATCACATTATAACTGACCTGAACAAATGACAAAATTAATGTGCTCCAAGTGTCTGCACTACAATATGATTGTTGATATAAGCAGAATGAAAATGTGAACATAAATTGGAAATGTTCACTTACCAGAAGTTCAACGCAGAGAGTATAGGTGAGCCGGAAGTACCAGGAGCTAAAGCAAAACAATCTGAGATGAATGTCTGTGGGTAGGACAGGATAAGGAGATCAGACAGAAAAGCAATATGGGACAATGCTGTGAATTAATGTCATTCCAGATTTCTTTCTTCTCACCTTTCAGTGCTATGTGAGTACAGACTGCATATAGATTACTAGAACTAGGGAAGGGAGATATGCCATGACTGATCCATTCTATTCCCAGAAGTTGTCTGTCTGATGCTGACAGGTGGGACAATTACCTTCCACAGGACATTCACCTGATTCTAATCAGCTGTATGCCTACAAATGGGACCATAAATAAGTGAATTCTTACCTGCCCTGGAAGGACACTGCCACCTTCACACCTGTATATAGAAGGATACAGGAGAGGAGACACCATGAAAACATTTCATGAAAAGATACAGAGACAGATTTACAAGATTTTTTTTAGAGGATTAAAGTAAGCTTCTATATAATATCAGATCATAATAGATTGGTTTTGGGTTTATCAAACCAATCTATTAGCCCGGGTTCACACTATATCGGGCTGCGGATCGCACAGGAGCGCTGTGCGTCCCTGTTCCCCATTTCATGGACGAAGCAGGGCCGATTCTATGCCTGAATTTGTCCCTGAAATGGAGCAAAAAACGCACAGCGTTTTTGTGCAGTGCGCTCCGCAGCCGCCCCAGAGATATGTGAACCGGCTCCATAGGGAGCCAATCACATTCTCCTGCTATGCGAATTAGATGTGCGGAAACGCACATCTAATTCGCATAGGTGTGAACCCGGGCTCAACCTTCTATGAGGAGGTGAGTTGCCATCTAGATAAAGGAAGGCCCGTAGACGTGGTGTATCTGGATTTTGCAAAAGTATTTGACACACTTCCCCATAAACGTTTACTGTACAAAATAAGGTCAGTTGGCATGGATTGAAAGCTAGCTACAAGGGTGAGTTCAGAGGGTGGTGATAAATGGGGAGTACTCGGAATGGTCAGGGGTGGGTGACCCCGCCTTCCTCTGACGTCATGTGGCATCAGAGGGGGGCGTGGTCACGCCCTCAGCTATATAACAGCTGTCACCGAGAAGAAACGTCACTTGACGGGAGCCTCCCATGGAGGAGGAGCTGTTGCGGTTTTTTTTTTTCAGTCCATCGGGTGGTGTGAGATGGATCTACATCGCGGGACATTTTTATTTTTTTATTTTTTAATAAAGAACTTGTCCCAAAGTGTCTACTGTCTTTTTTACTATTTTTGACATTTTTGTGTGAAATGGTAGGGATACAATGTACCCGTTACCGATTCACATAGGGGGGAACGAGATCTGGGGGGTCCCTTGTTAAAGGGGGCTTCCAGATTCCGATAAGCCCCCTGCCCGCAGACCCCCACAACCAACGGGCAAGGGTTGTGGGGATGAGGTGCTTTGGGGACCCCAAAGCATCCTCCACATGTTGAGGGCATGTGACCTGGTATGGTTCAGGAGGGTGGGGCGCTCTCTCGTCCCCCCTCTTTTCCTGCGGCCTGCCAGGTTGTGTACTCGGGTAAGGGTATGGTATGGACTTTGGGGGGACCCCTACGCCATTTTTTTAAAAAAAATTGGCGCAGGGTTCCCCTTAAAATCCATACCTTTGGGTCTGGTATGGATTTTGGGGGGACCCCTATGACATTTAATTTCAATTTGGCGCAGGGTTCCCCTTAATATTCATACCAGACCTGAAGGGCCTGGTATAGATTTTGGGAGGACCCCCACACAATTTTTTAAAAATTTTTGGTTCGGGGTTCCCCTTAACATTCATACCAGACCCAAAGGCCTGGTAATGGACTGGGGAGGGGGGGCTATACCATTTTTTTTTTCAATGAGTTTTATCTATATTGCCGAGACCCGACAATAAAATAAAATGTAGCGATCAGTTTTAAATTACTTTTTTTTCCTTTAGACATGTCATTTTGCTGTGGTACTGTTCTAAACATGGGAAAACTGCGCTACTTTACAGGCATACTACAGACACCCCCCAGGCACGTTATTTAAAGGAATATTTCATTTTTATTGTTTCACTTTAAGCATTTTTAAAATCACCGCTCCCGAAAAACCGGCAGTTATTCAAACTTTTTTTTGCATTGATACATGTCCCCTGGGGCAGGACCCAGGTCCCTAAACACTTTTTATGACAATAAATTGCATATAAGCCTTTAAAATGAGCACTTCTGATTTTTCATGTTCGTGTCCCATAGACTTTAACAGTGTTCGTGTGTTCATCCAAATTTTTTGCCTGTCCGCAAGTTCTGGTGCGAACCAAACTGGGGGGTGTTCGGCTCATCCTTAGTTATGAGGAAAGGTTGCGAGCACTGAACTTATTCTCTCTGGAGAAGAGACGCTTGAGAAGGGGATATGATTTCCATTTTTTGAATATCGTACTGGTGACCCCACAATAGGGATAAAACTTTTCCGTGGAAGGGAGTTTAATAAGACACGTGGCCACTCATTAAAATTAGAAGAAAAGAGGTTTAACCTTAAGCTACATAAAGGGTTCTTTACTGTAAGAGCGGCAAGGATGTGGAATTCCCTTCCACAGGCGGTGGTCTCAGCATGAGGGGGGGGGAGCATTGATTAGTTTAAAAAATAAAAACTTTTAGATAAGCACCTGAACGACCACAACATACAGGGATATACAATGTAATAGTGACATATAATCACACACATAGGTTGGACTTGATGGACTTGTGTCTTTTTTTAACCTCACCTACTATGTAACTGAGATCAGCAATATATGTTGTAAATAGTTAGCAAATATTTAGCTGCTCCTGTAGCTTTAGACACAAGTCATAGCAGGGAACTTGCTAAAAGTGGGTACTAAATGAGTGGGTTTAAACTCCATGTGTGTACCTAGCACACTGGGCAATGTGTCTCTTGGGGTCTCTTCAAAATACATTTCAAATAGAAATCATTGTCTTTTCTGTGTGGCTAGAGGAACACACCTATGCCAGCCTTTTTCAACCAGGGTGACTTGAGGTTTCTTCAGGGGTGGCCTTAGCAAAATATCTAAAAATTGTCCAAAAATTCTATACAAATCATCAGTCCAACTTTTAGTTACAAAAAAAAAAAAAAAGAAGAAACATAGGTTTTCATTGTGCACCATTACAACCTTCTAGCTGCCAGTGTTCAAACAACCAATGATTTAGGCCTGATTCACACCTATGAAGGTTGCAGTTTCCATATTCCAGGTGCATTTTGCCTTTTTCAATACACGTTTTTGATCCATTGAAGTATATGGAACCAAAAACAAGTCCCTGGCCCTTTCCATAAAATGCATAGATGTGAATGTGACCCATAGGAAACCATGTTAAATGGACTGTATTGTTTCTGCAAAACTGAAAACGCACTAAAAAATGCATAGGTGTGAACCAGGCCTTAATCTGTTGATGAGGACATCAGGCACACGCACAGCATCCTTGTTTGCCCATCAACGGCTTTGTTGTATTTGCTTTGAAAGAATAAAACACCTCTAACGTTGGGTGCCCTATGTGTGTGAATGTTGCTGAATTATATAAAACTATTGGTTTCGATATTTACATTTTAGAATTAGGTGCTTTGGGATTTTGCTGAACTTTAAAGGGTGCCTTGATTGAAAAAAGGTTGCAAAACGCTTACCTACACTTGTGTGTTCGCACATGCTGCATTGTGTGTGCAATGGAGTGAATGGGCCTTTAAAGTATACCTAAAGCTTAAACTTTTTATGTTTTTGGTTAAAAGAAGAAGTCTAGGACCCCTTCCAGGCTTTTATTGCGGTGTGTGTGTCCACTGAGGAGATTCGCCCTCTTTATGTTCTGGTGACTATTCTATCTAGGAGAAAAGTTGTCGCTTCTTTTTGGCCAACTTCAGTTTATCTGTCATTCTACAAAACAGCCACATGGTGTCACTGTGCTTCCACTGTTTAAGTATTCCTGTAACTTCATTATTTTAATTTTGGGGAAGCTAGAGTCCCCTATATTCTCTGCTCTCAGTGATCAGTCATTTTAGGTTGGAGAGTGGCTTTGACAGTTTCTTTCTACACATAGAAGATTGGGGAGACCGGATCATAGATAGACAGGCTGAAGAATCAGACACCAAAATGTGCAATTCCTGTTAGCAGTTGGCAAAATCCTTATGTAAAATGAGGTACTTTATAGTATTTCCACAAGGCCTAAAAGCATACTTAGCATCATGTATGTTTTGAAAGCTAAGTATGTATGCTAAATAACATGCAACACTTCCAGATATTTATTACCCTGACCGAGATCACAGTATTCCATACCTCCCACCATTCTGAGATGGGAATGAGGGACACCTACTAGCAAATGTATGCAGGCATAGGACACGCCCCTGCCACAACCCCTTAAAGGAGAAATAACCAAAAAAAAGTTAATGAAATCCAGAAAGTCTTTTTTTTACCACTATTATTCCTTTATATTGGCTTTTAACATTTACAAATGCAGCAACTTAGAAATTGGATGAAAGGTTTAGCGCTGGGAAACACTTTTTGAAAGATAAAAAGTGCATTTTATATACAGCTTTGTAGATCAGACCAAAACGAGGGACAAATGAGAAGGAAGGAGGGACAGAGGGACATTGCTCCAAATCAGGGACAGTTGGGAGCTATGGTATTCCCCCTGACAATACCTTCTTCTGCTTTTCTCTCCAGAAGGATGGTACCATCTTTGTTCATGCATCATCCTGAGACAGCATTTACTTCCTGAATAGGGATTCTAGCTTTGAGATGACACAGTAATGTAAATCCTGGCAGTATACAGTGTTTTTCTTTGTTCACAAAAAACCTTTGACATGGATCAGCCCCCTCTTTGTAATTTGCCAGGGTTGTACTATACAGTGTGATCATTGAGATAGAAAGAAATGAGGAAATGCATCTTCTTGCCTGCAGCAGACTGATGACATCATCTCAGCCTAGGCAAAAGTCACTGGAGAGGGCTGCTTTTTAATAACAAAAGGTGGAGTTTTCTGAAAAAGTATGCTGTTGCTGGATATTGTGCCATTCGTAATTTATTCATGCAAATTTGTATCTCACTAAGAAAAAAATGCACTTCAAGTAGCATTTTTGCACTCTTAACTGCTTGCCGACGAGTGCACGACGATATACATTGGCACAGCTGCGCAAATAGGCGTACCTGTATGTCTCCTTTAAGATGCAGCATTGTGGGTGCGCACCTGCCGCATACTCCATGACCGTGCCCGCGGCTCCCGCGGACTCAATGTCCGCCGGTGTCCTGCGATCCTGTCACAGAGCGACAGAACGGGGAGATGCCTTTGTAAACATGATATTTCTCTGTTCTACCATGAAGCAGATGGTCATGCTGCAGCTAAAGGAGGTGGACGGAAGAGTCCCTGACCCCGGAGATCTTCGGAAAGAAGATTATTCTGGAACAGGGGTTCAGCAAAGCGGAGACGTTCTGTGCAGGCCTTCACAAGAGGTATATTCTTTATAACTTTTGTGTCATTTCAGGTCTGCAGAAGATACTGGGAGATGGTGAAGACCAGTGGCCCTGAATCCCCTTTCCGGAAGTTCACTGCGAACTGCCCCATAGCACAGGACGAAAAGCGGGTGACAGTGGCCATGAGGAACCCCCATACCAGTGGAAAGGACATAGCCACCTACCTCCAGAGGTTCTGCACCGTGGTGAAGGACCCAATCCAAATCTTCTATGCCAATGGCTTCTGGATAGGTAAGTGATCTGTGCTCTGCAAACTGAGGAAAGACCCTTCGGGGGACATCCAGCACCTGCAGCCTTTCTTCTCCCTGGGATCATACACAGGAATCCTTTTCTACCCCGGCATACCCTACAACTGTAACAAGTGTGGGCAACCAGGACACATAGGTAAGGATTGTACAGAGCTTGTATGCAGGTTCTGTAGGGTTGCAGGCCACGAGACCAAGGACTGTCTGAGGTCCAAAGCCTGCAACCTTTGCGGATTGGCAGAGCATGTCTTCAGACACTGCCCCCATAGGACCCGGACCTACGCTGGAGCCCTGAGCCAGGATAAACCACCCTCCAGCAATGAGAGGAAGCTGCCGGAAAAACCAAAGAAACCAAAGAATCCAAAGGAACCTCGAAAAGGCCACAGGTAAGTCCACTCCAGCCCCAGCCCCACCCAGAGGAGCCCCTCCCCACCCCTTCCCCCCGAACCTGTCCTCCCTGGAGGACTTCCCCACCCTCCCACTTCCCTCCACCCCCACCAGTGGCCGTAGCCGGAAACGGAAACCAGAGAGCCCATTAGCTGAGGAACCCGCCACCTCCACCAAACAACCCAACGGGGTCCAGCGCGACAGCGATGGACCAGAGCAAGTAGTGGAGCACCTAGAGTCTGCAGGAGAGGAGGAGGAAGAGGAGGAGATCGTGGTCGACCCCGAGCATGACCTCCCCCCCCAAGTCCACATCAGCCAGCAGATGATGGAGTCTGTCGTTGAGGAGCTGGGCCTGGCCCAGAACACAGGACAGGCGGAAGACGCAACGGAAGAGCCACCCCCCCCTCCGGGGAGGTAAGTTCGGACCCTTGTTAACTAGACCCTCATACCCTTTTTCATTATGGCTGAGATCTCAATCTTTTCCATTAATGTGAGGAGTATCAAGGATACCTCTAGAAGGCAAGCGGTCCTGACCTTTCTTTCAAGTCAGCAGAGTGATGTCTACATGCTTCAGGAGTGCACCCTTCCTCCCTTGAGGAGGTACACTCATCTGTCCTCCCAGTGGACCCTTGCTCCCTCCTAGTGGTCCGGGGGAGGCGATTGCAAGTCTGCAGGAGTAGCCATTCTGGTCAGGGGTGGGTGCTTCACGGTTGACTCTATCCATGAGCTAGTCTGTGGCCATCTTTTGGTCATAGACAGCTCGTGGGTGGAAGAGCCAGTTAGGCTCATCAATGTGTACGCCCCCCCAGACAAGAATGCGCAGCTGGAACTTTTCCAGACCCTGCGGACCCAACTCGTCACCACCAGAACAGTAGTGATCGGCGCTGATTTTAACTGTTCGATCGAGGAGGATGGGCGCAGCTCCAGCATATACGCAAAACTTGATGCTACTTCTAGGCTGCTCAAGGAGATGATCTCGGAGGCCTCCTTGCAGGACGCCGTGGGATCCATAGGGAAAGGGACCGTGAACTATTCGTGGTGCCGACCTGATGGATCTGTGCGTTCCGGGATTGACTTCGTGCTCACTTCAAGAACAGTCAAGCATCGTGAGTTCTCCATGGAC
This sequence comes from Lithobates clamitans, assembly GCA_037952925.1. Classification (NCBI taxonomy): domain Eukaryota; kingdom Metazoa; phylum Chordata; class Amphibia; order Anura; family Ranidae; genus Lithobates; species Lithobates clamitans. The sequence goes on from JBBGZY010001144.1 coordinate 2,200,581, forward strand.
CCCTGCTTTTTCTCTGACCACAGGGCAATTCACTTTCGGGGTGACCTGGGCGAGGGCCTCGCCCGCGGACCGGGTTCCTGGAAGCTGAATAGCACCCTGCTGGAAAATGAGGAATTGATGGGGGAACTCCGGGAGGCCTATGCCACCTGGACGGAGGAAAAGAGATTCTTCGGAAGGGTAAGTGATTGGTGGGAGTTTGTGAAGGTTAAGCTGCGTAGCTTCTTTCAGGCAAGGGGACGCCAGCGTGTGTGTTACAGGAGGAGGGAACTCAGGAGACTGCAGCGTCAGTTGCAGTCCCTGCAGGACCTTCATCACTGTGGCTGGGACGTTAGGCAGGACCTGGAGGACACCAAGAAGAGCCTGAAAAGACACTTCAATGAAGAATCCAGGCACATTGTCTTCCGTGCCAAGGTGGAGAATCTTGAGAAAGGTGAGAATTGTAATTCTTTCTTTTTCAGGAAACTTCACTCAGGACACACACCCTTGTCAGAGCTGCGTGACGAGACCGGAACACTCCAAAAGGGGAAGAAGGCTGTGATGCAAGTGGTCAGCGACTACTACACCAACCTCTACTCCCCGAAAACAAGGGACACACAGGCGGCCGACAGGTTCCTGTCAGGTATCTCTAACCAAATTGATCCTGCAGGTTCATCAACCGTCAATGCCCCCTTGGTGTTGGAGGAGCTGCACTCTGCCGCTAAATCCTTTAGGCGAGGCAGGACCCCGGGCTGCGATGGTCTCCCAGTTGAGCTCTATGTAGTACTGTGGGATCTCGTGGGCCTGGACCTGCTCGAGCTGTAAGAGGAGATGGTGGTGGAGGGCAGAATGCCTCCGTCACTGAGGGAGGGGATGATCACGATTTTGTATAAGCGGAAGGGGGAGAGATCGGATCTTAAAAACTGGCGTCCGATCTCTCTTCTGAATGTGGACTACAAAATCCTCGCCAAGGTCCTGGCCAACAGGCTGAAGTCTGTCATCGGACAGATCATCCACCCGGATCAGACTTGCGGAATTCCTGGTTGCAGGATTGCGGACAGCCTTGCGCTTGTCCGGGACACGGTCCAGTACATTCATGGCCGCCGTGTGCACGCAGCCCTGGTCAGTCTTGACCAGGAGAAGGCCTTTGACCGTGTCTCCCACGAGTTTATGTGCAGAGCTCTGCGCAGGTTTGGTCTTGGGGAAATGTTTTGTTTGTATGTGGATATAATGTACACTGACATTTCTAGTTTGGTGCTGGTAAATGGCTGGAAAACTGACCCCTTTCCAATTTTGTCTGGGGTCAGACAAGGCTGCCCTCTCTCACCTCTGCTTTTTGTTTGTTGTATATAGCTCTTCGCCCGAAGCATCAGACGAAACCCAGAGATCAGAGGGATCAACGCACCAGGACCGGCAGACGGGAGGTTAAGTGCTCACTCTACATGGACGACGTGACGGTGCTCCATCGACACACTCGCCCAGACCTGTGAGGATTTCGGCCAAGCTTCAGGGGCAAAGGTCAACTGCGAGAAGTCATGCTCTTCGGAAAGTGGTTCCTGCCTTCTTCATGCTTTGCAATGTATTGTTATGTAGTGTATTTATGCGCTGCGTCGCAGTACAGATTGGAATGTACTTGTTTTTTGTATATTTTCTTGCAAAATAAAGTATACATTTTCAATCAAAAATTTCTCTGTTCCACCTAGTGACATGATGGGGATCTACTGCTCCCTGTCATGTACCCCCCCAGTTAGAATCACTCCCTAGGACACACTTCACCCCTTGATCGCCCCCTAGTGTTCAACCCCTTCACTGCCAGTGTCATTTATACAGTAATCAGTGCATTTTTATAGCACGGATTGCTGTATAGATGACAATGGTCCCAAAATAGTGTCAAAAGTGTCCGCCATAATGTTGCAGTCACGATAAAAATTGCAGATCACCGCCATTACTAAAGAAAAAAAAAATTATAATAAAAATGCCATAAATCTATCCCCTATTTTGTAGATGCTATAACTTTTGTGCAAACCAATCAATATACGCTTGCTGCGATATTTTCCCCATTCATCTTTCAGGACAGCACCATAGAGAGACACCGGCTCCTCCCCTCTTAGGAAACACCGCCTTCCAATTCAATATTTAAATCTCATCCTCCCAACGGCCCCTCAGTTCAGGTGTTTCCTCCGGTGGGGAGACACTGCTTGGGAACCGAGGCAAATCAGTCAGGGAGGCTGAAGCCAAACAATCTGTCTGTGGAAGAGGGGGAGTCGGGTCTCTCTAGCTCTTTCCCTCTATTATTTTTTATTCAGTCAGGTAAAGGCTGGGGAAGCCATACTTACCTGTTTTTAAACTGAATTAGCGCGCCTCAGCCTCTCTTGGAGAAAGAGACAGCTAAGGGGGTCTGTATTTCTTCTGCACAGGGGGGCGCTGTGGGAAGTGCCTGAGTCTCTCCTGCTTGCTCAAGCAGCCAGCGTCTGAAGCTCTATGGCCGGGTCGGATGACGGGTGACGTCAGTTCCGGCGAGGGCGGGCACTTCCTACGATTCCGCGTCTTCCGGTTCCGGACGCGGAGAAAGAAAACGGACCGAGCGTTCGGCTGGTGTGACCCTCTTGCTTTGCTGTAGAGTCAGCTATCGGGGGAAACGATCGACCACCATCCTCAGCGGACATGTCGGAGACAGAGGTCTCTAGAACTGCTCCAGGAGACAGTAGCACCAGCCATGCTAAGGTAAGTGGAACCCTGGGGTGGTGTTCCCTTACCTAAATCCCAATAGCTTCACGGGTGTTCTCCCCTCACTGGTGGTCGGGGGGAAGGGGAGTGTGTCTGGGACCCTGGTGGTGGTTGGTCCTGGGGGGGCACTCCTGGTGGTCCTCTGTAAAAGCACTGGTGGGATTGGGCATTTATGGCGACTCTCTCTCTCTTTCTTTTTCAGAAAGCCACAGAGAAAAGCAAGTCGCCTCTTGGTTCAAAGAAAAAATGCCCCTCTTGTAGAGCTAGTATGGGGGAATCCTGGACCAAGGCACTTTGCAAGGAGTGCATTGATGGGTTGGTCAGGGAACAGGCAGCAGAACAGGGTACAGATCTTGCTGCATCCGTCAAGGAGCTTTCTAGCACCTTTCAGTCCTTTAAAGCACTCTTTTCTAGCTTCCAGTTGCCGCAAGCCCAAAGCAGTCCTTTACCAGTGCAGCAGGGTGTTACACTTAGCCCAGTGGATACTCCCTCTGTTAGTGGAGAGAGACCAGGGGGCTCCAGAGTGGATATTGAGGAGGAGCCAGATAGCACCGCTTCAGATTCTCAAAGGGAATCGGATGTGGAGGAGGTGGATGGGGAATCCACAAAAACCTCTCGCTATAAGCTTTCCCTGGACGAAGTGGAGGAGCTCTTGGGAGCTATTCACACCACTTTGGGAATTCAGGAAGAAAAGAAGGTGTTATCGCTCCATTACCAAATGTACAAAGGTCTTGGGGAACAAAAAAGGAAGGGATTTCCCAGTCCATGATGTATTGGTTGAGGCCATAAAGAATGAATGGAAAGATCCTGAGAGAAAACCTTTCTTTTCAAGGGCTTTGAAGCGAAGGTTTCCTTTTTCAGAAGGGGAGTCTCTAGTCTGGAATAAGACCCCTAGGCTGGATGCTGCTTTTTCTCAGGTCTCCAGGCAAACAGATCTGGCCTTCGAGGACATGGGGGTTCTTGCAGACCGTATGGACAGAAGGATGGACTCTCTCTTAAAGAAGTCCTGGGATTCATCACAGGGAAACCTTAAGCCTGCCATAGCGGTCACAGTAGTGGCCCGCAATATGGAATATTGGCTTACGCAGATAAAGGCGCATATTGAGGCAGGAACGCCAAAAGAGACTATTTTGGCTTCCTTCCCCATGCTACTTAAGGGTGTAGCGTATATTGCGGACGCTTCCGCCGAATCAGTGCGCATGTCCGCAAGGTCTTCAGCCCTCACTAATTCGGCTCGAAGGGCCCTATGGCTTAAGACGTGGCAAGGAGACAGCGCGTCTAAAGTTAAACTCTTTGGAATTCCCCTCACAGGAGATCTCGTTTGGCCCAGGTTTAGAGACCGTTTTAGACCGGACGGCCGATAAGAAAAAGGCCTTTCCCATTAAAAAGAAATTTGGGGAGCAGGCTAAAAGAAAGTTTCGCCCTCAAAGAAAGTTTGAAGCCCCAAAAGGAGAGCAGCAGAAAAAAGCTTGGGGGCAGAAGGGCAAGGGGTGGGGAGGGGCGATTTTTCGCCCTCCTGAACAGCCCAAGAAGACCCAATGACGGGGTAACCAAGGTGGGAGGAAGATTGGGGGCCTTCCTCCCACAATGGGAGATGATCACCTCCAACCAGTTTGTGTTAGGGATCATAAGAAGAGGTTACCAGCTAGAGTTCTCAGAATCCCCTCAGCACAGACTTCTGGTCACCGAGCTGCCAAAGTGTGCAGAGAAAGCGTCAGCTCTTCTATCCTCCCTACAGGAGTTAGAGGAACAAGAGGTGATAGTGAGGGTTCCTGTAGAGGAGACGGGCAGAGGCTTTTACTCCCACATTTTTGTGGTCCGCAAGCCGTCGGGAAAATTCAGACTTATCATGAATCTGAAGCCTCTGAATGTCTCAATTACCTACAGGAAATTCCGGATGGATTCTATCTATTCGGTGAAAGCGCTTCTTCCCCCAAATTGCTTCATGACGTCAATAGACTTAAAGGACGCTTATCTGCACATTCCAGTCGCAGAAAGTTACCAGAGGTTTCTCAGACTGGCGGTGAAAACTGGGGAAGGAACGTTTCATCTACAGTTCAAAGCACTCCCCTTTGGACTATCCTCTTCCCCCCGCATCTTCACCAAAGTGATGGTGGAGGTCCTAGCTTTCTTGCGGCTCAGAGGCATCTCTGTAGTCGCGTACCTGGACGACCTGCTCCTGTTTGCTCCTTCCCCGGAGCAGTTGTACCAGGATCTTCAGGTAGCAAGAGACAGCTTAGAAAACCTGGGATGGCTCTTGAACCTGGAAAAATCCAGTTTGGTTCCGGCCCAAAAGGTCACCTTCCTGGGCTATGTACTGGATTCGACAAAACAAAAAGTGTTCCTTCCAGCAGAAAAAATCCAGAAGGTGGACAGAGCAATATTACTGCTCCAGGGCAGCAGTCAGATCTCAGTAAGGAAAGCAATGTCAGCACTGGGCTTACTGACTTCCACGCTTCCGGCAGTTCAGTGGGCAGGGCTGCACTTTCGCCCCCTACAGCTGTTTATTCTGAGTGTCTGGGACCACAGTCCAGCATCTCTGGACTCCCTTATATCTGTGCCAAGTCAGGTCAAAAGGTCCCTCTGGTGGTGGAGGAAAGGGTCCAATCTCTCACAGGGCCTGGAGTGGGTTCTTCCAGTGTCCAGAACGGTTACGACCGATGCGAGCGGCACAGGGTGGGGAGCACACCTAGATTCCAAGATGATGCAAGGCACCTGGGAAAAAGAAGACGCAAAGAAGTCTTCGAACTGGAGGGAACTGAGAGCAATAGAGTTGGCTCTCAGAGCTTTTCAGAAAGAACTCCTGGGGCAACATGTGAGGGTCCGTTCGGACAACTCATCAGCGGTGGCCTACATCAACAGGCAAGGGGGAACCAGGAGCAAATCCTTGTGGGGTCTGGCAGAATCCATCCTCAGGTGGGCCGAAGGGAGCATTCTCTCTCTTTCTGCAATACATCTGAAGGGGGAGCAGAACCAAGTGGCAGATTTTCTGAGCAGAAAAATGCTGAAGGAAGGCGACTGGGTCTTGAACCAGGACATCTTCGAGATGATTACTCAGAAGTGGGGGGTTCCCTCTGTGGATCTCTTCGCATCAAAGGCAAATACAAAAGCTCGTCTGTTCTTTTCCCTAAACAGATGGGACGGAGCAGCCGGGGTGGATGCACTAGCTCAGAGCTGGCGTTTCTCAAAGTGTTATGCCTTCCCCCCTCCCGTGATGATTCCAGCAGTTCTGAGAAAATTTCGGTTAGAAGACACAACCCTCATTCTGATAGCACCACACTGGCCAAGGAGGCCGTGGTTCTCTCTCTTGAAGAGTCTGACAGTGGAACCTCCCTGGATTCTGCCTATCCAGGAGGATCTTCTCTCTCAAGGCCCAATCTGTTGCCCTCAGGTGGAGCGATGGAACCTCGCAGCGTGGCTACTGAGGAAGAATTGCTGAAGGGCAAAGGTTTCTCGGATCGGCTAGTAACAACTCTCCTAAATTGCAGGAAAAGAGAGACGCAAGCCATTTACCTAAAGGTGTGGAAACGCTTTAACAGTTGGTGCACAGAAAGCTCCTTCGATGTACGAAGTTCTGTAGCAGTATTAGAGTTTCTGCAGGCAGGAGCGGACAAAGGATTAGCCCTTAGCACCTTGAAAGGACAGGTATCGGCACTAAGCGTTTTCCTGGAAAAGCTGCTAGCTATAGATCCTTGGGTAGCTAGGTTTTTTAGAGCTTTAGGCAGACAGAGGCCTGTTAAAAGTTCCCCATTCCCAGTGTGGGATCTTTCCTTAGTTTTACAGTCTCTTACAGGGGATCCTTTTGAGCCATTGGAATCCTGTACCTTAAAGTTGATCACCCTCAAAACGGTGTTTTTGGTGGCGATCACCACAGCAAGGAGAGTATGTGAACTCGAAGCCCTTTCTATTAGGGCGCCTTTTTTTCAGGTTTTTCCGGACCATTTGATTTTTAAAACGGATCCGGCCTTTTTGCCAAAAGTGGCCTCTAGTTTTCATAGGGGCCAAGAAATTATTTTACCTACCTTCTGTTTGAATCCTGTGAGGGAACAGGAGCATATTTTTCACAAACTGGACGCTAGAAGGTGCGTCCTTCAGTACTTGGATAGTACAAAACAGTTTAGGAAATCCGATTCTTTTTTTGTATTATTTTCAGGGGCTAGGAAAGGGTTTAAAGCCTCTAGACGATCAATAGCCAGATGGTTAAGGTTGGCCATTAGCCAGGCCTATGTAATCGGGGGTTTGGAGCCTCCGGAGGGTATTAAAGCACATTCCACCAGGGCAGTGGCAACTTCTCAAGCAGAGTGGGCTGGTGCTTCTCCGGAGCAGATCTGTAGAGCAGCAACGTGGTCCAGTTTTTCCACGTTTGTGAAGCATTACAGATTGGACCTGCTGTCAGCCAAAGACCAAGCCTTTGGGCGTAAGGTGCTGCAGGCAGTAGTCCCTCCCTAAGGTAAGGTGCTCGCTTATCCTCTCTATGGTGCTGTCCTGAAAGATGAATGGGGAAAAACGGAGTTACTTACCGGTAACATCCTTTTCCAGGAATCTTTCAGGACAGCACTAGTACCCACCCAGGTTATTGATTATCTATGAGAACTCATCGCATGAGAACGTCAGGTAAGATAAAGATTTGTATGACGTATTCTTGTGTCTCCCCAGCTGGCCGGAGGAACTGAGGGGCCGTTGGGAGGATGAGATTTAAATATTGAATTGGAAGGCGGTGTTTCCTAAGAGGGGAGGAGCCGGTGTCTCTCTATGGTGCTGTCCTGAAAGATTCCTGGAAAAGGATGTTACCGGTAAGTAACTCCGTTTTTTGGTAAAAGAAAAAAAAAAAATGTAAAAGAATACATATTGGCCTTAACTGAGAAAGAAATTGCTTTTTTTTCAAAATTGGCGTTCTTTTTTTGTTTATAGTGCAAAAAATAAAAACCGCAGAGGTGATAAAATACCACCAAAAGAAATCTCTATTTGTGGGAAAAAAAAGGTCAATTTTGTTTGGGTGCAGCGCAGCATGACCGCGTAATTGTCAGTTAAAGCAACGCAGTGCCGTATCGCAAAAAGTGCTCTGGTCAGGAAGGGGGATAAATTCTTCTGGGGCTGAAGTGGTTAAAGGATTGGTTCACTTTTTGAGCATGTTACACATGTATCTTAGAGTGTAAGCGCTAAAGAGCAGGGCCCTCCGATTCCTCTTGTACCAAATTGTATTGTACTGTAATGTCTGCCTTCATTTTGTAAACAGTGCTATACAAATCCTGTATAATAATAGTTTATGGTGTAATATGTTCAAGCATTGCGCCGCCGCCCCCCCCCCCCCCCCCCGTGACAGGCAGGGGTCCCCCCCCCCCCCCCCCCCACAGCCACTGTCACACTTGAAAGCAGAGTGGCTGTGTGTGGCTTGTCATTTATTCACAGGTAATGTGATTTGAGCCGCACATGGGCAGCTCTGTACACTGCGGTGATGTGACTCCTGTGCACATTGTGTTGAATGTTAGTAGTCCTCTGCACCTCTATGTACTAAGTAAGGGAAATAAATTAGAATATTTGTGAACAAAAATGACTGGGGAAATTAGGCATGGCCGGAGCGGACAGCGGACCACAAGTGTCGCGAGAGGCAGAAACCGCCGTTGTTTTTATGAATCCATGCTCTTTTATTTTTGCCTAGGTGTATGTATGTTATTGTCTTTTAAATAAATGGATATATTTTAAATGTTTTACACTATTGGAGGCATATTGTCTATTTCATGGCCACATATGGAATTGGAGCCGTAGGAGCCTGGATCCTTGACTGACAGAGAAGATATGGAGGAGACACTGGAAGGCAGGATCACTAGCCCCTTATTGGAATCTGAACAAAGGCTCCTTATATGTGGTTACGAGGTGAGAGTTCTGTGAGCACTGAGGTGTTGGTGGAAGCAGAGAGAATTTGTTGGATTGATCTATAGAAGAACTGACCGCGGGTTATAAACCGAGCACTTGATTCCCATCAGTCTTTTGGACATTATATGTTTGAATACTTGCATTGCACATCATTGAATGTTTATTATTCACTCAGGAATAGCGCAAGACCACTTATAATTTTATCCTGTCCACATGCTGATGTCACCTCAGCCCGAATTGGCCGAAGATACGAAACCCGAAAGGAAGGCTGATCGAAGCGACAGGGACAGCCGTGACAGCACTGGAGGGCTCTGTTTGTAGGCAAGTCTATAATGTGCTAGTATGCAGTGTATACTAGTACATTATGACTTAAACCTGCAGGGGGGCCCATTTAATTATTTTAGCAAGAAGTCTTTACTACCGCTTTAAGTTATGCCCAAGTGGTAGCCAAGGCACCATTATCATTTGTCCATTTAGCATGCCTTAAAGTAGTACTATAGGCAAAATTGTCTTTTTCATTTTGGATAGAGTAAGGGAGGGTTACAACCCCTTTTTAGAATTTTTTTTTTCACCATCTGTGTCCCATTGTGGAGATTTTCCTTCACTTCCTGTCCCATAGCCAAACAGGAAGTAAGCAGAAATCCCTGCAAATTAGGAGAATTCCTTGGGGACCCCCAGGTCACCAGAACTAGTGTCCCCATTGGAACAATTTATCCTCTATTATTTTTCTGGGGACAGCCCAAAATTTGGGGATTTTCTTTTATTTTCACTTTCAATGATAATAGTAAACAGGACAAATAGAGAGGTTGAATCTACTTAATGGGGGCACAGACAGCAATCTCCACTCTATCCAAAACCCCCCAAAAAAAAGTTTTGCCTTTAGTTATACTTTAAGGTGCTTAGTCGCACACTTGTGCCATTGCAGCTTGATGAATCCAAAAGGCATATCTTCTGTAAAACCTCATTTATTTTACATTTAGATGTTTCCTGAACTCCAACGAACACCCTGGCCACAGTGCTGTGTTGCACTGTCCCAAACTGTAAAGGCAATTCTCCTACCCCCCTTTGGATAGATTTCCCCTTTATTGGGGAGATTTCCTTTCACTTCCTGTCCCATGGCCAAAACAGGAAATCCCTCCAAAGTGAGGGAATCCCGGTATGTCACCAGAACTATTGTCCCCATTGGAAGATTTTCCCCTTTATTAGAGTTCTGATATCAACCCAAAATTTGTGGTTTTCTTTTATTTTCATCTTTAACCACCTAGGGAAGCCCCGGAAGATTTGGCTGCTCAATGACCAGGCCATTTTTTGTTTTACGGCACTGCGCCGCTTTAACTGACAATTGCATGGTCGTGCGACGTTGTACCCAAACAAAATTGACGTCCTTTTTTCCCCACAAATAGAGCCCTCTTTTGGTGGTATTTAAACATCTCTGCGGTTTTTATTTTTTGCGCTATAAACAAAAAAAGAGCGCCAATTTAAAAAAAAAAAAAAAACACAATATTTTGTACTTTTTGCTGTAATAAATAGCCCTAATTTTTTTTTAAAAAAAAAGCTAATTTTTTCCTCAGTTTAGGACAATATGTATTCTTCTACATATTTTTTGTAATAAAAATTGCAAAAAGCGTATATTGATTGGTTTGCGCAAAAGTTATACCGTCTACAAAATAGGGGATAAATTTATGGCATTTTTATTATTATTTTTTTTTTTACTAGTAACACGGCGATCTGCGGCATTATTGGACACTTGACACATTTTTGGGTCGATTGACAATTATACAGCATTCAGTGCTATAAAATGCACTGATTACTGTATAAATGTCACTGGCAGGGAAGGGGTTAACACTAGGGGGGGCGATCAAGGTGTTAACTATGTGTGTGTTCTAACTGTGGGGGATGGGACTGACTATAGGAGATGAGAGATCGTGGTTCCTAGCTCGTAGGAACTCACAATCTCTCTCTCCTCTCAGAAATGGGATGTGTGTGTTTGCAGTATAATAAGGGCGGTTGGTCGATAAAAACTGTAAACAGCACAAAGAGAGAGAGCGAATCTACTCGATGGGGACACAGACAGGTGTTCTAATCCCTTTCCACTCTATAAAAATGCCTTTAGTTACACTTAAGGTGAATTTTGCTTTAACAAATAATAGGACATATCACAATAATAAAACAATGACTCATGTATTGTTTCTTTAAATAAAACTCTGTGCTATATTTATTAAAGGCAGTATAAAACATGGAATTACATTTTGGTATATTAGGATACAGAGGTAGGCAAACAAGGCTTTAAATATAGAAAATCCTGTTGGACAGACTATGAATGGTATGTCTTGCATTACTCTTGAGCCGATAATTACTTGATATAATGAATTCCAGAGTAAAGGATTACCCAGACACCTACTGCCAAGTAAATAGTCATTATAAAAGAACAATCCTATTGTTTGCTATCTCTGCTATATCGGAGTACAAATAATCTTGGCCATTATCATCATACCAGACTATCTGTACAAGTGAGAGGACTGTCACTTGTTCTGGCTAGTAACAGCTGAACTGGAAGATGGCAGAGTGTCTACCAGCTGCCCCCTCCTTCTACTGCCACCCATGCCAATTAGTCTATAAGGACAATCAATGATCTCAAAAGGATTACATTAAATAATCACTACTGCAGTAAGACCCATGCCAGGAGAGTCTGACAAGGCAGAACCATGAGTGCTCAGCTGAAATGATGATCTAAGCTTATACGGTGAGTGTTCTGTAGAACTGACAATCAGATCTTAGGCTTGATTCACACCTATGCATTTTTAGTGCTTTTTGCATTTTGCAGATTTGCTCTACAGAAAGTGTTCCATAGGAAACCATGTTTAATGGGCTGTAGTGCAAATCTGCAAAATGCAAAAAGCACTAAAAATGCATAGGTGTGAATCCAGCCTTCTAGCTGAATACACATTCCAGCCAAATGTATGCAATAAGATGACCACAGCAATAACTCAAAATAACTAATCAGGAAGCATCTTCCATTGTTCTTGCTCAACTAACAATGGCTGTCATTGCTTTCTGAACAGTATTATTTATATATATATACCGTACATACTCGAGTATAAGCTGACCCGAATATAAGCCGAGGCACCTAATTTTACCACAAAAAACTGGGAAAACTTATTGACTTGAGTATAAGCCTAGGATGAGAAATGCGCAGCTACTGTAAGTGGAAAAGAGGGTCAACAATGCCCATTTGCAGCCTCACTGTGCCCATTTGCAGCCATAGGTCCCCCAAACTTCAAACTCAGTAGTTATGGGTTCCTAGATGCCCCCTAGCTGCAGCCAAAATTTGGGGTCTCTGGACTCAAAGGGTCCCGAAATTACATTGCTGCAGATGGATACAGTTGACTGACTTTGGGGCCACGTATCTCGGGGCCACTTGGTGCTAGGAACCCCAAGCATCAAGTGGCCCTGAGATAGCCCCAAAGTCGGTTCGGAAAATGTCTAGCACTTCTGCAGCAGATAGTGACATTTTCCGAACCGACTTTGAGGCCCCATATCTCAGGGCCACTTGGTACTAGGAACCCCAGCTAGATCCACTGGGTTTGCACACCAAATTTGGGGTTCCTAGCACCAAGTGGCCCCAAGATACGGGGCCCCAAATTTAACTCGAATATAAGCCGAGGGGGGCATTTTCAGTACAAAAAATGTGCTGAAAAACTCGGCTTATACTCGAGTATATACGGTAAGCCCATTCTCCATTAATAGACCCATTCAGTAAAATGTAGAAATAGTCTTTTACTACTAGCAACCAATCAGGTTCTGTTTCCAGTATAGAGAAAGAAGAGGCAAGATCTGATTGGCTGCTATACAATATAAAGTGTTTTGTACCTCTTGCAAGCCCTAAGAAAAAAAAAAAAAGCACACAATAATAAATACTGTTGAATATATAATTTAAAATAAACCCTTTATTTAATTACATTATGATGAATAATTATACATTGTCCTATGTGCTATAAAATAGGTCTAAATGTGTATGGAACGGTGTGCCTTAAAGCTTTGGACCCTTTCCGGGAATTCTGGGTGTGCTGAAGAATTTTTTTTTCACTTTGATCATTCACTGATTCCTAAACATGACACTGTCAGGGCTGCTGTGTATGAAACATACACTGCAGATTTATTTTTATTTTTTTTTGAGACCCTGGTGAAACACATCCTCATTGTCCAGAGCACCGTTAGCTGAACTTCTATAGAGCATACATGGGGGGGGGCAGTGCTACCAGGATTATGAATATGCTGCAGAGATGGCAAGCAGGATTCCAGCTCCCAGTTCTCACACTAACACACACTTAAAGCCCAATGTAACTTTCGGCTTAAATCCGCTTACTACAGCGTGACTAAAAGTTTTCAGAATGGCACAAATATTAATTTTTACAAAGTCTGCTGCCATTTGCATATACTCCAGAATGTTATGAAGAGTGATCAGATGAATTGCAAAATCCCTCCTAGCCATGAAATTGAACTTAATCCCAAAAAGACAATTTCCACTGCATTTGTGAAGAAAGCTTCAGGGTGCCCAAGAAAGTCCAGCATTGTAATTTTGGGTCCATGGCCAGGAAACTCCCCAGACCTTAATCCCATTGAACTTGTGGTCAATCCTCAAGAGGCGGGTGAACAAAAAAAACCCCACAAACGCCAAACATGGATTATGCAAGAATGGACTGCCATCAGTCAGAATGTGGCCCAGAAGTTGATTGACAGCATGCCAGGTGACTTGCAGAGGTCTTGAAAAAGAAGGGTCAACACTGCAAATATTCACTCTTTGCATAAACATAATGTCATTGTCAATAAAAGCCTTTGACAATTATGAAATACTTCAGTATATCATAGTAACATCTGACAAAAAGATCTAAAAACACTGAAGCAGCAGACTTTGCGCAAATTAATATTTGTGTCATTCTAAAAACTTTTGGCCACGGCTGTACATCCTAAGCGCATAAAAAAAAAAAAAAAAAAAAAAAAAGTTGTTCAATGTCTTGCAGTTAGTTTTCTTTCTAAAGTAGCCACCTCCTGTGTAGAAATGCCTGTCCCATGGCAACAACTGCAGAATGGGACCCTTGCTCTCTGTGTGGAAGGAATCAGTGGTCTTTTTGTAGAGGTCTGACAACAACTATTAAGTTAGGTCCCTTTCACACTGGGGCCGCCCATGCGTTAGCGCTAAAGTGGTGCTATTTTTAGTGGCGCTTTATGGTCGGTAGTGGGGCGCTTTTAACCCCTGCTAGCGGCCGAAGAAGGGGTTAAAAACACCCATGTTACGGCACTTCCGAAACGCTTTTCAGTCGATTCGGAAGCGCTGCCCATTCATTGCAATGGGCAAGGGCATTTTAGGAGCGCTGTATACACCATTCCCAAACCATCCCAAAGATGCTGCTTGCAGGACTTTTCCCGCAAGCGCACCGCCTCAGTATAAAAGCACTCGGCTTTCACATTCGGGTGGTATGGGAGGCAGTTTTCAGGTGCTTCACAGGCGCTATTTCTAGCGCTAAAATGCCTGAAAACTGCCTCAGTGTGAAAGGGGTCTTAGACCAATAGCTCTGCATCAGCAAATCTCATGCTTCTCACTGATTGGAGAGCTCTGATGTGACAATGGAATAGTCGTACCTCTGCAGAGATCACAGCTTTCTCACAGGAAACAGGCTTTTCTATGCAGGCTGTGGCTGGAAAAAAAAAAACTGTAAGACATTGATCACCTTTTGATTTGATGCACGTAGAACATATTTAGTTGACTAAACTAAAGATTCAATGCAAAGTATATCTTAGGCTAAACTTTTTTTGCAATGGATTGAGTAGGGAAAAGTTAACACCCCTTTTGGTCCCCCCCCCCGTCCCATTGAAGAGATTTCCCTGACCTGTAGACATAATAGGAAGTGAGATGAAATATCTGCAAAGTGTGGGAAATAACCTTGTCACTGGAAAGGGGGTCCCCAATGAAGTATTGCCCCTCTATTCCTGTTTAGGTGACAACCTAAAAATTTTGATTTTCTTTACTGTTCAGTCTAAGTAACAGTGGTCACCATGACAAAGAAAAAAAGCGAATCTCCACAAAAAGGCACAGGGACAGCAATTAAATTCTGACATGGCTTCTAACGCCTCATCACAAAAAATGTTTTGGCTTTATTTGCACTTTAAGCATAAAAAATAAAGAATGATAGCATCTGCAGGTGAGAAGAACATGGTCACAAGGATTGGGCTTTTAGGGGTTTTCGTTCGGCACCATATTACACCCTCATATACCCAAATACATACAAATATATCAGTACACCCAATCAGTATAAAGTGCTGTAAGAAAATCTTTTTATACAATTACTATATCGCTAAACAAATCTGAACAGATACAAGAGAATTGTTACGTGTAAATAAAACAAAGGTCCAACACGGTTGTGCAGTTCATGCTGAGAAATTTCCCTGTGGATGTGCTCATGACTGCATTGTCCCAATGTGAACATTACTAGGAAACACTCCCGACATTTTCACACGTGCAGCATTGTTAGGAGTAGAATGTGAGTCACAATACTTGGTATTATATGTGCATAGTACACGGGAAGCAAAGTCCATCACCATACAAATATTTCCCCTCTACCCAAGGTGTATATTTCAGTAACACTGCCATCAGAAATGATTCTTTCCTGCTCTAGCTTCTACAACTAAAGCTGAAGACTGGTCACTATGGGGAAGATTTACTAAAACTGGTGTACACATAATCTGGTGCAGCTGTGCATAGTAACCAATCAGCTTCTAACTTCAGCTTGTTTAATTAAGCTTAATTAAGCTTTGACAATAAATTCTAGAAGCCGATTAGTTACTGTGCAAAGCTGCACCAGATTATGTGTACACCAGTTTTAGTAAATCTCCCCCCATGGGTTAGCAACCTATACATTCCTTATGAAACAGAACCTATGGCCATGTCTCTTAACAGCTATACAGACTGGAAGAAAGTGGCAGCTTCCGTGAAAGGCTTCTCAAAGAGGTGTAAAGCTTCATGATGGATTCCCTTCAAAAATAATAGCAATTAAATTACAAAGATCTTACCAAGATAACAAAACATTCAGAGCTACCACTCCTGACATGCTATTAAAGACATAAACTCTGTGGCTGTTCCCCCTGTTTGCTACTTAGTAAATCAGTTAATATGAAACAAGTATGCAGCCAGTGAAGCCTGCAATCCCATACTGCATAATAGAGTAGTAAAGCCGGTATCAGGATGCTAGTACCTTTAACAAGTGGAAAATGGAAGCTCCAATACTTCGATCCTGACAGGTACATTTTAGTACAATGCAGTTGATTTATGCAGAAGGGAAAACGGCTTATTGCTCATAGCAGTAGTTTGGCAAATTACACAAAATGTGAAGCTAGCTATACAGGGCATCCAACATGATAGATCATCTTTACCACTCCTATGGAGGAGCGCAATATTGTATAACCCTTTGGTGGCCAAAGTCTCTTGAAGTTTAGATGCTTTGACCGAGTTTAGGTATGTGTCAGTTAACTTGACAATAACTCTAGGGTGAAATGTATTGATTGACTCTGAGTGGGACTAAGAGCACACAGATGAACATTCCTAGCTATGTGCTGCAAGTTTAATTAATCTTCTCATGGCAAGAGGCATTTTACATTTGGACTTTTAAAGCTTTTTAAAGCTGTTTTGTTGTCCCAAAAAGTTTTAAATCCATCAACCTCAGTCAAGCAATCTGCAGTATAAAGTAGGTTAGGTGATGTTTAGGAAAACCAGTATTAGGCTACTTTCACACTGGGATGCTCCGGTGTTCAGCGCTAAAGCGCCGCTCGTTTTTGTGGTGCTTTAGTGCTGTTTTAGTGGCACTTTTGCACCGTTTTTTGGCCGCTAGCGGGGTACTTTTTACCCCCCAAAAAAAGGTAAAAAGTCCAGTTTTGCGGTGCTTTTAAAGCGCTTTGGAAGCGCTGTCCATCCGTTGCAGTGGGCAGGGCTTTTTGGGAGCTCTAAATAGGGCGCTCCCAACCCGCCCCAAAGATGCTGCTTGCAGGCCTTTTTGGAATGTCTTGCAAGAGCACCACCCCAGTGAAAAGACACACGCAAGAGGCAGTTTTCAGGCGCTTAGCATAGGCTATTTCTAGCTCTAAAGCGGCTGAAAACTGTACTCTTAAAGAAGAACTTCACTCTGCCTAAACCACCAAAAACAACAATCCCCAACACTTGTCCCTGTCTTAAAATGACAGCGGCATGTCTGCGCTTGAGCGACATCTTGGAAACCGCTCCTGGAATAGCTACATCACACATACCAGGACACATTTTGCAAGACGAATAGATTTGTTTTTTTCACTAATGTTTAAGAGGGAAAGAAAGGGGCGTAGACAGGAGAAAGGACCTAGCAAAAATGGTTAAAGTTCTGCTCTAAGGTTGCTTGTGCTATACAATCCTTAGGGCACAACCTCTAAGTTAGGATCCAAAATAAAGTTCTATAATACATTTGTGGGCGCATTCAATGGAAAATATAATTTTTAAGGTGTCAACGTAATTACAGAGTTGGCCTGTTGCCATGTACAATTAGAGCCCTAGTATGAAAAGACTGTGGCAACTCTACTATACCACACTGCTAAAAAATACAGCCAAACATTCCCTAAATTTCCTGCTGCAAGCTGATGTTCCTTCCTCAGAGGCATTACAGTGAATTAGGGGTCCAAAGATAGAACCACAGTTCCTGGCAATGGACAAAGACATCCAACACTCCTGAATTATGTTATTTCTGAAGAGATTGGCAGAGACTGCAGGACTAGAGTGGTGGGGAGGTAAAGGACATGAGGGGAGTATTCTACCTCTTCTCTTGCAGTGAACTTATGGACGTTTTTTTTAACTTTAGAACCTGGCAGAGTTGCTTTAAAAATACTCTTGTCACTTTTGTCTAAATGGAGCCCCTTACCATGCCTAAACCTACTTATACTTACATTGTTGTGCTTCTCTTCTACTATACTAGAGCCATATCAAATAACTGGCCCCTCTGGGTATTGAGGAGCACATGACATGACCACCTAACGTGATGCAGTGCTTGGGCCTCAGCGGTCATTCGCCAAGCCCAATCAGCAATGTCACCTGACAGAGAATGATATAATCAACCCTGTGTAAGCAATGACAGAATCTGAGTTTACACAAGTAAGTGGGGAAAGGGGGGGGGGGGGTAGGCTAGTAAGGGACTCTGACACTTGAATGGGCAAAGTGACAATTTTACTAAGGAGTAAAAAAAAAAATAAAAATAATATATAATATTGAAAAAAAATATATAATTCCATATATGAACAGAAAAGTATGATATTTTTGTGGCTACCCAGATTGGTCTTTTGGGAAGGTTTCTTGTACCGGAGCACTGGGTAGAAAACCACAACACAACAATAGATATGTCTTACAGAATAACAGGCTGCAAGCACAGTTATGTCAGGGATGGGCAGATTTCTGCAGAATGTGTAGCCTGAGACTTAGGAGACTTGATATTCAGATGGGTGCTGGGACTCTAACTCACTTCTTTCTAGCTGACAATCAATACATGGTAAATAGATGTTTGTACTTGTAAAGAAGTGGTTGCACGGGGACCCAAAACTTTACCAGCACAGCTGTCAATATGAAATTTCCTGTTCAAATATGGGGACATTTTACACACGTATTTGCAAGATTTTGTTGATTAAAAAAGTAACTAGGTTTACTGTAATTGAAAAAAAAAAACATTGTTTTTTCTCTAATTGCTTACAGAAAAGTTTGTTAAAAAGTAAAATATAGATATGGCTCTATCCAATTTCTTTCTAAAGTAAACAAGAGCACACCGCAGACTTGTTCATATATGCAGATGCCACTATTATAGTATATTACGAAAAATATTTAGTATACACAAAAAATAAAGATCAAATTTTGGAATGGGTGCCAGTTGAAATGAAGTGGACACTTTGCAATGTGCCTGTCAACCATATTGTGCACTTTAAGATATTAAAAAATGCAGCATGTCAGCTCTCAAGGATCCCGCAAAGTAACAAGCCATGAAAATGTATTTTCATGCCATCTACAAAATGGTGACTTTCACATACTGATAGTTCAAAGAGTACAGTTTAATACACGGCAGCTAACCAGACACCTCATTCCATTGCTAAGCCACCTTCACAGCTGACACCTGATTGGCAAGGCAGTGGTTTTTGGCACATTTTCATAGGCAAAAAAAAGAGTCAAACTTTTAGGGAACGTCGTCATGAACTTCTGCTATTTTATCTATGGAGTTCAAAAGCTGTGCCACAATATTTAAAGCTTCGGCTCCGGACACCAACTGCCTGTGAAGTAGAATAAATGACAGTAAATAAAAGCAAAGCAGATGATATGTAGTTAAATAATATGAACAGAAAATATAGCTTACTTTATAGAGACCTGGGCACCGCTCACCGCCTTGTGCAGGTTTTCCAACGCCAGGTTGGCATTTTGTTTTACAGCATTCATTCCGGCTGTCTCGCCCTTCCGTAAAGCTTCATTCTCTGCTTTGTAGGTGTTCAACTGAATCTAAAGGAAACAGAGTGACAATAGGACAAGGTAGTGGTTAAAAATTATTTTTAATAATTGGCTGTGTTTCATAATCTTTACAGAAGCTGCTAATATTGTATAAAGTATAGCCTTTTCCCTCTTTTAGTTATACATGTGAATGTGAATAGCTTAGTGTAAATAATCTTATCAGTGTGTAATAATGTTTTAGAAACATTGTTTCAATATTGAATTTTTAATTCTATGTGTACATGGGGGCATCCATATCTCCTTATTACTTATGCAGGCTTTACTTCCAGCGCAGTAACGGGGCAAAGTTTCCCCTTATCCAGGTCACAGAATTTATATATTTTAGTAGTCACATTCAGCTGCATTTGTTCTTTAGCCTAGGTTCACACTTGTGCGATGCGGGAACCTGCGCGATTACAGCGCCGGTTCCCGCATCACATCTCTCCCGCAGGCAGTTCACAGTTCCCTCTGCGAACCGCTGTGGGTGTCAATACATAGTTAATGACACCCCCATATTGGTTCACAGATCGCAGTGCGAACTCGCACAGGAATTGGATTGCATAGATAAGAACACCAATGTGATCCGATTTCAGTTCGGGGGAAGAAAAAAAAAAAAAAGCCCATGCACTTTTTTTTCTGCGAATCTAATGTGAGTTCAACCATACAACTGTATGGCTGAACTCGCATTGCACAGATATCGCATGTAATCGGCACCTGCGGTGCGGGTGCGAATCACATGCGATGTCTGAGAACGCATATATAGGCTTAATGTTGTAGATGTTTCACCACTCACCCAAGTGGCTTCCTCAGTTCTATTGTCTGGAACATTCATCTAGCATTTAGGTAACTAGGTACAAGTTTACAGTCAACACACAAACTCACACAGGAAGATGCACAGAATATCAAAACCCTTTGATTTACTGATGTGTTACTGTCACAGAAGAGGGTGACTTGGGCATCGAGGTCTGCAAGAAACCAGTATCTGTATTTTGATACTGACCACAAGCTGGGGGTGAATAAAACTCTTCAACACCGGGCTGAGACAAGAACAACAAGCTCAAAGTCTAAGGCCTCATGCACACTGGACGTTATAATAACATTATAAAAAATGCCAGTAGCTTTGCAGTGGGTCCAGCACTGGACTGACAGGAGTAGTGATGCTGCTGTCACTACTCCAGTCAGCCTTGTAACAGAAGGAAGGTATCACCATCCTTACAGTAAATCATTGCACCTAGGGCAGCCGACACTCGCACCCACCCCTTGTCCTGGCCCTGCATGCAATTTTAACATCTGCCTCTGTGATCTAACAATGTATCACGCCTTCAGCCAACTCAAATAACTAATGCATATCCCTGACTTCATGACACTTTTACACTCCCTATCATGTTTTTATGCTAATCAGTAAATAGTGTCTGCCTTGACAAAATTCATGACACCATGGTGAGTAGATTAAGGTGACTACCCAAGTGGCCTAAAAATGTTGGGGCACAGTCCTGACACTCATTTAAAAATTGAAAATGGTGCTTGCACCCCTTTAACATTACAGAACAAGCTGAATGGGACTAGCCACTACTGAGGTGGTTAAATGATTTTACCCCACTCTGCTGGATGTACAGATAGCCTCTACAAAAACTGTGTATTTGACAAACAGTCATGAAAATAAAATGTAAAAGTAACATCATAAATATCCTATAGATAGATCAAATGTGTAATTACAGAAAGGGTTTGTAAGCACCAAACTGTAATTATACTATGAAGAATCTGTGTCACTCTCAATCAGCCTCTGCTAGCTGCAACTCTGTGGAAAATACCTGATCTGCACATAATATTCAATCAGATTCCACTTGGAATTTTGCAAAGCAGGCTGTACAATAACTGCTGGAATCTCATTGGCTAATTCAACAAATTACTACAACCATCACCTTCTGATAAGCCTGTCAAAAAACACGCTAATAATGAATATCTGTAAGTCTATACTCATACTATAGTAAAGACGGTACTCAGACATGTTGTCCTCTCTTATGAGAAATAACCTTTCATCTGGCCCATCTACAAGCAATGGTAAGCAGGGTAAGGTTCAGGCCCTGAAATGCACTGGCTTTATATACAGTTTGTATCTGACCTTTTATTGGAAGGAACTAGTTTTGGTCTTTAACACTATGGTCTGTCACTTCAATCACAGACACACTCTCTTCAGTCACAGTCCTATGTGGCCTTGGAAATACTTTTACTTACTTTTGTAGAAGCTAGCATTGAGACAATGTGCATTACCTCTACTGTCACACTAATAGATGGTAATACAAGAATTCTAGGGGTTCAAGCGCCTTTTAGCCATTTCTTTCCTTATTCATGCTCAGAAATTTAAAGGCAGTGTATTAGCTGGCTAAATAACATCCACAAAATGTTTTGTAAGGTCTTTGAGAGTTGGTATGAGCTCATACTTTGGATCATGCAGGCGTTAACTGTCATTCTGCATCTACCTGGAGAAGAGCCACTTCCTGCTTCAGCTTGGTCACATGATTTTCAGCCTTTGATGCCCTTTTCTGGAAGATAAAAATATTCAGCAACCTGATCAAATCATATGATATCAACAAGTCACATGACCTCTAGTACTGACCGTCATCATTTGCAGATTGGCCTCCACCTGTTGCACCATGGACTCCAAGTCCTGTGCCTCCTTCTGCTCCTCCAGAATCTTCGTCTCCAACTTTGTCTGCAGATCTTTGACCCTAAAACATACGTTCTATACTGTAAATATAGTAAGCCTTTTAGCTGTCTAGCATTGATAACGAAGAATGCAAGACAAACTTCTTTACCTCCACAGTGGAGCTGCCATCCACATCTTATTAACCCTTTCATGCCTAAGCCTTTTTCTGACATTTGTTGCTTAGAAGTTAAAATCTGTATTTTTTGCTAGGAAATTACTTAGAACCCCCAAACATATATTTTTTTTTAGCAGAGACCCTATAAGATAAAATGGCGATTGTTGCAATATTTTATGTCACACGTTATTTGCACAGCGGTCTTTCAAACACAATTTATTTTGAAAAAAATACACTTTTATGAATAAAAAAAAACAAACAGTAAATTTAGCCGAAATTTTTTTTGTATAATATGAAAGATGATGCTACGCAGAGTAAATAGATACCCAACATGTCATGCTTTGAAATTGTCCAAACTCGTGGAAAGGCAACAAACTACGGTACTTAAAAATCTCCATATGCGCCACTTTAAAATTTTCTACAGCTGCAGACATCATCCCAGTACAACCCCTTCAATCCGAGCCTGCATATTTGCGTCCGGTCGGTGTGAAGGGGTTAATGGGCTGAGTAGTAGTGATATGAAACTCCTCCTTGCTGCTAAGCCCCACGCCTTTCACTGCAGTATTTCAGAAAATGTAAAAATGACAACTCAGAGATTTGCCCAATTAGGGACAGGAGCAGAAAATATGGGACCATTCAGAACGAAAAACCACAGGTACATGCAACAGCAACTTTAACCACTTGCCTACTGGGCACTTTTACCCTTTTCCTGCCCAGGCAAATTTTCAGCTTTCAGTGCTGTCACACTTTGACTGACAATTGCACGGTCATGCAACACTGTACCCAAACTAAATTGTTAGCAATTTTTTTGAGACAGAAAGAGCTTTCTTTTGGTGATATTTAATATCGCCACTGGGTTTATTTTTTGCTAAACAAACTAAAAAAAGAGCGAAAATTTTGAGCAAACAAAAAATTTTCTTAGTTTCGGTTATAAAATTTTGTAAATAAATATTTTTTTTCCTTCACTAATGTGTGCTGATTGGCAGCACCGGTGGGCACTGTTGGGGCTGCACTGATCATCAGCCCCCAACTTTTAATGCACATGTTCCGTGTAGATTTGCTATTTTTCGGCTCTCCTCATGCTCTGTCAGTCTAAGGGGCGGATTGCCAATACTTGGCAATTCCTGTTTACATCTGTGATCAGCTGTGATTGGACACAGCTGATCACATGGTAAAGGGCTGCTGTGATTGGCTATTTACACCGATCTGTGATCAGCTGCATCCACAGGACGCAGCGAACACAGATCACTGCCGATGCGCGCCGCGGGGGGTGGGCACACAGACAGCGTGCAGCCACACTGTAGCCATTATTCGGCTATAGCGCAGTTGCGAAGGGGTTAAAGAAAAGATGAATCTGGTTGATGTAATGCTATTGGTCCTTCATATCAGTATTTCTATGAGATGAATGAGAGCATACGAAAATGGAAACAATCTGAGCGGAGGGTGAAGAGATAAAATCCACCCAGAACTAAAATATCACTTTTGGATGGACTAGACCAGAGTTTCTCAACCTTTTACGGTGAAGTACCCCTGCAGGTCTAAAAAAATTTCCTAAGTACCCCTGTCTCGAGAAAGTAATTTCTATTGTTTGGGTGTCATGGTTTCTGTGTGTGTGGTGTGTAATGTTAGTATGTGTTTCTGATGATAGGAGACACCGATAGGCGGCACTGATGAGACTGCACTGATGGGGCAGCACTGATGAGGCTGCACTGATAGGCAGAACCGATGGGGAGTACTGATGAGGCTGCACTGGTAGGGAGTACTGATGAGGCGACACTGATAGGGGGCACTAATGAGGCTGCACTGGTAGTTGGGCATGCTGGAATGTGTAGCTCCTGAGCAGTCACAGGGAAGTTTCAGGCAGGACTCCCATTACCACATTACAATAGGATTGCACAGTGGAGAGGAGATCAGCGAGCTGCAGCAGTCATCGTCCGGACGGAGATAGAGGACCTGGGGCCGCTTACTGACCCTGATCAGTCAGCCCTGGCCGGGGAAACATCTTGCGGCACTGCAATTGGCTCCATTGATGACAGGACCCTGGGCACCAATGTGTGGCACATTGCCGCGCTACAGCAAGCCGCTGGGGTCTGTATGTGTGCACGGGACTCGGCTGCGCGAGGCGGCTGAGTGAGGCGGGACTCAGGAGACACTGGGCGTACCCCCTGCCCTTGGTTAACGTAGCCCCAGGGGTACGCATACCACGGGTTCAGAAACCCTGGACTAGACTATAGGGATGTTAAATTCCTTTCACCCGACACCTGGGACATGCAAGTAGTTTTTTACATTTAGCTCTGCTTTGGGCAAGTAGCCGGGTTTAAAACCAACGGTCTACTCTATTGTAAAAGCAATTTGAGCGGCTATGTCCCCTCCTGCGGGCTCTCCTCACGATTGACCAGTCGGCACTTCCGCTGATCATAGAGGCAGACAAAGACCAGAATCGCATGGTCTGCCTCTATGATATAGGAAACAGGAAGTGATACATCACTTCCAGTTTCCCCAGCGCCAATTTTAAGAATGTAAAGCATTGACCCCAGATCTTTCCATAAAGAGTACCTGTCACTGCCTTTTGCTGTCACAAAGAATTTTTACATTCCTTGTGGCAGCAATAGAAGTGATAAAAAAAAATTAAAAGCAACAGTTAAATGCCCCCCCATGCAAATTCGAATGCATGCGTTGGTCCCGCACTAACGCAAACAGCGATCATCCCACACATGTGAGGCATTATCACGACTGTCAGATTATGGGCAATAATTCTAGCACCAGATCTCTGTGTAAATCTAAAGTGGTAGTCTGTGGATGCCTTTAAAGTGATTGTAAGACAACCCATTCAGTTTAAAATAGATATGAAAGACAAAACATTTTTGTATAGATATAAAAACACATTATGAATACCTTTTCTGTGATCACATTCCCTCTGTTCTCAGCTGCATAAGAGCTGGGGGAGGGAGAAGCAGCAGTACACTGAGCTACCCAGTGAAAGGCTGTGCAGTGAGGGCATATCAGGACAAGTCTGATCATTGGCTGGGAGAACACCGAGTTCCCAGTATAGCAGGGGAAATGACCACGCTGTGATCTCCTGTTTAGTGTGGTCAGTTTTTATTAGGAAAGCAAGGGGACCGGCAGGAAGACCAGGGATTTCACCTAAAGGAAGCAATACAAGGCAAACAGGATACTTTCTCATACAAGTAAATGGTACAACAGGCACATATCAGGAATATGAAGTGTTGGAGTAACAAACTCTCTAAAGCGTCACCTATGGATGCAATATTAAAGGGCGATATGTTTGGTATCCATTTTCTCAGCATAACATCATCTTTTTGAAAAACCGCTACACAAATACCGCGTGACATAAAAAATTGCAACACCCGCCAATTTATTCTCTAGGGCACATGTGTCAAACATAAGACCCAACAGCTGAATCCGGCCCCTCAAGCCATTTAATGTGGCCCTCATGCCCAGGGTCTTTTTTTAGCCGGAACGTGGCGGAACTCTGTTCTGTTACCTCTGGCTCTCACCCTCCTCTCACCATTGTCACTTTTAAACACAAAATCCTTCTGTGTTTACAAGGACAGCTTTCCTCTCAGCAGCTCTCAAAGATCACTGCCTGCCCTGCACTCATGGTGGGGACAAGGGAGATGCAGGTGCATTGTGGGATGGGGCACCACGTGGTAAGCTGCACTGTGATCCCCATCTGTACCCAGGTGCATAGATGCCAACCAATCATTGCTTGCACTGCCAGAAGGTACTAGAACCGGGCTGGGTAGGTGGAATGCAAGGAAGGTTTTGGTGGGTAGAGAGGGAGATGAGGGCTGTGGAGGGAGATGTGTGCAGAGGTGGGGGATGGGGGAAGAGTGGTGTAAAAGGTCAGAGCTGAAGAGGGGTGGAAGTGAGATGTTTATAGCCTGTGAAAGCGAGTTGAACCCTGCACACTGGGCATTGCATACCCCTAAACCCTGCACTCTGTAAGTAGCACACTCAACCCTGTACTCTGTACACAATGCATCCCTGAACACCACACAACGCACTCCTGGTATTTATGGCTCCTGTAGGATCCTCCCACTGTGTAACTTGACCACACCCATTGTTCGATGTGGTTTTGCACGCAGGGGGGGTTTGTGGTTGAGTTCCTGCACCTATTCTCCAGGGAAAAAAAGCCCTGGATAAATCTATATAATCTTACAGATACAACCGACCCTTTGAGGGGAACCATATAGCTGATGTTTGGAGGTTCCAAGAAATTTTCTAGCAAAAAATAAAAAACATTAACAGTTTAAGTCGCCATAAAGTGCCTTTCATTTTTAAAAGCCGCAGACATTCCTAAAAGCACCTCTGCCTAATAATAAACATCAACCTTTCATAATTTCCATCCAAGGAAAAATATATTTTTTTTTTTTTAAATCAGGACAAGTAGATTGGGACCCCAATTTAGCCCCTTTTTTTTTATTTCCACACCCCTGGACTAACATATTGAAGTGTAATAAATCTGTGTCTGCTTACTTTTCTGCCTGGGATTCGTTTAATCCCTGGAGTTCCTGTACTCTCCGTTTTAAACGATTATTCTCCTGCTGCAGCTAAACACCAAACAGAGGACAAATCACACTAAGCAATATATACCATGTGCTAGCATTATTCACACTAGACAAACACATTTTTGTTTTCATTACTAGAAGGTCAGGCCATCTAAATAATTTTCCAGATCCGAGATAACATATTGCAAACTTACACAAGTTAAAGAAAAGATTAATGTACATAATGATGGCCAGACACATGGCCCCTTGTTAGGGATATGGCAGTCACACAGGACCCAAAGACTGGGAGGTGGTGAACCATACAGAGACCTCTGCTGAAAAAGGGCTGCTGCAAAACCAGAGGTACCAACATTGCATTGTGGGATGCTGTTGAGGTGTGCCTAAAGGTGGCCACACACACATCCATAAGGTTATACAACCGATCATTCAGCGGGACTAAAATTATTCAATTGAATAAAAACTGCAGACCAAAGATACTCCATTCAATCGATTTAGTGAACTCTAGATCGATTTCAACTACGCCAAAATGATTGGCTCTGAAAAAATTTTGATGATCGCTCCTGATCAATTTAATATATGCACGTTTTTTTAGATCCAATCATAATTCTGATTAAGTGATTGTTTACAGTTACAACCGATAGATTGTATTTTTGATCTCTTTTTTTAGTTGACTGGAAAATATGGAACAATACTGTGTGTGTTGCATTGCCCAATATTTTAATCAATAATAAATCACTTGTTTGCAATTGCCTGTAACCAAATTGATCACAAATCACTATGTGTATGGCCATCTTAGGCTTCGATTTTAAAGGGAAAGTAATATGGTAGCTGCCACAACTGACTTTCTTTTTGAAGGTGCATTTTATGATCTAGTGACTCAATCTTCCAGATCAAGTATGCAGCTAGTGAAGTAACACAGCAAAGCACATACCGGTCTCAATCTGATGATGTAAAAAACCCAATGGGGGTCCTAATTTCTGTCCATAAGGCAGCAATATGAATATGGCCAGATGACACTTACCGCCTCATAATTTATCTGCAGTGTTTGAAACTGCAAATCTTCCATAGAATAATTAACAGTGTCATTAGTGGGATCTGCCTTAGCAGAAGGAGAGACCGCTCTGGCAGGCAGCCATGCTGTAAATGGATCACCGCTGGAGATGCCACAGTATTGATATGATTCGTCACAAAAGCTGCCCTGTGATGTGTCAATATCATGTGTTTGTTCAATAACTGATGGGTGATAACTCCCACTCCAGTCCCCATCCTCATCATCGTCATCGTCCAGCAAATCATCTGCAACTGTTGGGTCTTTAAAAAATGTCTCCTGGTACTCAGGACTCAAATGCAGCATACTGCAAAGCTTGGGAGTCAAAGTGGTACTTTGTTTGGTGTCCTGAAAAAAAAAAAATGTAATAGTTTTAGAATAAACTGCTTACTCCAGCACAGTAGAGGAAAGCACTGTGTATGTTGAATTCCGTACAATGGATACAGTAACGTTGACCATCATCAGGAGTGATGTTATAACAACTACTCATTTTGTGGGTAAAACAGTAAACAGATAAGTATTTAAACCGTAGTTTGCCTGGCATTACACCTTAAAGCTGAACTCTAGGCACTTTTTTCCCCCCATACAGTGGGGCTGTGCCTGCACTGCATGGGTTAACTGCTCGTTTTGGTCTAGGGGTTCGGAGACCCAAGATATACTTACCTAATCCTCCTGGTGCAAGACCGGTCCCTTCGGCACAGCCCTAGTGCATGGGGGAAAAAACATAGGTTTTTTTTATTTTTACTAAAGTTGGAGAGTGAAAAATCAGGCTCACTTCTGCACAGAAACCAA
Source organism: Lithobates clamitans (assembly GCA_037952925.1). Lineage (NCBI taxonomy): Eukaryota > Metazoa > Chordata > Amphibia > Anura > Ranidae > Lithobates > Lithobates clamitans. The sequence continues at coordinate 2,228,883 of JBBGZY010001144.1, forward strand.
TCAGCTTCCAGGTTTTATTGCCAAAGCTTAATTGAACAAGCTGAGGTTAGAAGTTAGGGATGAGCCGAACACCCCCCGGTTCAGTTCGTACCAGAACATGCAAACACTGTTAAAGTCTATGAGACACGAACATGAAAACTCAAAAGTGCTAATTTTAAAGGCTTAAATGCAAATTATTGCCATAAAAAGTGTATGGGGACCCGGGTCCTGCCCCAGGGAACATGTATCAATGCAAAATAAAGTTTTAAAAACTACCCTTTTTTTCAGGAGCAGTGATTTCAAGAATGCTTAAAGTGAAACAATAAAAATTAAATATTCCTTTAAATATCGTGCCGGGGGTCCCCTTAATCTGCCTGTAAAGTAGCGCATTTGTCTCATGTGTTTTACTGTCCCACAGCAAAATGCGGCTGTAATGTATTGTCGGCTCCAGGCAATATAGATAAAAATCGAGGAAAAAAACGGAGTGGGTGTCCCCCCCCCCCCAGTCCATACCAGGTCCTTTGGGTCTGGTATGGATATTAAAGGGAACTCCGCGCCTAAATTTAAAAAAAAAAAAAAAAACAGTGTGGGGTCCCCCCTAAAATCCATACCAGGCCCTTATCCGAAAATGCAGCATGGAGGACAGGATGGGGGGCCAACGAGCACCCCCCCTCATCCTGAACCATACCAGGCCACATGCCCTCAACATGGGGAGGGTGCTTTGGGGCCCCCCTCAAATTTCCCATGAGCGCCCCATAGGTTCGGTTTATTTACGAGCAAACGAACACCCGATGTTTGACTCAAACCACGGGCTTATCCCTATTAGAAACCGATTGGCTACCATGCACAGCAGCACCAGATTCTGAGTGCTCCAGTTTTATTAAATCTCCCCCATAGTGTCCATGAATAAAGGCATAATAAGATCATATACTTTGTCATTTTATACATACAACAACATTTATCAGGATATGCTTTACAACAGCAATAAAACATTTCTCAACACCACCACACATACATACTCCTAGCACATACCCACACATCTGTTTAAATATAACAAAATATAAAATGTTATTTAAAAAATGTAAATTCCACATAAAATTCCTAAAACTCAGTACCTGGTGGGGTTATGGACAACACAATACAAATAATAATGCCTTGTACACACGATGAGAATGCTCGTATGACAGAATACAACTTTGGAAGTGATGTAATGTGTTTACTTTTGTAAAGTAATTTATTCTTTAGTTTCCGAGCATGCATGTGGTCTTGGTCTTCAGATCTTTTTGGGACGAATAAAATAACTGATTGATCGAAAATCGTACTTCAGATAATTTTGCATGAACTGTCATGATCATCTCTTGAAAGCTGTGTACTAATGATCAGATTGTTGGACGATTGCTTCAAAAGCGGTATTTTTCATACGATTTTCTGATCATGTGTACTAGGCATAACTATCACAATGTGAATGTTTATATGATAAATGGAAAAAGACCCTCTCTCCAGTTCAAAAGGTGATGAGGAAGGAAGGGGACTGTAATGCTGCCATCACTTCGGTGAGTCAGTCAATTTTTCAGATTCCTTAGCACTATAAAAAAAAAAAGAAAGAAAAAGCCACAAACCTTGGAGCATTCTACATCACAGTTTTTTGAATGGCTTTTGCTTTTCACAAACTCTTTGAAGGAAAAGGGGTTGGAATCATCTGGAGGTTCACAGTCTGCAATAGAGTGGACAAGAGTATATAAATAACTGCTCAATATCCTGGTAACATTTCCTAGCTTATGTCATCCTCGAAGTGGTTTCTTTCCTTTCTAAAGAAGGAAGTCCTTTCTATTATCAGGATTTAAAGTGAAGAGCTGCTATAATAAAACAAATTCACATTTTATCACTGTTCCTTACAGTGGTAGAGGTAATACATGACACCATCATAATCTATGAAATTGATTGACTCACTTAGTAATATGAATGCTCACTTTGCAAGGTAAATAGTAAGCCCCAGTTCACATCGGAGCGACTTGTCATGCGATTTGATATTTCCAACAATGGCACTGTTCAAATCGGTGCGACGCCGAGTTTGTGGTAATACAAGAAAGAAAAAAAAAAGAAAAAAATAAGGAGCGACCTTTACCATCTTCGATGATCAGGGTCCTGGCTTTCTTCCCGGATGTGCCGAGTCCAGACATGATAAGGTTAACAGTAATAAAATAATAATAATAAAAATGAAGGGCCAGGCTTCAGAGGGTGAAGTTTCTTGACATCATGTTGTGTTTGTAGTGGAGGTCTCCTGATCCATTGTGTCCTGGATAAAAAGCAGGAATATTCTTACAATGAAAGAGTGACACCAACAAGTCTGCTGGAAAAATGATTATAATCTCCAACAAATATGTGAGCCAATCAAATCAAGGAATCATTATTGTTGGCTGGTTATTTCTTACTATAACAAGCTCTCAGACTTACTGAGTAAGCCTCACTAACATGCAAGTGGCTTCTACAGAGCATACAGGATAATGCATGGGATGACAGAGGAGTAAGTTTACTCAGTGTTATGTATGATGACATAGCTGTGTGGACTATACCACATATCCAATCCAAGCATTTCTTGCCGACCGCCTAACTGGGAATGTACATCATTACTTTGATGTTAAACACCGTTGTTATGGCAGCAGCTAGCTGCCATAACCCCAGTATTGTTTTCTCCCTTAGGCGGCTGGCTTTCAAATAAAAGTGGTCCCAGTGGTGGCTTCCCAGGCAATTAAGAACTTACCGGAGCTATTGGTAAGCTCGTAACCGATCCAATGCGGCTGATCGATAGGCAGGCAGTCGAGTGAAGGCAAGATAGCCCCCACTCGGCTCTATGCCCTTCAAGGACCAGAGCGACTTCCGGTCCTCGGGCAGATTGACAGGATTTATTTTTTTAAACATTTTAGCACTGTAAGGTTTTCGCCTCCTTCCTGACCAGGCGTGGGATAAATGTAACGTTGTACCCAAATAAAATTGATGTCCTTTTTTTCCCACAAATAGAACTTTCTTTTGGTGGCATTTGATCACCTCTGCAGTTTTTATTTTTTGCGTAATAAACAAAAAAAGAGCGACAATTTTGAAAAAAAAAAAAAAAACACTATATTTTTTACTTTCTGCCATAAAACACATTCAATAAAAAAATGTTAAAAAATCGAATTTCTTCATCAATTTTAGCCAGTATGTATTCTGCTACATATTTTTGGTAAAAAAAAAAAATTCCAAAAAGCGTATATTGATTGGTTTGCCCAAAAGTTATAGCGTCTACAAACTATGGACAAGATTTATGGATGTTTTATTTTTTTTATTGTTTTTACTAGTAATGGCGGCGATCAGCGATTTTTAGCAGGACGGCGACATTGCAGTGGACAAATCTGACACTAAGTGACACCAATACAGTGATCAGTGCTAAACAAATGCACTGTCACTGTATAAATGACACTGGCAGGGAAGGGGTTAACATCAGGGGTGATCAAAGGGTTAAGTGTGGACCTAGGGAGTGATTTTTATCCGTGTGGGGGATGGACTGAATGGAGGAGGAGAGAGATCTTGTGTTCCTGATTAGCAGGAACACAAGATCTCTCTCTTCCTCTGACAGAACGGCGGTCTGCCTTGTTTACATAGCCCCTTCCCGCCGAGCGTACGCAGATGTGCGTACTTGGCTTTCGGGGGTTATACCGGGATGATGCCCGCAGCTGCAGGCATAATCCTGGTACTGTTTTTTAGACCCGGCGATTGGCTATCCAGGTATAACAACCGATGCGGCTAAAAGACACTCGGCTTTTGGAGCGGGAGGAGACGTCCCCCCCTCCCGCCACTCTTACTGGGAGGCCCGATCACCAATCCGCCGCCTAGTGACAGTCTGTTGCCATGAGCGGCTTCATTCCAGCCTCCTCATTGTAAACACGGAAACGACATCATGACTTGCTTTTAAAGGTAATGAAAGATCTGGGGTCTTTTTGACCTGTCAAGCTTATTTCTATTACAAGGGATGTTTATATTCGAATAAAAGTGATCAAAAAAAATTATAATTAAAGGGACAGTATAACAAAAAAAAAATTTAAGCGCCCTTTCCATTTTGAGCTCGCGCACAGAAGCGAACAAATACCCATCACAACGAGAGCAATAATTCTGGTGCAAGACCTCCTCTGTAACGCTAAACTGGTAACCTGTACTAATGTTTAAAGCGTCACCTATGGAGATTTTTAAGTACCGTAGTTTGTTGCCATTTCACGAGCGTGCACAATATTAAAGCATGACATGTCAGGTATCTATGTACTCGGCGTAACATCATCTTTCCCATTATACAAAAAAATTGGGCTAACTTTAATGTTTTGTTTTTTGTTTTTTTAATTCATTAAAGTGTATTTTTCCCCCAAAAAAATGCGCTTGAAAGACCGCTGCGCAAATACAGTGTGACATAAAATATTGCAATGACCGCCATTTTATTCTCTAGGGTCTCTGACAAAAAAAATATATAATGTTTGGGGGTTCCAAGTAATTTTCTAGCAAAAAATACTGATTTTTATTTGTAAACAACAAATGTCAGAAAAAGGCCTGGTCTTAAAGCCGGAGCCTGCCCACCACTGCACATACTGCAGCTGCTGACTTTTAATATTTGGACACTTACCTGTCATGGAGTCCAGCGATGTCGGCACTGCAGCTGATGTTTCCATAAGCTGTCGGGTGCATGCCGCCTCCATTGCGAGTAAGGAAACCCGGCAGTGAAGCCTTATGGCTTCACGCTGGGAACCCTACTGCGCATACGTGAGGCTCCGCTCCTCTCTCCTACTGGCCTGGCGGTGACGTCAATACCCACGGGTGAGGCTCCCGGAAGTGGTAACAGGATACCTGTGAAAGAGAGGTATCCTCCCCCCTCCCCCCTCTAAGGTGCCAAATGTGGCATCGGGGGGAAGGAGTACAATGAGCGGAAGTTCCACTTTTGGGTGGAACTCAGCTTTAAAGTGGTTTAATTCCGGCCACTGTCATTAGAATATCTTTACAGGGGTCATCAGCTGTTTACCTCGGCTTTGTTATAATAAAATGTATAATTTCCTTATACAACATAAAAATAGGCTTCTAGTTGTGCCAAACAGTACAGATCCTGCATGATAGCTTAGTGGATTGAGCCAGTTAAACATTATATAGTATGGAAGAATGTGACACATTGTCATCTACAAGGAATGGAAATATAACAATGCTGGAAGATCCAACGGTGGGAATTTACAAAAAAATTACTAGACAAAGTCTAAATCAGCTGTGCAGGGCAACCAATCAGCTTCTATATTCAGCTTGTTCAGTTAAGCTTTGAAAAATGAGGCTCCATTTACGTTTTCGTGTTTTGGGATCTCAGGTAGAATCATTGTGATTCTGCCCTCGATCTCAAATTGTAAAATGCATGTTCAATGACACCTAAACGTGGTGCGGTTTTGGCGTGGCAAAACGCAATGCGTGCAGCTTGTCATCCAAAAGATGGGCGATGAGCTTCGTGTATTGCAGTTTGCCGTGATGATCGCAGAAAAACTCAATCATGTTTTTAGGTGCCACTGAACATGCATTTTGTGATGAGATCGCAGGCAGAATTACAGCAATTCTGACCAAGATCCCAAAATGCCAAATATGAACGGAGTTTGAACGATAGAAGCTGATTGGTTGCCAGGCACAATCGCTCCAGTTTTCATAAATTTCCCTCCGATGTCTGAAAACCAAAATAATAAATACAGTATACAGTGTGTGTCCAGAGATGAGGAGTGGGTGATAGAGCACAGACACTGTGCATTGGGACTATGTAACTATGACACAGGCAAATATATAACATTACATAAAAGGCTCCCACTTCTCACTCACAGACCACATGGGGGTATGTGATATGCACACAGAATACAGCAAAGGCTGGAGGTGTAAAGAATATATATATAGGATAATGCTAACACTATGGATGGGATGGAGGAAAGAATATACAGACAGAGCTATACACAGGATGTACAGTCTATAGGAGAGTGTGAGAGGACAGAGCTACATATACACACACAGTATAATGTGCGCATACATATACACAGGTATACATACACTAGAATGTATACAGAGAGGTATACATAATTTACGCACACACCATATTGTGTACACACAGAGGTATATATATATATATATATATATATATATAAAAACACACACACTATAGTGTGCACATGCATATTATAAATATATACACACACACACTATAGTGTGCACACAAAGGTGTGCATATTATATATACACACACACACACACATACATAGGCAGCTGGTGCTCCAAATTCTTGGGGGGGCGCAAACAAACTGAAAAATTCAGAAAAAAACCCCATCAGTTGCAGTCTCACTGTGCCCCCGCCTGGCACTTACCCTGTCTCGGTGGGGCAGCAGGTGACGGCAGCGAGCAATGTCCTCAATGGCTTCTTCTCCTGTCCTCTCTTATGATTGGACGCCTGATAAGCATCCAATCACAGCGCCTGTTGTTTCAGCCAAACAGGTGACGGGTAACAGACCCAAGCACCTGATTGGTGGAGAGGCGGTTCAGTGTTAGGAAAGCGAATATTCATTTGCTTTTCTAACACAGCTGCGTGAACTGTGAGTTCCAAGCATGTCACTCGCTGTTTACCTTTTTTGACGCCTTTTAGAGCCTATGGCTCTAATCAGGTGCTTCAAAAACAACCCCCACCGCTGTAATTCAGGCGCCCAAAAAGGAGCCGGGCGCCTGAATAGGGGGTGGCAGTGGCGGCCATAGATAGATTAATGCATTGCATGAATCTATCTATTGGTGATAGAGGGGGTGGCTGGAGAGAGTGGGCGGCGCCCGTGCGCCCTTATGGACGCACGTTTGGTGTTTTGGGATCTCGGGTAGAATCGTTGTGATTCTGCCTTCAATCTTAAATTTCAAAATGCATCTTCGGGTTCCATTCATGTTCAATGGCACCTAAATGTGGTGCGGTTTTGGCGTGGCAATGCGTGCAGCTTGTCATCTGAAAGAAGGGCGATGAGCTTTGTGTGTTGCGGTTTGCCGTGATGATCGCAGAAAAACTCAATCATGTTTTAGGTGCCATTAAACATGCATTTTGTGATTTGAGATTGCAGGCAGAATTATAGCAATTCTGACCAAGATCCCACTGTGTATATATGTGTGTATATATACACACATATATACACACACTAAGGTACACATACACAGTATAATATGCACACACAGTAATATATATAAATGTATATACATATACACACACACACATCGTAAAATATGCACAAACAGCTCTGAGAACTTACATTGATACATTGTATCCCTTCTCTTCCCTCTCTCTCACAGATGCTCCCACTCTGGCCCCGCCCCTTCCGGATCTACACTCCCAGCGTGACAGGAAGCAGGAAGTGGGGCTGAGGTGACAGTCGGAGGTCAGGGGTGAGAGTGCCAAGATGGCGGCCAACATGACGAGGAGTAGAGCATGGCGGGGGATCCAGAGGTAGGGCAACAACTTCAGCTACAGAACAGATATATCTCTGTATATACCTCCTGCCATTATCGCAGTGTTACCCTGATCAGTGCAACCTCCTTCCTTTTCTTCCCTATATACTTTCTGACTATCTCTGGGTCAACCTGATCAGTGCAACCTCCCACCATATCTCCATAGTTCCTTCCATTGTCGCAGTGTCACCTTGCACAGTGGCGTCTCCTTCCATAGAGTTCCTGCCACTATCGCTTCTTCCCATTGTACTCCTCCTTACAATGCACTTCTCTCCCCCCCAATTCTCACGCAGCATCAGCACCTTCTGATTGGACGGATTCATCACATCATACAACACAATGTGCCTTTAATAGCCCTCTATGTATCCTGTATGAGGATTACACGCTGCAAACATCACATATATGTAAGAAGAGAAGTCCTGTGTGTGATGTGACATGTGAAGCACACTCCTTAGTGGTATCCTATCTTCCCATCACAGGAAGGAAGGCTGTCCCTGGACACCTCCTCCTCCCCTCACCAGGCGGAGATCATCTCTTATAGCAATTCCTGGAATATAATGTCAAGTAAACTTTCATAAATAAAGAAAAACAAATGGCTATTATAGGCGTACCACATCCATATAATTTACCACTTAAAAAAAAATATATATATAAAACAAGAAAGGACGAACACATTAAGATATGTAAAAAAATATGAATTTTATTACAAATCATTAAAAACCACACATCCCTATCATGCAATATAGGCCATATATACTATCAATACATGGTTATCTTTGCTGAAATGTCCAAGAGGTTAACACGTTTCACATCTGAGCTTCTTCAGGACCTTTTCTATCTTGGCAGCAAAGAAAGATGTCCTAAACATCGCCTAAGGTGTATGGCAAAGGGACGTTGATCAAATGGCAAATGTCACTATAAAACTTGCGCGGTTGGCAGAGCAACATATAAAGGCTATAATGGTGGCACAATGGCATGGAGGTGTCGCTCAGATGTGCACCATTTATTAAGCTTGATGGAAGACAGGCACGCCCCGGTATGGTATACCATTGATCCCATTCACATCAATTGGAGCTTATTTGTGGCCCCTTCCTGAGTTTGAGAAACACCTACCCATTCTTATTATCAAGTACCACCATTATTGCCTTTATATGTTGCTCTGCCGACCGCGCAAGTTTTATAGTGACAGCCGCCATTTGATCACTGTTCCTTTGCTATACTCCTTAAGCGATGTTACATAGTTAGTCTGATTGAAAAAGGACACAAGTCCATCTAGTTCAACCATTAGAAGGGAAAAAAAAAAATTATACAATCCCATATACACAATCTTATACCAACAGTTGATCTAAAAAAAAACCCCAATAAAGCATGATCCAGTTTGCTCCGCCAGGGGAAAAAAGGAATTCCTGATCCCCCAAGAGGCAAATGAATATTCCCTGGATGTTTAGGCAATCTTTCTTTGATGCTAAGATATAAAAGGTCCTGAAGAAGCTGGATGTGAAACGTGTCAACATCTTGGACATTTCAGCAAAGATAACCATGTATTGAAAGTATATATGGCCTACATTGCTTGATAGGGATTTGTTCCCTTGTAGTTTTAACATTATTTTAATGATTTTTATTACAATTAATATATTTTTTTATATATCTTTATGTGTTTGTCCTTTTTTGGTACCACTAAATTCCAATATATATATATTTTTTTAAAGTGATAAAGTAAACTTTATTCAGTGTAAATCCATGTAAAAAAATGACATAATAATATGACACCTGTTCCGCTCACATGTAGAAAATGCACATAATAGTCCTAAACGAAGATCCGATATTACAGCCCAAATATGACACATTTCAACAAATCATTGACTTTTCAATAGTATATAATTTTAACAGTGAGAGACAGAATAACAAAAATATCTAGAAAAACACATTTCAAAAAAAGTTATACATTGATTTGCATTTTAATAAATGAAATAAGTATTTGACCCCTTCGCAAAACATGACTTAGTACTTGGTGGCAAAACCCTTGTTGGCAATCACAGAGGTCAGACGTTTCTTGTAGTTGGCCACCAGGTTTGCACACATCTCAGGAGGGATTTTGTCCAACTTCTCTTTGCAGATCCTCTTCAAGTCTTTAAGGTTTCGAGGCTGATGTTTGGTAACTCAAACCTTCAGCTTCCTCCACATATTTTCTATGGGATTAAGGTCTGGAGACTGGCTAGGCCACTGCAGGACCTTAATGTGCTTCTTTTTGAGCCACTCCTTTGTTGCCTTGGCTGTGTGCTTTGTGGTCATTGTCATGCTGGAATACCCATCCATGACCCATTTTCAATGCCTGAGGGAAGGAGGTTCTCACCCAAGATTTGATGGTACATGGCACCGTCCATCGTCCTTTGATGCTGTGAAGTTGCCCTGTCCCCTTAGCAGAAAAACACCCCCAAAGCATAAGGTTTCCACCTCCATGTTTGACTTCTTGGGGTCATAGGCAGCATTTCTCCTCTTCCAAACACGTTGAGTTGATGCCAAAGAGCTCGATTTTGGTCTCATCTGACCACAACACTTTCACCCAGTTCTCCTCTGAAATATTCAGATGTTCATTAGCAAACTTCGGACGGGCCTGTACATGTGCTTTCTTGAGCAGGGGGACCTTGTGGGTGCTGCAGGATTTCAGTTGTTCACGGCGTAGTGTGTTACCAATTATTTTCTTGGTGACTATGATCCCAGCTGCCTTGAGATCATTGACAAGATTCTCCTGTGTAGTTCTAGGCCGATTCCTCACCGTTCTCATGATCATTGAAACCTCCACAAGGTGAGATCTTGCATGGAGCCCCAGACCGAGGGAGATTGACAGTTTTCTTGTGTTTCTTCCATTTGCGAATAATCGCACCAACTGCTGTCACCCTCTCACCAAGCTGCTTGGCGATGGTCTTGTAGCCCATTCCAGCCTTGTGTAGGTCTACAATCTTGTCCCTGACATCCTTGGACAGCTCTTTGGTCTTGGCCATGGTGGAGAGATTGGAATCTGGTTTCTTCTGTGGACAGCTGTCTTTTATACAAATAACAAGCTGAGATTAGGAGCACTTCCTTTAAGAGAGTGCTCCTAATCTCAGCTTGTTACCTGTGTAGAAGACACCTGGGAGCCAGAAATCTTGCTGATTTTTAGGGGATCAAATACTTATTTCACTCACTAAAACGCAAATCAATTTATAACTTTTTTGAAATGCGTTTTTCTGGATATTTTTGTTGTTATTCTGTCTCTCACTGTTAAAATAAACTTACCATTAAAATTATAGACTGATCATTTCTGTATCAGTGGGCAAACATACAAAATCAGCAGGGGATCAAATACTTTTTCCCTTACTGTATATATGGGGATAAGATGGTATAATTTGTTGTAGATTTGGATTTATGATTTGTTGTTACTGAGTAGTTTTCTGCACTTGCTGAACTGTAGTTGTTGGATTAATGTAATAAAGTGTATAGCAGAGCTGATGCTGTATTATTATAATTGTACAGATTGTCTCCAAACACCTCTGACTCCAGCTAACTGCTTCCAACCTAAAAGTGTCAGGGCAGGGTTTCACTTTAACAGTAGAGCTGGGCGATTTTCTCCAAAAAAAAAAAAAAGCTGCGATTTTTTTTTTTTTTTTGATGGACACCATGCCAGTCCTGAGGAGCTGCGGGCAGGAGTTTTTAGGCGAGGCTGCGGCTTCGGCCTAGTCCGCGGGTCCAGCCTCGCGGACTAGGCCGAAGCCGCGGCCTCGCCTAAAAACTCCTGCCCGCAGCTCCCCAGGAACGGCACGGTGTCAGCGCCGGTCCTGGTGAAAAAAAAAAACGATTTGCTGAAAATTTGAATCGATTTAACCTCTCAACTCGATTCAAGATTCAAATCGATTTTTTTCCCCCAGCCCTATTTAAAAGTGACTTCTAGTGGTTGTAAACCCTTACTTTTACCCAGTGAAGTGGCTGGCTTCAGGTAATATACAGTGATGAAACAAATCTTCCTACATAAGTTGTACCAGTTTATCTTCAGTATTTTCTTCAGCTGTTCAAAGTGAATAATTTATACAGCTTGTCTGAGGTTCCAGAAAGCAGGGGGCAGGGAGTTGCAGTTACACACTGTACAAGAGCTCTAAGAATTGATTGGAGGGAAGTGACCCACCACCTTTACACAGCGCACAAGAACAGAGCTGAGACTGTCAATCATAGGTTGTGTGTTGAAGCTCCGTCCTTGTCACCTCTTTTATCTCTTGGTATCAGGAAAATTTGTCAGAAGTGACTGATGCAGAAGAAAGATAGCAGAGAAATGACACCGAGGCTGCATTTACACCTAAGCGTTTTCAGCTCATAAAACGCCAGAAAAAACACCTGAAAAACACCCAACATGCAAAATCCCATTCATTTCAATGGCACCTGTTCACATCTGTGAGTTTTGTCACCTGAAGCAAAATGCCTGAAAAACGTCATAAGCTCAGAAAAGAACATGAGCTTCTTTGGGGCAGATTACAGGTGTTTTTCTGCTTTTTACATTGGTGACCTGTACAAAATCGTGGCAAAAATGCACCAAAAATCGCGGTAAAAAAAACATGACTTTGAGCGCTCAGGTGTGAATCCAGCCTTAGGCCTTAGGCTGGATTCACACCTATGCAGTTTTAGTGCTTTTTGCATTTTGCAGATTTGCAGTACAGTCCATTTAACATGGTTTCCTATGGAACATGTTCTGTAGAGCAAATCTGCAAAATGCAAAAAGCACTAAAAATGCATAGGTGTGAATCCAGCCTTAGTGCTTTGGAGAGAGACAAGTAAACACTATACAAATATGTGCTTTGTTCAGATTTCATGTCTGAGGTTTACAACCACTTTAAGACCATTTAAAAAAAAATTGGACTGCTATGGTGAATTCTCCTGAACCTGGAAAGATTCTCCCCGATACCTTGTATACTATGCTCTTATTATCTCTTATTACATTTGACCCCTCTTCCTGTCCTGTATATGCCGTTACCATGTGTGACCCCATTCCATGTCCTGTATAAATTGACATTGTGTGTGACCTCTCTTCCTTTCCTATATATGTTGTCACTGTGTGTGACCCCATTCCGTGTCCTGTATATGCTATCCCCGGTGTGTGACCCCAGTTCCTGTTTTGTATATGTTGGTACTGTTTGTGACCCCTCTCCTTGTCCTCTATATATTGTCACCATGTGTCGCCCCTCTCCCTGTCCTCCATACATCATCACTCTGTGTGGTCTTTTCCAGATATGGGCTGCCAGTCTACAGACGGTACAGTAGTGGTGGATCCTATCCCAGCATTCCCCTCACCGCTCCCCTACCTGGCGTACCCAAGCCGGTCTTCGCAAGAGTGGATGGGCAGGAAAAGTTTGAAACAAAAGTAACCACTCTGGACAATGGGCTTCGCGTTGCTTCGCAAAACAAATTTGGACAATTTTGTACTGTTGGGCGTAAGTTGAACAAGTGTGCTGCTAGATATGTATTCATTTTATAATTATTATAGGCGCTATGGAGGGAAGAAGTAAAAAGAAATCCTATTAATAGCCAAGTGATGCAACTCTACTACCTTTTCTGTTCTTACAGAAGCTATCTATGTATTCAAGTGATGGCCGGAAAAATGAAAACACATTGCCTGGAACAAAAGTGATTATTAAAAATGAATGGACTAGAACTATTATCTAAAAGACCGTGAAATAGGCTAAGAGTAGTTTGTGCCAGGAAAGGGGATGAGAGCGACCCTAAGACAGTAGAGCTGTCAGTGCCAGGTGGCAATGTCTTGACCTCCCTCCCCAGTTGTAAGTGACAGGTGAGGGGGTCTGATTCTCCCCCAAAACAGTAGAGGGCAGGTCTGAGCCTCCCTGAAATGGTAGAGTTGTCTCTGCAGGTTGGGAAGATGTGAAGTGAAGAGTTCTGAACCTCTCCAAAAAGGTATAGTTTTTGGTGTTGGTTGGGAAGGTCTGAGCCTTCCAAAAACATTAGAATTGTTGCAGTGGAAAGGTCTGGACCTCCCCAAAATGTTAGAATTTTCAGTGTCAGGTGAGGAGGTCTGAACCTCCTCAAAATGTTATGCCGCGTACACACGGTCGGACTTTTCGGCTACAAAAGTCCGACAGCCTGTCCGACAGACTTTCGACGGACTTTTGGCGGACTTGCGGCAGACTTTCTTACGAACGGACTTGCCTACATACGATCACACAAAAGTCCGACGGATTCGTACGTGATGACGTACACCGGACTAAAATAAGGAAGTTGATAGCCAGTAGCCAATAGCTGCCCTAGCGTGGGTTTTTGTCCGTCGGACTAGCACACAGACTAGCGTCTGGGTCTGGCGTAGTTATGTTATGACGTAAAGATTTGAAGCATGTTTCAAATATAAAGTCCGTCAGATTTGAGGCTGCAAAAGTCCGCTGAAAGTCCGGGGAAGCCCACACACGATCGGATTGTCAGCCAGCTTTAGTCCGTCGGACTTTTGTAGATGAAAAGTTCGACCATGTGTACGCGGCATTAGATTTTTCAGTGTCAGGTGAGGAGGTCTGAACCTCCTCAAAACAGTTGAATTGTCAGTGCTAGGTGGAAAGGTCAGAACTTTCTAAAAACAATAGAATTAGTAAGGTTGTTTGGACCACCCCAAAAATACAGCATTGTTGGTGCCAGATGGGAAGATCTGAGCCTTCCTCAAATAGTAAAGTTGTTCATGCAGGCAGGAAGGTCTAAATCTTCCCAAAATATTAGAGTTGTTAGCGCCTGATGGGAAGGTCTGGACCTCCCCAAAACAGTAGAGTTGTCAGTGCCAGATGTGAAGGTCTGAGCCTTCTCAAAACAGTAGAGCTGTTGGTGCCAGGTGGGTTTGATGGTCTGATCTCCCAAAAATCGTAGAGTTGTCAATGCCTGATGGGAACATCTGAACCTCCCAAGACAGTAGAGTTGTCAGTGCCAGGTGGAAAGGTCTGAGTCTCTCGAAATGGTTGGTGCCACTTGGGGATTTAGCAAGAATGAATGAACCAGGCATCCCATCAAAATGTCTTCTATGTGAAGATTTTATAAGTCAATATGGAACCATTGTCTGTGCAGGGAACTAACAGAATAAGATCATTCCACAGAACAATGATAAACATAACAATGCATATGTGAGTTATAGAGACCAGTAATGTTACACAGAATGTATCACACTATTCTCCATGGGGGCCATGTAAGCAGACAGCCATGCAGGGTACCTCGGCTATACATGGTAAGCTGCCATATACAGTATAGATATTTTGGGTTAAAGAACATCATTGCTGTACTGTCAGTGTCTGGGAGACATCTGGTATAATTATTCCTGTGGCTCAGAAAGGAAAGGGGTGATCCCTGAGGGTGGCGTGGCCTGGTCAGAGTCCAGGCTGAGGTTGCCACTCTATCCACCTCCATAGGATTTTTCAGATGTGCAGCATCAGGGAACTCCCCTTTTCTTTCCGAGCCACTGCAGGAGCCGGGACGGCTTCACCCCCTGCCAGCACTCTCAGCAGCAGTTGTGGAGGTACCCGCCTGTACCGGTACCCGCCACCAAGCCTGAACGGCAAAGAGTAAACAATTATTCCTGTATCTGGGATCCTTAGAAGACCACAGTCACCCATGGTTTAAGCTAAGCTATCTATGGTCATCTGGATCACAAAGATGCTACGGTAACCTTGTGAAGTGACTACCATGATCTGTGACTGATCTCAATGCCTAAGGTGTTAAGATGCAAAAGCCAACAGGGGTTTTGTTTTTTCTGGCCCATGACTGTATATGAAACACCTTTGTAAATAATCGTATTATAATTCTAGCAAAAACTATGGTGGAGAAGTAATGACAGGTTGGGCAGAAAGTTTCTTCTTGGCTGTGATGGGCAAATCTGACAGACAAGGGTAGCAAAATACAAATAATGGTGCTATAATGGCCTGTATGTACAGTTATATACTATACAAAATAAATAATGAGAATCCAGTATCCCCCCAAAGTATTTATAGCTGAACAAGACTAAATCTCAGAAAGAAAAAAAGATAGGTTCCTATGATGCAGTAAGAACTCCTTGTGCTGCTCCTGCATGAGTCAGGTTGCACATTGGTATAGTCAGTTGGAGGGGGCTAAGCTTTGCATAAGAATTTGTTAGCGTATTTGAGAATGTATTTTGTGCTTTCTCACAGTTAAAGCAGATAAAATGTCCTTGTGGTATTTACTGATTTTAGCAGAAAAAAATTGGATTTTTTAACTAGATCATTGAGGGCCCATTTACACCAGCAGCCAGGTTATAATGTCACCACTAGGGTGCGCTGTGAAGGAAGCAGTGCTGATGCGCTGATTACAACGAATTACCATCTTTATTAACATTGCAAAATGACATTTCATCATTTCAATAGCCCTTTTGCACTGCAGGGCAATGTGGTGTGTTATATTTCAACGTGCTGTGGTGAAAACGTAGCGCATGTCCTGATTACATAGAACACAAAGCAAATTGCCTTGTCTATGCTGTCAGCTGTGTTAAATAAAGGCTGTCCAATGCAGCACAAAGCCTTTTGCTGTGAACAGTTCCTAAATAAACAATTGTGTTTTTTTTCTCTCATAGTTCTAATAAATTCAGGCTCCAGGCATGAAACAAAATATTTAAGTGGCATCTCTCACTTTCTGGAAAAACTCGCCTTCTCTGTAAGTATCACCTTTGCCTTTTACCATTGAAGCCCTGTGTAAAATCTTCTACAGGTCCTCCACCAAAAATTAGAAATGAAGTGTGCCGCATGAAAGCCAAAGTTTGTTAGCATTTTGAAAGGGTTCTGCAATGTGTTTTATTTTACACTAACAACCCATGTCCCATGCTTTGTATATTTACCACTGACGATATTAGGCTTGCCGACTGTTCATATTAGCGATTTACCTGTTTCTAACTAAGTCTATAACTTAATATCTGTCTAGCCTTATGCCTCAGGGTGGGGTTGCCTTGGAATTCATGACCTACGTAAGATCCCAGCAAGTGATTCTTCTCTTACATAGTTAAAGCGGAGCTCCAGCCCCCCCCCCCCCCAACCAAAAAATTAAAAGTCAGCAGTAGGAATGCACCGATACCATTTTTTTAACACTGAGTACGAGTACCGATACTTTTTTGCAGGTACTCACTGATACCAATTACCGATACCTATCGCCTATGAAAAGGGGTGGTTTGGGAGGTGGAGTGGGTTGTTATTTGGGAGTTGGGTGACGGCAGGGTGGGAGGGGGGGTAAGTGAGGGCAAGGTAGTTGAGGGTGGGGTGAAATAGGGATTGTGGGGTGGGAGAGTTGGGATGGAAAGGCTGTGATCACTGGGAGGAAGAGGATGGGGATGGGAGGGTTATTGGGAGACATGGGGGCAGAGGTGACACCTGGTAGAGGGAAGGAGGAGGCAACAGGCAGAAGTGACTGCGGGCATGGTACAGGAGACCGTCAGAGACTGCAGGCATGGTACAGGAGACCGTCAGAGACTGCAGGCATGGTACAGGAGACCGTCGGAGACTGCAGGCATGGTACAGGAGACCGTCAGAGACTGCAGGCATGGTACAGGAGACCGTCAGAGACTGCAGGCATGGTACAGGAGACCATCAGAGACTGCAGGCAAGGTACAGGAGACCATCAGAGACTGCAGGCATGGTATAGGAGTCAGCCAGAGGCTGCATGGTACAGGAGACAGCCAGGGACTGCAGGCATGGTACAGGAGACAGCCAGGGATTGCAGGCATGGTACAGGAGACAGTCAGGGACTGCAAGCGTGGTACAGGATTCTCTTGCGGGAGAGGAGCTGGCCGGACAGCACACGGAGAAGGGAGAGAGCCCCGCTGCTCAGTACAACAGGATACCGCCCGTACAGTGTCTGCATACAGAGCCCCTCTGTTCTCTGCCTCAGTATCCAGCCAGGGAGAGCCCAGATACAGTGCTCTGTGTGGCCGGGAGTCAGAGCTGGAGCGGGGAGGTTTGCAGAGACAAGGCTTGTGGGCTGTTAGGACGGGCGGGCCTGCACCTAGTAATGCCACTGGGAGGAGAAAGCGGGGATGGCACTGTTTGGGGGGGGGGGGGGGGGTCCGCTCTCAATCAACGTCACTTCTGGTATTGGTTTGCGGTATCGGAGCATTTTCGTGAGTACCGATACTCGCGAAAATGGCTAGTATCGGCACAATTGGTGCAACCCTAGTCAACAGCTACAAATACTGCTGACTTTTAATATTAGAACACCTACCTGTCCAGGGATCCTGCAATGTTGGCACCTCAGCTGATTTTTCAATTGGGTTCTCGGGTGCTGCCGCCGCCATTCCTTCTAAGAGAAACTGGCGGTGAAGTCTTGCGGCTTCGCTGCCTGTTCCCTGCTACGCATGCATGATTCACTTCGGCGGTGGGGGAAGGAGAAGGGGGCCGACCTTCGGGGGGACCTCGCCGCGGTGAGGTCTTTCCGAAGCGGGGACGAATATATGTTAAACACAGTTACCTGCTCACCCCCAAAAGGTGGCAAATGTGGCAGCGGAGGAGGGAGTTGAAGCAAACAAGCGGAGTGGATTAAAATCTGGTTGAAAAAAAGGCACAAGTCCATCCAGTTCAACCAACAGGGAGAAGAGAAAAAGAAAAGCTCTATATACACCAGGGATATGCAATTAGTGGACCTCCAGCTGTTTCAGAACTACAAGTTCCATGATGCATAGCAAGACTCTGTCAGCACAAGCATGACACCCAGAGGCAGAGGCATGATGGGACTTGTAGTTTTGCAACAGCTGGAGGTCCGCTAATTGCATATTCCTGCTATAGACCAATGCCCACAATTGATCCAGAGGAAGGCAAAAAAAACGCAACCCTCTTAAAGTAGAATAAACTCTTTTAATAAACACTAACTATTTTTAATCTTTTTGCGGGTAGCATTGGTAAATATATAGGAAGGTATATTATATTTTCTTGTTTTAAACTTTTTTTTTTTTACATTTCTTAAAGCTGTAGTAAACCGCATCCAAAAAAAAAAAAAAAAAAATCAGGCCCTGGGCAGTTAAAGTTCTCCAGCGACGCACTGTCACAGTTAAAGGCGTTTCCATCTTCCCCCGGTCTTCTTTCTGGGTTCACAGGCTTTGGCTATCTGCGCATGTGCCAGTGACGTCAGCGGCTGCATCTAAAGTAAATATCTCCTAAACAGTGCACGTTTGAGATATTTACAGTACCTTATTATAGGCTTACCTGTAGGTAAAAATCATACATGGAAGTTTACTCCCACTTTAAGTTGCTTCCTGGTTTGTGGCCTAGGCCAAAATGATGTCATACATCCCAGGAATTCTCATGGTCATTTTTTTTTTCTTTCATCTGGAGGAGGGGTTTTCTAAAATAAGCACACCCTCATGCCTGAAATAAGGGCAGATGGATTTCAGGAAGTAAATGCTACATGAATCTGCCCTTATTCAAGATGGCTATAGCTAGATATGCTAGGGAAGTGATTTCTCAGTAAAAAAAAATGCATGTAGACATGGACGGATAAGTGACTTTGCTGTGAATATTAAAAATGAATGAAATGGAGTTTTCAGTGGTGCTCAGATACAGTTTAGTTCCAGTTCCGCTTTAAATAAAATATTTCTGTGTTGATTGGCCATTTAAAAAAGGCCACATGTCTCTTGAGTAGCAGTGAGTTTATTTTTCTCTCTCTTGCAGTCTACAGCCCAGTTTGGCAGTAAAGATGAGATCCTTCTTACTCTGGAAAAACACGGTGGTATATGTGACTGTCAGACATCCAGGTAAGGGCTAGCTATTGCTGTTTTAAAGGGACACTCCAAGCATTACAGAAATGTTATAAAATATATGCATAGTGGGTAATTCTACAGGTGCATGTTAATAAAAATTTGCACCACTGACATTTATAAATTAATCATGATATATTTATGTTTTCTGACTGAATTCTAGCCCTCTATTACCTAGGTCCTAGAACCTCAGGGCAGCCATTAGACACAGTCAGTGGAAAACAAGATATACTGATTTTTGAAATATAATTGATAATTGAAATATTTTGCTACCTTGTGGCCTTCAGCTAGCTGCAGTAGCTGCACCAGAATGTAAATTAGATCAGCGGAAGTTAGATCTGTTCTCTTTTTGCCCAGCCAGTCATATGATTCCCACAGCCTTACAATGCCATACAGCCAGAGGGGGACTCCAGAGGGCATGTATTGGTATATATGCAAACCAGAAATACCTGTTTTTATGCAAAATTTTGCTAGAATTATGTAAGGGCTTATAGCAGCATGCAGAGGGTATATGTTCAGCTATTTACCGTATGTAACTGCAGCATTTACACATGCAGCTTCCTACATTACCTTCCCATCTCAGAAAGGAAAAGTCATTTTCTTGAGTGAAGGTCTGCTTTAACTGGGCTCAGATCACATATACTATATCATCTTAGTCCAATTAAAGCAGACCTTCACTCAAGAAAATGACTTTTCCTTTCTGAGATAGGAAGGTCATACAGCAAGCTATATATATATAAATAATTAAGAAGTAAAGAAACAGATCTCTTTAATGTGCAAATGGCGAATTGGTTACTAGCCTTCTTTGAAATGTTGGCCTAGCATCCAAAATGACTGCAAGATTCATTTCTGTACTTGTCCTTCTCTTCCAGGGACACTACCATGTATGCAGTTTCTGCAGATGCCAAGGGCCTGGACACGGTGGTCAGTCTGCTGTCAGAGGTTGTTCTGCAGCCACAGCTGTCTGGTAAGCTGGGCCCTCTTCTTGCTGTCTGATGCTACGGATAATGTCCTATGTTAGTTTTCCATACACAAACCCAAGAAAGAGTACCTACCTTCACCTATTCCATAAGGAAGTACCCACTCTTCCTGATATGGTTTTGGTCTGTTACAGATAAGGAACTGGAGATGACGAGAATGGCGGTGCGATTTGAGTTAGAGGACCTCAATATGAGGCCAGACCCAGAGCCTTTGCTGACTGAGATGATTCATGCGGTAGGTGGGCTGGAATTAAAGAATTAATGTATAAAAGCAAATCTTGTGAGATTCGGTTCTGCTGGCAGCAGCCATTCCCATATTGATGCAATGTGTGAGGATTAGGAATATGACTCCATGTACGGTTTCATCTTCACTGGCCTGGAACTAGTATGCGGCACCTGAATTGAGGAATGACTGCTTTCATTAGATTCCATCACACAAGTGTTTTACTGCGTGACAGGCTCCCTTTAGGGAAGAACTCCACTAAGCATTATCTATGAAAACCACAATACCTGCTCCAGGTAAAAGCAGAGCAACATACTGTATATTCTTGCACAGGCAGATTTTACACTTTTTTTTTTTGCTTGCTGTTCCTGGTAGAATAATCTTTCTTTGCTGATCTTTGGACAGGCAGCCTTCAGAGACAACACGGTGGGTCTCCCTCGTTTCAGCCCTGCGGAGAACATTGACAAGATAGATCGGAAGACACTACATGCCTACATGCACAATTACTACACCCCGGAGAGGATGGTGCTGGCAGGGGTGGGCATAGAACATGACCAGTTGCTGGAATGTGCCAAAAAATACCTGCAGGGAGTGGAGCCTGTTTGGGCATCTGGCAAACCCTGCAGTGTGGACCGATCTATAGCCCAGTATACCGGAGGGATTGTCAAGGTAAAGGAGATAACACATTTTTAAAACATTAGCTGTTCAAAGTCAGAATTCTTTTGTTTTGGGGTTCTTAAATAATCTTTAGTCAGCTAAAGAAATAGAGAAATGTGGAAAAGCTCATGCAACTGATGTATGCCAAAGATGAGTTGCTTTATTTGTTAGATGCAAACATCTTAGACACCTTTTAATGCCAGGAACATAATCAAAATCAGACTTATAAGCTTTTTCAGCAGCATCCACCCTCCACTCCAGTGTCCATCTGCTGTGGGATTAGTAAAATGAGCATCTTATATCTGTTGTACCCCTCTTTCGTTTACTGTCCAAAAGTGGTACAATTTACTTTGTTTTTCTATTTTAATCTAAAATATATGCTGTTAGAGTGAATGTTGGCATGAAAAAGTACAACAGCTACTGTGGGTGAAATAAATCCTGCAATGTTTCCTGTCTGTCAGGTGGAGAAAGACATGTCGGACGTGAGTCTGGGCCCCACCCCAATCCCTGAACTGACGCACATTATGATTGGCCTGGAGAGCTGCTCCTTTCTGGTATTTTATCACCTCTGCTGTTCTATTTCATTCCTTACTAATCTCAGGGTATTGTATGTATTTCATCTGTGCTGGGAATACAAAGCTTGTAGCACAAAATATGCCGGTCTTATTTGGCCTTATTGCTCAATGTTAGTAATAAGAACTGTTTATGTCCCCCACAGCCAGCAATCAGATGAAATTTGCATTTTCCAGCAATGGATTGTAAATAAAATAGGGGCTGGCTGCTATGAACCTTGTATGGAGGACACTTTCATATATGAGACGATCTGATTGTAACTCTGTTTTTTGTGGCAGGAAGATGACTTTATCCCATTTGCAGTGTTGAACATGATGATGGGAGGTGGCGGTTCATTCTCAGCTGGCGGACCTGGGAAAGGAATGTTCACCAGACTCTACCTCAATGTCCTCAACAGGTGAGTCTGTGGGGTGGCCAGATAGTGCAGGTGACCTTGAAGAGCAGCGGTGAGTCTTAAAAGAGAAGTATGGACTTTGTAAAAAAAAAAGTATACTCGCCTAGGTGTATGCAGCATCAATTCGATGCTGTATCTATCCCATGCCAGCTCTGAGAACTGAGTGATCAAAGACTGCTGATTGCTCAGTGCCCCCTCCCCCCTGCTCTTAGCAGAGAGCTGTGACTGTCAGTCCCTGACTGTCTGCTCTCCCCTCCTTTCACTGGAGCACTGGGCTTGTGGAGGGGGTGGGAGCAGCTGGCTCAGGCTCTCTTGCAGGGTTCCTTTTGAAAATTCGAATTTGAGATTAGTCAGGGGGTGTATGTACAGGCTTCCACACGTATGCATTGATCACCTGATGTCATATGATGTTACAGGCACCACTGGATGTACAACGCCACATCTTACCACCACAGCTATGAGGATACTGGACTTCTGTGTATTCACGCCAGCGCCGACCCCCGCCAGGTGCGTCCTGACCTAGTACTAACAGTTATTTATAATTCCAAATCAGATTGTCAGGAAGTATTTGGCTCTCTGGTTGTGTGTATATTCGGTTTTAAAATAATGAATTTTCCTAATAACTGAGATTGGGCAACTTTACAAAACTCATACAAGTTTAAAATCAGACCATTTCTGTAAATTGCTACAATTACATGATAATTTACTCCACAAAATAATGTTTTTAAAAATAAGATATATGTTGGGAAAAAAAACAGATATCAGAAATACCTAAACTTTATTGTTCTGCTGTTGTTGCTTCCCACCATAGTCTTACTTCTTCTGTAGCTGATATTGTTTTGTTACCACTTTTCCGTTGCAATCCCATAAAATAAAAATCCAACAACAAGTGTTCTCCTTTCAGAAAAAAACTGAAATGGTAAACTAACAACCTACACCCTTTATTTCTCTTTCTTTGACCCTTATGCGAAGACTTCTGCTACCTGTTTTTGTGATCTCCACAGGAATAGATGTGCAGTTGTCACACAGGCAGGCATGAACTACAATAAAACAGTGTCACACTAATAAAAAAATAGTTTTTGTCTGTGGCACCATTGAAGAGATTTTACCTCACTTCCTGTTCTCAAAGGAAGTGAGGGAGAAATCTCTAGTAGGGTCACAGACTGCATAAAAAACATAATCTCTTCCCCATACTATGCAAAGCAATAATAAAAAGTTTGACTAGAGTTCAGCTCTAGGGACACTTAAGTTATTCCTTGGTGCTCTGTTATGGGTCTCTGAGAATATCATATATTAGTAGTATTATTTACAATGTGCCCTTTTTATTTCTCTGTAGGTGAGAGAGATGGTTGAGATTATCACTCGGGAGTTCGCAATGATGGCAGGATCTGTAGGGGAGGTTTGTACTGAATCATTCATTAACTACATGCATGCTATATAAATCATGGAGAATGACCTAAGAAGTGCATCACTTTGTGTGTCCTCACTGTAGATAATCCAGTGCTCCTCAATTTCTCAGCCTCTTGTCTGAAATTGGGTTATACAGGAACAGAGTGCTTTAAGGCCTGATTCACACCTATGCAGGTTGCAGTTTGCATATTCCGGGTGCATTTTGCATTTTTTAATACATGCTTTTCATCCAATGAAGTCTATGGAACCAAAAACCAGAAAAAAAAAGTCCCTGGCTCTCTCCATAAAATGCACAGATGTGAACTACATCCATAGGAAACCAAGGTAAATGGACTATAGTGTGTTTCTGCAAAACTGAAAACGTGCTAAAAAATGCATAGGTATGAACCAGGCCTTAGGGACAACCAATCCCCATTCAACTGAAATGTTTGGGTTTTACAGTAGCCGGAATTGGGTCCTATATTTGAGCTCATACAGTCATTCTTTTAGACAGATTTATTGGCCAAACTCAACTGGTGCATTATGAAAATGCCTGGATTTTATGGTGATTTCCAAAGTTGTGGGGTTTCTGATGTGTTTGAATTTCAGTTTTTTCATGTAGATGCCCTCTTATTTTTACTCACAGTTCTTTCACTAGATAGTATAGAAAAATGCTCATAAAGAGGTTTAGCACACACTCAAACGGTTGTTTTTTTTTTTTGTTTTTTTTTAACCACTTTAAGACCAGCCTTGTTTTGGATTTTAGGTGTTTACAAGTTTAAAACAGGTTTTTTTGCTAGAAAATTACTTAGAACCCCCAAACATTATATATTGTTTTTTTTCTAACATCCTAGAGAATACAATAGCGGTCATTGCAATACTTTTTTTTGCACCGTATTTGCGCAGCGGTCTTCTAAGCGCACTTTTTTTGGAAAAAATTCACTTTTTTGAAAAAAAAAATAAGACAACAGTAAAGTTAGCCCAATTTTTTTTTATATTGTGAAATATAATGTTACGGCAAGTAAATTGATACCCATCATGTCACGCTTCAAAATTGCGCCCGCTCGTGGAATAGCGTCAAACTTTTACCCTTAAAAATCTCTATAGGCGACGTTTAAAAAATTCTACAGATTGCATGTTTTGCGTTACAGAGGAGGTCTAGGGCTAGAATTATTGCTCTCACTCTACCGGTCGCGGCGATACCTCACATGTGTGGTTTGACCACCATTTTCATATGCGAGCGCTACTCACGTATGCGTTCGCTTCTGCGCGCAAGCTCGTCGGGACAGGGCGCTTTAAAAAAACATCCCTTGTAATAGAAAAAAGCATGACAGGTCCTCTTAAATATGAGATCTGGGGTCAAAAAGTCCTCAGATCTCATATTTAGACTAAAATGCAAAAAAAAAAAAAAAAAAAAAGTCGTTTAAAAAAATGACACAAAAAAAATTGTGCCTTTAAGAGAAGTGGGCGGAGCCGTCGTAATGACGTCGCTCCGGCCGCCACATGGTATGGAGACGGGTGGGGGCCATCTTGGCCTCACTCGTCTCCATACCTAAGCAGGGAAAGGACCCGATCGCCTCCGCCGCTACCGACGGCTCCGGTAAGCGGCGGAGGGTGCGGGAGAGCGGCGGGTGGCACCTTTCCTGCCGCCGATAACGGTGATCTCGCGGCGAACCCGCCGCAGAGACCACCATTATCGTGTATGGAACCGCCCGCTGAAAAGATGGATACCTCGGTTGTGGTAGCAGCTGCTGCCGTTACCGAGATATCCATCTTCAAAAAAATGACGTATATATACAGTGGGCGGTCCGGAAGTGGTTAACTTACCAAATGACTTAAACAGTTTCTGTTGTCTAACAATACTTATATTTTTCCGTGTCTGATTATTTTTTTTTCTCTGTGGGAGCCGTGTGTGTGTGCTGCTCCCATTCTAAGACTGCAGTAAGTTGCACTGTGCACGACTTGTAGTTACAACCAAGATAGAGGGATGCCAAAGCAGCTCCCACTTTGTATCCAGTTTTGTAAAACACCTGTTAAAATTTTGCTGTGGCACGAGCAGGTGGAGCTGGAACGCGCAAAGACGCAGCTGAAATCGATGCTGATGATGAACCTGGAATCTCGACCTGTGATTTTCGAGGATGTTGGGAGACAAGTGTTGGCAACTGGCACCCGGAAACTCCCCCACGAACTGTGTAGCCTTATTAGTAAGTATTCTGTGGAGGAGATTATGGTAGTCATGTGACTACACAACATCAGCTCCATGTTTCCAATAACAATGGATTCTGGGAACACACAGTCATGCTACTTTCCACTCCTGACAAACCAAAATAAAATGTAGTTTTATATGTTCCAATGATGTAATAGATGCTTTGTACAGTACCAGCACACTGCTCAGCTGAATTCATAAAGTATCTGGAGTAATCTTCATCGGTAACCTGGCAAAGAGCACACCGCAGCAGCACACAGCTCCCCCCCATGTCATAGGAGGGCCAAACATCGCTTCTCAAATGAAAGTCCTTGAAATTCTAACCAGGAATATATGGCTTCAGTCCTTTGCTCCTTCAGATCTGTTATCTAAAACCTAAGGCACTCTATATATTGTAATCTGTTCCTCAGCTAGGAACACCAAGCCTAGACCTTTCATTTCTCCAAACTAGGCCTGGTAACTTTCATTAAGATCCCAGTCTCAGAACTAGACAATATACACATCCGAGGAAAGCAAGGGTATTCAGCCTGCACAATCTGTTCAGGATACAATAAATACAGGTTTACAGGAGCGAAAGGATAGCACTTTCATGTCCATCAAAACCTTAAAGATATGTTTTTGAAGGCTTAAGAATGGGAACCTGCACCCTCTTAGGTTCTAAAAATAGGGAGCTATCTAATCTGACGAGTCAGTAAAACTTTATTTTTTAACTCTGTAATTGTAGCAGTAAACAGTAAGGCCTCTTGCACACTGCAGCTTGCAAAAGCTCAGTACAGCTTATTTTTTTACTGAGTTAAAATACAGGCCATTAAAGAAGTAAACGCTGATGGGTTTTTACTTCCTCTTTGTTTCCCTGCAAAGGTAAAGCATAATGGGCTACTATACATTGCATAGTAGCCCATTATGTGTCACTTACCTGAAACCGAAGCCTGCGATGTGCCCAATGTCCCCGCTGGCTGGAAGCGCCCATCTTCGTCCCTCTTCCTTCCGGGGCCGCAAACTCTGGCTCTGTGACTGGCTGGAGTCACGGCATGACCTAAGCTAGAAACAGCACAGCGTGCCCTTTCTAAAGTGCGCATGTGCCGAAGAACTCATCGTACGGGGAATTGTAAATATCTCCTAAACCATGTAGGTTTAGGAAATATTTCCAGCACCTACAGGGAAGCCTCAACCTAGGCTTACCTGTAGGAGAAAATGTTTGTACAGGGTGTACAACCACTTTAGTTGTAATGTGCCTATGCACACAGGTGCGTAAACAATTGTTTGCGCGCCCGTGTGCATAGGCACATTACAATGAATAGGCTGTATTTTAGCTCAGTAAAAAAATAAGCTGTACTGAGCTTTTTCAAGTTGTAGTGTGTAAAAGACCTAATGCCTTACTTCACAGTGAGACAGTGCCATCTGCTGGCTGAACAGTAACACCTTACTTCACAGTGAGACAGTGCCATCTGCTGGCTGAACAGTAACACCTTACTTCACAGTGAGCGCAGTGCCATCTGCTGGCTGAACAGTAACACCTTACTTCACAGGGAGCGCAGTGCCATCTGCTGACTGGAGAGTTTTGTTTGTAAACAAAAATATCCACCCTGCATGTGATCACCATGATTGGCTGTCAGCCAATCACATGACAGGAAAACAAGCTGAATGTTTTTTTAATTGTTAGTCTGAAACTAGTGGCTGTCTGTGACAGTGTGATCTTTAAGGGATTGTAAAGGCAGCCTTTTTTTTTTTTTTTTAATCTGTAATGCATTCTATGCAATAAGATAAAAAGCCTTCTGTGTGCATTAGCCCCCCTAACACTTACCTGAGTTTCCTCTGTCCAGCAATGTCCATGAGTGTCTCAGCTGTCAGAGATTCTCCCTCCTGATTGGCTCCACAGTGGGTGCCATTGACCCCTGCTGCTATCAAAGTCAGCTAGCCAATCAGGGGAGAGAGGGGGCGGGGCTGGGGCTCAGTGTCTGAATGGACACAGGGTGCTGTGACTTGGCTCGGGTGCCCCCATAGCAAGCTGATTGCTGTGGGGGCACTCAACAGGAGGGAGGGGCCAGGAGCACAGAAGAGGAGGATTCGGGCTGCTCTGTGGAAATCCACTGCAACAGAGCGGGAAAGTATAACATGTTTGTAAACTCTAGGGTTTCTTTTCCTATAAAAATAACAATCACTTTAAGCCAGCTATAAACAGTTCAAAACTTAGCTGGTTCAGCAAGGATCGGCCAAGATTCAAACCATGTATGGGTAGGCTGAATGTACCAAGTTGATAGATCAACTTCGGTACAACCAGCCTGTCAGATTTTACATAGCCGCTAGCAATTATCGTGGGCTTCCCCTGCTGGGAGAACACAGTGGCTCTGCAGGAGGGATTCACCCATCAACACTGGCTCTGTTGCTTTACGTTTTCTCAGCAAGGGGAATGAGCGGTGCCTAATAACATTGATCCACATATTGCAGCTGTCAAGTGATTAAAAGAAAAACTGAGGAAACTTGTGACTTACACTTGCAGTGTTTGCTTGATAGTATTAGATCCTTAGAAGTGCTTTTTAATGGTTTACAGGGGTCCTTAGCTCATGTAAATGCAGTATGTAATAACTGTGATTCTTTTCAAGGGTTGCTTTAACCATTTAATCCACTTTGCAGGCAACATTAAAGCAAATGACATCAAAAGAGTAGCAACAAAGATGCTGAGGAATAAGCCTGCGGTGGCTGCGTTAGGGGACCTATCAGAGTTACCAGACTATGATCAGATCCAGACTGCGCTCTCCAGTAAAGATGGACGCCTTCCACGGTCATATCGCCTGTTCCGATAGATTGCTTCACTGAACTTAGCTGACCACTGAGTCTCTACTGTGATTCCTTAAGAGATGCCACAGGAGGACAGAGTTTGTGCTACACTGTATATTCTGTTTATGGATGATTAGCATAGAAAGCATCACAACTGCAATCAACGAAATCCACATTTTTTCAGGTCCAGATCTGCCGCTACTGGTGAAAGTGTATGCCAGCTGACCCAAAAGAAACCGCAATATGTGGTAATATCAGTGTTCAGGCTGTCGCCTTTGGGAACTGGTGACTGCATCCCCATGGTGAATGGAAAGATTGCATTCTCCTCTTCAATGGTTCTGTATACAAATTATCTGCCTGTTCAACTGTTAAAGGACTGCATTAATTCCTATGTCATCGTGGGAGTGACAGATTACAGTGAACCTGTGCTTTTTTTTTATGTGCAGGGCAAAGTAACAGGATCACTTAACCTCCACCTGCAGCTGTAGCAGCAACACTCAACTTTTGCTCACTCCCCTGTTTGGCAGCTGGGAGTAATGAGAACAGGTCATTTCAAAATGACTTGGAGCTTCTACAAGGTTGAGAACTCTCTCTCCACCCCTATGTGACAGCACTGGACAAGTTTATCAAGCACCAGCGCTGTCCTAAATAAGGAATGATGTATTTCTCTTTGTTTCTAGTGAGAGTTGCAGGAGAGTGAAGGTAATGAGAGTTTGTCCAGCTGCTGGGGGAAGAGGGCAGTTAAGTGAATATGTTGATGAGTCCAGCTTAGGTTCACCTTAATATTGTATTTGCTGCAGTATGAGCACAAAAAATAAAATCTGCCGATTAAGCCATTGTTAGATGGTAAATAGTACCCCCTTCATGTGAAGAAATTTGTATTGTTGGATTAAACGTGAAAAAAACTAAATTATTTGATAATTTTCCTATTGTTGATTTCTCAGTCTTGTAAGTGGCTCTCAGCTAAAGTGATTGATTGTAAACCCCGCCCCCCCCCCTTCTTTTTTTTTTTTTATTTCAATTTAAAAAAAAAAAAAATCTATGCTTACCTGCTCTGTGTAATGCACAGAGCAGTCGCTTAATCCTCTTTCTGGGGTCCCCTGCTACCACTGTTCTCTCCTTTTAGGTGTGTGCCATCCATACACACACACACACAGCCCTGCTTGACCCCCCCCCAATTTCACAGGATTTGTTTAACAGCAGCGGGAGCCAATGACTCCTACTAAGCCTGTAACAGCAGCGGGAGAAGACCTGCATCCGGGTACAGAACTGGATTGATAAGAGGACTCAGGTAAGTGTTAAGCTGGGTACACACTATAATAAAATCCGGTGAACGATTGTCCAGTTTTCCTTAATGTTTCACAGCAAGTCAAAACCGAGGATGGTACTATTAAATAGTATTTGAGCGTTTTTATTACCTTAATGCAGAGAATGCATTAAGATAAAGAAAAGCCTTTTAGGGTTTAGGACCACTTTAAATGACACGAAGAAAGCAAGCACAGCAAGTGTTTCAGTAGCTAAAACTATAATGCCTCCTGCACACAGGACATTTTGTAAACTCTCCTAAAAGCCTTTCCTACTGGCAGCAGCATTTTGGCAGAAAAAATGCCCGGTGCTTGTAAAAGTGTGTAAAGTGTTAAAGCACGTTTACAGGCATCAAGCGCATGGGTATTAATTCATAATCTTTATTCATGTTAATTTATCCTGGCCACTGAAATTAATTAATGCTAAAGCACTGAGCATGCCTAGCGTTAACAAGCGTCAAGCATTTTTTCTGCCAACTCTGCTGCTCCTGGACACACTGGCACTGTTTTTATTCTGCCTAATAAAGTCCTCGCCACTAAACACTGTTAAAGGCCTATGTGTGCATAGACACATAGGCTAACATCCAGGGGAGTTTAGAGGCAGGGGGGAAAAAAAAAGAAACAAACCCGCCTGCCGACCCTGCAGAAACATCCAGTGTTCATGAGGCCTAAAAGTCTATTCTCAAACCCAGGTATGTATTCATTATAGTATACAGTAGCTAAACACTATTTGGGTGATATTCAGTTTGCTAAGGCATTGGGTTTGATTTACTAAAAAAACTGGAGAGTGCAAAATCTAATGCAGCTTTGCATAGAAACCAATCAGCTTCCAGTTTTTTTTTCCTTTTCTTTTTTTTAAAGTGGTTGTAAACCCACAAAAAAAACAACCTGCAAGACAAAGGCATAATGAGCTAGTATGCATTGCATACTAGCTCATTATGAAATACTCACCTTAGATTGAAGCCCCAGCACAGCGCTCCGGCCGGCGCCATCGTTCCCGGAGTTACTTGTGGGTATTGTGGGCTCTGGCGCTGTGATTGGCCGGAGCCACGATGATGTCACTCCCACGTATGCTGCTAGTAATGGCACACTAGCTGAAGTAATGGCACGATTGTGCCATTGCTTCAGTGCGCATATGCCAATGACGTCGGCACATTCTGATACAGGGGATATCTTTTAAACATGCAGGTTTAGGAGATATCCGGGGTAGCTACAGGTAAACCTTATTATAAGCTTACCTGTAGTAAAAAGTGGATTGTAAGGGTTTACAACCACTTTAAAGCTTAATTGAACAAACTGAAGTTAAGAAGCAGATTGGTTTCTCTGCAGAGCTGCACCAGATTTTGCACTCTCCAGTTTTAGGCCCCTGTCACACGATCGGACCGTTTAGGTCCGCCTGTCAGTTTTGACGGCAGACCTGAACGGGCGCTCCATGTTAGTCTATGGAGCGTCGGATGTCAGCGGAGACATGTCCGCTGACATCCGACCCGGTCCGCTGAAAAGCAGACGGTTGGCTCTACGTCCAGGTCCGTCGCTGGCGGATCGGGGGAGATCTGACGAAAACGGACACGTTGTCCGTTTTCGTCCGATCCCTCCATAGGCGGCAGCGGCGCCTGACAAGCCCCTCCGTGCTCAGTGAGCAGAGAGGGACCTGTCATCCGCCGGCTCAGCGAAGATCAATGGACTGATCTCCAGCTGAGCCGGCGGACCGAGGCGGGCTCCGTATAAATGGAGCCCGCCTCGTGTGAAAGGGGCCTTAGTAAGTCATCCCCTGTGTTTATCAAAACAATAATTGTTTTCACTATTTTGGTAAGGAAACAACTGTAACCCCCCCCCCCCATTTAAATTTTTTTTTTTTTTGTTATTCTGAGAATGTAGTAATTGCTTTTATAACATTAAATGTGTTTTTAAATACAGTTTGTGCAAATGCCTAACTCTTTCTTTAAAATAATATCTTGTAATGCCTTTTACAGCAGGACTGAGGGAGTGAGAATTCATGGTGCTTTCAGTCTAACACTGGGGGCATGCTAGTAGGAGTATTGACTTTGTTGCCCAGTCATCCGTATACTGGGGGGGGGGTGCACGGAGGTGCACACATTGCTTCTCGACAGTACAGGGAAAAGTAAGGTAACTGACCCAGTTGCAGGAAAAGTATCCCATAAGCCACACATTGTTGCAAGTAAAGGAGTATGTGGCAGTCTCAGCTAGTGTTCCAACCAGGCCATGCCCCAAATGTGTTTCGCTCTGCCGCTGTGATTAACCACTTAGGGCAGAGCAAAACACAGGGGCATTGCCTGGCTCAGACTGCCACCTACTCCTTTACAGAGGACTTGCAGCGATGTGCTGCTTATGGGATACTTTTCCTGCTCCATGGCGACGTCTGAGGCAGAGACGAGCTCAGTTTCGGCTGGCAATCCTAGCAGTTGGCATCGGATGAGGACCCTCTAAAGAGCCTGAGCGACACCTTTACTTTCTATCTGGTTAACTTACCCTGCTATTTCACAGGTGAATGTATTATAAACTGGTAAAACAGGCATACTTGTAGATCTGCTAGGTAATTTAACTGTTTTCCTGATGTTTGGTTTTAAAAAGACGAAGCTTGAATGGACATACTGGAAGAAGAAAAATATTGATCAGTTGGTGATTTACAATGAACTTATTGATCAATGTGAATGTTGATGTGCAGGGGTGGTCATCTGCAGCAGGCCACTCCCCTGGAGGCTTCTTTTGGGTATAAATGGGTCCAGGTTCACAGCAACTATCAGATCATCAATATTGCTATAAAGAGGACCTAAACGCTGCAAACTGTGCCCAAAAAGGCAGACAGAGGGAAAAGAACTAGTCGCCAGCATTACCCAGATTTTTACCCTGTTTCTGTGAATGCATCAAGATGAAGCAGGGAGATCATTGCACTATAGCTCTCTCCCCAAGAAGGAGAACAGTAATGACATCACCAAATCTGACTCCAAAACTTGTAAGACTAGCACTCAAAGGTGGCAATACCTCTCTTAAAACATATATATGGCCTGTGTCAGGGCAATTTTGGAGTTTTCCTGCTAAGTGCAGCCAGGTTCAAAGGATTGAGGATATATTAAAACGTATATGTAACACCTTCCTCTTTCCACCCTTAAGAAACCGTATTGGTCAATCCTTTTGTAGGTAATGGCTTACCTGCAAGGGGATTCTAATTAGCAGTGAACCTGTAAACCTTGGATACTTTGGAATTACAGAGAAGAATTGGAAAGGCACGAATTAAAGCTTTGAATAGAGTGGGGTAAACCTTCAGTGGGTCTTAATGCTCTATATGACTGCCTCTACCAATTCTTTCAGGACACATCTGGAAGCTGAGAATCCTGACATTCATCCAAAATTAAGTGAGAGGTTCCCAACTCGCAAAGCAGTGCAGAGCCTCAGTGAACGGCAGGGGTAGCAGAGAGATTGCATGGCCTTCCACATCACCGCTCTTGGGTCGGCCTCCATACATGTTAAATTGAGATAGCAGCGCATCCCTGTACTGTGTATGTGCCAGTTTTCCCTGCTCATGTACTTAAATGCTGGATACCTAGGAAGGCCGTTGTGCTGGGGAGAGGCTTTAGTAAATTCTTTCACAGCACAAAACCCTCACAAAGTGACACCAAACATCTGGTAGCTGTGGCAGTGACACAATGAAGCCATGGGGTCAGGATAATTGAAGTGTTTTAAAACTATCATGTAGTGGTACAGACAGTAGATGCAGAAAGGAGTTTGAGGAGCCTCTTCATATTCATGAGAACACAGTTTATCTGTTCACTGGAGAACATTGAAGTTTCAGTGATGTCACTGGACTCTAGTGAGTGGATAGACTGTATAGGGAATGGATTGCGGCATTTTCCTGAATATACAGCACTGGCAATGCCATTGGTCTCCAGGTGGTGCATAGTCTAATTTTTCATTAATAATGAAGTGTTGATGTCACTGTTCTCAAGTAAGTGGAAAGGTTTCATTTACATGAATAGGAAGCGTCTGAGATCACTGGTCACATTCTCATATATACAATCCCTGGCAAAAATTATGGAATCACCAGTCCCTGAGGATGTTCCTTCAGTATATTGTTGTAGAAAAAAAGCAGATCACAGACATGGCCAAAAACTAAAGGCATTTCAAATGGCAACTTTCTGGCTTTAAGAAATACTAAAAGAAATCAAGAAAAATAATTGTGGTGGCCAGTAACAGTTAGATTTATAGAACAAGCACAGGGAATAAATTATGGAATCACTCAATTCTGACGAAAATGTTATGGAATCACCCTGTAAATTTTCATTACAACCACTAACACCTGTATCAGATTAAATCTGCTTGTTAGTATGTAGGTAAAGAGGGTAAATCATCACGCAGTGTTGCACAAGATGTTGGTTGTTCACAGTCGGCTGTGTCTAAGACATGGACCAAATACAAACAACATGGGAAGGTGGTTAAAGGCAAGGATACTGGTAGACCAAGGAAGACATCAAAGCCTCAAGACAGAAAACTTAAAGCAATATGCCTTGAAAACAGAAAATGTACAACAAAACAAATGAGGAACAAATGGGAGGAAACTGGAGTCAGTATCTGTGACCGAACTGTAAGAAACCGCCTAAAGGATTTACATACAGAAAAGCTAAAAGAAAGCCATCTCTAACACCTAAACACAAAAAAACAAGGTTACAATGGGCTAAGGAAAGGCAATCGTGGACTGTGGATGATTGGATGAAAGTCATATTCAGTGATGAATCTCGAATGTGCATTGGGCAAGGTGATGATGCTGGAACTTTTGTTTGGTGCCGTTCCAATGAGATTTATGCAGACGACTGTCTGAAGAAAACATGCAAATTTCCACAGTCAATTATGATATGGGGCTGCATGTCAGGTAAAGGCACTGGGGAGATGGCTGTCATTAAATCTTCAATAAATGCACAGGTTTACATTGAAATTTTGGACACTTTTCTTATCCCATCCATTGAAAGGATATTTGGGGATAATGAAATCATTTATCAAGATGATAATGCATCTTGCCATAGAGCAAAAACTGTGAAAAAATTCCTTGAAGAAAGACACATAAGCTCAATGACATAGCCTGCAAACAGTCCGGATCTCAATCCAATTGAAAATCTGTGGTGGAAGTTAAAGAAAATGGTCCACGACAAGGCTCCAACCTGCAAAGATGATTTGGCAACAGCAAGTAGAGAAGGCTGGAGCCAGATTGATGAAGAGTACTGTTTATCACTCATCAAGTCAATGCCTCAGAGACTGCAAGCAGTTATAAAAGCCAGAGGTGGTGCAACAAAGTACTAGTGATGTGTTGGAGTGTTATTTTGTTTGTTTGTTTTTCATGATTCCAGAATTTATTCCCTGTGCTTGTTCTATAAATCTGTTACTGGCCACCACAATTATTTTTCTTGATTTCTTTTAGTGTTTCTTAAAGCCAGAAAGTTGCCATTTGAAATGCCTTTAGTTTTTGGCCATGTCTGTGATCTGCTTTTTTTCTACAACAATAAACAACTGAAGGAACATCCTCAGGGACTGGTGATTCCATCATTTTTGCCAGGGGCTGTAGAAAGTGTCTCAGCGAGCGATGTTACTTGTAGAAGGTCAGTGAATATGAAGTGTCTCTGTGATTTCACTGGTATCTAGTGAATAGATAGGTTGCATTCTTATGAATATGAAGTTCAGTGATGTCACTGGTCTCTTGTGAATGGGCAGGCCATGAATGCTCTCATGTTGTAACAGATCTTTGATGACAATGGTCACTAGTGAATGTACAGGGAAATTAATGATATCTGTAATAGCATACGACACAGAAGAGGAGTAGTGATTTTATTTCATGGCCAATTGAAAGATAAATAAATATTTACATATATTACATTTCAGTATAACACAGGAAGGCCAAAGAAAGATGCATGCTGGGAGCTCACGATTAGCATCTAGAGTCCCTTTTGCAAGCGAAGGTTAATATTGCAACATTGCTGTTTGGTGAGTTTACTGTAAGCCACTTCAAGTAAAATGGTCCCTTTTCACATGCGTTTCTTTCAATGTAAAAGAAATTAAATTAAAAACGGTTCATTAGCACAGGCTTCTGTCATCAGATTACCATACAATACCACCACCGATGAACTGGAATTCCTGTCCACTGCATGCAGTATAGGCAGCTTCTAAGATGGATCAATTTTCAACAGTTTGCTAGGAACAAATAACAGTGCTGAACAGAGAGAGATGTTCCCAGCAAACGGATTCACCTCACAAAATGATAATGACTTTCACATGCTCCTATTAAAGCGATTGGTTGATTCTGAACCCTCAGCCACTGTAATGGCTTCCTACACTGTAGGCACACTTTGAGGCATCCTGACACCTGAGGCCAT